>LR738709.1:298059255-298105288 GCA_902687465.1 Secale cereale
CCAGGTGGGTTGTGCCCACCTGGTGGTTATCAGCTCCAGTATTTTTTATATATTCCATGAAAAATATTCGTTGAGTTTCAGCTTGTTTGGAGTTGTGCAGAATAGGTGGCCTGGCGTAGCTTTTTTAGGTCCAGATTTCCAGCTGTCGGAATTCTCCCCCTTGGTGCATTCCTTGCAAATTATGAGATAAAAGGCATTATAATTACTCCAAAAAGCATTATTATGCATAATAACAACATAAATAACAACAACAAAACATGATACAAAATGGACTTATCACTATACCCTTCCCTTCAATTTTAAGTAAGCTTCTACGGGAAGCACCCCGCAAGCATTTTCTCAATGTGAAGGTATGGGTGGTGGAAATAAGTTAATCCCAAGCCCATAACTCAAAAAACTAATTCTTTAGATGCTTATTTTGACAATAAGATCTCAAAAGGTGGATTAGAATTGGCCCTTAACCTGCAAGAAGAATCACTCCTGCCTTCTATAGTGTAGAGTTAGGCATTATACATGGCATAACCTAATAGATGTGCATTTCATTATAGAATCTGAAATATGCAATGATTACGCTAGTTCATGCGTTGCACGTGTTGTTTAAATGCCTCCTAAATCTAGTCAATCAAGTGATGGTCTTTAAGCCTCCTTTTATGCTTGTTTTCTTGATATGTAATTTAGTGTTGTGAAAGATTGATATGGATATGGACATATCGAGCGCATCGACAGATGACTATGTGGTGGTAGAGGAGAACAAGCTGAGAGAGGTAAACAAAATACACCTTAGTCATGGAAAGGATGATAAGTTACGCGTGCTTTTTGGTTCGAGGATTGCTAAGACAGCAGATTATGTACCTAGCTATGTTATACATGTGAGGCAACTAGAACAGAAGCAACGTGATGGGCAAGTAAATAATAGAAGAAAGATCTATTGTAGAGACCGATCGATAAAACCACGTAAGAAGAAAACACAAATATGGAGCAAGAAGCCAACCCATACAAACACTGAGGAACCAAAGCTAGAAGAAATAATGCCCAGGTTTCAGATGCCTCAATGTAGGATTTTTATTGGGTTCATTCCAATACATATAGATTTAGGTACTTAAAAGTTAAGTCTAGCTCTAAGCAACGTAAATATTAGATGGAGTCCAGATCTTCTGCGTTCAGTTTGGTTTTGGTGAGAGAATCTAGGAGATCAACGTGGTGAATCATTTAGAATAAAGTCATTGATTAGTTTAGATAGGAAAGGCGAGTGTGTGTCAATTTGGGTTAGTTAGCTGTTTCACGTAATGTGTGCATCACCTATATAATAGGTTGGCTAAGGATAATGTAAGATTAGTTTTGAGTTTATTCGTAAGACATGAACAACACAGTAAAAGGTCCAGGTTTCGGGAAGCTATGTCTTGTGTATCATCTGTGATTTTTTCCATCCTGGAAATTTCCTAGCAACAGGGGGTTGACCACCAATATCGATCCCTATGTGTAGATTCCGAGGGGATCATTATTTTTGTTTGTATATTTTTTACACGAATGAAAATTATTCTTGGAGGTTGCAAGGAGGAACAGGGGACGAATCATTGATCAAGCATCACCGTGAAAGATCGGGCCATCTACACACACGAATTGGGGTCTCGCTAATCTGTTCCTCATCAAGTGGTATTCAGAGCAAAGGTTAGTCGTGATGATTCTGTTTGCAATATTGTCTGCGAAGGCGAGTATCAACATGTTAAAAACATACTGATGGAGGAGGAAGCCATCGGCGAGGTCATTCTTTTTCACACTCGCTGCGTTGTGAAGGAGCGGTGTGTCAAATTGATGGTTGATGAAGGTTATGTGATTAACATGGAGAGGATCGAGGTGGTGGGAAATTTGGGGCTGAATATGGCACCTCTTAAAAGACCGTACACACTGAAGTGGTTCAAAGGTGAAATTGAAACTACACATCCGATTTTGCTAAAATTTTATTTGCAAAAATACTACTTTGTGGATTTTTTTTATGTTTGTCCTGTGTCCATGGTGTCGTGCCATTTGCTACTTGTGAACCGATGGTGCAAACGTGTTGGTGCTGTTCGGAATTGCAAGAAAAATAGTTACTCTCTATCTTGGTAGGGCCAACTGAGGGGATCCTGGACTAGGGGGTCCACAGGTGTCCGGATAACTCGTTATGGGCCGGTCTGGTGGGCCGTGAAGATCAAAGTAGAAGATTATCCCCCGTGTCTGGATATGACTAATATGTGCGTAGATTGGAAAGTTTGAGTCTGGGTGTAATGTTTTCTTCCTCTGCGAGATGATTCTGTACAACCCTAGGTCCCCCCGGTGTATATATAAACCGGAGGGTTCAGTCCCTAGAGGCTATCATAACAATTATAGGCTACACATCTACGGTTTAGCCATTACGATCTCGAGATAGATCAACTCTTGTAACCCCCATATTCATCAAGGTCAATCAACCAGGAAGTAGGGTATTACCTCCATTAAGAGGGCCTGAACCTGGGGAAACATCGTGTCCTTGTTTCCACTGTTACCACCGATCCTCGGATACACAGCTCCGGACCCCCTACCCGTGATAGGCCGGTTTTGACACCAACTTTGGTGCTTTCATTGAGATTTCTACTGTGTTATCAATGGATGGATCGATGGCTCGCTTTGTTTTTGGTGACGTCGCTGCCTCCGGGGAGATTTTCCTCCCCGGCTAGCTTTTTGTGTTTGGCGGCTTCATGCTACGCGCTAACTCAGATGGCCACCATGAGCAGGTCGACAACTACGCCCTTGGTCATCAGATCTGGGTTGGAAGTCTGAATTACGTCGCTGATATCCGAGGAGATCTGATCTTTGAGGGATTTGCGGCCCCGGATGCCGCTCCCTGCCTACACGAAGTAGACCCTTCAGATCAATTGTGAGATCCCATCCTGGGGTCGACACTCACATTTGCTCCGGCCTTAGATCAAGAGAAGGTCACTTCATCCGGAGATGGGAGGTTAAACCCCGCTGGACTCTTAACCTCCGAGAAGTTTCTGACAGGAGACCCAGAGGCGATCATGCCACTGACGGCCCCAGAGCCAAACAGAACTCTTACCATGGCTAGGGAGCCGGATTCACCTCCTGATACAAGCTTCGAACTCTCGAAATCCGCGTCCTCTGAGCTCGGCCTAGTGGTTAACACTAGCACCAGCCTCACGGATCCACGGACTCCTATCCAGCTCTTTCTCCTAAACGAGGCGCTGGACTTGATGCATTCTCTCGCCATCGCGGAGGCTTCACCTCCGGACTATGCCCAGTTCAAACTAGGGGCTGAGACTAGGGAATATTTCTTCCCACCCACCACCCATTTGGTAGCCACGGTCAAAGATTTAACCGATGTGCTGGACTATGCTTCCGAAGACATCGATGGTATGGGCCACTATGTCGAAGCCGATATAGGTCAAGACCCACCCATCAATGGGCATTGCACGACCACTTCTACCTATGACATATACATGACGGACGCACCCGAGGAGAAGGACGACGATGACTCTAAAGATCCAGAAGAGGATAAGCCTGTCGATGAGCCTCCTAATCGACGGCGTGAGCGGCGCCGCTCACGATCGCATCTAGGAAGCAAAAGTAATACCGGCACCGGAGACAATGATACGCCAAAGACCCCGTAGAGCCAGCGCTAGAGCAAGAGGAGGAGGAAGATGGCCAATTTAGTCTCGAACAACTCACCGATCACAATGATTCATAAGAAAATAACTATCTACCTGTCTCCGAAGAGGATGTGAGCCTTGGAGACAAAGAATTGATCATCCCATAGGAACTCCTTGAACAGGAACGCTTTCAGCGACGGCTTATTGCCACAACAAGGAGCTTGAAAAAGCAGCAGCGACGGCTTAGAGCCAAATAGGATACGCTCAACGACATATGGAATGAAGTGCTAGACTCCGAAGAAAGATACACGACCGTGAGCGCCAAACAAAGAGCTATCCCAAGCACAAGCTACTGCTACAATTTGACGACGAGGCCCTTGCGCCAATTCTATCGAGGCACGATCAGGCTGATCAACCGGAGCCACCACCTCGTGGACGGGACAAAGCGGCTAGCAATACAGAATACCAGCCCGCGCCTCCCCACCATAAAGGAAAGGATCCAGCGGCTCAGGGCCACAAGTACGACCTACGTTAGGACCCGAACAATAAATCCAGTCAGGATAGATCAATCTATGGATCAAGAGGGCGTGATCCCACACGGGATGACGACTATCAAGCCAGGCACGCCGAATATAATCAAGTTCGGAGTCGGCACCGAACACATATGCTATCCGAACTCCGTCGCGATTTCGCACGATACAGAGGTGCGGCGCACTCTATGTGCTTTACCAATGAGGTGATTGACCACCAATTTCCGGAAGGGTTTAAACCCATAAACATCGAGCCATATGACGGAACGATAGATCATGCTGTATGGATTGAAAACTTTATTCTCCATATCCATATGGCTCGTGGAGATGACCTCCATGCCATTAAATATCTCCCTTTAAAGCTGAAGGGGCCAGCACGACACTGGTTGAACAGCCTCCCAGAAAACTCCATTGGAAGCTGGAAAGATTTAGAGGACGCCTTTTGGGCCAACTTTTAGGGGACTTATGTCCGGCCACCAGATGCTGATGCCTTGAGCCATATAATCCAGCAACCCGGGGAGTTAGTCCGCAAGCTTTGGAATCGGTTCTTAATTAAAAAGAACCAAATCGTTGACTGTCCAGACGACGAAGCCTTAGCGGCATTTAAACAGAGCGTCCCTGATGAATGGCTCGCCCCACCTCTTGGCCAAGAGAAGCCGAAGACTATGGCAGCCCTTGCCACACTCATGACCCACTTTTGTGGAGGCGAAGATAGATGGTTGGCTCATAGAAGCAAGAGTACCGGCGACCCTGGCACTTCTGAAGCCATGGATGGGAATGGCAGGCCATGACGCAATAAAAATAAGCGTCGAAGCAAGAACGGAGAAGCAGATGACACGACACTAAACGCCAGATTCATTGGCTCCAAATCTGGCCAGAGGAAGAAGCGGATCAAGGGAAATCGGGATGGTACATCAAACTTGGAAAAAATACTAGAGAGACCTTGCCAGGTTTATGGCACCCCTGGCAAGCCTGCAAACCACACCAATAGAAGTTGTTGGGTCTTCAAGCAGTCCGACAAGTTGAATGCCGAACATAGGGGGAAAGGACCTCAAAGAGAGGATGAGGATGAGCCTCGACCGCTAAACACTGGGGGCATAAACAATTTCCCCCATAGGTGAAAATGGTGAACATGAGGGAGTGCAAGCACTCACTAAGGGACATCTCCGTTGTAGAGCCTGTCACCCCCAAATTCAACCCATGGTCGACTTGTTCGATCACCTTTGATCGCAGGGACCACCCAACCAGTACCCGTCACGAAGGTTTGGTGGCCTTGGTACAGGATCCTATCATCGACGGATACCATCTTACTAGAGTCCTTACGGACAGTGGCAGTAGCCTCAACTTGCTCTATTAGGATACTATCCGCAAGATGGGGATAGACCCGTCAAGAATCAAGCCCAGGAGCACTACCTTTAAAGGAGTGATACTTGGTGTAGAGGACCGCTCCACGGGCTCATTAACACTAGAGGTAGTATTCCACTCTTCGGAATTTTTTTTAAGCGAGGAGTTAATCTTCGACATCGCTCCCTTCTGCAGCGGCCATCATGCATTGCTCGGACGAACTGCTTTCACCCGCTTTAATGCAGTCCCGCACTATGCTTACTTTAAGCTTAAAATGCCTGGACCTCGTGGCGTCATCACAGTCAATGGAAATATGGAGCGCTCGCTTCGTACAGAGGAGGATACCGCGGCCCTGGCAGCCGAAGTCCAAGGTGGCCTATTCAAGCCGAATAATTTAGCAGTCATCAAGACCCAAGACACTGCCAAACATGTCATGCCCGCATCGTAGCACGGTAGCTCAAGGGAACCTGAGCTTGAGTAGCAGCTCGGCCTCCGCCGACTGCCCCATAAGGTTGCGGCATACGTACCTCACGTACATAATTATGCCCTCACAATACCTTGGGCAGCGCCGGGGGCACATTGCGGAAAATGGTCCATAGTACGGTTTGACCCTATTGAGGCCTCTATTACGTTTTTATTATAGGTTCATTAAAGAACCCACCTTATCTATGGTTGTGCAGGGAATTCTTTTCCTCTTTTTTGCAGATGGCCATCAGACTTCCCTCCTTCAAGGATGTTTCATAAAGGCGAAATGGCGCAGACATGCAACATGGCTTCATTAGGATTTTTAAATCATTAAGTTTTGGCTCTGTGTATACCTATCCCTTTACTATTTCCTTCTTGGTATGTAAAATGTCGTTGATGCTTGTGGCATTATATGTAACTACACGGCTCGCGGTATTAATTAGGGGATAAAGTAAGCAGTCGGTCTCCACTTTGTTTGGAGTTCATTTCACATTACCGTCTATGTTCCCTCCCTACCTCAGACTTCCACATGTGCTTCAATCCGGACTTAACACCGGGGGCTGTATACGGCCCAACACATTTCAAAGTCCGAACACCTATAGGGAATTGTTTGGCGTCCCGGATATTGCATTATATGCATCGGCTCCGAATCATGTCTTGGGTCTATAATTGGGTTGCCTGGCTTCATTGCTTACCACCTTACGTTCCGCATTGTTCGGCTAAGGTACTAGAGGGAGAACTACTGCGATTGTATTTCTAACTCGTCCGGTCAAGTACCTCAGTAGATAAGGCCGAAAACTAATTGTCATGATAAGCAAGAGTTGGTCGGCGTTTCGGCGACCTAGTGTTACACGAGGGGCTGGTCTTCGCCTAGCCGTGTAGAAGAGGCACCGTAATCCAGATAGCTGTGCATGCACAAGGGGCAAGTACTTATCCCCACAGTCAAACTCTTATGGCTAAGTGAAAGAAATAAAGTCGCATAGTCTGATTGCCTGGTTCACCTCACGGACACCTCCTTTACGGATCAAGACATTGGGTAAAGTGTGGTCATGCGTCATGCCGAACACCCCCGTAGCATCTACATGGGGGCTAAAGCCAATGACTGGAAACTTTCATAGATATAAAAATAAACGGCCGCACAGGAGGGGAAGTTGCTTGAATAAAAGGTGCAGAAATATATTTACAAACATAAGTTCATAAGCATAGTCTTTACAACCCAAACACACTTAATTAAAAACCACGTCCTTTGAGCACTAGCCCTCTACAATGCGGGCTCCATCTAGGACGTCATCGAAGTACCTCTCCGGCCTCCGATGATCCTTACCCTCGGGCAGGCCCGCGGTCACCACATCGGTGGCCTTCATCTTAGCCCAGTGCATCTTGACGCGGGCAAAGGCCATTCGGGCAGCCTCTATACAGGTCGAGTGCTTCACAACATTGACCCGCGGCCAAGCATCGACGAACCCCTTCACCAATCCAAAGTACCTACTAGGGATTGTGTAACGCTCCGGATGTAACAATTCCACTTATGGCAATATATGCATCGTTGACTTCATCAATTCCATTATGGGCTCTTCCTTCATTTCGAGTTTCTTTGTTTTGCCGTGTGAGTGTGTGCATATCATCCATGTCATGTCACCATGTGCACTGCATTGCATTCGTGTCGTCACTTGCAACCGTTCATGCTCGTCTCTTCCCATTATCCGTTTCGAGTTCCGACACTCACACACGTGCCCATGGCACCTCCGAGTCCTTCTTTCGTATGTGGCCATAGAACGTACTTGAATCGAGGTGAGACTTGTCATATGTTGTTATTTTAGTACGTGCTGACCGCCTGTCAAGTTTCGTCGCGTTTGGAGGTCGTTTGATACTCCAACGGTTAACCTCGTGGGCTAAAAGCTCCTTTTTGTTTTGGACCAACACCCCTCCACAACAGCCCACTAGCCCAGCACAACCACCTCCATCCTCTCGGCCGTCGGATCGTGATCGTGTGGGCGAAAACCGCACCCCATTTGGACACTCCTAGCTCCCAGAATATATAAATAAACCCCCACCCCGAGATTCATGGATCAAACCCTAGCCCGAGTCCCTCCGCGCCGCCGGACACGTCCGGACAGTGCCAGACACGTCCGCCCGGATGCGCCCGACCAATCACAGCGCGTCGCGTGGCCTCCTCCACTGCTCTCTCTCTCTCCTCCGCCGCCGGCCCGCCGGGGCTCGAGTCGGCCCCCCCGGCCCGCTTCGCCCCGCCTCCCGGTTCGCCACCTCCGCGGGCCTCGCGCTCCGCCGCCGCCTCGAGCGCCCCGTCCGCCACCGCGAGAGCTCCGCCCCGGCCGCCACCACGAGAGCTCCGCCCTGCTGCCGCCTCGGGCGCCGCCCCGACCGCCGCCGACGGCGCCGGCCGGCCCGCCTGGCTACCTCCGCCGCCGACCTCCTTCCATCCAGGAGGGACCAGATCCACCAATCCCCCGAACCAAACGGACCCGCTCCGCCCGGATCTCTCCATCCCGCACATCTCCGTCCCGCGTTGACTTTCGCGGAGGTAAAATTCCGCTAAATCCCAGATCCACGTAAATTTATTGACCTCTTTGACATGTGGTAACTTTGTGCTCGGTGCTCCGTTATGCGCATATGATATATCGAAATGTTCGTCTCGTCGTGCTCTACATGTTAGCATCAGTTTCAGGCATGATAGGGATCATCTAGATGTCTTAATCTTTGTGGCAAGAGTGCTTTGTGATGTAACTGTTTCAGCACTTGTTGTCTGTGTAAATTTGTTGGCATGTTCGTGAGCTAGTAACTTTGTGCATGTTGGTTCAAATGGAGTGTATGATATGTCCAGATGTTCGTCTTGTGATGCTCTACCTGATGTATGAATTTGCATGGATGTTAGGGTGCATTATGCCATGTCTAACCCTGTTGCAAAAGTGCATGTGGCTGATAAGTTTCTGAACTTGTTATGAGATGATGTTTTGTCTTGCTTGTGTATATTAATCCATGTGTCATATGAGCTGGGTGTCAACATGAGTTTTGCTTATTGGAATGTGCTCTACATGATAGATTTATTTTCATGCCAATATATGCCTTGAGATGAGTGCAACAAGCTTGTTAACATGCCATCGTGATGTTAAATATCTGCTAAGTGTGAATCTGTTAATTTTTATGCCATGTCTTCATGATGCCACCATCATTGTTGTGCATGGTTAGAGTTGTCCAGTGGGTGTTACTTGATGTATATGTTATGCTCTAGCTATCCATGCTCTTGTTTGCCATGATGCCATGCTGTAGCTGTACTTTTGAGTCCCTCTACTTGCTTCAAAATGTTTTTTGTAACCATGAGGCCCAGATTTTGCTAAGTCTGGATAAAATTTTGCCCTTTTGCCATGATGTTTGGGACATGTTCTAACATGTTGTAGAAGTAACCATCTGGTTATTCTTGAAGAGCATGTTATGTATATTATTTCCATGTGTTTTGCTTGCATGATGGCTTGCTGTAGCTTGTTGTTTTCATGCTCTCAAGTTGCTATAAAATGTTTCTGTCAGCATGTTATCAACAAGTTCAATTTTTCCATGTGAATAGCTAGTGTTCTATGCATCCTATGACCATGTTCTTGCCATGATTAGCTTCACAAACATGTCTTCTTGCTGTTGGTTATATTCACATGCCATGCTATGCTTTGAGTTGAGTTGTACAAGCTTGCAAACATGCCTACTTGTTGTAATTTCGGCCATGCCTTGTAATTTTCACCAAGTCTGAGAAATTTGTAAACTTATTGAAACTTGCCATGCTTGTTTAATTGTGTTCCAACAAGTTTTTGGGTGTCCTCTAAGTTCATGCTTGTTAAGGATCATGTCCATTTTACATACATGCCTTTTGTCTTTATGTTTGGGTGCTGTAGCATAATTATATCTTGCTCTAAAGATGCCATGTTGCTGTAAACTGCAGTTTTGCATTGCATCTTGTTTTGCTTGTCATTTGCAAACCGTGCATCCGTTTCCGGTGATCTTTATATCGATTTCAACCGAAATCTTCCCATCTATCAAGTGGCTTGCTTGGTTACACAAGATAAAGCCATTTACATCACCTTCTCCTTAAGCTCGAGTGCATCCTAATGCATATGAACATCATACTTGCATCCCATGACATGTCTTGCATCATGTTGATTGTGCATTGCACCATGTTTGATATTGTCGTTGTTGTGCTCTTGTGTTGGGTAGAGTCGGGAGCCGATACCGAGTTCGAGGATCTTGTCGAGACTGAATTTGAGGAGCCGTCTTACCATCCCACCGACGACTTACCAGGCAAGATGATCGTTCCCCGATATCACCTTTATCTTTGCCTATGCTAGTTGTCTCGTTCTTTAGCTATGCCTCGATGCCTATTCCTGTTTGTCAGCCTCCTATTATTGCCTTGAAACACTCTAACCGCCTTCCTAGCAAACCGTTGATTGGCTAAGTACCCTTTTGCTCAGCCCCTCTTATAGCGTTGTTAGTTGCAGGTGAAGTTTGAAGATTGCTCCATATTCGGACTTGTTTATTGGGATAACACAATATATATCTTAATCATATTAATGCACATATATATTGGTAATGGGTGGAAGGTTTGGCCTTCTGCTTGGTGTTTTGTTCCACTCATGACACCTTAGGACCCGATAAACTGGTGTTATGTTCCTTGATTTTGTGTTCCTAACACGGTTGGGGTTTATGGGCCCCCCTTGATAATTCGCACTGATTAAATCTTTGCCAGCAAGGCCCAACATTAGTTTTACTTTTGCCTAACAACTAAAACTTGCATAGGGCGTTGCCAACCCGAGTTCTTAATTAACAACCCGGGCCAGTGCTCCTCATGAGTGTTGGTCCAAACAGGGCAGACTGCGGGGCTACCACGGGGAAACCCGAGGTTTGGTATATACCTGTAGGCTGACCTATCCGGTCGTGGCCTGAGACGAGATACGCGCGGCTACTATCAGGGTGTCGCCACGCCGGGAGGTCTTGCTGGATTAGTTTTACCTTTGTCAAAATATCTTGAGCACGGGGTTCCGAGAATACTCGGGTCTTCCCACTTTGTAGTTGCGACTCCGCAGATCGTGAGCTTGTGATGGGCTAAATTGGGACACCCCTGCAGGGTTTTGATCTTTCGAAAGCCGTGCCCGCGGTTATGTGGCAGATGGGAATTTGTTAATATCCGGTTGTAGATAACTTGACACCATATCCATAAGAATACACTACCTGTGTGAGTAACCGCGATGGTCTCTTTCCGAAGGGCTTCGGGAAGTGAACACTGTGGGGTTTATGTATGATCATGAGTAGCTCGGATCACTTCTTGATCAACTTGTCGATCGTTGGCACTTGTTCTCTTCTCGCTCTAAACTAGTAAGCTAGTGCTTAGTGCTTGCTGCAACCACTTTAATAACCTTTCCAAACCTAAGGCTTTGGTAGTTTTGATACCAGGGAACGGGATTGTTGAGTCCTTGTGGCTCACAGATTCAACATGTCACATCCCTAGATCAACCCCTGTGGTCCTTGCCTGATCATCATGTCATCATGTTTAATTTTTGTTAAACTTGAAATGGAGATTGTTCAAACCCTAGCACCAAAAGAACTCAACTAGTTTCAACCTAAAAATATTTCCATTGACCCAAAATGCCTTTGAAAATGTTCATGATTTTTGAATTGGTCTAGAACCCTTGTCAAAAATGGTGCACACTTTTATAGGGCCATTCTGGATTTTTGGAATTAATTCTTTAAGTATTTGCATTGGGCATTTAAATATTATATATTATTTTAAATGCTTAAATAATCATAAACAAAAATGTTTACTGTTGGATTTATTCTAAACAGTAGCCATGCTTGGTTTTATGATTTTTGGAAATGCCCTGGCATTTTTATTAAAGCCCTAAAGTTTACAAAGAAAGAAAATAGAAAACAGAAACTAAATTAAGAGAGAGAGAGAGTCACTTACCTGGGCCACTCACCTGCTGCGTGTGGAGCCCAGCTATGGCCCAGCACTGTAGCTGGCCCAGCTCAGCCGCCCCACCGTCTTCAACCTCCTGCCAGTAGGCAGGAGGGCGTGTGCTCGCCGCGCGTGGCCACACGCCGGCCACCTCCAGGCTACCTGCCTGCTCCTCAACCCCCCTAGAGACGCCACGCACCTCCCTGCCTCTCTCTGTCACTCTCCCTCGACCCCTCTCCCTTCTCTTGGCTCTCTCCCCCTCACCGCCGAACCCGCCCGTCGCCGTCGCTCGCCGTTGCCGCACTCAGAGCCTCCCCCTCGACCCCTCGGCGTGCCCAATAGCTCGGCCACCTCGTCCTCGACCTCATCACCAAGCCAGGAGACGCCGGAAGCCCTGAAACGTCGCCGTCTTCGTCTTCTTCAACCTCCGGCCGCTGACGACCTTGCCGTCGAATTCGGGATGGCTGGCGCCTCCCCGAGCCTCCTGAGACCCCCGTCGACCCCGCTGTGAGCTCCACCGCGTTTCCCCTCTCTTCTTTTCGCTTGCCCCCTTGCCGTAGCACCGTTTCCGCCGTGACCGGAGCTCCTCGCCGCCGAACATGGTGCCGCCATGGACAGAGCTAGCATAGCTCGCGTCCGAGCCTTCCGTCGTGCTCAGCACGCTCCTAGGAGCCCGTAGAGCCCCTTAGCTCACCTCCCCGTGCCCCGTATCACCGAAAACACCGAGGCCCGATTCCGGCCGCCGCCGTTGAGGTCGCCGCCGATGATTCCGGCCACCCCAGCTCCTCTTGCATGCCCTGCTGGATGCGCGAGTTCACCAGCTCCACGTAGAGCCCCTCCGCCGGCGATTTGGTCATCGGAGGGCGTTTTCCGACGCGCCCCGCCGTCTCGGCACTCGCCGGCGGCGAGCCGCCGGCCAGTTGACCCACCTGACCAGGGGTTTGACTCCCCCTGAGTCACTGACTCGTGGGGCCTACCTCTTTTAAATTAGTTTAGGTTATTAGGTTAAGTGCTAATCACCTAATTAGTTAACCCCTAGTGACACTGCCATGTGGGCCCTGCCCGGCTGCTAAACTAGGTTAGTGTTAAATAAGTTAGTTTAGTTAGTTGTGTCACTGACCAGTGGGCCCCACTGGTCAGGTTTGACCTGGACCCGCCAGTTGACCTGCTGATGTCAGCATGACCTAATGCTGACGCAGTATGTATTTTCTGGAATTTTAAATAAATCAGAAATGATTTATTTATTTCAGAAAATAGCCAAAACTTCTAAAAATCATAGAAAATAATCTATAACTCAGATGAAAATAAATTATATATGAAAATTGATCAAGAAAATTCAAGGAATCTGTTCATGGCATTTTCATGCATGTTTGAATAACTTACAGCCACTGTTTAGGACAATTTGAATAAATGGCATTTACATAATCACATATGGAGTTTGAATTTGAACCTTTGGTTCAAACCAACTTCATTTAATATGGTTGCTAGTTGCATTAGCTCAATCAATAGCATATTGTCATGTCACATTCATGCATCATATTGTTGCATTGCATTGATTGTGTTCTTTCTCTGTTTGTCGGTTTTGTTCCCTCTTAGTAGACGACGTTCCGACGATGAGTTCGATGACACCGATGAAGAGCTATTAATATCTTCAGAAGTGCCAGGCAAGCAGAACCCCCTTGTTCATTCTGATACAATCCCACTCTCTCGTTCCTGCTCTCCTTTACTGCATTAGGACAACAACGATTGAACTGCTTTTGCTACGGTAGGTGAACCCCTTTCCTCTGCATGACCTGTCACTGCCACAGTAAATAGTTGAAACCCACTAGCATGAGTAGGAGTTGTTTGAGCCATGTTGTGCCTACTCATTCATGCTTTCTGCTTATGCCTACTATTGCTTAGAGTTGTGTCAGGTCTGATTCATCGGGGATGAATTGGAATGTGGTGAACATGTCCTACTGTGTGTGAGCTAAGTGCGTGAACACGATTTGGTAAAGGTAGCGGTGAAAGGCCATGTAGGAGTACATGGTGGGTTGTCTCACTGGAACCGTCCTTAAGAACTGAGTTCTGTGTAAGTTGTCCAATGACTAGCTACTACCACACATTGGGTTCCGGTAACTCGACCCCTCTCGACTTATTAATCAACTAGATCTCTGTCCAGGAGTTGCAACTAGTTTCTGGTGTTTGTAGGTAGTGTTAGTAGTCTACCAAGTGGCACACGATACATGTGGGCTTGGGACAGACTAGGCACCATGGCACGGTGTACCAAGCGTAGATCCATCCGTCGAGGTGGGCTTGGGAACCCTGCGCACATCGTTTGGGGCCGTGAGCGACACCCCGGCCGGATCTCCCCACGGATGGAACCCGAATAGGTGATAAACCTGGATGAGAGACTTGTGTGGTTAGTCAGGTCGTGGCCGACACCCTTGCCAGGTTTCCGCTTGAAGGTTGCCGAGATACACGACGTGTACATGGCGGTAAGTGGCGAGAGCGTGTGTGAAGAAGTACACCCCTGCAGGGTTAACATGATCTATTCGAATAGCCGGGTCCGTGGTTATGGACTTCTTGGATGCTTACGTGGTACATAGACAAGTGGAAGTGGATACTCTAAAACGCGCAAGATAAGCGTGAGTGCTATGGATGGCCTTCTCGTAGGGAGACGGGAGCGGATCCATAGTGGTGTATTGATTGGTGAATATGTGGACTCGTGTGCGCCACCTCAAAAGAGTTACTTGCAGTTGTAGTTCAGGATAGCCACTAAGTCAAAGCTGGCTTGCTGCAGTCAAACTCCACCACCCCTTTGTTGATATTGTTGCATATGTAGCTAGTTCTGATGTAAGTCTTGCTGAGTACCTTTGTACTCACGTTTGCTTAATTTATGTTTTTGCAGAGAGACTTCAGTCTCACTAGTGGTTCCGTGTGGACTTCGACGTTTAGCTTGTTACCTCAGCTACGGTCTTGTGCCCTTGGAAGGGTCCTGTAGATAGTCAGGCTTCTTAGCCTTTTTCATTTGTAGTTGTCTGTACTCAGACATGTTATGCTTCGGTTGCTTGTATGCTCTGTATGTTGGGTCATGTGACCTCTGTTTGTAATGTATGCTATTATGGCTCTTATGGGCCTTTATTTATAAGAGTTGTTGAGTTATGTTGTGATGCCATGTTGTACAACACATACATGCATGCTATGCGTACGTGTAATGTGTATTGCTATGTGTGGGATCCGACACCTAGTTGTTTACCTTTGGTAGCCTATCTTACAGGGAAATGTCTCCTAGTGCTTCCACTGAGCCTTGGTAGTTTGCTACTGCTTCGGAACACTTAGGCTGGCCGGCATGTGTCCTTCTTCGTTCCTGTGTCTGTCCCCTACGGGAAATGTCACGCATTGTTCCTTTAAGTCCTTGTAGCTTGCTACGACTTGGGTTCATACGTTGATGACCGACACGTTTGTTGCTGGGTCATGTATGCCTGTCTCTGTAATTTAGTGCCACTTTTGGTTTATAACTGGTCATGTCGGCCCGGGTTCTCGATGCTAGCGACACTATCATATACGTGTGCCAAAATGCGCAAATGGTCCCGGGCCAGGTAAGGTGGCACCCGTGGGGATACCGTGCGTGAGGCCGCAAAGTGATATGATGTGTTACAGGCTAGACCTGTGTGACTTAGGATCGGGGTCCCGACAGCTTTGGTATCAGAGCCTGACTGCCTGTAGGATTAGCAAGCCAAACTGGTCGAAGTCGTGTCTAGAAACTCTTTAGTTATGTAAGGGAATTGATTGTGGAAGGGAGCGTAAGGCTCTTTTTACTCCTTTACCCTATGACCTTCTGATCTGAGTCACCTTCTTCTTCTACGGGGATTAAGAACTAGGCTTTCTCTTCTGTCTGTCAGGATCACGTTAATTGTGAATTCAACCCTCAGTTCAGTCCCTACTATTTCTGTGTGTTTAACTGTTGATCTCAGAACCTTGACATTATGATGTTGAGTGGTTCTGCCACCCTTTTGCTTGGATCTCAAAATCTTTTTGAGCATTTACAGCTATTATGCTGTCCGAGTCATCCCAGGTTTCTAAATAGTCTGATGCATTTGCAAACCATTCCTATCTGTTCTTAATGTCCTTTTAGGCCAGATTAACCACACTAGTCGGTGTGTTGAGGCACTCTGTTACCTCGACATATATGTTGGACTTATTATTATGACCCTAGGTGTCTTAGAAGATCACCAGTAATCTAGCAATGCTTTATATTCCCAGTGTGATGATTCTGGCCATTGTTCTCGAAAGCATCCTGTGATGCCATTTAGTTAGTAGGCATTCTACTCCTAGGTTCTTGAACCCAAGACTCACTCCACTTACCTCTTGTTGGTAGTATTTGCTCGTCCCTTTAGGATATTAGTAACCTTGTGATAGTCCTCGAGGTCCGAGGTATGTCATTCTTCCAATACCATGAACCGTTATGGCAGAAGTTCTTTTGAGCCAAAAGACCACAACCAGAGTGCTCTTGATGAGTTCTCCATTCCACATTCTGATTCTGCCAATTCTACCTTTCTGCATGGGTTATCCGAAAGAAATATGTTGAACTCGTTCGACATGCTAGTCTATGCATCCACAATTCGGAAAGTTATATATTCCTTTGAGTTGTCCCTTTTTAGTTGTATTCTGACTTTCGTCTATCAGTCGATAGTCAGGAGTAGTTGTGCATTTGTGTTCATCGATGCCTTTTACTCTTGTGGTCCGTCAAGCCATTCTATTCTAGAATGACTAGGAGAAACAAACTCCAGTACCTTATCCATATTTAGGATTGGGTCAAAGCAATTGTACTCCGCAGGTCAAAATAACATTCCAACTTTTGTTCTGTTCAAACTTGGAGTATTAACATCTTTATATCAAGAATGTCATGGGAATGGCACCACGTCCTATGAACTTTTGAAAAGGTGATACTTCTCGCCATCATCGTTCATTCCTCGGCCTCCGTGTTATTGTAACCGCAATACTGACAAGTGAATTGTGATGTGTGAAATCAATACTCCTAGCAACTTCGTTGCTTGGTAGAAAATGGACGATAATCTCATTCTTAGTGTGTTGGTTACCAAATCACCATTCTGAGATTGATCGTGCTACCTAGTCCATTTTTCTGGTGCACCTTTTGATCAATGAGTTAGGATTGCATAAATACCTCACTCTGGTGATCATATCATCTCGCCCTGAAAAGCAAGATTGTTCTCGAGCTTAGTAACATATCGGTGGTTCGTGATTTTCCGAATATCTTCTCGGAAGTATTACCAGGTTGTTCCCTGACCGCTATGTTGAATTCGTGATCAAGTTGGTTTTCTTGTAAACCACCCCTTCTCCGAGAATCTTTATTGGATACCCTGAACTAGTTGGTTAAGCTAATCAACAACTTGGAGAGTTGGGAGATAAAAGCTTGATCCACATAGCTCACCTCAAAGGGATATCTTGTGTGTATATTGAGGATAGATGATATCTTCTTCAATTGATCCCTGTGATCATTTGTGGATCTGTTGTCTTATCTAGACTTTGATTTGAGTATGGGTTATCGCCAAGTCAAATCAGAACCAACGATATTCGTAACATTGTCTTACTCGTGGTTGATTCCTCGAGCATACATCGTTATATCTCTTGGTCTGACCAATACTATCACCGTGTTCACTTAATTATGGAATTCCACTATATGGAAACCTGGATGAGATATTGTTGAGCCCATCGACAACCTCCTTATGCTCTCCACGATTTTGTTGAACATCCAGCTAGTATTGGAAACTTTTATAAGCATTATCTTCATGACCCGTTCGTGAAGTATATGTTTGGATGAAAGAAGTGACTTCCTCTAATTCATGAGCATTTGATGAAAGTGGTCACCGTGAATTCGAGAAAGTTATTTTGCTTCCTGTGGAATCATCCCAAGTCAGTCATGCATACGTGCGAAGTATTCTGTGGTTTGGAGACTTGCAACCTTCATTCTATATGTATTCCTTAGCACACCAAGCCACTGATTGATTTGTTCAAAATAAAGGAGTCTGTTCTAAGGTGAATTCCTTGGACGTCCACGCGTGGAGACTTCGATGTCATTAATAATGGTTCCCAACCTGAACTCGGTAGTGTTTCTTTGTATGCCTACCATGTGGCCATGTTTGCCTTGGACAACGTGTTCACAGGTTTGTAGCAGAACCAACTCATGTTTTGGATCTTACTATCACAGTTCATTCCTCGAGAATCTCGCAACGTCATCTCGTCGATTTGTGTTGCAAACTTTCATTTTTCTTTCTAGACTCGATGAGTCTGGAATATTCTGACACCAACCAAAACTGAATCTCAGGCAGATATGATGGTTGGAGCATTTCCCAAGATCTATAATAATGGTCTCTCGATAACCGGTAAAGTGGATGTCGTGGCCAACACACCCAGCCGGAAGACCTATTGTTGTAGTATCTTGATTGAAGAAGTTGGCCACCTCCCCATAAGAATTTCGTAGGATTTACTCCCTAGTTGTTCTTGATGGATTCTTGCGCTCCCGAAGTCCGATCTTTACTTGATGTTCAAGATGCCAAACATATCTATGAATGGCTTACGCTAACACATCAAGGAGAACATTAGAAGCGGAGTGCTAAATGTCTCTCGATCGATCATCCAGATTTTGCCCTTGACTCCGCTAGGGTGGAATCTGAGAAAGTGTTATCTTCCTTTGCATCTGCACCGTCCATCGCTGTTCATCGTGGTCGTATGTTGTGTTGCCAGGATCCTTGCCAAGGATATTGGTAAAACCTTGATGAATATGGGAATGCTCAAGTTCTTGAGAGCACACACAAGCACTAGGTGTTATCACCGGCACTAACTGGGATTGCTCCTAGTCCCTTCAGTTATGCTATAACCCCTCAAGAGTAGATTTACTCTCTACTGTTGGGATTCACCCCAGTTACCAAAATCATCCCTTGTGTTGTCTTCAACAAGGTAGTTCACATCATCCATTCAGGCCGAGAATGTCATCCTTACGGACTCTGTCAAATGATCGATTGTGATCCGCCTCAGGCTGGTATAGGGAATTTCAATGATCTCTATATCAAAAGTAATTCTTTTTGCCACTTAAGGGAATAACTCTACGAGTCACCTTCTCCAAGGTGCCCCGTCCGGTAAACTCCATCACCATCCTTTAGGTGTGGAATTATTGCCGGCCAAATGAATCGCCAGCTTTTGTCTCACTCCATCCCACTGGATGTGTGTTCCGTGTCTCAGCTCAAGAGATGCTTCAATGTCTCACTCCATAAGTTGATCTTGAGTTCCTCGATCTTCGGGAAGATCGATTTCTACAGAGAATGTCTCCGTTATCATCTGGTTGGATGAAGATCTCAAAGCAAGGATGACAAGATCAATATGATGCAATAAATCAATATCTCCGAGAAGGAAATTTGGATCCTGAAGATTGTGCTAGCTTGTGTCCCCTCTGATTTCTTACCCTACGCTTGAATCTCGGGACGAGATTCTTGTTTTAGTGGGGGTGAGTTGTCACATCCCTAGATCAACCCCTGTGGTCCTTGCCTGATCATCATGTCATCATGTTTAATTTTTGTTAAACTTGAAATGGGGATTGTTCAAACCCTAGCACCAAAAAGAACTCAACTAGTTTCAACCTAAAAATATTTCCATTGACCCAAAATGCCTTTGAAAATGTTCATGATTTTTGAATTGGTCTAGAACCCTTGTCAAAAATGGTGCACACTTTTATAGGGCCATTCTGGATTTTTGGAATTAAATCTTTAAGTATTTGCATTGGGCATTTAAATATTATATATTATTTTAAATGCTTAAATAATCATAAACTAAAATGTTTACCGGTGGATTTATTCTAAACAGTAGCCATGCTTGGTTTTATGATTTTTGGAAATGCCCTGGCATTTTTATTAAAGCCCTAAAGTTTACAAAGAAAGAAAATAGAAAACAGAAACTAAATTAAGAGAGAGAGGGTCACTTACCTGGGCCACTCACCTGCTGCCTGTGCAGCCCAGCAGTGGCCCAGCTCAGCCGCCCCACCGTCTTCAACCTCCTGCCAGTAGGCAGGAGGGCGTGTGCTCGCCGCGCGTGGCCACACGCCGGCCACCTCCAGGCTACCTGCCTGCTCCTCAACCCCCCTTGAGACGCCACGCACCTCCCTGCCTCTCTCTGTCACTCTCCCTCGACCCCTCTCCCTTCTCCTGGCTCTCTCCCCCTCACCGCCGAACCCGCCCGTCGCCGCCGCTCACCGTTGCCGCACTCAGAGCCTCCCCCTCGACCCCTCGGCGTGCCCAATAGCTCGGCCACCTCGTCCTCGACCTCATCACCAAGCCAGGCGACGCCGAAAGCCCTGAAACGTCGCCGTCTTCGTCTTCTTCAACCTCCGGCCGCCGACGACCTCGCCGTCGAATTCGCGATGGCTGGCGCCTCCCCGAGCCTCCTGAGAACCCCGTCGACCCCGCTGTGAGCTCCACCGCGTTTCCCCTCTCTTCTTTTCGCTTGCCCCCTTGCCGTAGCACCGTTTCCGCTGTGACCGGAGCTCCTCGCCGCCGAACATGGTGCCGCCGTGGACAGAGCTAGCATTGCTTGCGTCCGAGCCTTCCGTCGTGCTCAGCACGCTCCTAGGAGCCCGTAGAGCCCCTTAGCTCACCTCCCCGTGCCCCGTATCACCGAAAACACCGAGGCCCGATTACGGCCGCCGCCGTTGAGGTCGCCTCCGATGATTCCGGCCACCCCAGCTCCTCTTGCATGCCCTGCTGGATGCGTGAGTTCACCAGCTCCACGTAGAGCCCCTTCGTCGGTGATTTGGTTGCCGGAGGGCGTTTTCCGACGCGCCCCGCCATCTCGGCACTCGCCAGCGGCGAGCCGCCGGCCAGTTGACCCACCTGACCAGGAGTTTGACTCCCCCTGAGTCACTGACTCGTGGGGACTACCTCTTTTAAATTAGTTTAGGTTATTAGGTTAAGTGCTAATCACCTAATTAGTTAACCCCTAGTGACACTGCCATGTGGGCCCCGCCCGGCTACTAAACTAGGTTAGTGTTAAATAAGTTAGTTTAGTTAGTTGTGTCACTGACCAGTGGGCCCCACTGGTCAGGTTTGACCTGGACCCGCCAGTTGACCTGCTGATGTCAGCATGACCTAATGCTGACGCAGTAAGTATTTTCTAGAATTTTAAATAAATCAGAAATGATTTATTTATTTCAGAAAATAGCCAAAACTTCTAAAAATCATAGAAAATAATCTATAGCTCAGATGAAAATAAATTATATATGAAAATTGATCAGAAAAATTCAAGTAATCTGTTCATGGTATTTTCATGCATGTTTGAATAACTTACAGCCACTGTTTAGGACAATTTGAATAAATGGCATTTAAATAATCACATATGGAGTTTGAATTTGAACCTTTGGTTCAAACCAACTTCATTTAATATGGTTGCTAGTTGCATTAGCTCAATCAACAGCATATTGTCATGTCACATTCATGCATCATATTGTTGCATTGCATTGATTGTGTTCTTTCTCTGTTTGTCGGTTTTGTTCCCTCTCAGTAGACGACGTTCCGACGATGAGTTCGATGACACCGATGAAGAGCTATTAATATCTTCAGAAGTGCCAGGCAAGCAGAACCCCCTTGTTCATTCCGATACAATCCCACTCTCTCGCTCCTGCTCTCCTTTACTGCATTAGGACAACAACGATTGAACTGCTTTTGCTACGGTAGCTGAACCCCTTTCCTCTGCATGACCTGTCATTGCCACAGTAAATAGTTGAAACCCACTAGCATGAGTAGGAGTTGTTTGAGCCATGTTGTGCCTACTCATTCATGCTTTCTGGTTATGCCTGCTATTGCTTAGAGTTGTGTCAGGTCTGATTCATCGGGGATGAATTGGAATGTGGCGAACATGTCCTACTATGTGTGAGCTAAGTGCGTGAACACGATTTGGTAAAGGTAGCGGTGAAAGGCCATGTAGGAGTACATGGTGGGTTGTCTCACTGGAACCGTCCTTAAGAACTGAGTTCTGTGTAAGTTGTCCAATAACTAGCTACTACCACACATTGGGTTCCGGTAACTCGACCCCTCTCGACTTATTAATCAACTAGATCTCTGTCCAGGAGTTGCAACTAGTTTCTGGTGTTTGTAGGTAGTGTTAGTAGTCTACCAAGTGGAACACGGTACATGTGGGCTTGGGAAAGACTAGGCACCGTGGCACGGTGTACCAAGCGTAGATCCATCCGTTGAGGTGGGCTTGGGAACCCTGCGCACATCGTTTGGGGCCGTGAGCGACACCCCGGCCGGATCTCCCCACGGATGGAACCCGAATAGGCGATAAACCTGGACGAGAGACTTGTGTGGTTAGTCAGGTCGTGGCCGACACCCTCGCTAGGCTTCCTCTTGAAGGTTGCCGAGATACATGACGTGTACATGGCGGTAAGTGGCGAGAGCGTGTGTGAAGAAGTACACCCTTGCAGGGTTAACATGATCTATTCGAATAGCCGGGTCCGCGGTTATGGACTTCTTGGATGCTTACGTGGTACATAGACAAGTGGAAGTGGATACTCTAAAACGCGCAAGATAAGCGTGAGTGCTATGGATGGCCTTCTCGTAGGGAGACGGGAGCGGATCCATAGTGGTGTATTGATTGGTGAATATGTGGACTCGTGTGCGCCACCTCAAAAGAGTTACTTGCAGTTGTAGTTTAGGATAGCCACTAAGTCAAACCTGGCTTGCTGCAGTCAAACTCCACCACCCCTTTGTTGATACTGTTGCATATGTAGCTAGTTCTGATGTAAGTCTTGCTGAGTACCTTTGTACTCACGTTTGCTTAATTTATGTTTTTGCAGAGAGACTTCAGTCTCACTAGTGGTTCCGCGTGGACTTCGACGTTTAGCTTGTTACCTCAGCTACGGTCTTGTGCCCTTGGAAGGGTCTTGTAGATAGTCAGGCTTCTCAGCCTTTTTCATTTGTAGTTGTCTGTACTCAGACATGTTATGCTTCCGTTGCCTGTATGCTCTGTATGTTGGGTCATGTGACCTCTGTTTGTAATGAATGCTATTATGGCTCTTCTGGGCCTTTATCTATATGAGTTGTTGAGTTATGTTGTGATTCCATGTTGTACAACACATACTTGCATGTTATGCGTACGTGTAATGTGTATTGCTATGTGTGGGATCCGACACCTAGTTGTTTACCTTTGGTAGCCTATCTTACAGGGAAATGTCTCCTAGTGCTTCCACTGAGCCTTGGTAGCTTGCTACTGCTCCGGAACACTTAGGCTGGCCGGCATGTGTCCTTCTTCGTTCCTGTGTTTGTCCCCTAGGGGAAATGTCACGCGTTGTTCCTTTAAGTCCTTGTAGCTTGCTACGACTTGGGTTCATACGTTGATGACCGACACGTTCGTTGCTGGGTCATGTATGCTTGTCTCTGTAATTTAGTGCCACTTTTGGTTTATAACTGGTCATGTCGGCACGGGTTCTCTGTCATATGGATGCTAGCGACACTATCATATACGTGTGCCAAAATGCTCAAACGGTCCCGTGCCAGGTAAGGTGGCACCCGTGGGGATACCGTGCGTGAGGCCGCAAAGTGATATGATGTGTTACAGGCTAGACCTGTGTGACTTAGGATCGGGGTCCCGACACAACATACACCAGATGCAGGTATCGCCGAATACGATGCTGGAGATGGATCAGAACTTCACTGGGAGTTCGATGAAGAGCGTGGTTGTTACTATGTTTCGTATCCCGACCATCAGTAGTGGTTCCTACTAGGGGCGATCAGGCCTTGTGTAAGCCAACTATCTTTTACAATTTCATCCCTGAACTTTTACATGAGATGTGCAAAGATACCATAATTGAGATCATTCCAGAATTCGCTTATGTCTTTAAGTCGTGCCTCGACACGTAGGAGACATAGTCGCATCCTGGGAATTACAAGTTGGTATTCAGAGCCTTCTCCGACCTAGGAGCCCCCTGATTGATCGAACCGCTGACGGTTGAGTCTATGTACACACACACAAAATATTTTGAGTCTATATATATATATATATATATATATATATATATATATATATATATATATATATATATATATATATATATATATATATATATATATATATATATATATATAGATATTGGAGAGTAGGATTTTTTTTACTCCTCACCCCCTTCGTCGCTCTGGTGAGGACTCCTGACGTTCTTCTATCTCCTCCACTCTCAAAATTTCACCAATTGTTTTTAGGATCACACGAGTATTGTTTGGATTGTTCCGATATCTTTGTGACGAGAACATTGTTCTCGATGCCTCCTGTCATTTAGGGGTTGTGGCAGTGTCCCGGGGAGTTGAGCTCCGAGGTGTTGTCGTCAAAAATGTATCGTAGCGGTTCTAGAATACCAGAGGCGGCCGACATCGAAAACTCTTCAATGCATGTCTGGTGGTGAGATAACCCCGACGTCACCCAGTACTGTGGATATAGTTCGGGAGTATTGTAAAAGATCGTATGGCGGATGCGTTTCGAAGGTCCGAGGTAAACAGTTTCTGAAGATGACTGGTTATGTGTTGACGGATGGATACAACTGGATGTAGGTTTAGAGTTGAGTGCGCGGTGCTTCCCCTGTATCCCCAACACCAGATTGCATAACCGGAAAGCTTCGAGAATTAATAGGTGGGTTTCAAGTAGTTCGTAGGTAATCTCCCAACGAGTGCATGGTATGAGGTTTGGGGTTCAACATCTAGTGAAGAGGTTTAATGGGCGCTGTTCCAATTGGGAGTTGCTTCTTAAAGGATCCTTGGCTATGCTGATCCGGGGATTGCAAGACCCTTTGTAACACGTGCCATGGGGCATTCAGCACAAACTTGTGGGACGAAACTTCTATTATGTATTTGTTCCATCTGTACCTTGTTGTTTTATTCTATCATTTTGTTCTCCCAAGTGGCTTCTCGACAAGTTGTTGTACCATTAAGCTTTGGAATTTATTCGGTCAATTTTGTTCGGATGTTCATTGTGAAGACTATATGTTGCAAATATCTAGCCGTTGATTCGGCTTATCTATTAGTTTCTTCAATGGATAATAGTTGTCATCATCTTCAGGATGGCACAGGATGGCACCTAAGAAGGTTCCCAACCCGAACCAAGAGGGTGAAGAAGAACGTCCTCCTTCCCCTCCTCCTCCGTCTGAGGCATGGAGAGCGATTATGCATGCAACCAACCAGAACACTCAGATGCTCATGCAAATGATGTAGAATTTCCAAGCCAATAAAGCAAATCAAGGAAATCAAGGGAACCAAGGCCAAGAAAATCTGTTCAATCAACCTCACTTTGCGACTCTGAACCAATTCTTGGCAAATCAGCCTAAGTCTTTCAGTTACTGTGTGGACCCGCTAGATGTTGAAGATTGGATAACAGACATCAAGAAGCATTTTGAATGCAGTAACGTCAGACTTGAGGATTATGTCAAGTTTGCCGCTTTCCAACTCAAAGATCAAGCTACAGATTGGTGGCAACAATACAAAGACTCCAGAGGTGGATGTGAGATCTCGTGGACTGATTTCTGCAGAGATTTCCGTTCTCATCACATTCCAACCAGTGTCATTGAAGGTATGCGTGAGCAATTCCGCAACCTGAACCAAGGCACCATGTCCGTCTATCAATACAATATCAAGTTCTAGAATCTTGCCCGCTATGCGAACCAAGACATCCCCGATGCCAAGAGAAAAATCAACCAGTTCCGAGGTGGTCTGAAAGATGAACTCCAACTTGCACTCACTTTGTTCGAGCCAGGTGAATTTGATCAATTCTACAACATGGCTCTTAAGCAAGATGCAGCTCAGATCAAGTGTGAAGCTTCCAAAAAGAGGATAAGAGCTGTTGTTCACTCCTCCTCTTCCTCTCAAGTGGTTGCCAAGCAGCAGAAGTTCTGGCTACCGCCTCCTCCAGTGCTCCGTCCTCCAATCAACAACAAGCACTCAGGTGGTTGTGGATTCTCCCACCCACCCAACCCAAGCAACCAGTCCAAGCCTCAGTTCCAAGCTCCAAGACCAAGTGGTCCTTATCATCGGCCTCTTTCAGAAGTTACTTGCAACAAGTGTTCTCAGAAGGGTCACTATGCCAACAAGTGTCCCAACCGAAGGCGCCTTCCGCCTCCTCCACCTGTCAGCAATGCTATTGTCAAGCACAAACCCAAGTCAGCAAGAGTGAACCTGGTGAATGCAGCTCAAGCAGAGAATTCTTCTGATGTCATAATGAGTAACCTCTCAGTTAAATCTATTCCCGCAAAAGTTTTGTTTGACTCTGGTGCATCACTCAGTTTCAAATCAAGACCATTCTTTACCAAGCATAATTTCACTTTGGCATTTCTGGATAAGAAGTTATCAATTATTTCTCCGGGCAAACACATGACTTCTAATTTGGTGGCTCCGGATATATCTATTCACTTGGGAGATTATAGTTTTCTGGTTTCCCCGGTTGTTCTCAGTAACTCGGACATTGATCTTATTCTTGGGATGGATTGGCTCTCCAAGCATGATGCAAATATTGATTGTGCAAACAAGGAGGTCAAGCTAACTCATCCTGACGAAAACGTGATTATCTTCGTAGCTCGAGATAACACAATCAGGCTATTATCTCTTAGTGAAAAGGGCGAGATTAATGCCATTTCTCAGATTCTGGTGGTTTGTGAATATGAGGATGTATTCCCTGAAGAGCTTCCAGGAATGCCTCCCAACCGTCCAGTTGAATTCATCATTGAACTTGAACCTGGTACTGAGCCAGCCTGTCGGCGTCAGTACAAGCTTTCTCCCGATAAGTTAAAGGAGCTGAAGAAACAACTCGATGAGCAAGAACGTATGGGTCTAATCAGACCAAGTACTCCTCCTTGGGGCTGTGGTGTTCTATTTGTCAAGAAGAAGGATGGCACGGAACGCCTTTGCGTTGATTACCGGCAATTACACAATAAGACAATAAAGAATAAGTACCCGCTCCCCAATATCAATGAATTGTTCGAGCAGCTCAAAGGAGCCAAGGTTTTCTCGAAGCTCGTTCTCCGGATGGGTTACCATCAGATTCGTATCCGTGAAGAGGATATTCCCAAGACCGCATTCAGAACGAGTTATGGCTCCTATGAGTATACGGTCATGTCTTTCGGGCTTGCAAATGCTCCACCCACTTTCTCTCGGATGATGCACTTCATATTCAACCCCTACACCAATGAATTCATTCTCGTCTACCTCAATGATATCTTGGTATTCTCCAAGAATAAAGAAGGCCATGCCGAGCACCTCCGTTTGGTCCTCAACGGGCTCCGTGAGCACCGTTTATATGCGAAGTTCTCCAAATGTGAATTCTGGCTTGATAAAGTCCTCTATCTTGGCCATATTATCTCTGCCGAGGGCATTTCTGTTAACCCCGAGAAGGTTGAAGCTATTGTCAACTGGGAACCTCCTCATAATGTCAAACAACTTCGAAGTTTCCTCGGTCTCGCAAGCTATTGCAGAAGGTTCGTTGAGAACTTCTCCAAGATTGCCAAGCCTCTTTCCAACCTGTTGCAGAAGAATGTCAAGTACTCGTGGACTCCTGATTGTGATGTGGCATTCAAGGCCCTCAAGGAGAAGCTCATTTCTGCTCTGGTTCTTACTCCTACGGACGAGTCCAAGCCTTATGAAGTCTTTTGTGATGCTTCATTGCAAGGTCTTGGTGGTGTTCTCATGCAAGACAAGAAGATCGTTGCATACACTTCGCATCAGCTTAAACCAAATGAGAAGAATTATCCCACAGATGATCTCGAGCTAGCAGCAGTTGTTCATGCCTTGATCACGTGGAGACACCTACTGTTAGGCAGAAAAGTGCACATCTTCACCGATCACAAGAGCCTGAAGTACATCTTCACTCAGCCAAACCTTAACCTTCGCCAGACTCGTTGGGTTGAAATGATTCAAGAGTACGATCCAAGCATTAAGTATACTCCTGGCAAGGCAATGTCATTGCAGATGCCTTGAGCAGAAAGGCTTACTACACCAGTCTCCTTCTCAAACCGTTCCAACCTGAATTTTGTGAATCATTCAGGAAGCTCAACCCCCAAGTTGTTCCGTAAGGATTTCTTGCCAACCTTCAAGTTGATCCTACCTTGGAAGATCAAATCCGTGAGGCCCAACATAGTGATGCTATGGTGTAGAAAGTGAAGCATGGTATTGCTAAGGGTACTCCCAAGTACAAGTGCTATCGCATTGATGACAGAGACACTTTGTTCTTTGAGGACAGAATTGTGGTTCCCAAAGGTGATCTCAGAAAGCTCATAATAAATGAACCACATGACTCACTCCTCTCGATACACCCAGGAAGCTCCAAGATGTACAATGACCTCAAGACATCCTATTGGTGGACTCGCATGAAAAGGGAGATTGCCCAATTCGTGAACGAGTGTGATGTCTGCAGAAGAGTGAAGGCAGAGCATCAATGTCTAGCCGGACTCCTTCAACCTCTACCTATTCCCAAGTGGAAATTCGATCACATTGAGATGGATTTCGTCACCGGTTTTCCCAAGTCCAAGAGAGGAAATGATGCTATCTTTGTGGTGATTGACAAGCTAACTAAAGTGGCTCATTTTCTTCCAGTCAAAGAATTCATCAACGCAGCTCAGCTGGCAGAGCTGTACACCTCCAGAATTGTTTCTTTGCATGGCATCCCTCAAGTGATATCCTCAGACCGTGGAAGCTTGTTCACTTCCAAGTTCCGGGATTCCTTTCAGTCAGCCATGGGCACCAAGATTCGCTTCAGCACCGCTTTTCACCCTCAGAGCTTGTGTCATCTCCTTGGTACGAAATGGGAAGATTGCCTTCCATTTGCAGAATTCTCCTACAACAACATCTTCCAAGCAAGTGCAGGCAAAGCTCCGTTTGAAATCCTCTATGGCAGAAAGTGTTGTACCCCTCTCAACTGGCCCGAGACTGGTGAACGTCAACTCCTTGCAAATGATTTGATCTCAGAAGCCGAAGAAATGTGCAAAGTCGCAGACTAAGGCATAGCCTAGTGGTGGGAAGGGGCTGATGCCTTCCCACCCACCCAGGTTCAAGGCACGGTACTTGCAATTTGAGTTTGTTGCACCAATTATACTGTAAGGGGTTCCCTTACAGTCTTTCTATCAAAAAAAGAAATGTGCAAAGTCATACGTGAGAATCTCAAAGCCGCGCAATCGCGCCAAAAGAGCTACTATGACGGCAAGCATCGTGACTTGGTTTTCGACATTGGTGATCATGTCTATCTCCGTGTTTCTCCTATGAAGGGAACTCAGAGGTTCGGTATCAAGGGCAAGCTTGCTCCAAGATACGTGGGCCCTTTCAAGATTCTTGGCAAGAGAGGCGATCTAGCCTACCAACTCGAGCTTCCCTCCAACTTTGCAAATGTACACAATGTGTTTCACGTGTCACAACTCCGCAAGTGCTTCAAGATGCCTGAACGCACCATTCCTTTCGTAGAGATTGATCTTCAGCAAGACTTGTCTTACCGTGAGCACCCCATTGCTAACTTGAAAAAACTGAGCGCAAGACCCGCAACAAGTCTATAAAATTCTTGAAAGTGAACTGGTCACACCATACCGAACGAGAAGCTACATGGGAACGAGAAGATCATCTCCGTTCCGAGTATCCCGCTTTCTTTCAGTCCTAGATCTCGGGATGAGATCTTTTTGTAGTGGAGGAGAGTTTGTAACGCCCCGGATGTAACAATTCCATTTATGGCAATATATGCATCGTTGACTTCATCAATGCCATTCTGGGCTCTTCCTTCCTTTCTGGTTTCTTTGTTTTTCCGTGTGCGTGTGTGCATATCATCCGTGTCATGTCATCATGTGCATTGCATTGCATTCGTGTCGTCACTTGCAACCGTTCATGCTCGTCTCTTCCCGTTGTCCGTTTCGAGTTCCGATACTCACACACGTGCTCGTGGCACCTCCGAGTCCTTCTTTCGTATGTGGCCGTAGAACGTTCTCGGATCAAGGTGAGACTTGTCGTACGTTGTTATTTTAGTACGTGGTGACCACCTGTCAAGTTTTGTCGCGTTTGGAGGTCGTTTGATACTCCAACAGTTAACCTCATGGGCTAAAAGCTCCTTTTTTCTTTTGGCCCAACACCCCTCCACAACAGCTCACTATCCTAGTACAACCACCTCCATCCTCTCGGTCGTCGGATCGTGATCGTATGGGCCAAAACCTCACCCCATTTGGACACTCCTAGCTCCCAGAATCTATAAATAAGCCCCCACCCCCGAGATTCACGGATCAAACCCTAGCCCGAGCCCCTCCGCGCCGCCGGACACGTCCGGACAGCGCCGGACACGTCCGCCCGGACGCGCCCGACCAATCACAGCGCACTACATGGCCTCCTCCACCACGCTCTCTCTCTCTCCTCCACCGTCGGCGTGCAGAGGCCCAAGTCAGGCCCCCGAGGCCCGCTTCGCCCCGCCGCCCGGTTCGCCGCCGCGGGCCACGTGCTCCGCCGTCGCCTCGATCGCCCCGTCCGCCGCCGCCTCGGGCTCCGCCCCGGCCGCCACCACGAGAGCTCCGCCCCGACCGCCGCCGCCGGCGCAGGCCACCTCGCCAGCCGGCCGCGCCTTGCTACCTCCGCCGCCGACCTCCTTCCGACTCGCCGACCGCCGTCTCCAGCGCTGCTCCGGCGAGCCGCCGCCGCCTCGTCCCGATCGGGTCCAGGAGGGTCCAGATCCACCAATCCCCGAACCAAATAGACCCGCTCTGCTCGGATCTCTCCATCCCGCACATCTCCGTCCCGCGTTGACTTTCGCGGAGGTAATATTCCACTAAGTCCCAGATCCGTGTAAATTTATTGCCCTCTTTGACATGTGGTAACTTTGTACTCGGTGCTCCGTTTTGCGCATATGATATATCGAACTGTTCGTCTTGTCGTGCTCTACATGTTAGCATCAGTTTCATGCATGATAGGGATCATCTAGATGTCTTAATCTTCGTGGAAAGAGTGCTTTGTGATGTAACTATTTCGGTACTTGTTGTCTATGTAAATTTGTTGGCATGTTCGTGAGCTAGTAACTTTGTGAATCTTGGTCCAAATGGAGTGTATGATATATCCAGATGTTCATCTTGTGATGCTCTTCATGATGGATGCTTTTTCATGCATGTTAGGGTGCATTATGCCATGTCTAACCCTGTTGCAAAAGTGCTTGTGGCTGATAAGTGTCTGAACTTGTTATGAGATGATGTTTTGTCTTGCTTGTGTATATTAATCCATGTGTCATATGAGCTGGGTGTCAACATGAGTTTTGCTCATTGGAATGTGCTCTACATGATAGATTTATTTTCATGCCAAGATATGTTTTGAGATAAGTGCAACAAGCTTGTTAAGATGCCATCATGATTTTAAATTTCTCCTAAGTGTGAATCTGTTAATTTTTATGCCATGTCTCCATGATGCCACTGTCATTGTTGTGCATGGTTAGAGTTGTCCAGTGGGTGTTACTTCATGTATATGTTATGCTCTAGCTATCCTTGCTCTTGTTTGTCATAATGACATGCTGTAGCTTGTTCTTTTAAGGCCCTCTAGTTGCTTCAAAATGTTTTCTGTCAGCATGCCCAGATTTTGCCAAGTCTGGATAAACTTTTTCCCTTTTGCCATGATGTTTGGGACATGTTCTAGCATGTTGTAGAAGTAACCATGTGGTTATTCTTGAAGAGCATATTATGTATATTATTGCCATGCCTTTTGCTTGCATGATAGTTTGCTGTACCTTGCTCTTTTCATGCTCTCATGTTGCTATAAAATGTTTCTATCAGCATGTTATCAACAAGTTCAATTTTGCCATGTGAATAGCTAGTGTTCTATGCATCCTATGACCATGTTCTTCCCATTAGTAGCTTCACAAACATGTCTTCTTGCTGTTGGTTATATTCACATGCGATGCTATGCTTTGAGTTGAGTTGCACAAGCTTGCAAACATGCCTACTTGTTGTAATTTCTGTCATGCCTTGTAATTTTCACTAAGTCTAAGAAATTTGTAAACTTATTGAAACTTGCCATGATTGTTTAATTGTGTTCCAGCAAGGTTTTGGGTGTGCTCTAAGTTCATGCTTGTTAAGAATCATGTCTATTTTACATCCATGCCTTTTGTCTTTACGTTTGGGTGCTGTAACATAATTATATCTTGCTCCAAAGAAGCCATGTTGCTGTAAACTGTAGTTTTGCATTGCATCTTGTTTTGTTTGTCATTTGCACACCGTGCATCCGTTTCCGGTGATCTTTATATCGATTTCAACTGAAATCTTCCCATCTATCCAGTGGCTTGCTTGGTTGCCCAAGATGAAGCCATTTCCATCACCTTCGCCTTAGGCTCGAGTGCATCCTAATGCATACGAACATCATACTTACATCCCATGACATGTCTTGCATCATGTTGATTGTGCATTGCACCAGGTTTGATATTGTGTCGTTATTGTGCTCTTGTGTTGGGTAGAGCCGGGAGCCGATACCGAGTTTGAGGATCTTATCGAGACTGAGTTTGAGGAGCGTCTTACCATCCCACCGACGACTTACCAGGCAAGATGACCGTTCCCCGATATCACCTCTATCTTTGCCTATGCTAGTTCTCTCGTTCTTTAGCTATGCCTCGATGCCTATTCCTGTTTGTCAGCCTCCTATTGTTGCCCTGAAACACTCTAACGGCCTTCCTAGCAAACCGTTGATTGGCTAAGTATGCTTTTGCTCAGCCCCTCTTATAGCGTTGTTAGTTGCAGGTGAAGTTTGAAGATTGCTCCATACTCGGACTTGTTTATTGGGGTAACACAATATATATCTTAATCATATTAATGCACATATATATTGGTAATGGGTGGAAGGCTTGGCCTTCTCCTTGGTGTTTTGTTCCACTCATGCCACCTTAGGACCCGATAAACCGGTGTTATGTTCCTTGATTTTGCGTTCCTAACACGGTTGGGGTTTATGGGCCCCCTTGATAATTCGCACTGCTTAAAGCTTTTCCAGCAAGGCCCAACATTGGTTTTACTTTTGCCTAACAAATAATACTTGCATAGGGCGTTGCAAACCTGAGCTCTTAATTAACAACCCGGGCCAGTGCTCCTCATGAGTGTTGGTCCAAACTGGGCAGATTGCGGGGCCACCACGGGGAAACCCGAGGTTTGGTATGTACCTGTAGGCTGACCTATCCGGTCGTGGCCTGAGACGAGATACGCGTGGCTACTATCAGGGTGTTGGCACGCCGGGAGGTCTTGCTGGATTAGTTTTACCTTGTCGAAATAGCTTGAGCACGGGATTCCGAGAATACTCGGGTCTTCCCACTTTGGAGTTGCGACTCCGGAGATCGTGAGCTTGTGATGCGCTAAGTTGGGACACCCCTGCAGGGTTTTGATCTTTCGAAAGCCATGCCCGCGGTTATGTGGCAGATGGGAATTTGTTAATATCCGGTTGTAGATAACTTCACACCATATCCATAAGAATACACTACCTGTGTAAGTAACCGCGATGGTCTCTTTCCGAAGGGCTTCGGGAAGTGAACACTGTGGGGTTTATGTATGATCGTGAGTAGCTCAGATCACTTCTTGATCAACTTGGCGATCGTTGGCACTTGTTCTCTTCTCGCTCTAAACTCATAAGCTAGTGCTTAGTGCTTGCTGCTACCACTTTAATAACCTTTCCACACCTATGGCTTTGGTAGTTTTGATACCATGGAACGGGATTGCTGAGTCCTTGTGGCTTACAGATTCAACACACACCAGATGCAGGTACCGCTGAATACGATGCAGGAGATGGATCAGAACTTCACTGGGAGTTCGATGAAGAGCGTGGTCGTTACTACATTTCGTATCCCGACGATCAGTAGTGGTTCCTACTAGGGGCGATCAGGCCTTGTGTTTATGGTATCTTTCTCGTTTGGATTTCGTTCGTAGTCGGACCCTGTGTTATTTGAATGATTGTGTGTTATTGTATTCATTGTGTGACGTGGCGAGTGTAAGCCAACTATCTTTTACAATTTCATCCCTGAACTTTTACATGAGATGTGCAAAGATACCATACTTGAGATCATTCTAGAATGCGCTTATGTCTTTAAGTCGTGCCTCGACACGTAGGATACATAGTCGCATCCTGGGCATTACAGATTGGCTCGGCTGGCCAGAGCTGGACTATTAAATCCTTCATGCTCGAACTCGCCATCCTATGCAGCTCGACCAGCTGCTTCAGCTGGTCGTTCAGAGGTGTTGAATGTTCTGGTGCATGGAATTGCGACCATAACATCTTCTCAGTCGCGTTCCCCTCCAGGGCTCTGAAGAATTGGACAGCGTCGGCGATACTCTTCGGGAGATCCGAAAACGCGTCTAGAGAACTCCACACTCCTGTAAGAGACGCGTACCTTTGACCTCCAAAGATACTCTGCAAAAGAAAGGCCTTACCTGCCGCTATCTACCGCACATGGTGGATCTCCTCGCGAACACTCCGGGACTCGCTCCGTGCCTCCTTGGCATCGTTGAGAGCTTTGTTAAGCTCGGACGTGTGGGCCGAAGTCTTCTGCTCCAACGCCTCGCATTTGCGGATGGCGTCTCGCAGCTACTGCTCGACTTTGGCCACCCGAGCCTCATGTTGATGGCGGGAGGCCTGTTCGGCCTCCAGCTCAGCAGCCGCTTTATCACCGGCTGCCATGTTCATCTCAGCCTCCTTTTTGGCCTGAGCAAGGGCGCCCTTGACGGTCTCGACCTCGACTGCGCCAGCTGTGACCATAATCGCACCACACAAATATAATACTCTTAATAAAAGATATCATATTTTGACATGAAAATTCTCCAAGTCCGCATACTTTGTGTTTCATCGAACTGCTTGTTGATGGGTCGAGTTCCTCATTGGCTTCTTGAAGCTTCCGAATGAGCTCGGAAACCTCTGCGGCCTAGGCGGATGCCTCAAACTGGGAAGCTTGTCCAAATAAATGGCACAATACATTATATCCCTAGATACTATATGGATCCTCTTTCTGATTCCTTTCAGAATCAAACAGAGCATCAGGGGCCAGCGTCCATACACAGGTTTTATATCCTATACAAATGAAATATAAAGTTCTGTAGAGTATTACGTCGCATACCTGAAAGCATATTAGTAGGGTGTGAAAGGCTTCATTCAGTCCGCACTTGGCAGACTAAATCTTCCCCATAAACAGACCCATCAAAGTGCGGTGGTCCACCACGATGGAAGCACTTTGTAGTGCTTCCTCCAGAGTGTTGGGTGCCTTCGGATTAACGGAGGCCGCCACTGGAGTTGATGCTGACAGGAAAATTCTCCAAGTCCGCATACCTTGTGTTTCATCGAACTGCTTGTTGATGGGTCGAGTTCCTCATCGGCTTCTTGAAGCTTCCGACTAAGCTTGCAAACCTCTGCGGCCTGGGCGGATGCCGCAAACTGGGAAGCCTGTCCAAATAAATGGCACAATACATTATATCCCTGGATACTATACGGATCCTCTTTCTGATTCCTTTCAGAATCAAACAGAGCTTTAGGGGCTAGCGTCCGTACACAGGTTTTATATCCTATACAAATGAAATATAAAGTTCTGTAGAGTATTACGTCGCATACCTGAAAGCATATTAGTAGGGTGTGAAAGGCTTCATTCAGTCCGCACTTGGCAGACTGAATCTTCCCCATAAACAGACCCATCAAAGTGCGGTGGTCCGCTACAATGGAAGCACTTTGTAGTGCTTCCTCCAGAGCGTTGGGTGCCTTCGGATTAACGGAGCCCGCCACTGGAGCCGTACTAGCCACCGGAATGGTGTTCGCCGGGGGCCCGGATTGCTTGGGCTCCCCGTCGTTGGTTGCCATGGGGACTATTTCCCCTTGGATGATGGTGGCCGAGGTGTTAACCTCGATCACTGTCTTATTGGCCCCAGTCTCCCCCTCTTTTACAGGGGATGTCCGCAGTGAGGACACCTTGGTGTCCCCTAGAATGATTGTCAACTGGGCCCGCGGGGGCGTGTCACTCTCTGCCATGTCGGGTGGCAAAGAGCTCCCCAGCAATAAGGAGGCATTGTGGAATATGCTGGGAGGACTGCAAAAACAACAAACAGAATTACTTATACAACGATAATAGGTAGACCGAAGACAACAGTAAATATCCAAATACTTGCGATTCGGCCAGGGGCTTGACCCTGGGCTATCTTCGAAAGTCAGCTTCGGACTCTTAAGTCCGAGCTGTCCGGGAGGCTCAGCTTCCTCCTATGCGCCCCCTTTCTCGTGTCTTCGGGGGCCGCCCTATTCTTCCTCTTGCCCTTGATGGGAGAGTCGCTTTCCACCTCCTCCTCCTCCTCCTCTTCCTCATCGTCATGAGAGGAGGGGGTGTCGGTTTCTCTAGATACAGCTTGTGAAGGACCCATCGGGCGGGGCCCGCCCTTGGCCTCCTTGCCCTTCTTCTTCTTGGCTTCTTCTCCGGCGCGTGGTACGGCGCCGACACTAGCATCGCCGTTAGCTGAGGCATGGCTGGGTTCTCAGGCAGCGGAGCCGGACAGTCAATCCGCTCCGCTTGCGTTGTCCAGGCCTATATGGAACGCAAATGTTCTAACTCCTTTTATCTTGAAATATGGACTGGATAGGTCTTTAGCAAAATTGTGCTTACCGCCGAAGCCGGAGTCTCACTGTAGAATCCCATTTCCTCAGTTTCTTTTGGCCACTTCTTCTGGGCCTTGAAAATCTGCTTCCATATGTATTCGTGTGTAATGCCGAAGAAGCGCTTCAAGGTCCGTCGTCCCTCTGGATCGAACTCCCATAAGCCGAAGGCCCGGAGCTTGCAGGGGTGGGTGTGGCGGAAGAGCAACACCTGAAACACGTTAGTGAGGTGGGTGCCCTCTGCTATCAGGCTAGAGATGCGATTCTGGAGCGTCTTCACCTCCGATTGAGACCCCCAATCAAGGCCCTTGGTGCTCCATGAGGTGAGCCTATCTGGGGGTCCGTATCTGAATTCGGGCACAACCTCCCAGTTAGCCTTGCGAGGTTCGGTGATGTAGAACCACTCCTTCTGCCATATCTTAATAGTCACCACAAAGGCCTCGTTGGGCCAAGTGGTGTTGGGGAGCTTGCTTACCATGGCTCCTCCATAGTCTGCATGCTGTCTGTTGACCACCTTCGTCTTCACATTAAATGTTTTGAGCCATAGGCCGAAGTGTGGGGGACGCGGAGGAAAGCTTCACATATGACTATGAAAGACGATATGTGATGGATAGAATTCGGGGATATATCATGGAAATATAGCCCGTAGAAGAACATGAGACCCCAGACAAAGGGGTGAAGGGGAAATCCAAGCCCCCGAAGAAAGTGAGGGATGAGCACGTCCCTCTCATCGGGCCCTGGAGTGGGGATCGCCTGATTTTTATCAGGAATCCGGTGCGCTATGTTTGCGTCAAGATAGCCTGCGCTCCGGAGACTCTTCATGTCTTTCTCCGTGAAAGTGGAGGCCTCCCACTTGCCTCTAGAGCCAGATCCAACCATTGCTGGAGAGGGAGGTGCTTGAGGGAGGGATGGGAGCTGCGGTTGCTGGAGCAAGGAGATTGGGAAAGCAGAGGCTAGAGGAAAGCGTGAGGAAAAAGGGAGGCATATGCGTCATTTTATTGGCAGTAAATAGCAAACATCCTCCCACTCGAGCCGTAAAACTCACCTGTTCCCAACGAGATCGTGCGTAAGGCGCGGTTGGGTTACCCAAACCATATTGATGGGGTTCCCCTAATAAGTGTGCATAATCTCTATTTTCACAGGACGTGCCAATGGAGGCTATGCCTCGAAGCGCGAAACCATAGCCAAGGAAACGGTTCAAAATATTAAAGGCTCAAATGTGACGTTGCGCCGAGAAAAAGTTGTCGGTAAAGACACACTACCTATTTGGATGTGTATGCCTTTGTGGCTAAGGGTTGTACTAACCATGCAGAGCCGGACATAGTTTCTTTATGATGGAAATGAACTTCATATGTTCGGAAGGAGGAAGACGGCTTGCAATGCGGAAGACAATATGCATGCCAGACTCATTGTCGTTGAAGATTTCTGAGGGAGTCGTGGACTAGGGGGTCCACATGTGTCGGGATTACTCGTTATGGGCCGGACTGGTGGGCCATGAAGATCAAAGTAGAAGATTATCCCTCGTGCCTGGGTAGGACAACTATGTGCGTAGAATGGCAAGTTTGAGTCCGCGTGTAATGCTTTCTTCTTCTGCAAGATGATTCTGTACAACCCTAGGTCCATCCGGTGTATATATAAACTGGAGGGTTTAGTTCGTTGAGGCTATCATAAAAATCATAGGCTAGACATCTAGGGTTTAGCATTTACGATCTCGACTTAGATCAACTCGTGTAACCCCCATATTCATCAAGATCAATCCTGAAGGAAGTAAGGTATTACCTCCATTAAGAGGGCTTGAACCTGGGAAAACATCGTGTCCTTGTTTCCACTGTTACCACTGATCCTCAGATACACAGCTCGGGACCCCCTACCCGAGATCTGCTAGTTTTGACACCGACACCAACAAATCTGTTTTGTACCGATGCCAACGGATGTGTTTAGGGAAGATTGGAAAATTTGTTTGCTAAAAAGAGAAGAACAACAAAAAGAAATAGAGGAAGAAGTTGATGCACCTATGAAGGGGGTATATCTTTTGGTGGAAAAGGTCCAAGGGGATGGTGATACAAAGGGGCATCAATTGAGTGGTTTTAAAACACAGTGTTAGATTAAGAATCGTGCTTGCAAGTTGATAATTGATGGTGGTAGCTTTACAAATATTATTAGCAAAGATCTTGTGCAAGCATTGGGTTGGTGCATGTGGCGACACCCGCAACCACACCATGTGGAGTTGCTATACAACTCCGGAAAATTGAAGATCGCACATAATGTATGTGTGAAGTTTGAGGTTGGAGATCATATTGGTAATGTGGACTGTGATGTTGTGCTGATGGAAGCGTGTCAATTGTTATTGGGAAGGCCATTGCAGTTTGATCATGATATAGTGCATGCTAGAAAAACCAACACATACACGTTCATGCATGATGTAAGGTGGCACATACTGACACCAATGGCACATAACATAATAAAAAACAAAATTTCATGCTCAAACAATATTTATGGCACCAAAAATAAACTTAGAAGCGAGGACGATTTCATTTAAACGGAGGAAGGATGATACGGACATCGACAGATGACTGCGTGGCCATAGAGGAGGACAAGATGAGAGAGCTAAACAAAATACACCTTAGTCGTGGAAAGGATGACAAGTTATGTGTGCTTTCCGGTTCGAGGATTGCTAAGACAGCAGATTATGTATCTAGCTATGTTGTATGAGGTGACTAGAGTATAAGCAAAGTGACTGACAAGTGAATAATAGAAGAAAGATCTGCTGTAGACACCGATCGACAAAACAACCTAAGAAGACAACACAAATATGGAGGAAGAAGCCAACTCGTACATACATTGATAAACCAAAGCCAGAAGAAATAATGCCCAGGTTTTGGACGCCTTCATGCTGGATATTTGTTGGTTCCATTCCAATGGGTATAGATTTAGGCACTTAAAAGTTAAGTCTAACTAGAAGCAATGTGAATATTTGATGGAGTCCAGATCTTGTGCGTTCAATTTTGGTTTGGTGAGAGAATCTAGGAGAACAATGTAGCCGAATAATTTAGAATAAAATCCTTGATTAGTTTAGATAGGAAGGGAGAGTCCGCATCAATTTCGGTTAGTTAGGTGTTTCACATAATGTGTGTGTTGCCTATATAATAGGTTGGCTACGACCAATGTAAAGAATAGTTTTAAGCTTATATCTTGTGTATAACCTAGGATTTTTCCATCATGCAAATTTCCTAGCAATGAAGGGTTGATCACCAATATCGACGTCCACGTGCTAATTCAGAGGGGATCATTATTTTTATTTGTGTATTTTTGTACACGAGTGAAAATTATTGTTGGATGTTGCAAGGAGGAACAGGGGACGAACCGTTGACCAAGCATCGTCGTGAATGATCGGGCCATCTACATGCATGATTTGGTTTCTTGCTAGTCCATGCATCATCAAATATTTCCTCACACATGTGTTCAATTGCTTGTTTGTATCAGTTATCAATACAATAACTGTTTCCTTTGATTACTTGTTATTCATGACCTAACGGAACTTGTCAATGATTTATACACAAATGGTTGATGTAGTGGGGGCTTTAATACTCATAGGTGACATAAATGCTTTCCTGCACACTAAACTGGGATCCCCGAGAGTACCTGGAGGTCTAGTTCATGAAGGTGTGCCTAGTTTACACGTAGCGCACACATAGTAAATGCTCACTTGAGTGTGTGCCAGAGATGTGGCATGTTTCATTATGTGGAGTCGTCCTATTATAAACTCATGCTTTGGTGTTGTTCAGAGACTAGAAATTATGCATATTTAATTATTTATCTTCCATGTAAGGAGACCTGTAACTAGTTTGTGTAGACTCATTGATATATTTATCTTACATTTAATGTGTCTGATCACTCATTTCATTATGGATATAGTCTACATCTCATTATATAAAACATCTTATATTAGCAAAGAGACTGATAAACCCCTTCCTACCATGGTAGAGTTCTCCATGTCATAAATGTCATAACGAAACACATGTTCACATCATTGGCCTCCCTATCATTACTAGGATCTTGAGTACAAACTAGTCGAGATACTTCATAGGGGGGAAACAATGTTACATTTCTTGTTCCATTATATAGAAGGTACATCAGTTGATTCAAATGTAGCCAGGCCAAAGATGTCACTATGGCGTGAATTTATGCATGCTACCAACACAACCGTTCAATTGCTTGTTTTCTTCCGGCGTAGTTAAATTGCTCTTTTGAATTGCTTTATTTGTCCAAAGTTAATGAGATGTCCAAACAATGTTGCCTGATTCCCGGTACTTGTATAACTATTAACTGACATAATTAAATTCCTTACCATTTCATTACTCTAGCGTAGTCTACCTAAAACTTTGAAGTACATTAACCAACTATTATTGCATGAGGCTCACAATCTAGTTTATATGATGCTAATCATTGCATAGTTTTGCTTCCTTTATTAGGTTTGTTTGAATCCTTATGCAGTTCATTATGCTCTAAGACTCATTTGAAACATGGCACACAATATTCTAGCTAGTTAACACGAGCTACACAATGGCTAACTGCATGGTTACTTATAAGCAAGATATATCTAGTGTTCTATTTTGCCATGTACAAGATAGTATGTCTTGCTCGCTTCACTATTGTAACTATATTTTTGCCCTAGTCATGCGTACTTACAAAGTAATTTAAGGATGACGTGACATCAACACAAAGCTCTCACAGTAGTGCAGCATGGTCATTACCAAATGAAGAATTGGAATGTACTGATGTTCTAGAGCATCAACTAGAGGCGGCAAGACAATGTGCATATGAGTCTCAAGACGTAATCAAGATGTTGAGATTGGAGGTGCGGATATCAGATGCAAAATTCAAAAAAATGAAACAAGAGAGTGAGGAAACCACAAAGAAAGTGAAGATTTTGTGGACTGAAATTTGTGTTATATGAATCCGGCCAATCCCTGAAGAGATTATAGTTCAAATTGTAAGTTGTTGATGCACGTCCATGATCTATGCGTTGTATGTGCTATGGCGGCTGCTACAAATCAACCCGGTGATTTGTGTGACTTGTAAACCCCCTTCGTAGTCGTTCGATTGGACAAATACCCACCGTCCGATCCGGATCGAACCTGGGCCACCTACGGGCATTTTTCGCCGACCGCTCATTGCAACGAGTGTGGGGACCCCGACTCATAAGTCGTGATCACCGAATGCACGTGTACAGTGATCCTAGAGATCAATGCTCACTAAACACACATAAGCTAAATAACAAGAGTCTTACATCCATACATACCGTATTACACAAATAGGACCATTATGGTCGAGTCTTGAATATATCACTGCAGCGGAAATCTTCAATAACAACTTGGACCCATGCCATCTGCCTTAACCCTACATGCATTCTGACTGGGAAGCGTCCTAGCTCGCATGCTCGTCACCAAGAAATCTTCATTATAACCTGTTCTCTCCTGCCTGGCCAATAAAATAACCAGTGGCAAGCCAATGAGTACTTTGAATGTACTCGCAAGCAACCCAAGTGTGATGATAGAATAATTATGCAAGGCTCTACAGCTAAATTGGCAGTTTTGCGGAAAGATAGTTTTTCATATGCAAGTATGATCAACATATAACATGGACATGCATGTGTCTGCAACAAGTATCAGGAGGTTTCAGACATCAATATCGAGAAAGAGTCATGAACAACTCTTGCTCACGCTCATCGTGACTTTCTCACAATCACATCAACAGATTTACCAAACCATGTTGTTTTCCAGAAACTTATGGACATACTCTAAGAAGCACCACCCAACTGTCCTTGACCGTGGACACGGCTATTCGAATAGTTTTAAACTTTGCAGAGGTTTCACACTTTACCCACAAGATCCAGGGAAATTCCGTGTCATTCACGACCCGTGGTACCTCAAGTACCCGGGGTAAGCACCCGATCATTATCTTTCCCTAGACGACACTAACATAGAGTCCACTTGATTGGTAACAGCCCCGTGCCAAACATTACTCATCTTAAAATTTGTGGAGCCTTGCTCCCATATTCATCACATACCACTGACATGGGGTACCAACGGTGTGTTCGGTGCCCTGTGAAAACAGTCATGGCCGCCTATCCAAGCACGACCCCTTCCCGAGAGTGACCTCATGTCACCCCCGTCACTAGTAATGCGGGCACCATGCTAGTATCGACCTAGGTAATCAATAATGCCCTTTCCCATATAAGGGTAGAGTGGTTGCGCATGTTTGGTTGGGATGGTAGTCACACATAAATCTAATCCATCCCTGTAAACAACACTTTCATCAAGCCTCGGTACACTACTTCTTCACCAAGTAGTGCCCTAGTTCCTCAACATCTCCCAGGGGCATTAGTGGCACCCACTAGGCTACTTGCAAGTATCTCAACCACACTTGTTTCTCTCAATGCATAACCCTGGCCCATTTTGCGTAGCCAACTACTATAGCACACATCTATCTACTCCCACCGGCATAACCCTCATAGGAAGGTAGGGTCATGCACAATGCAAGTATCAACGAGGAAGTGCAGTGGCAAACCATCAAAGTGGTTCCACCTCATCATGATTCCGTAGCAACAACATTATGGTACTATATGACATGCATAAAAAGGGTTCCATAGACATGGTCAAAGGGCTGCTTGCCTTATCCTTCCGAGTCTTCAAACCTTCTGGTCCATCTCTGGTTTTGAGGGGATTAGATGATGTTTCCTTGCTCTTCAAGGCATGAGGCTCCGTAAGATCATCAAATATGTCATATTTGACATGATAGAATTTCCCTGGAATTTTTGGAGAATATTTCCTTTGTAAATATTTCAAAAGCTTGAAATATCCAGAAAGGGTTTTGGAATTATTTGTCCAATATTTTGAACATGACCATGTGCTGAAACTCTTATATATGGACAATATATGTCCTTTGAGTTTACCTGAATTTTGGCAAATATTTTTGAACTAGTTTAATAATTTTTACCTATTAAAGACCATTTCTGGCCTAAAGAAAAAGCATTTAAATAAAATATAAAAATAACTTTTAAAATTATAATTTTGTGGTTTATGCGAGCCCTATGCCTAATAGGATTCAAATATACTTTTTTGAAAGATTTTTCACACCCTAAATAAGGTACTTGTAGTGCAAACCTCAATTCAGGGGTTTTTGGAAAACTAATTTTATAAAATACTATTTGGCCAAAATATTTTTATGAGAAAATACTATACTGGTCTATACACATGGCATGATCATTGGGAAAAGGTTTTGGATCAAGGAGATGAAGTATAAGAGTTGGAGGATTTATTTGATTTTTAGAGCACTAGCAAACAAGAGACAAGAATCAAATCAAGCAATGACCCAAAACACTCAAAAGTTTTTGTCAATCCACATTTTTAGCATGCTTATTAGCTTAAGTGTTGTGGCCTGAAAATCAGGGTGTGACAGACCTACCCCCCTTACAGGAATCTCGTCCCCGAGATTCCCAGACTAGGCGTGGAAAGGATACAGAGTCTTGGATATGGGGTAGTCTTCACTTCTTCTTGTTGGTTCTGCTTCCGAGTGGTGCTCCCTGGAATCTTGAAGTACTTGGTGGTGTGGCTTCTTGCTTGTTACCCTCTTTGATGGAGGTTGCTGAGGGGTCTCTTGTATGGGTTAGGTTGAGCTAGATGTCAAAGGCTCGGTGATCGATGTCCTTGTGGGGACCGGGCTAGTTAGGAAGTAATAAGTACTTCCAGAGTGGTGACCCGTGGAATTTTTGATGCACGATGGGTATCTCAGGTGGTAAATCTAGCTGGTAGCCGTCTACTATTTGACTTGTAGTAAACTTGAAGAAAGTCAATAAATCTTGGTGTGAGCGTCCCTTCGACACGGAAATGCTCGGTCCCTTCGAGAGGAATGGTTTGCAGATACGCCCGGTCTTGGACGCAGGAGTTTACTTCTTGATGACGGTGGTCGGTGTAGTTCTTCCCTCTTGACAGGGCGGTCTTCAAATGTCTTCTATCCAGCTGTCCATCTCTTGTTTTGTCTTCCGGCAGACAAGTAGGCCATCAAATAATGATGTTACCCAACTTGCCCAATTACTCCATGAGGTCTATGGGGTAAGCAAGGTAGGCTGGGGTATTGGTGGTGGTCTCCGTTGAGTATTGGCAGGGGTCTTCTTGACTCAGAGCCAAGGCCCGTGGTCGGGATCTGACCAGGTTGTGGCTTGGTGGGGCTTAAGGGTTTCAAGGATTCTAGTGAGTGAGTGAATGTTTATTATCTTATCCTTAAGCACGGTTTCTGATATGCCAATAGCTCTATCTAGTACTCCGAACGAAAAAGCATCTTCTCGCATAGACCAACTTCAATCATCACTCATGCCATACATATCCTCATGACTCTCAAGAGGCGGTCTAACAAAATTGTACTTGTCTACATCCCCAAATCCATATGTATGTCTACCCCAAAAATCCATGCGTAGATCATACATGCTGCTAAGCTTAAATAAAACTCCACAATCCAAGCACTCAATCTACTCTTGCAAGGTTCAAGATAATGCATCTCTATTCTAAGGAAACACGTCATATGCCACTCCAAGATTTTGTTTCCTTCCTATAGATCCACTCCAATAGCCCGGTAGTTTCCATCAATCACCACATAATCCAACAATTCTACAAATCCGGTGTCTACGGTGTTCCACAAGATCTCAAGTCCCTATAATATCCAAATACTTGGAAGGACTATGCATTACGATAGTAAGTCCACCAAATTCGATTATTATGATCAAGTAAACTTCAAGATCAAGCTCATACAGATCCCTAGATAAACTCCGATAATAATCCAATCTCTTAGTTTATTGTCCACCGGGAAACATGGTATCAAGATCAACAGTCTAAATCCAATTTACTTCGAACCATGCAGACATATCTAGTATCTATACCCAACCAGAATCACCTACTTAAATCCAAATCTCAGGTCCAACGAGAATTCCTACATGCTTCCCCAAAGTCATGATCCCACCAACATGAAAACCTCACAATCCAACAAGGTTTCAGATAATTCCTCGAAGTCACTTATATAAAGCCACCCAGTCATCCGTCTTATATCCTCAAATTGGTCTATCTATGGCATCGTCAGTTCTTGTGCTATATTAGGATGAAAATGTGCTCACTCACTGTGTCCACTAGTTCCATTACGAACCCAGTGTTGTGCAAGGTTATAGAGGCTGAACTGGTTGTCTCGCAATTCTATGGGTTAAGCACATGGTTAAGGGTTTGTGTTGGAGTATCTCGTGAAGTCTCAAAGGGTCTAGGATGGGTCTCTAGCCTGGAGGGTTAAACATAACTTCACGGGGTTGCACTTGGTCGTGGAGGTTGTAGCAGAAGTCTTCATTGTTAGTTGGTCGCCGAGTTGTAATCCTTCGTACTTCTTGTCTTGCGGGTCTTCAGTGGAGGAGAGAGAAGAGAGGGAAAAGTAGCACAAAGGAGGGGAATGCCTAAAGGGGGGGGG
>LR738709.1:298105406-298134174 GCA_902687465.1 Secale cereale
CAAACAGGTGCAAAAAGCCGAAACAAAAGAAACAAGGCAAGGAAGATGATATAGCCATGCACTTGTTGCCTAGGACAAAAGTGCGACTTATATCAAAACACAACCAGATAAAAGCAAGCAACACACAATCATGGTTCTATTCGAACCATCATACGGACTCGACTACGCATAGGGGGTACACGACTCATCCTACCCTAGGGGTTCTCGGACTCAGCAGTCGTGACTTGTGCCTCGTGCAGTCTTCTGAGTTCCCTCAGGTGTTGCTATGCCCCTTGTAGTTGTTTAATAAACGATCCGAGTTGAGCCTGAAGAATCTTCAACAACTTCTCGCCTGATGAGGTGATGTGGTGAAGGTGTCCCCTTTGTAGCTGGCGTTGACTTGGTCTTTTATCGTCTCTTTAATCATGACGATCCCTTGTGCCTTCTGGGCGTCGAGGGTACCAGGTAGGCAATCCTTTATGCACTGACATTACCAAGGCATAGTAGAGGTTCAACATGTCGGTTATGTTGACGACAACATCGGCACCAAGAGCGGGGGACGAAGAGAACCGTTTTCCTGCTCACTATAGTGAGACGGACCAAATGGCGAGGTTCTCATCCTCCGGTGGTTGCTGATACAACAACGGTAGTGACAGGATTACTCTATTAGCGATGTATATCATGATTTTGCATAACCTATACCCTGGTTATCGTAGGCCAATGTTGCATCATCCTGGGGCACTGTCAAGGGTGTCACCATCTTCTGGGTCTTCATCTCCTCATTCCTCGAGGATGGATTTTCTGTTGGCATCGTCTTGTCGTGGTGTCGCCAATCTTGTGTTCAGAAGTGGTGGGTGAGTGTTTAGCAAGGCGCACTCCACGGGGATTACAGAAAATCCAGTGGTCTGGGGCATAAGGGTTCTAGCGACCAAAAGTTTTGAAGGGGAAGAGATCAAGTATAGCCTAGTTTTCGAAAAACTGAGAAGGGAAGAGAAGTATTGATAGTTTTGAAAACTAGTAATAGTTTTGAAAATAATGTTACCCTAACTAACGACCATGCTAACTAAGGCTTCCTACAGTCAGGATGGCTCTGATACCAGCTCTGTGGGGACCCCGACTCATAAGTCGTGATCACCGAATGCACGTGTCCAGTGATCCCAGAGATCAATGCTCACTGAACACACAGAAGCTGAATAACAAGAGTCTTACATCCATACATACTGTATTACACAAATAGGACCATTATGCTCGAGTCTTGAATATACCACTGCAGTGGAAATCTTCAATAACAACTTGGACCCATGCCATCTGCCTTAACCCTACAGGCATTCTGACTGGGAAGCGTCCTAGCTCGCATGCTCGTCACCAAGAAATCTTCATTATAACCTGTTCTCTCCTGCCTGGCCAATAAAATAACCAGTGGCAAGCCAATGAGTACTTTGAATGTACTCGCAAGCAACCCAAGTGTGATGACAGAATAATTATGCAAGGCTCTACTGCTAAATTGGCAGTTTTGCGGAAAGCTAGTTTTTCATATGCAAGTATGATCAACATATAACATGGACATGCATGTGTCTGCAACAAGTATCAGGAGGTTTCAGACATCAATATCGAGAAAGAGTCATGAACAACTCTTGCTCATGCTCATCGTGACTTTCTCACAATCACATCAACATATTTACCAAACCGTGTTGTTTTCCAGAAACTTATGGACATAGTCTAAGTAGCACCACCCAACTGTCCTTGACTGTGGACACGGCTATTCGAATAGTTTTACACTCTGCAGAAGTTGCACACTTTACCCACAAGATCCGGGGAACTTTCGTATCATTCACGACCCGCGGTACCTCAAGTACCCAGGGTAAGCACCCAATCAATATCTTTCCCTAGACGACACTAACACAGAGTCCACTCGATTGGTAACAGCCCCGTGCCAAACATTTCTCATCTTAAAATTTGTGGAGCCTTGCTCCCATATTCATCACATACCACTGACACGGGGTACCAACGGTGTGTTTGGTGCCCTGTGAAAACAGTCATGGCCGCCTATCCAAGCACGACCCCGTCCCGATAGTGACCTCATGTCACCCCCGTCACTAGTAATGCGGGCACCATGCTAGTATCGACCTAGGTAATCAATAATGCCCTTTCCCATATAAGGGTAGAGTGGTTGCACATGTTTGGTTGGGACGGTAGTCACACATAAATCAAATCCATCCCTGTAAACAACACTTTCATCAAGCCTCGATACACTACTTCTTCACCAAGTAGTGCCCTAGTTCCTCAACATCTCCCAGGGGCATTAGTGGCACCCACTGGGCTTCTTGCAAGTATGTCAACCACACTTGTTTCTCTCAATGCATAACCCTGACCCATTTTGCATAGCCAACTACTATAGCACACATCTATCTACTCCCACCGGCATAACCCTCATAAGAAGGTAGGGTCATGCACAATGCAAGTATCAACGAGGAAGTGCAGTGGCAAACCATCAAAGTGGTTCCACCTCATCATGATTCCGTAGCAACAACATTATGGTACTATATGACATGCATAAAAAGGGTTCCATAGACATGGTCAAAGGGCTGCTTGCCTTATCCTTCCGAGTCTTCAAACCTTCTGGTCCATCTCCGAGTACTCCGTTTATTTCGTCTACTAAAGATGGAAACAACCATAATAAGCAACACAACAAGGCAAAAATAAAATTTCTCTAAAAATAGGAGTTGGACTTTTCTAGGATACCTCTGGTCATATGAAAAATGACCAAGGTGGCTTCATTGGAGTATGATCAATGGGTGGTTTGGCACATTTCAATATGATGGAATCAAGGGGTTTATGGATTTGAAAGAGGTGTACAGAAATATATTTTTGGAAGATGAGCAAAGGCACCCATTTAACAAATCATGATTTTAGAAGCATCTAGGAGTTGGTTTCACTGGATTTGGAGATCAAATGAATTTCCTAAGATTTTGCAAAGTTGATAAATATGAAGAAATGGCTCATTACTTGGTGGGGTACAGAAAGTATTAATAAAAATGTTCCAAAGCTAAGTTTGGACATTACAAGCATCTAGGAATTTGAACCATTGCATTTGGATCAAAACTGAGCTCTCTGTGATTTTCTAAAGTTCATCATAGAAAATGGAATAATGACATTTTGATAATATTTGTGAAGGAAAAGTTTCTGGAAAAATGTGCATGTTGCACCAACAGGTAGATCATGATTTTATGAACTACTAGAAATTTGAATCATCCAATTTGGAGTTTATTTGAATATTTGGGAGATTTTACAATTTATCCGGAAAAGAAAATGAGAAAAGGCAAGGCTATACCCTTATCCAACGCACCGGGCGTTAGATAGAAGTGGGCCGGCCCAGTGGCTCAGCCGTGCGGGGTGCCCAGGCAACGTCGATGGCGTATTCCATGGAGTACGTCTTCGCCCACGGCACACGTCTTCAGCGGAGGCCGTCTCCACTTACTCCGGGGGGCCCGGGGCCTTAGCCACTTACAGGCGGGTCCCGCTGGCAGGCTGTTCGTCCCTCCCAGCTCGTCTTCAACCTCGCCTCGTCAGGTAGAGGACGCCCGCCTCGCTCGCCGCCGGTGCTGCTCCGCCCATCCGCACCGGCCGGCGGGGAAGGAATGGAGCAGCGGGGCTCGGCCGCGCCCGTAGGGAGGGACGGAGGGAGGAAGGGCCCCCTCCTTGCTTCCGCGGAGGCCGGCAAGTCTGGTGCTCTGCTGCCGCTAGTGCCAGCGACTCCGACCGCCTCGGGTGCTGCTTGGCGCACCGGCGTGCTCGGGAGACGATGCCGCACCGCATGGGCCTATGCACACGCCTCAGGGAGGGCCAAAGTGAGCAGGGGTCCAACCATGGCGGAGAAGGGCCTCGGCCACCTTGGGCTTTGAGCGCACGGGCATCTCGGGGAGGATTGGCGGAGGTGGGGGACTTCCTGGAGATCGTGTGATGGCACCGGAGTGGCCAGGAGGGAGAGAGGGGCTCGGGGTTGCTCGAATTCTAGCGGTGGCCGTCGGCGAGGCTCCGGCCACGGAGGTGGACAGAGGGCTCGAGAGGGAAAGGTAGGGTGTCTGGGGGGTTGTTGGAGTAGTGGGAGAGTGAGAGGAGTCGAGAGAGAGCCCAATGGGGCTATATATAGTGCGCGCGTCGGTGCACCGTGGGCGCGGTCCAGGGCGCGCACGGGCGGGCTTCACAGAGGGGAGAGGAGACAGGGTCAGGCGGGGGCCGGCGACGTGCCGTGTCCGAGACGCCGAGGCGACCTCGGAGGACATGCTGGGGAGGCCCGAGGCTGTCGGGGCATCGGGATGGGGGGTGGCTACAGTGCGCCAGAGCACTGTAGCGCGCTCCAGAGCACGCATATGGCTGCCATTGGCATTGCTCTGGCGTCTAGGGCGTGGCCAATGGTGTCTAGGGGGTAGAGGGAGTAGTAGAATATAGGGAGGTGGTCTTGGATGCTCTAGGGAGCCAGTAGGAGAGGAGAGAGGCAGAAGAAGAAGGGGAGAGGGGCTGTCCAGGGTGGTAAAATGAGGGTTTTCTCCCCTCAATCATTGAGCTCTAGTCAGGGGAGAGTTACTGGAGGTAGAAGGTGACTAGGTGATGCTGTGGTAAAAAGTTGAATCAAAGGTTAATAGTAAAAGGAGGCAAAATAGTGGTTTTGTTAAAATGGCAGAAGGTGTTTGATGTGGTTTTGGGCAAGCAAATGGCTTCCAATTGACATGATACTTAACAGGATCAAATGGAACATACATTTAGGCCCTGTCACCAAATTTGAGCTTATTTGGGCAAAGTTGCCAATGTAACTTTGGTGAACCCTAGAAATCAACAGAAATGGATTTCTCAAGATTAGGTTAAGCAAATCATCCCTCCTTGATGCACCACTTGGTGTAGTGTCATCATTTGGGGTTGTGAACATGTCCACAAAATTTGAGGCCCCAAGTAAAAAGTTGGCAATGAAGAGTTGTTCAAATTTGGATCTCGTCAAAAAGGGTTTTGGGGCACTTAGATCAAGTTATCCTTCTCCCAAACTTGTGCCATTTGGCATAGATGCATATTTACATCATTTGAGCATGTGCACCAAGTTTGAGAGCATTTGGACAAGTTTGGCAATGTAAAGTTGCTCAAACTTCAAAATGGACAGAAATGGTTTTGAGGGGATTAGATGATGTTTCCTTGATCTTCAAGGCATGACGCTCTGTAAGATTATCAAATATGTCATATTTGACATGATAGAATTTCCCTGGAATTTTTGGAGAACATTTCCTTTGTAAATATTTCAAAAGCTTGAAATATCCAGAAAGTGTTTTGGAAGTATTTGTCCAATATTTTGAACATGACGATGTGCTGAAACTCTTATATATGGACAATATATGTCCTATGAGTTTCCCTGAATTTTGGCAAATATTTTTGAACTAGTTAAATAATTTTTACCTATTAAAGACCATTTCTGGCCTAAAGAAAAAGCATTTAAATAAAATATAAAAATAACTTTTAAAATTATAATTTTGTGGTTTATGCGAGTCCTATACCTAATATGATTCAAATATACTTTTTTAAAGATTTTTCACACCCTAAATAAGGTACTTGTAGTGCAAACCTCAATTCAGGGGTTGTTGGAAAACTAATTTTAGAAAATACTATTTGGCCAAAATATTTTTATAAGAAAATACTATACTGGTCTATACACATGGCATGATCATTGGGAAAAGGTTTTGGATCAAGGAGATGAAGTATAAGAGTTGGAGGATTTATTTGATTTTTAGATCACTAGCAAACAACAGACAAGAATCAAATCAAGCAATGACCCAAAACACTCAAAAGTTTTTGTCAATCCACATTTTTAGCATGATTATTAGCGTAAGTGTTGTGGCCTGAAAATCAGGGTGTGACAACGAGCCACGTGCTGCAACACAACAACGGCCATACAATCCGTGCCCCACCTGACCCCCGCAGATTGCTGGCGGCAGCGACTGCCGCTCCACACACCCCTGTCTGCCCACCCTCCGGCGCTGCTCCGCCGCAAAAATTCCACCTCTGCATTGCCTCCGGCAGTGCCCCGCCGCCCTAAATCATAGCAGCAGGTTCTCCTCCACCCGTGCATCTACCAGATGGCCCAGCATATCTACCGAGATATGCTCGCCTCCGTCTCAGCTCCAACCTCCCATGGATTCGTTGCATCCAGGTGGACGGATCCAACTCTGGTGAACTACGTAGCACTTGCTTCAAGTAACTACCGGAATCCACCGATCTTCTTCCTAGGAAATCCGCCTTCTACTGTCAATTCCTCTGGAAATTGGGTAAGTTCCTACAGAACCCTAGCGCACATGTTTTTATTCCTTGCTGCAATGGCGCTTTGAAATTGGTATTCAGGCAGTAGTTGTGATTGTAAACTTCAAGTTTAGAAACTGGATCAACCACTGTTTACCACACTATCCATGATAAAAAAGTTTAGAAAAAACTGCAAAGTTCATAAAAGTTCAGAGTGCTGCACTAAAATTCAGAAAGTTCAGTTTCATTAAGTTGATGTTTCCAATGGTACAGTAGATAGAGAACGTTTTCTTGTTGGAAAATTCAGGAAACATTGTTATCATATTTGAATACTATTTTAGATTTTAAATGATAGTGATATCTAATGATATTGCTTTTGTGAAATTGGTACTAGTATGTTCCAATCTGGATAATGTAAAAAATGATACGATTGAGCATTTATATACTTTTGAATAGAACAAAAACATTCCTAATGTATTAATGACTTTTGTTGCATTTATAGAGTGTCGATGAAAGGACAGGAGGTTCGGAGAGCTATGCACAACCACATGTTGCGGCAAATGGAGAGATAAATTCAGATGCCGATCACAACTCAACTGCTGCAATGTATGATGACGATCAAGAGGATGATGAGATTTCATCTCAGCCACTTATGCCCTATGTTGGCATGGAGTTTGACTCTGTTGAAGATGCCAAAACATTCTACAATGAATATGCATTCAAGATGGGCTTTGGCACACGCATAAGTGCTTCTAAAAACAGCCAAAAGAAGGATCCTCCGACACTTATCAAGCGGGTTTTCCAGTGTGTCCATGCTGGGAAGCCGGAAGGTGAAAGTAGTACTGCTTCAGAAGGTCTCTCGGTGGGAGGAACCTGGTCTAGCAAACAAAATTGCTTCGAAATGAATGTCACAAACAAGCGTCAAAAAAATAAGGTGCTGCGATATGAATGCAAACCTCACCTGATAGTTGGGCTGAGGGGCAATAAGTGGGTTGTATCACATTTTGTTGCAGACCATACACATCATCTAATGCCACAGCCGGAGCTTGTACGTTACTACCGCTCACACCGCAACATTCTGGAACAAGATATGGATCTCATACTAACTATGCATGATGTAAACTTCTCAACTTCGTCGTGCATGGGACTACTTGGAAGGGTGTGTGGCGGAGACCGCAGGATACTACCATATGTCAAGAGGGATGGTTCAAATGTTCGGTCCAAGCTGCGTCAAAACCTAAATCTCCGAGACATGGATTTCACAGTTGAGTACTTTAAGAGGCGGCAAGCTGAGAACCCTCAATTCTACTATGCAACAACAGTTGATAAGGAAACAAACTCTGTCATAGGGATGTTCTGGGTAGATGGGAGGACAAGGGCATTGTACCCTAAGTACAAAGATTGTATTTTCTTTGATACAACATTCTACACAAATCGATACAACATGTCATTCGCTCCGATTGTTGGAGTGAACAATCACTTGCAAACACTGCTGCTGGGTTGTGCGTTGCTACCAAATGAATAGATTGAAACATTCAAGTGGGTGATCCAACACTTTTTTCTTGCAATGAACAATGAACACCCACTCAACATTATGACCGACCAGGACAAGGCCATGGAAACTGCCATATCTCATGTCCCGCCCAACAGGGTGCATAGATGCTGCAAATGGCACGTCCAGCGAAAAGCGCGTGAGAAGTTGGGCAGGATAATGAGCAGGGATGAGGTTTTCGAGCAAGCTTTCTACACATGCATAAACGATCCAAACACGGTTGATGAATTTGAAGAGAACTGGCAGCATATGATACATTGCTTCGACTTGGTTGATAACAGGCATCTATGCAACATGTGGAAGACTCGGCACACCTGGGCTCCAGCATTCTTCCGAAAGTGCTTTTTCCTGTTTACAAGCACTACGGGGAGGTCAGAGGGACTAAACTCCTACTTCAAGACATTTGTTAATCCTCAGGACTCAGTGTGGAGGTTTGTCCGACAGTATGAGGTGTTGCAGGAGACCATGCTAGACCGTGAGGACAATCAAGCTCTCATTGGTGCTGCAACCACATCTCCACTTTACTCACGATACAACATTGAGCGTCAGGCCGTTGGTTTCTACACCCGTAGCGTGTTTGGTAAGTTTCAAGCTGGAGTGATTGCCTCCACAGGTTTTGTGATGAACCAAGTTCCTTCTCATGACATTGGAAGCATGAGATTTGAGCTCTTTTCAAATTACTATGAAGACCCCAAGATATTTACAGTAAATGTAGTGATGCCAAAAGAGACATTTGAGTGTAGCTCCAATTGTTTTGAAATGAATGGCATCATATGTGTCCACATCATTAGAGTCATGGTACACCTCAATGTGCAAGCTATGCCGCAACGCTACTTGCTAGAAAGGTGGTCAGGACGAGCAACAACACCAACAGGCGGTAGCGGGCATCTTCTCGATTTTGGGCTCCCTTCAAACAATACACTCAAGTACAACTCATTGTGCTGGAAACTCACCTGGTTGGCCTCCCAAGCTTGTAGCAATGATGTTGGCTACAAAATACTAAATGATGCAGCTAATACGCTTGAGTCAATTATAGTTGCAGCAAGGAGAGGGGAACCACCAGAGCAGCGGGAAGCACAACAACAACATCTAACCCAGCATCAGAGCACAACATATGGGAAAGGGCAGCCAGCCCATCAGCAATACAATCCACAAATGCAGTAGCAACAACCACCAATTCAGCCAAAGCAACAACAAAACAAGCAACCAAGGCAAAAACAGTCAGATCGCCCAACGCAACAACAACAAGCAGCAACCCCACCGGTAGCACAAGATACCGGGGAGGGGGCCATGCTTCAAAACCCAGCATGTGTGCCGAAGAAGGTTCGACCGACGGAAAAGTCTAGAAGAAAAAAGACTTTACTTGAGCAGCGAGAAGATGCTCAAAAGAAGAAGGCAAAAACAGATGAGAAGAGGAAAGAAACCAAGTCCAAAAGTAAACCCGGGCCAAAGAAGAAAACAGATGTTTGTTCATATTGCAAAGAAGATAATCACAGTGTTTTAGCATGTGAGTTACTGAAGGCTACAATGGCTGTCCAGAAATGCAACTACTGTCAAGAGCCTGATCATGCAGTGAAACATTGTCCTTACCTAAGGGCTGCGATGTCAATGGAGGCTGGTGTCACTAGAGCAACAGAGCTTAGCCTCTGAGGAAATTTAAGAGAAGAAAATTGACATGAAGAAACACAATCTCAATTACTCCATGTGAATGTGTTTGGTGTACCTCCCTGCATGAACTATTTTTTGTGCTAGTTTTGGTCGCATGAGAAAGTCTTCTTAAAATATGTAAAAAACTAATTTTGCACAACAAAACATTTGTGCTTATATTATGTTGTTGGACAAGTGAGGATGTATATTTCAGCGTATATTTACACGGGTTATATTGTGTGGATGTCTATTTCAGCATATATTTGCAGTGGTTATATTGTGTTTATTTTCTCAGAAAATGCTTTTTGGTGTGTCTATGTTTGAGTGTTGGACAAAAATGATAATGTGTGATTAGCTGTTAGTGCCTCCTTATTGCTCCATTGAGACAAATCAAATTTTAAAATACAACCATGATTAAAGCTATCCTGATGATTCATGGAACAAAAAGAAAAAAGAAAAATGTTACTGGATTGAGACATTTATGCAACAAATTTCATTTGGAGCAGAAAACGCTTCTTGTGAGAAAAACTAAAAATTTCACTATAGGGGTCGCCATAATGCTTCCTGGAAGTATTTCAAAAGGAAAAATGTGGAAATGTATATAAAACCTAGTCAGAACCTGTGACATTTGTTTTCAAACAAACTGAAACTATAGAAAAATAAAACACTGATGATATATTCATCATAGATGAAACATGTTGCAATAATTTTTGACAATGAGAGAAGGGGTACCAAAAGATGCATGTGAGGAGAGCGAAAAACATTTCCTTAAAGCCGGTGTATCAATATCCATACAAGCATAGAAGCAACATATAAACATGTCGAAGCGCATGCGGGCGGCATGTCTAAAACAAAAGTACAATCGCGGCATGGAGATTACATCGTTACAGAGATGCTTCAGCAACAGACTACAACCACCAGATAAGAGCATCTTGCTTCAGCAACCAGTACCCCCCTTGATGTTGACGACGAAAAATGATCTTCAATCAAAGTTCCAGCAACTTCTTCAACTGCTCTGCAGGGTCCAAAGTATTGCTGGGATGCTTCAACAGATCTGCTGCGATACGTTTCCGAAGAGTGGGGATACAACTCTGTGATAACCAAAAAAGAAATGAACAAAAAGCAGGGGGTTAAAATGGATAGATTTTTTTTATAAAATCCCAACTAAAACAACAATATACTCCTATTTATAGGAAAATTGTACCTCATCAAAATGCTTCATCACAACACCATCGAAGTTTTCCAAGAATAGAATTGCATAGAAGCCACAATTATAACTGAAAAAAATACACAACCCCACAATTCAATCTCTGTATTTTGAAACATAAATCAACATAGCTCTTGATCAAGAGAAAAAAATCTTACTTTGTTAATTGCTTTGGGTAAACTGGGGTGACCTTCTCGAAGCAATTAAGATCAAATTTAAATGAATATTCACTGCTTGCAACTTTCTTTATGTTTGTGATCTGATTGGATGCAACACAAAAAAAAAACAGATTAAAAATGTTAAAAAGAAGTTGTGTGTGTTTTGAATCATACAGATGCAAAGGATAAAAAAATAAAGCAAAAAAACACAATATATTGGTCAATCTCCAAAAGTAAAAAGAACTCATTACCACATTGTTGGTCGCCTTATGCAGCGATGTAATATCCATCTGGTTAATGACGGAGTCGAGAACATTGAATTGCTTATGCAACAAGTTGACAACAACGACAACCCAATGCTTATTCTGAATGACAGTAATGAAGAGCTGCGATGGAACAGATAGCAACTAGATGTTAGAAAAGCAGGGAGCAAAAATAAGGTAGAAAAATGAGTCTGAAAATGACATATGGGGCAAGCAGCAAACATACCAGATCGCTTTTTGAAATCTGGTTATTTTCACAAGCCCTTCTGAACTCTCTTTCACAATTCCTGGGATCAAACACATCAGGATCCATCGCTAATTGAGTCTGAGAATGTAAAGAATAAAATGCAACAATATAACACAAACCAGTTGAGTCTAAATACGTTGCGAATAAATGAAAAAGAAAACAAGATGTAGGGAACACTAACCCCCATAAACACTGAGAATGCAAACTTCTTTGGCTTTTTCTTGTTGTAGATCTGCTCCAAGTTGAAGGTTTTTAGATAGAGTGTCATTAAATCGCAGTCAATATCAGCTCGTGGCTTTAAGGAGCCATGGAAGTTCTGAAGCGATGTGTGAAAACCCTCTATTTCAATGAAATCAGGACTGCAAAACACAAAACACCGACCAACCACATGTTTCAATAAGGGGAGACCACAAGGTATAAACCAAAAAAGAACTCAAAAAGAAAAAAGACTCACATTGGTTTGTCGTTATTTGCTCTTGTTATCTTGTACCTACTCATCACATACTGATGGTACAATGCGTCATCTTTCCGGTCGATCTTAATCTTCTTCATATTTGGAATACCGTCAGGAGGCGGGGTTGTTCTTTTCTTAACCGCCTTCTTCACATGAACGATGCGCACGCTGCTGGCCTCAACAGTCTTCTCCAATCCCTCATGCAACTGTGCTTCTGATCGGTCTTGTTGCACTGGCACAAGACAAAACAAATGATGAGAGAACATAAAAAACATTAAAAAAAGTGCATTAATTAAATGCCACATATACTTTAACAAAAAGATTGAAGGAGAGTAGATGACCAAACAAGGACAAACCTGGAGATACAAGTGGAACTGGGATTGTAAATGGGGAAGCATCGTATAAGGTTTCCCGAATGTCAGCTGACTTAGGAAGCTTTGAATCAGTGTCAAAACAAGGAACCGATGCTTCATACTGCACTGGAAACTTTGAGCTGTTGCTCTGCCTTGCAAGCTGGGGGGTTTTGTCAAAGGTAGGCCCTCCGGAAACCGGTTGTTGCAAATCAGGGGGTGCCACAACGCGATTTGGAGTTTGCACAACATTCTTTGCGGTCTCAGCATCCATGTTGAACCATTCGTAGTCTTCAGTTCCCTCTTTGAATAGACTACAAGAGGGACCATCATCCAATTCCAATGCAAGCCCTACTAATGCAGCAACTGTACCCTGTGATAAAATCACCCTCCCACCCTCGCCAACAACATCTGACACTTTCAAATCTCCCTAAATAACTTCAGGAACTACAAGCTCCTCCCGTTCCCCCTTATCATGTCCCGGATGCTCATATTCCTTCCCAAGTTTATCACAACTTTCACTTCTGTCCAAACTAATGTCTTGATGATCTCCATTGTGGTTGGTCTCAGAACAACCTGCAACTTCCTTTTCAACCTGAGACTCTTGTGCTGCAGAACTCATGTGGGGTGCAGGGCTAGTGCGGGCGGGAGCCTTGGTTTGATCTACACCTGTTGAATTGGCTGCACTGCCTGCATTGCCTGGTGGAGCATGAAAAGTAACATCTTCGAAGATCTGCTCCTTGGTACTTGCTGCGGTGGAGTTTGCTTCGACTAAAATAGATGCTACACGCTTACAGAACATTGACTACATAAGTCGACCAAATGACGTCAGAACATTCTTCACTTGTGCTGCATACAACTGCTTGTGCTTCTCATATATTGGTATCATGTGCTCTGGAATCTGGATAATAGAAATAAAAATGATTGAAACATATTAAAATGCAGTTTTACATCAGTAAAAAATGTAAGCAAATGGGTCAACAAATGAAGGCAAATTGAAAGCAAAAAGTGTGCATGCTTACTTCCAATTCTTCACTTGAAGGCAGCGGGTGCAGCCACTCATCTAGAGACCCACACACATCGCCACCAATCTCACTCCCATCCATGACTGGGTTGCTCGGCGGTATCTCGGGAATGTATGCATCTCCACTAGCTCCCTCGGCAGTGTTGTTCTCGCGATCAGCTTCATTGCAGCCCTCAAGAGATACGTACGGCATCTCTGGCAAATGGCGAAGCTGCGAATAGCAAACAGTCCAAAAAGGTTAAGCACCAGATCAAATAGGGCAGCAAAAAGAACAAAAAAGAGAAAGATATATGGAACTTAAGAAAGGAAAAAAATGTCTCTTACATTCCGTTTTCCAAATTCAATCATATCAAGTCTGAGCTTGTTCTTATCAATTTCTTCTACCAAATCGAAGTCGTTGTTGCATACAACAGATGCCCTTGGAAGAGAGTAGTCAATTCTATGCTCCGAAACCAACACCCGAGGCACATCGACAAAGTCCATATAAATTATCTTCAGCAAGCACAAGAAAATCATTGTGAGCATAGATTGTTTGGAAGAAAGATACTAGAGCAAAAAAATGGCAAAAAGTTGGAAGCTGATGGGGCATACCGCAAACATTGGCAGACAACCGCCGATCCAAAAGCCACTTTTCCCTGCCTCCCTCTTCCGTTGGTACTTCTTCACCTCCTTTAACGCAGCAGCCAAGAAGTGCTCGTCCCATGCAAACTCATCGATCTTGTCCATCTCCACCAAACTAGCAAGATACTCTAGGGGTACCATGTTGCCAGTCCCAGGAGATAGCACAAGAGCGATACATAATAGCAGCCATGTCCTATTTATACTAACAACAACATCATCCTCTAAATCCTTGAGCACTTGAATACAATGCTTCATTGGAGCCCTTGACCCTACTCGATAAGGTTGACAGAGCACGTGTGGCTCATTCCTCCTCAACAGCTCCACTGGCTTGACCCAGAAGGGACATTAAAAAAAATTCGCACCATGTCTTTTGTAAACAATATAGACTTCTTTTTGTGACTACAAAAAATAGATGCAACATCACATATAACAAAACAACACCAGTTGCAACAAACAAAAAAGAAAGAACCACAAAAAAGGAACAAGGGAAAAGGGGGGAGTAGAAGCAACTGGTTGTGTTTGCATACCTAAACAATGCCTTTTTGGGTCAATTTTCATGACTACCCAATCGAGCAGACCAGCCGGCACAGAGAAAGAGCTGATATTCAAGAGGGAACCAAAGCTGCATTTGCTTATAACTTCCTTCTTCTTCTTGGACTGACTATCTGCAACCTGCCGCAACCGAGTGGGCGAGAAACGGGTTGAGAATGACCCATCAACCGTATATTCATCGTCATCCATGCTGCAAAAAAGAAAGCAAGGAAAAGGAAAAAAATCCATGAGGATGAATGTAAAGACAAAACAAAGGAGTACCATTGCAATTTCCACTCCAACAATAGATAGTTAACTACACTACATTGGAAAAACTGATCTGAACATCACTATATTATAACAATAACTAGTTCACTATACTACATTCTGAAGAAAAATATTGTGCTGCCATAAAACTAACAAAAAATGACATGAAAACCTACTGTACATCTGAAATTTAAGAAGACGAAATATTGTGCTGCAATACAACTAACAACAAAATAGACATGAAAAACCTACTGTACATCTGAAATTTGAGACTAGTAAACCAGGGTATCTACAGATAGCACACATGAAACCTACTGTAAATCACAGAATTCAGAAGAAAAAAAAGGTGCTGCAATCTGCATTTATATCTGAACCTAACTACACATAGCACAACATGCAACCTACTGTACAAGCACATTGGGGATGCCCAAAAATGGTGAGTTTGGAGCCTTGGATTGTGCTGCAATGTAACTGTTAGTTCCAGCTACAAAATTTCGCCCCTAGTAAACTGAAGCAAACTGAACCTAAACTGAACACCCTGCGCCCCCAGCCGACGCCGACGAAACAACACAAACCGCAGCACCCTCCTACCTAGCAGCTCCGACGAGCCCAACCCCACCCTGTGCTACTCCCCCTCCTACGAAGCAGCTCCGACGAGCACAACCCCGTACCTCCCGCACCCCCACGCGCTACTACCCCTCCTACGAAGCAGCTCGGACGAGACCAAGCCCAACCTCCGCTACTCCATCCTTCACACGAAGAGATCTGCCCCGATGCCTTCCATTCACTAGTGTGATTTTTGAGATCTAGAAAACATACCTAGTATCTGGGTCGCCGTCGGCCATGGAGAGGGACGATGATGCGCACGTCCTCGCTCCCTCCCTACCCACCGGCGCCACCGTTCCTTTGCCTCGCTGCCACGCTGACTGTCGCATCCCAAATTGCCGGATCTGCGCGAGCGGTGAAGGTGGAGGAGAAAAAGAGACAGAAATGGGAGGGCCGAGGCAGAGAGGAGTGCTCTGGCCCGATGTTGCAATGGATAGGGAGCAAAAAAATACACCTAGTCGGGCCGCACGTGAACCGACCGAGACAGATAACAGCCGCACGATCTCCCCGCGATCCGACGGCTCTCCAGGAGGTTTGCGCGAGAGAAAGCTAAGTCGGATGAAAACAAACGTTTTCCATGTGCTATTGTATCTAATTTTTTGTTTATATGCCTTAATCTCTTTATTGTATTGTCTAGGATTATTCTTCGCTTATATGCCTTAATCTCTTTATTGTATAGTGTAAGTTTTTCCGAGGGGATTGTAGATTAGGGTAATTCTTTTTTGAGAAGAAATAGGTTAATTCCTTGTTATTGTATATGCTATCGCTGAAATGGGGGCCAACGGGGCCAAACATTACCTTGATGCCATCCGAAAAGAACAAAAATGTGTAGTCAAAGCGGGCCATAATTGGGTTGGTCAACTCATAAGTGGATCCTAATCTACGTGGGCCCTTAATGGCTCGGATGGTCCAATCTACCAGGACTGTTACAATAATGGGCCGTCACATGGCCGAAATGGATTTAGGGGTCGAATCCATTCTAACAGGGGCTCTTACTAGGCCGTTAACAGGCCGAAAGGTCAATATGGCCGCAATAATGGAAACGATCCCATGGGCCACTAGGAAGCCAAAATAATTGTCCGTTACATCTTGGCTCATTGCCTTCTGGGCCGTTAAAAGGCCGAATACCTATCGGGCCAAAATTGGGCCTATTTACAACATGGGACTTTGACATGCCGAAAGTCAGGCTGGGCCGAAATTGTGCCATGGAGAACATGGGCCGCTAATGGACACAAAGTCTAGTCGGATCATAAATGGCCAATTTTGGTGTGGGTCGTTAACTGGCCGAAAATCACACCAGGCTGGAAATTGGCCCAACTACCGAATTGGTCGATGGAAGGTTGAATGTCGTATCGCCTGGATATTGGACCATCAACAAAATGGGCTGCTAACAGGCCAAAAGAAACTTGGATCATAATTCATCCCAAAGTGATAGCGAGTTGTGAACGGGATGGAACTGAGGATGGGCCACATTAGTGTCAAATCTTCAATGGGCCTTTGACGTGCTGAAATTGCAGAACTCGTATGGGCCATGGTTGTAAATGGGCCAGACCCAAGTAGGCCATAAATGGGTCGACCCGCTGATTTTGACTAGGCCGGCCTTTTTAACTTTAACGAGAAACTATTGGGCCCTCCACGTGTCAACATTTCATTGGTGACTCGTGTCCATTGGGTGAATGACATCTGTCGCCACGCCAAGATGACATGTGGTACCGTCGGTGAATGGGAACACATGGAAAATCGCCATTGGTTGGGGCTGTTAACGGGTTATCGGATCCAATAGCTTAACAACAACCCGTACGGTGGATGCCATGTGTCGGTTACCCTTGATGAAAACACTTACATGATGCGCGATTTATCATGATGGAAGTGGACACTTGCGTGATGATAATTGAGAATTGTTATGGAACACTTCTACGATAGCACAGGTATGACTATCTTGATTCTGTCATAAAATCACCACGGATGTACATGCATGACAGAAAACGTGACTTACTGTGACAAACACATATCATCACAGAAGTATTTCTTCCGTAGTGGAAGATTTACTCAAAGACATGAGCCAAAGCAACTCAACAAGATGTGAAAAATACATTGAGATGGTTAAATAGAAATGCTAACCCTATTTTGAGCTTAACGACAAGTATGACCTATGATCAAGTGATATCACTTGACTCCTAAGTCAATATACTCTAACATAGGTGAGCTAGTCACCGATTCTCCTCTAGATGAACTTCTCTAGTGTCTCTTTAGTTTGCTTTTCTTCTTGTTAAAGTGTTTCCCCTTCCACAAAAATACTTCAACTACATCTTTTATTGCTTCTTTGTTTCGTTTCGGAGTGTTTCTTCTCTTCAAATAAATTCATTGAAAATCTTATTCGAATTCCTTGAAAATCCTTGTGAGAACTTTGGGCCAAGTGATCTGAGTTGATATTTTTTCTCTTTGTGCTGACATCAGTCCCTCCGACTTGAGACACATCGTTATTACCGAAGTGCAATTAAACACAACGCACGGTTAATCGGTACAACTGAAAGGGACTAAACCGGATAAACTAATGTGACTTGTCTGTGAACTTCCATCTTGAAGTCACCGATAAAAACATCACTAATGTAGAAAAGCCTAGCTATGGCATGCAAAAAACAACCTTGCTGGCATAGAAGCACGACGCCACCAATATGGTGACATTGTTAAGAAATAGTGGTGGCGCTGGAGGCTATGCCAGCAGTATTATACGTGTTGCTGGCGTGCCATGTTTGCAACGCCGCCGCTTCATTCACTCACCTAGCGGCGCGCAGTGTAATTAGCATGAACGTTTCATGCGCACAAAAAAAGGTTTTTCAACACCATGTAACATTTAGCATTTCACATTAAAACTAAGTACATACTATATAACATTACACGGTAGAACAGTACCAGATAATAGAACATTAATAGTTAATATTTAAGTGGCTGCTAGCTAGATCTCACAAACATTTCAAGTTAATAAAATGTTGCGTGCTAAAATAGTACTAGCACACATCGCTAATACATAAGCAATTCATTTAGCATCTACTGCCCCGCCACACACATAGTTCTAAATGAGGTCGTTGACCATCATCATCCTCAAGCCATGGTGCCGGGTGTTCCTGATGGTGACTAAGATGACATGTCCAAGCTGGAGATTCTTTCCATCAAGGAAGTTGTTCCATCCCGCGGCCCTGAACATAGTGCGACCGTTTGTGTCCACTGCATAAGCATAGTTCATGATGGAGCCCCTTGTGATAAGGCGTAGTCCAGCAATGCCTACTTCATCTGGCTCGATGTCACAACTCTCACTTAGCCACTTAGGTAATTTATGAAGAAAAAAAATGTTAAATGAGCATGTCACATTAATACACACTAAGCTTATCATCACGTTCTACACTAAGCATGTCATCACATTCTACACTAAGCATATCAACTACACACTAAGCATATCCTCACATTCTACAGTAAGCATATATATCACAACACATTAGTACAGTAAGTAGATCACATTACTACACACTAAGCCTATCATAACATTAGTACACTAAGCGTATCACATTACTACACACTCAGCATATCATGACATTAGTACACTAAGCATATCACATTAATACACACTAAGCATATCGCAACATTACTACACACTAAGCATATTGCAATATCACTACAAGCATGTCACAACTAAGCATATATATCATCCAATTCAAACACTAAGCATATAAAATTTCTACACAATGTAACATATCATGACATGGCGGTCAACATTTGTCCTTGTCAGGCGGATCACGAATGGCATCCTGATGTAGTCATCACATGGAGGAAGTATGTAACAGAGGTTGCCCGATTCGTCCTTGCTTGGCTTGATTCCTTTGGCATAGAGGGCTTCATCAAGTGGGTCCTCATCATCTTTGTCCTTCGAATTGAGGTAGAGAACAGATAACCTTGGAGTTTGTATTCTGAAGGAGAAGCTGATAAGTTCACCCCCAGTGATATGCATGTGGGCGATGAAACGATTCCATTAATCTCCTAAAATCCGGGATATATTTTGTCCCTTGTGGACCTCCATAGTGTAGGGCCCCCCTGGAGCGTCGAAGAACACAGTGTCTTCGGTAATGAGCTCATTGAAATCCAATCTCACATTGCAAGGGACGATTTGTGTAAAAAAACAAAACAAAATACATTGCATTACAGGAAATAGCAAGAAAAACAAAAGAACAAATTGTTAGAAGGTTCATGTAATGCGTTACCACTGCAGGAACAAAGCACGGATGGAAGTAGGTGCCCAACAACGTGCCACTTGCAAGGTCGGTTGTGCACCTTGACTTGCACACTGCACATGGTGGCGGATGCGCCATTCTACATAAAATATAATTGAAACTAAGTATATAAACACTTTACACACTAGTCAATCAATTTATACTAAACATAATTAATTAGAGTTCATTTTACACAAAATATATTGAAAGATAGTATATAATTCGACATTAGTAATTGCATACACAAATAAACAAAATCCATGGAGAGGGACACACAAGTAAATAAATTCTACACTAATAATTTATAGGAGCTAATTTTATTTATCCAAATAATCTAGACACTGAAAATATTGCTAAGAAAAATACATTATAAATATTGGATTCTACACAATAGCTATTGGGTTATCACTACAATTTCTACACAAATAAAACCATGCAACTAACTTTGGGTTCTACATGACACAAAGCAATCCATGATATACGTAATAAAATTTCTACAAAAATTAAAGCAATCCCCTAATCAACTACATGAATCCCAATGGATCCCTGCCGTGTGGCGTGTCCGCGAATGGACGATGTGGGAGAGTGGAGAGGAAGGGGATGCGATGGGTGTCGGTGTCAAAACCGGCAGATCTCGGGTAGGGGTTCCCAAGCAGTGTCTCTGAGGATTGATGGTAACAAGGGACAATAATGTCACGGTGTTTACCCAGGTTTGGGCCCTCTGAAAGGAGGTAATACCCTGCTTCCTGCTTGATTGATCTTGATGAATATAGGGGCTACTAGAGTTCATCTACCTCAAGATCGTAATGGCTAAACCATAGTTGTCTAGAATATGATTGTTCTGATAGCCGCTACGGACTAAACCCTCCGGTTTATATACACACCGGAGGGTCCTAGGGTTGTACAAAGTCATCTTGCAGAGGAAGGAAACATTACACCCGGACACAAAACTTGCCATTCTACGAATACAAGAGTCCTACCCGGACACGGGGGATAATATTCTACTTTTATCTTCATGGCCCATCAGTGCGTCCCATATCGGGTAATCCGGACACCCGAGGACCCCCTAGTCCAGGAGTCCCTCAGTAGCCCTTGAACCAGTCTTCGTTGACAACGTGTTCAGCACACATACTGTCTTCGGTATTGCAAGGGGGGTTCCTTCTTTTGAGTATTTTAAGTTAGCTTCCTGCATAAAGGAACTATATCCGGCTCTGCATGATCAACACAATCCTTAGCCATCAATGCAAGACATCAAAATAGGTATAGTGTCTTTACTGACAACTTTTGTTCGGCGAAACGTCACACTTGAGCCATTATCATTTCGAACCATTTTCTCGCCTCTTGGTTCGCGTTTCGAGGCATAGCCTCCATTGGCACATCTTGTCAAAACAGATATTGTGCCCGCCCATATGGGATCCTTATCAATATGGTTTGGGTAACCCAACCGCACCTTGTTCCCCATGCCTTCCTCTAGCCTCTGCTTCCCAATCTTCTAGCTCCAGCGCGTGTAGCTTCAATCTTCTCCACCACCGGCTCTTTCTCCGACAATGGTCGTATCTGGCTCCAAGGGCAAGTGGGAGGCCTCCACCATCACTGAAAAGGAAGTGAAGGATCTCCGGAGCGCGGGCTATCTGCCCGTGGACATAGCGCACCGGATCCCTGTTAAAAATCAGGTGATTCCTACTCCAGGGACCGATGAGAGGGTCGTGTTCATCCCTCATTTCCTTCGGGGGTTAGGATTTCCCTTCCACACCTTCGTTCGGGGCCTTTTGTTCTTCTACGGGCTAGATTTCCATGATCTAGCTCCAAATTCGGTCTTACACATATCGGTTTTTATAGTCATTTGCGAGGCTTTCCTCCGCGTCCCCCCACACTTCGGCCTATGGCTCAAGGTCTTCAATATGAAGACGAAGGTGGTCGACGGATAGCACACGCACTGCGGCGGAGCCGTGGTAAGCAAGCTCCCCAACGCCACCTGGCCCAAAGGGGCTTTTGTGGAAATAGTCAAAATATGGCAGCATGAGTGGTTCTACATTACTGAACCCCGCAAAGCCACCTGGGCGGCCACGCTCGATTTCAGATCTGGACCCCCAGTGAGACTCACTTCATGGACTGCCAAGGGCCTGGACTAGGAATCCAAATCGGAGGTGAAGATGCTCCAAAATCGCATCTCCGATATGTTGGCGGAGGGCACTAATCTTACTGATGTGATTCAAGTAATGCTCTTCCACGGCATTCTTCCCGGCCAGCTCCGAACCTCCCGCTTATGGGAGTTCAATCCGGAGGAGCCACGGATCCTGAAGCGCTTCTTCGGCACCACGCACGAAGACATATGGAAGCAGCTCTCCAAGGCCCAGAAAAAGTGGCCGATGAAGAATGAGGATATCGGATTCGACATTGAGACTCCGGCTACGGCGGTAAGCACGATTTTGCCGAAGACCTACCCAGCAATATTTCAAGTATAACAGGAATTAGAGTATTTGCGTTCCATACATGCTTGGACGGCAAAGGCGAAGCGGATCAACTGTCTAGCTCCGCTACCCGAGGGCCCGGCCACATCTCAGCTCACGGAAATGCCGGTACCAATGTCATATCAAGCACCCGAGAAGAAGGCAAAGAAGAAGAAGGGTAAGGAGACCAAGGGTGGCCCCGGCCCCAAGGGTCCTTTGGAAACTATGTCCGGAGAGACCGAAGCCCCCTCCTCTCACGACGAGGAGGAAGAGGAGGAGGATGAGGTGGAAAGCGACTCTCTCGTCAGGGGAGGAAGAAGAAGAAGAGGGCGGCGCCCGAAGACATGGAGGAAGGAGTGCCCAAGAGGAGGAAGTTGAACCTCCCGGACAGCTCAGATTCAGGATTCGAAGCTGTCCCCCGAAGACAGCCCAGGATTAAGCCCCCGGCCGAATGGTAAGTATTCGGAAACTTACTGTCATCTTCGGTCTACTTGCTTTCATCGTATAAATTATCTTGTTTTTTCAGTCCTCCCCACACACTCCCTGATACTCCATCATCGGAGGAGAACTTGCTACCAGCCGAGATGGCAGAGAACGAGACACTGTCGCAAGTCCCCTCACCTAACGTCATGGGGGACACCAAGGTGTCATCCATGTGGACATCCCCTGCCCAAGAGGGGGTAAGCGGAGCCGACAAGATAGTGCCCGAGGGTAACACCTCAGTCTCCAAAAACCAAGGGGTGCCGATCCCCATGACCACCGACGGTGGGGAGCCCAAGTAATTCGGGCTCCCACCGAACACCGTCCCGGAGACCAGCACGATTCCGGGGTCGGAAAACCACCAGCTCCAGCGGCAGCCCCCGTTAATCTGGAGGCGCCCAATGCTCTAGAGGGAGCGCTTCAAAGTGCTTCCATCATGGCGGAACACCGCACCCTTATGGGTGCGGTTATGGAGAAGATTTAGTCTGCAAAGAGCAGACTACATGAAGCCTTCCACAGCCTACTGACAAGCTTTGAGGTATGCGACGTAGTACTCTAAGAAGAACTTTATATTTTATTTGTGTAGGATAATAAACCTGTGTACGGACAGTAGCCCCTGATGCTCTGTCTCATTTAAAAGAAATCAGATAAATGATGCATATAGTAATTACTGTGCCGTTTATTGAAACAAGCTTCCTTGTTGGCGGCGACCACCCAGGCCACAGAAGTTGCCGAGCTCAATCGGAAGCTTCAGGTAGCCGATGAGGAACTCGGTCGCATCAACAAGCAGTGGATTTAGAAAGTTTTATCTTTATATTAAAGATGATATGTGTATTGAGAGGTTAACTCATCAGATGATGTGATTACGATCATAGCTAACGCAGCTGAGGTCGAGACCCTCAAGGGCGCCCTTGTCGAGGCCAAGAAGGAGGCGGAGGCCAATAAAGTAGCCGCTGACAAAGCGGCAGCCAAACTGGAGGCCAACCAAGCTGCCTGCAGCCAACATGAAGCTCAGGTGGCGGAAGTCGAGTAGGAGTTGAAGGACGCCATCCGCAAATGTGAGGCGTTGGAGCGGAAGACTTCGAACCAGTTGTCCGAGCTCACCAAGGCTCTCCATGATGCCAAAGAGGCGCGGAGAAAGTCCCGGAGTGCTCACGAAGAGACCGAACAAGCGAGGTAGATAGCGGCTAGTAAGGCCATTCTTTTGCAGAGTGTCATTGGAGGTCAGAGTTATGCATTGCACACCCGGGTGTGGAGTTCTCCAGGCGTGTTTGCGGATCTCCCAAACAGTGCCGCCGACGCCGCATAGTTCTTGAGAGCCCAGGAGGGGAACTTGATGGAGAAGCTGTTCTTGTCGCAATTTCATGCACCGGAACACCCGACGCCTCTCAACGGCCAGCTAAAGCAGTTGGTGGAGCTACTTAGGATGGCAGGTTTGGCTATGAAGGACTTAATAGTCCACCTCTGGCCAACCGAGCTGATCCCTAGCAGTTACTTCGGCTTGGTGAAGCGGCTCATCGATGCGCGGCCGTGAATTGATGTTGTGAAGTGCTCGGCCTACATAGAGGATGCCCGAATGGCATTCGCTTATGTCAAGATGAAGTCCGCGAAGATGAAAGCCACCGAAGTGGCGACTGCAGGCCTGTCCGAAGGCAAAGATCATCGGAAGCCGGAGAGGTACTTTGATGATGTCCTAGAAGGAGCCCGCTAGTAGAGGGCCAGTGTTCGAAGGACGTAATATTTAGTTAACTGTGTTCGGGTTGTAAAGGCTATGTTATGAACCCATGCTGATATGTATGATTATGTTTTTGTGCCTTCTATGTGAGCAACTTTTCCTCTTGTGCGGTCGTTTATTTTTATAGTTCTGAAAGTTACCAGTCGTCGGCTTCAGCCCCCATATAGATGCTACAAGGGTGTTCAGCATGACGCGTGAACACACTTTATCCAATGTCTTGGTCCGTAAAGGAGGTATCCGCGAGGTGAACCAGACAATCAGGCTATGCGGCTTTATTACTTTCACTTAGCCATAGGAGTTTGACTTTGGGCTAGGTACTAGCCCCTTGTGCGTGTGCGGCTATCCTGATTACTGTGCCTTCTCCACGTAGCTGGGCGAAGACCAGCCCCTCGTGTAACACAGGGTAGATCGCCAACGATTTGTAGTATAGTACTAAGTCGCCGAATCGCCGACCAGCTATCGCCTATCATGACAGTCAGTTTTCGGCTTTCTCTACCGCGGTACTTAACTAGATGAACCAGAAATACAATTGCAGTAGTTCTCCCTTTACTACCTTAGCCGAACTATGCAGAACATAAGGTGGTAAGCACAGGAGCCGGGCAACCCAAGACATGATTCGAAGCCGATGCATATAATGCAATATTCGGGACGCCGAATAGTTCCCTATAGGTGTTCATACTTGAGATGTGATGGGCCGCATATAGCCCCCGATGTTAAGACTAGATTGAAGAACGTGGGGCAATCTGAGGTAGGGAGGGAACACAGATGATAAGGTAAAAGAAAATGAATTCCAAACAAAGTGGTTATCAACTGGTTCCTTTATACCCTGATTAATACGACGAGTCATGTAGTTCCAAATAATGCCAAAAACATAGAGGACAGTTTACATGCCAGAAGTTTATACAAGGGAAAGGATTACAGAGAGCCTAAACAAAATTGTTTAAGAATCCCAATGATGCGCTGCTGCACATCTGCGCCATTTCTCCTTGGTGACACGTCCCTGAATGGGAGGAGTCTGATGGTCATCTGCGAAAAAGAGGGGTCTAGAAAGAAGTCCCCGCACGACCTTGGATAAGATGGGTTCTTTAACGAACCTACAACAGAAACATATGTGAGATATGAATAGGGTTAAGCCGTACTATGGATCGTTCTCCGCAGTGTGCCTCTGGCACTGCCCAAGGTATTTCGAGGGCGTAGTTGTGTACGCGAGGTACATATACCGAAATCTTATGGAGCAGCTGGCGAAGGCTAAACTGCTACTCAAGCTCAGGTTCCACCGAGCTACCGCATTGTAATGCTGGTTGGACACGTTTAGCAATGTCTTGGGTCTTGCTGACTGATGAGTTGTTCGGCCTGATAAGGCCGCCTTAAACTTCGGCTAATAGGGTCGCGGTATGCTCCTCGGTACGGAGGGATCGCTCCATATTCTCATTTACTGTGATAACGCCGTGAGGTCCGAGCATTTTCAGCTTGAGATAAGCATAATGCGGGACTGTGTTGAAGCAGGCGAAAGCGATTCATCCGAGGAGTGCATGATAGCCATTGCGGAAAGGAACGATATCGAAGATCAATTCTTCGCTTCAAAAATTTTCTTGAGAGCCGGATACTACCTCCAGTGTCAATGAGCCCGTGTAGCGGGCCTCCACGACAAGTATCACTCCTTTAAAGGTAGTGTTACTTGGCTTAATTCTTGACTGGTTGATCCCCATCTTACGGACAGTATCCTGATAGATCAAGTTGAGGCTGCTGTCGCCGTCCATAAGGATTGTAGTGAGATGGTATCCGTCGATGATAGGATCGAGTACCTGGGACGCAGAACCTCCATGACGGATACTGGTTGGGTGGTCCCTGTGAGCAAAGGTGATCGGGCAAGCCGACCATGGGTTGAATTTTGGGGCGACAGGCTCTACAGCGTAGACGTACCTTAATGCACGTCTGCGCTCCCTCTTACGGATATGGGTGACATATATCACGTTCACCGTCTTCACCTCAGGTGGGAATAGTTTCTTTCCCCCAGTGTACGGTGGGTGAGGCTTGTCATCATCCTCGCTTTGAGGTCCTTTCCCCTTGTGTTCGGTATTTAATTTACTAGCCTGTTTGAAAACCCAGCAATTTTTGTTGGTGTGGCTGGCAGGCTTTTTAGGGGAGCCATGAATCTGGCAAGGCCTCTCTAATATTCTATCCAAGTTGGATGGACCATTCTGATTGCCCTTGAATGACGTCTTTCGCTGGCCGGATTTGGAGCCACTTAATCCGGCGTTTACTGCCATATCCTCTGCTTCTCCGTTCTTGTTTCCACACTTGTTTTTGTTGCGTCATGCCCTACCATTGCCATCCCTGGTCTCAGAAGTGCCTGGGATGCTGGTACTATTGCATCTACGAGCCAACTAGCTATCTTCGCCCGCACAATAGCGGGTCATGAGTATAGTAAGAGCTGCCATAGTCTACGGCTTCTCCTGACCGAGGTGTCGGGCGAGCCATTCGTCATGGACACTGTGTTTGAATGCCGCTAAGGCTTCGGCATATGGGCAGTCGACGATTTGGTTCTTTTTAGTTAAGAACCAATTCCAAAGTTTAAGGGCTGACTCCCCCGGTTGCTAGACTATGTGGCTCAGCTCATCAGCATCTGGTGGTCGGACATAAGTGCCCTGAAAGTTGGCCCGAAAAGCATCCTCTAAGTCTTCCCAGCGTCCAATGGAGTTCTCTGGGAGGCTGTTCAACCAGTGTCGTGCTAGTCCTTTCAACTTTAGAGGGAGGTATTTAATGGCGTGGAGGTCATCTCCGCGAGCCATGTGAATATGGAGAATAAAGTCTTCGATCCATACGGCAGCATCCGTCGTTCCATCGTACTGCTCGATGTTCACGGGTTTAAACCCTTCTGGAAATTAATGCTGCATTACCTCGTGGGTAAAGCACATAGGGTGTACTGCACCTCTACACTGGGCAACATCCCGACGAAGTTCGGATGACATCTGTGTTTGGTGCCTACTCCAAACTGGATTATACTTGTCGTGCCAGGCTTGATGGCATTCATCCCGTGTGGGGGCACGTCCTCTTGATCCGTAGATTGATCTAGTCTGGCCGGCTCTATTGGCCAGGTCCTGACGTAGGTCGTACTTGTAGCCCGGAGCCGCTGTCTCCTTGCTTCTACGGTGGGGAGGCGCGGGCTGGTGTTCAGCGTTATTGGCCGCTTTGTCCTGTCCATGTGGTGGTGAGTCCGTTGTCAACCTAATTGTATCTCAATGGAATTGGCCAAGGGCCTCGTCGTCGAATTGTGGCAGTAGCTTGCATTTGGGATAGCTATTTTTTTGGCGCTCACGACCATATGTTTCTTCAGCGTCTAGCACTTGATTCCATCTATCGTTGACTGTATCATGTTCAGCTTTAAGCCGCCGCTGCTGCTTTTTCAGGCATCTCGCTGTGGCGATAAGCCGTCGCTAAAAGCGTTCTTGTTCGAGGGGTTCCTATGATGAATTCTTCGTCACCAAGGCTGACATCCTCTTCGGAGACACGTAAATAGTTACTGTCTTCCAAATCCTTGAGATCGGCGAGCTTTTCAAGGATGAATTGACCCTCCTCCCTTTCCTCCTACTCTAACGCTGGTTCCATGGTGTTTTCAGGGTCTTCGGCATTATCCGGAGTGTCATTGTCTCTGGTGCTGGTGTTGCTTTCCCTTCCTGGGTGCAATCAAGAGCAGTACCGCTAACATCGGTGTTTTGGTGGTTCCTCGACGTGCTTATCCTCGTTTGGATCTTTAGTGCCATCATCATCCTTCTTCTCAGGCGTTTCCACCATGTATACATCGTACGTAGAAGTAGTCGTCCAGCGCCCGGTGATGGGCGGGTTTTGACTTGGTTCGTCTTCGACATCATCGTCCATGCCATCAATGTCTTCGGAAGTGTAGTCTAGCATGTCGGTTAAGTCCACGACAGTGGCTACCAAGTGGGTGGTGGGTGGGACACAAAATTCTCTGGTCTCAGCCCCTAGTTCCAACTGGGCATAGTTCGGAGGTGATACCTCCGTGATGGCGAGAGATTATAGCAGGTCCAATGCCTCGTTTAAGAGGGATAGCTAGACAGGAGTCTGGGGATCTGCAGTGCACCGCTCGATGATGACCATTTGATTGAGCCCTGAGGGTGCAGACCCCAAGAGTTCGGAGCTCGTGATCGAAAGAGAGTCCGGCTTCCCAACGACGGGGAGAGTCCCGTTTCATTCTGGGTTTGTGAAAGGTGCGACCGCCTCTAAGTCCCCGACTAGAAGCTCCATGGAGGGAGAGAGTCTGGCGGGGTTTATCTTCCCGTCTTCAGGCAAAGTGGTGTGCTCCAGATCTAAGGCCAGAGTAGACATGAGCGTTGATACGTCCAAAACGTATCTATAATTTCTGCTTGCTCCATGCCTCTTTTGTGTGATATTGCTATGATATTTATGCACTTCCATACACTTTTGATCATATTTGGACTAACCTATTAACTCAGTGCACCCCAGTGCCAGTTTCTGTTTTCTGCTATTTTTGTATTTCAGGTTTTCCCATTACGTAAATTGCCAGAAAAATTCCGGGAAAAATATATAAAAAATCAGCGTTCCGGAAGCTTCCATGCGGCCAAAGTAGGGCCGGAGGGGGGCCACAGGGGCTCCAGGCGCCCAGAGGGCGCGGCCCCC
>LR738709.1:298134250-298200317 GCA_902687465.1 Secale cereale
GCCGGCTGGCCCCCCCCCCCCTTAGCTCCCCTGGCGACCCCCTTTGGCATATATTTACACCGCGTCCCGAAACCCTCGATTCCGGACCCCTTTTCTCCAGAAGCTATTCCGATCTCCGCCGCCATCACCACCAAGTTTCGGGGGACCAGAATTCCTGTGCCGGCACCCTGCCGGGACGGGGAAGTGCCCCCGGATTCATCTCCATCGACGTTGCTTCCTCCCTCCATGATGCGGGAGTAGTTCCTCCTCGGGGCTGAGGTTTTCTACCAATAGCTATGTGGTCAATTCTCTCTCCCATGATGTGATCTTCGTTGTGATCATAGGCTATGTTAATTTAGGGTGATCCCATGATATTTCCCCTTCCTCTATGTATTGGATTGATGTACTCACTTGTCTTTATCTAGTATAATCTCCGAGACCAAGGTGACAACGGTCTATTGGACATAGATTAGAAGAATATTTTCATGAGTGATTTCCTCTTTTGTGTGTGGATTGTAGATTGAGAGTCTCTTGGTGCTTGTCTTTGACTATCCTTGAGATATGTTGTGGTGATTGTGGTACTCTCTTTGGATGGCCGCGGTGACATTGGGAAATCCATAGGTTGAGAACTACAAACTTTGAGGTGTGCTTTTGTAGCCCTACATAATTCCCGTCCTCTCTTGACCACAAAGGAATGACCTCCGAGTGCGTCCCCCTTGCATGTTTTATGGGAAATATCATGTGATTTGATTATGTTAATGTTGTTGGGAGTTGCCACTAGTGGAAGTATGAAGCCTAGGCCTTGTTTCCACCATTGCAATACCATTTATGCTCACGTTTACCACTTGTTTGCTTGCTGCACTTTTTATTACAAATTTATATTACTTTGCTTTGCCACTCCTATCATCCATATTTTACCATCTCTTCGCCGAACTAGTGCACCTATACATCTGACAAGTGTATTAGGTGTGTTGGGGACACAAGAGACTTCTTGTATCATGATTGCAGGGTTGCTTGAAAGGGGTACGTTCAACCTCCACTTCCCTGAGTTCGATAAACCTTGGGTTACTCACTTAAGGGAAATTTGCTGCTGTCCTACAAACCTCTGCTCTTGGAGGCCCAACACTGTCTACAGGAATAGAAGCGTGTAGTAGATATCAAGCTATTTCTGGCGCCGTTACCGGGGAAGTGAGGTAAGTGAAGGTACCTTCTCTAGATCTTGCAATTAAATCTTTTTATTTTTTTGTTTTTATTTTCACTAGTTATGTTTATGGAAAACCGCACCCTTAGTTCGCTGCTTGGGGAAGGCCGCTTTACCACACCCGTGGTAGAGAAGTCTCCTCCACCTACTGATGTATCCCATTCCAAATACCACTTGGGATAATTGAAATAATTATGAATGATTGTTATGATGGGACGGTCAATCCTAGTATTCATTTGTTGAAACTTACAGAACTTTGTGAGTTGTTTAAGATTTCAGGTTTGACAAGAGATGGAGTCATGAGAAAATTATTTGCCTTGTCACTGAAAGGAAAAGCATTGGAATGGTATAGGCTACTAGATGACTCTCACCTGCTGGATTGGGAAGAGATCCAGTCTCTCTTTTACTCCAAGTTTTATCCTCTTCATGAAGTCCATGAGAATAGGAATTATGTTTATAATTTCTATCCTCATGACGGAGAGAGCATAGCTCAAGCTTGGGGGAGACTGAAAACGTTAATGCTAAAATGTCCTAACCATGGGCTCCCCAAAGATATGATTATTACTAATTTCTATGCGAGGCTCTCTCGACAGGATAAAGATTTGCTCGATGCTTCCTCTATGGGTTCTTTCACAAACGAAAAGATTGATGCTAAATGGGAACTCCTTGAAAGAATTCAACGCAACACTGAAAATTGGGAGATCGACAAAGGTAAAGAGTCATGTATAATTTATGAGTATGATTGCATTAAGTCCTTTGTTGAAACTACGAGTTTTAATAAGTTTAGTGCTAAGTTTGGGCTTGATTCTCAACTCCTTGTTGATTTCCTCAAATCTTTTGCTTCACATCTTAATACACCTAAGGAGGATTGGATCAAGCATCATGAACCTTTTAAAGAGATTTGCAAAGAAAATGAAACTGTTCATGATGATTGCAACATGCATGATCCAATTCCTAAAAATGAAGTTTTATATAAGCATGTTAATTTTTGTGGAGTGGATAGACCTTGTGAAAGGCCCATGATTGAAGAAGAGAAGTATTGTAAGCAAGATAAGCATGAAAGAACAATCACTTGGGTCAGAGATTTAAATGAAATTGCTAGAGAATTGTGTGACCTTTATCCTTTTACTTATGAACTTTGCTGTATAGAGGGTCACTTTAATTTTCAATGCGTGCACTCTCAAAACATAACTGTTAACCAGTTGTGTGATAACATGATCACCTCTGATATTTATGATGAGCTTATGTTATTTTTGATGTGTGAAGAGTTATCAGAAAAGACTTCTTGGCTGGATGTTAATGCCATAGGAATAAAAAACACTTTGCAAAATTGCCATCTCTATTGTGTTGTTAATTGCCATGAAAATGATTACATAAGTAAGATTAGAAAGGAGGGAACTTTACCAAAGTATAAAAATGTCTCTTATATTTCTGCTAATAAAAAGGAGAGTTTCTCCCAAGTTTCTCCTATTGTTTCTAATGATAAACCAGGATATGTGGACAAGCTTCATCTCCGACCACACCCTCCTAAGGTGAAGAAGGAGAAAAAGAAGAGGAGGAAGAGGAGCAAGAAGGAGGAAGAATGGGTATCAACCTGGCCTGAGCATATTCCTCCCATCAACTTTTATCCTAACGGTTGTAAGTTTAAAGAAGAAGCTGAAGTTTATTGCCTTAATTATCATCTTGATGATACGTCTGTAGGTACTATTGAAGATGATTTTGATTATGATATGCATGTTACTTATTGTGATTGGGAAAATGATGATAATGCTACTTATGATCTTGAAAATCTTTTTGGTACCAACTCTGAAAGTGATGATATGGAAAGCTCTAAGCTTGGGGATGATAGGATTGCAAATCCTTTACCCACTAGTGATGTGATAATTGATAATTCTTTTGCTAGTAAGAATAAAGACAACATGTTTACAAATATAGTTGCTAGCAATGATAATGCTCTTCTCTACTATGATGATGTTATAACTCCAATCTATAGTGATTATAAAGGTACCTATGACATAAGGAGAAATTATCCTTATGAAACTTGTCATAATCATGGAGGGAATTACTCCCTTGTTGAACACCATCTTCCTAATACACAATTAATCTATAGTGTTCAGGTTGTTTATGATAGTCCTACTCCCACTATTACCAATAAGAAAGATTATGCTTATGTGGCGAGTAAGAGTGCCTTTTTGCATGTGGATCATGGTAACAATGCTTTATGTGATGCTTATATTGTTGAGTTTATTCGTGATCCCACTAAAAATTATTATGAGAAGGGAACATATGCTTATAGATATTTCAATAATGTCAAGTTCCCTCTCTTTATGTTGAAGGTTTTGAAGCTGCACTTGTTTTTTCTTCCTATGCTTATTGCTTTGTGCTTCAATGAATTATTCTATTGCAATATTCCTATGCATAGGAAGCATGTTAGGCGTAAATGTGTTTGGTATTTGCTTCTTGATGCTCTCTTTTGTTCTTCAGCTCTTATTCCTACGAGAACATCATTAAAGTCTTAAGCCTATCTTTATGGCTATAAAGAAAGAGCTCTAGGGAGACAACCCTTGTTACCTTTGCTTTCAGTTTTTAGTGGTCTTGATGTTTGTTACTACTGTAGCAACATCATTGTATCTTTATTTTTCAGCTTTGTGCCAAGTTTAGCCTCTGATTGCAAGAAAGTTCAAAAGTTGTGACGTGCTGTCCAGGAAACAGATTCTGTCCTTGGATAGAAAATTCGTATAAAGTCACCAGATCATCTTTTTGGTCTGAATTTTTTCGACAGCGTGCTCTATACAATTGGCTTTCGGGCGTCTGTTCTGAGTTTTCTGATTTGAGTTGCAGAAGTGCCCCGAAAAATTTATTTACTACCTGCTCGTCTGTTTTTCACAGATTCTGTCCTGTTTTGCCTTTCCTTCGTTTTGCAAACCTTGAGCTTGCTTTTTCTTTGCAAAAACCTTTTGGAAATCTTGATAAACAGTAGACCTTCAAGAATATCCTTATTTCCAGCAAGGAAAAATTATTTTATTAAGGGTACTAACCTCGCTAATCAGATTATGATGAGTTATGTATGAAGGGAGTTTTCAAGTGTGCGAGGGAAGATGATAAAAAGATTCAGGAGTGTCAAACGCTCAAGCTTGGGGATGCCCCCGTGCACCCCCAAGAAATATTCAAGAAGACTCAAGCGTCTAAGCTTGGGGATGCCCCCGTGCATCCCCTTCTCCATCAACAATTATCAGTTCGTCTTTCGTTCCACTATATTTTTATCACTTCATGTGTTATGTGCTATGCTTGGAGCGTCTTGCTTTTAGTTTCCTTTTTTAGTTTTCTTTAGCTTTGCTTGCCGTTCATGACGAGTTGGAACCCAGCTTTATTTGTGTGGGAGAGAAACACGCTCCACTTCAACCTAGAACACAACATAGGATTTTCATGTTTATCTTTGCTGTGTATGTTCTTTGTCTTTCAATAGCTACTGTCATGTTTAGCTCTTAGTTTTCATGCTTTTCTTTTTAAAGAGCTTTTGTTTAGTTGGTTGCTGAACTCTCTTGAGTTTTCATGTTTATCTTGTTAAGAGAGTTTGTCTGTTGCACTGGTTGATATGTCTATGATAAAAGTGCTATGTGCATAATGGTGCTTAGTAGTTCATGTTTTCGTATGGTTAGTCTCAAATAGCTGGGGGGTTCTTAATGTGTTATTGAAGTACCAACATGATTTGTTTGCCTATGATGTGGTATGGTTTAGTGATATCTTCCTCCAAGAATTTATTTTGATTGACTTGACATATGCTCATGCATATTTAAGACTGTAAAGAAAGTCTATCAAGCCTTGATGATCTTTAATTTTTGAGTAGCGATATAACTTCCATGCCCGATTCAATGTTGCTTTGTCGCTCTGCATGATTATGACCGTCATTGCTCTCTTAGTTGGTTGCTCCCAGTCTTTTGCTAACCTTCGCCTGTACTAAGCGGACTGACTGCTTGTGCATCCAAAATCCTTTAAACCAGTTATGCCATATGAGTCCACCATACCTTCCTATACATGGTATTTACTTGCCATTCCTAACGAAGACTTTCGTGTACCATCTCGAAATTAATCAAAAGCATTTCTCTTTTGTGCCTCTGTTTTAGCTCATGAGGAAGTAGTAGTTAATTCATGATCTTTTTAAGTTGGACAAGCTTCACCCAGGGATTGCATGTCTAATCTGCAAACCCCTAATACGAGAAGGAACTGGCAAAGAGTGCGCCCGGCTCATTAAAAATATACAACAAACAAACCCTCCTTCACGCTTTGTTCATGAGAAATCAGAAAACTTTGGCAGTGATAAACAAAGGAGATTAAGGGGATGTGATCGTCCTCGTGCGGTAGCCGTTCCTCGAAACTTGTCCAGCTCGAGAAGTAATTGAGTTATCTACTAGCATTCATTGACGAAATATGCATCTCTAAAAAATAATTTTTACCTCTGTTTTTTAAAACCAAGAGCTCTGGTACATGTTTTGTCTTTGTTTCCGACCACGGATTTTCAACCTTGCCATCAAAAGTCACGGTTCGAGAGTCTCCACCTTCTTTCTTCAAAGCACCAACTATTGAGAGCATGATTGTCATTCTGAGTGTAATGTGCATTGTCCCAAAGTACCATTGTCTTCTGCATGATTATGATATCGCTTATTCTGAAATCATTGTATCTAGTCATCACTTAAACCTCGGAGGTGCCCCTGCATTTATGTTTTGCTTCACTAAAGGGGGCAAGCGAGGTATCACTTTGTCATGTTTGCACACCATGCTCACTACAAATCTATTGAGTGTTTCAGTATCATATTGTAAAACTTTCAGTTCTTTGTGATATTCTCATGAGGAAACTTAATTACTAAAGATTCATTATCTAAGTAAGCATTTGTCATGTGACTGTGAAAAGTTCTTATGTGGTTGGTAGCATGTCACCACAGAAATTATGCTTGTTATCATTTACCTACTCGAGGACGAGCAGGAATTAAGCTTGGGGATGTTGATACGTCCAAAACGTATCTATAATTTCTGCTTGATCCATGCCTCTTTTGTGTGATATTGCTATGATATTTATGCACTTCCATACACTTTTGATCATATTTGGACTAACCTATTAACTCAGTGCACCCCAGTGCCAGTTTCTGTTTTCTGCTGTTTTTGTATTTCAGGTTTTCCCATTACATAAATTGCCAGAAAAATTCTGGGAAATATATATAAAAAATCAGCGTTCCGAAAGCTTCCATGCGGCCAAAGTAGGGCCGGAGGGGGGCCACAAGGGCTCCAGGCACCCAGAGGGCGCGGCCCCCCTCCTGGCCGCCGCGCCAGGCCGCCTGGGCCGCCCTTAGCTCCCCTGGCGACCCCCTTTGGCATATATTTACACCGCGTCCCGAAACCCTCGATTCCGGACCCCTTTTCTCCAGAAGCTATTCCGATCTCCGCCGCCATTGCCACCAAGTTTCGGGGGACCAGAATTCCTGTGCCGGCACCCTGCCGGACGGGGAAGTGCCCCCGGATTCATCTCCATCGACGTTGCTTCCTTCCTCCATGATGCGGGAGTAGTTCCTCCTCGGGGCTGAGGTTTTCTACCAGTAGCTATGTGGTCAATTCTCTCTCGCATGATGTGATCTTCGTTGTGATCATAGGCTATGTTAATCTAGGGTGATCCCATGATATTTCCCCTTCCTCTATGTATTGGATTGATGTACTCACTTGTCTTTATCTAGTATAATCTCCGAGACCAAGGTGACAGCGGTCTATTGGACATAGATTAGAAGAATATTTTCATGAGTGATTTCCTCTTTTGTGTGTGGATTGAAGATTGAGAGTCTCTTGGTGCTTGTCTTTGACTATACTTGAGATATGTTGTGGTGATTGTGGTACTCTCTTTGGATGGCCGCGGTGACACTGAGAAATCCATAGGTTGAGAACTACGAACTTTGAGGTGTGCTTTTGTAGCCCTACATAATTCTCGTCCTCTCTTGACCACAAAGGAATGACCTCCGAGTGCGTCCCCCTTGCATGTTTTATGGGAAATATCATGTGATTCGATTATGTTAATGTTGTTGGGAGTTGCCACTAGTGAAAGTATGAAGCCTAGGCCTTGTTTCCACCATTGCAATACCATTTGTGCTCACGTTTACCACTTGTTTGCTTGCTGCACTTTTTATTACGGATTTATATTACTTTGCTTTGCCACTCCTATCATCCATATTTTACCATCTCCTCGCCGAACTAGTGCACCTATACATCTGACAAGTGTATTAGGTGTGTTGGGGACACAAGAGACTTCTTGTATCTTGATTGCAGGGTTGCTTGAAAGGGGTACGTTCAACCTCCACTTCCCTGAGTTCGATAAACCTTGGGTTACTCACTTAAGGGAAATTTGCTGTTGTCCTACAAACCTCTGCTCTTGGAGGCCCAACACTGTCTACAGGAATAGAAGCGTGTAGTAGACATCAAGCGTCGACCCCTGGACAGGGTCTGATAGTGGATCCAAAGGGTTTTCTTCATGCAGGTGGGGAGCGGCAGCCGAGGATCTGATGACGAGGGGTGTAGCTGTCAACTTGCTCAAGGTGACCTGCCGTGTTAGCACATAGCACGAAGCCGCCAAACACGGAAATCTGGCTAGGGAGAAAGGTCTCCTCGGAGACAGTGCCGTCGCTGATGACAAAGCGAGCCATCGATCCTCCCGGCGAAAACACAGCGGAACTCTCAATGAAAGCACCAATGTCGATGTCAAAACCGATAGATCTCGGGTAGGGGGTCCCAAGCTGTGTTTCTGAGGATCGACCGTAACAAGGGATAACAAGGACACGATGTTTACCCAGGTTTGGGCCCTCTTAAAGGAGGTAATACCCTACTTCCTGCTTGATTGATCTTGATGAATATAGGGGTTACAAGAGTTGATCTACCTCGAGATCGTAATGGCTAAACCCTAGTTGTCTAGCCTATGATTGTTCTGATAGCCGTTGCGGACTAAACCCTCCGGTTTATATACACACTTGAGGGGCCTAGGGTTCTACAAAGTCATCTTGCATAGGAAGGAAACATTACACCCGGACACAGAACTTGCCATTATATGCATACAAGAGTCCTACCCAGACATGGGGGATAATCTTCTACTTTTATTTTAATGGCCCATCAGTCCGGCCCATATCGGGTACTTCGGACACCCCAGGACCCCCTAGTCCAGGACTCCCTCAATGGGAGGAGTAGTTGATCTAAACTTGGTGTCGACGAGGGGTGGTGGTGGTGGCTTTGGTCCATGGGGACAGGGGTGTGAAATGAGAGAGAGCGGGGACTTAGGTCTTTTACTTAGTTGACTCAAATAGGTTATCGCTAGCGTTGGAAAAAAGGGCAACCCCATAGCTAATAACAGACCAAATAAAAAAAGACTAAGAGTAATGAAAGACGTGAGAAAATGAAACTGACGCCACCACTAAGAAATTAACTATGGCGTACATACAGAATCTACGCCACCATTATATTCGAAACATTTAGTTCATATGGGTGATACCTCTCCGTCGTATTTAATTTTAGATTGTTCCATGCCAATATTATGCAAATTTCATATACTTTTGGCAACTTTTTATACTATTTTTCGGACTAACACATTGATCTAGTGCCTAGTGCCAGTTCCTATTTGTTGCATGTTTTTTGTTTCGCATAATATCCATATCAAACAGGGTCCAAATGGGATAAAAACGCACAGATATTTTTTTGGAATATTTATGAATTTTTGGAAGAAGAATCAACGCGAGACGATGCTCGAGGGGGCCACGTGGCAGGGTGGGCGCCCCAGGGTTTCAGGCGCGCCCTGGGCCCTCGTGGCCACCCCGTAAGGCGGTTGGTGCCCTTCATTCGCCGCAAGAAAGCTAATATCCGGATACAAATCGTGTCAAATATTCAGCCTAATCGGAGTTATGGATCTCCGGGAATATAAGAAACGGTGAAAGGCCAGAATCTGGGAACGCAAAAATAGAGAGAAACAGAGAGACAAATCCAATCTCCGAGGGGCTCTCGCCCCTCCCATGCCATGGAGGCCAAGTACCAAAGGAAGAACCCTTCTCCCACCTAGGGAGAAGGCCGAGGAGGAAGGATAAGGAGGGGGGGATCTCCCCTCCTCGCTTCGAGTGGCGCCGCAGTGCCACCGGGGCCATCATCGTGCGACGCGATCTATACCAACACCTCCGTCATCTTCACCAACATCTTCATCACCTTCCCCCATCTATCTACAGCGGTCCACTCTCCCAAAACCCGCTTGTCGGTGTACTAATGTAGGGGTACCTCAGTACCCCAACTTGTGCACGGGCAGTAGCAGCTTCCCGCGGCAGGGCCTACCACGTGCTTGCCGGAGACCTTTCTGCTCCATATAAAGCCATTCAAAAACAAAGTATACAAGACAGAAGATCAAGGCCCCGGCAAGTGGAGCTTGCCGGGAAGGCCGTCCCAGGCTCAAGATTACCTCACTAGCACAAGACCCTGGCAAGAGGAGCTTGCCAGGAAGACTAGAAGATTACATTTCAGAAGACATGCCTCGGCGTAGCTTGCGCCCCGGCAGGGCCCAGGGAGCGACAAGCTTCCGGGCCCGGCAAGGTCAAGGCCCCGGCAAGGTGCTTGCCGGGGAGAGTTACGCTGTGTGCCCGCGCTCCAGCTCATCGAACCACGCGTCGCCCTGGGGCCATTCCAGGGACGCGTGGCAGATGGCTGTGCAGCCTGGGGGACACGGTGGCACTCCACGGTGACGAAGCTATCACCGTGGCAAATGGAGACGCAAGGGCGGGCGCTTTTGGGGTCGACGGTGACGGGCATTTAATGCTCTTGTCCCCCACTGTCAAAGTAGGTGATGACCACTGTTCATCCACTGTTCCCGCACTGTTACAACTACCACCATAATTACGTTTTTACCCCTTCTCCTACGTTGACACCTGTCGGTGACCCCTTGAGCTATAAAAGGAGGCCCATGCACAACGTAGAAAGGGTTCGGAACCTAGATCGCTCATTCGCTCGGGGTAGCTAGTTCTTCAAGCTCCCGAGCTCCCCAACTCAATACAAACCAAGCAGGAGTAGGGTTTTACGCGTCCATCGCGGCCCGAACCTGGGTAAACTGCCTGCGTGAGCTCTACGATCTGCTCTTTGTGCTCCCTCCACTCCCTTACCGCACGAACAAGGGTCTCCGGTCCCATAGGTGCTCGTGGTGGACAGTTTCCCCCGACATCCTTGGCGCGCCAGGTAGGGGGCGTCGAGGTTGTGCGAACCTGATCCGGCGTTCACGCGGGCGCATTCTTCATCAACCTCTCCAACTTCACCAACTTCATCAGCAACAGCAGCATGGCCCCGAAGAAGAAGGCTTCGGAGGTCGCAGGCCCGTCTGCGTCTCATCCGCCGCCACCGGAACCAATGGTGGGTGGAGGAGACGTCGGCGGAAGGGTGGTCGCCGACGAGGAGACTCGCGGCGCCACCAAATCAAAGGACAAGACGGACGACCGAGCCTCGGTCTCCGTGGATGCGCCACGTCCATCTCAGCAAACGACAACCCAGCAGCGCCGTGGTACAGGAGGTAAAATCCGCTTGCTGGGGCAAGGGCAAACCGGAGGGTCGCGGGATGCTCCGGACCACCGTCCGGGCACGAGCAAGGTGCGGTCACCGGGGTGGGAAACTGCTCCTTCTAACCCTGTTAGGAGTCCGAGCATATCCCGCTCCTCGCACCGCTCGCCCCCGCTCCCCTCCTCTCCAGCAGAAGCGCTCGCAAGAGCGCAACTGCTCCTCGACTTCCCTCCAGCGGCAGACAAGGCCGAAGACTGGAGGGCAACTATCCAGAGCCTGATCGCCTTCGCCAACAACGACACGCCGCAGCAGCCGGCGACGTCGCGGCTGCGGCAAGTCGAAAAGACGATGGCCGATGGCGACAAGACCGCCGGGGGTGCAACCACCGTGCACTCCCCGCCGCGGAAGCAGAAGACGCCGCCCCGCCGGATCAACGTCGATGACGACTCCACGGTGTCGTCGGATCCGCGGGCTCGTCGGGACCAGCGCCAGGTCCTTGACGATCGGCGACAAGAAGACGCTCAAACGACGATCGAGCGCCGCCGAGTAGCTCGGCGACAATCAGATCAGCGAGCTGGGACCGCTGTCGATACGCACGCGCCTGGTGAGCTGGGAGACTTGCCGTACGCGGCAGGTTGCCCTGCGTTTACCCGTGAGCTGCGGCGCGTCCAGTGGCCCAGCATGAAGAACTTCAAGCCCGACGTACCGAAGAAGTACGACGGCAAGACGCACCCCTCGGAATTCCTCAGCATTTACACCGTCGCGGTGCAGGCTGCCGGGGGGCGCGACGAGAAGATACTGGCGAACTACTTCCCGCTGGTGCTTAAGCCGAACGTACGTTCTTGGCTTATGCACTTGCCGGAAGGCTCCATTTCTTCTTGGGCGGATCTTTGCCACCAGTTTGTTGGCGCCTTCACGGGCGGCCACAAACCCCACGGCCAGGAGAGTGATCTCCACATCTTGGCCCAGAAGGAAGGAGAACCTCTGCGCAAGTACATCCAGCGCTTTAGCCGCGTGCAGCACAACATCCCCGACGTCCACCCTGCTGCGGTTATCAGTGCGTTTCACCAGAACGTGCGAAACCGCCGCATGCGTGAGGAGATGGCCATGACCAAGATACGGGATGTCAGCGAGCTCTACGCTCTATCTGATAAGTGCGCGCGCGCCGAAGAGGGGAGGAGACTCCCCGGGGAGGATGCTGGCGCAGGGGGAAGCGACAGCGAGGATGCCGCCCCGGCAAAGAAGAGCCGGCGGCGGAACAATAGAAGAAAGAACGAGAAGGAAGTGCTTGCCGTCGAGAAGTCCGGCAAGGAGGCTCCCGCCAAGCAAGCACAGGCTGGTAGCTCCGGCAAGGAGCCTGCCCCTGTAGCGGCAGCCGACAAGCAGGACGGCTCCGACAAGCAATACTGTAAGATCCACCGCACCAAGGGTCATGATCTCTCCAACTGCAAACGCGTCGAGTACCTCGTCGAGCAGCAGAAAGCTGAGTACGAGCGGCGCGACAAGGAGAAGGCCCAATGTGGCGGAGGAGAGCCAAGCAAGAAGCGGCCATTCAATGGCCGGGGAGGACGCCGCGGCAAGGCCAAGCAGCGGCAAGGTGACCGACCTCCCCGGAGCCGCGACAAGGATGAAGAAGACGACAACGATGACATGGAGGAAGAAGATAACAGCGAGCAGGAGTTCCAGAAGGCCACGGAAGTCCTGTGCGTCGACGGTGGCGCCTCTCTGCATACTTCCCACCGCCAACTCAAGCAATGGGTGCGGGAAGTAAATGCAGCTGAGCCGCCCGTGGAGTCGCGCAGGCTCCTCAAATGGTCCAGCACGCCCATCATTTCTGATCTTGAGGATCACCCTGACCGCACCACTGCGGTCGGGTGCTTGCCGATGTTGGTCTCACCAACCATCCGCAACCTCAAGGTCACCAAAATGTTGGTTGACGGCGGGGCCGCCCTGAACTTGATCTCCTCGGCTGTGATCAAGAAACTCCAAATCCCAGATGGCGAGCTCGAAGAAACCGGTTCTTTCCAAGGAATAAACCCGGGAAGGAGCAAGCCCAAGGGGAAGATTACTCTGCCAGTGACCTTTGGCGGGGAGCTGAACTTCAGGACGGAGAGGATAACCTTCGATGTCGCCGATATCCCATTGCCATACAATGGGATACTTGGACGTCCTGCCCTCGCCAAGTTCATGGCAGCTTCCCACTACGCCTACAACGTACTCAAGATGCCGGGGCCGATAAGCGTCATCTCTGTCCATGGCGACAAGAAGGACGCGCTTATCTGCGCCGACAAGATCTACCGGGACGCAGCAGCCGCGGCGGAAAGCAGTACACTTGCCGCTGAAGCTCCCGGGGGGAAGAAGACCAAGACCAAGTCCGGCAAGTGCTCTGGGACCCACTCCGGCAACCGCACCTCTTCGGAGTGCTGCGCTGCCGTCGAGGACGTTCCATCGAGCTCCACCGGCAAGTGCAAGAAGGGGATGGCCGCTCCACCGGCAACCAAGAAGGTGTCCGCCAAGGAGGACGGCACTGGTGGTACCTTCACCATCAGTGCCACACTTGACAGCAAATAGGAAAGCGCGCTCGTTGCCTTTCTGCGGGCGAATGTCGATGTGTTTGCCTGGCAACCATCTGACATCCCCGGTGTTCCCAGGAAGGTAATTGAGCACAAGCTTGCTGTTTGTCCTCATGCGCGGCCCGTCAAGCAGAAGGTCAGGAAGCAAGCCGTGGAGCGCCAAGAATTCATTGCCGAAGAGATCAAGAAGCTAGAAGCAGCGGGCCTAGTTAGAGGCGTGATCCATCCGAAGTGGTTAGCGAATCCAGTTGTCGTGCGTAAGGCCAACGGGAAGTGGAGACTGTGTATAGACTTCACCGATGTGAATAAAGCATGTCCCAAGGATCCATTTCCCTTGCCGCGCATTGACCAGATTGTTGACTCCACTGCCGGATGTGAGCTGCTCTCCTTCCTTGATGCATATTCAGGCTACCACCAGATTTTCATGGCCAAGGAAGATGAAGAGAAGACTGCATTTATCACTCCATGTGGCACATATTGCTTCATACGCATGCCCTTCGGATTGAAGAATGTAGGATCAACATTTGCAAGGGTGGTATACACTGCTTTTGAGCCACAGATCCACAGAAATGTCGAAGCTTACATGGATGATATCGTGGTCAAGAGCAAGAGCAAGGATACCTTGATCCAAGATTTGGAAGAGACATTTGAGAATCTGCGCAAGATCCAGCTTAAGTTGAACCCCGAGAAGTGCGTCTTTGGAGTCCCCTCCGACAAGCTTCTCGGGTTCTTTGTGTCACAGAGGGGGATTGAAGCCAACCCCGACAAGATAAAAGCCATCTAGCAGATCGAAGCCCCCAAGCGCGTCAAGGACGTAAGGAGACTTGCAGGTTGTGTAGCTGCCCTCAGTAGGTTCATTTCGAAGTCTGCAGAACGCGCCCTGCCCTTCTTCAAGATCTTGAAGAAGGCAGGTCCTATGAAATGGACTCCGGAAGCGGAGGCAGCGCTGCAAGACTTGAAACGGTACCTATCCTCCACTCCAATACTCGTCGCACCTAGGCCACAGGAGAAGTTGCTGCTGTACCTAGCGGCAACCAACCAGATGGTTAGTGCTGCGTTAGTAGCGGAGAGGGAGACCGACGAGGAGTCTACACCACCGGCAAGCGAATCCAGCGACAAGCAGGAGGCTACTCCGGCAAGCTCTGGCCCCGACAAGGACAACTCTGCGCAGGAACAGGGAGAAGTGCGAAAGAAGATGGTGCAGCGCCCAGTGTATTTTGTAAGTTCCCTCTTGCAGGGGGCTAGATCAAGGTACTCCGGGGTGCAGAAGTTGCTTTTCGGCCTCCTCATGGCCTCGAGAAAGCTGCGCCATTACTTCCAAGCACATGAGATAACAGTGGTCACTCGCTTTCCGTTGAAGAGGATATTGCACAATCCAGAAGCAACAGGCAGGATCGTCGAGTGGGCACTTGAGCTGTCAAGCTTTGGTCTCAAGTTTGAGAGTACCTCAACCATACAGAGCCGAGCTTTGGCAGAGTTCATAGCTGAATGGACCCCGACGCCTGATGAAGAAGTTCCAGAGACAAGTGTACCCGTACAAGAAGCGACAAGTGAATGGGTAATGTACTTTGATGGTGCCTTCTCGCTGCAAGGCGCTGGAGCCGGTGTGGTACTCATAGCACCCACCGGAGAACACCTCAAGTATGTTATCCAGATGCACTTTCCCAGGGAACAAGCGACAAACAATACTGCTGAGTACGAAGGCTTGCTCGCCGGCCTCAGGATTGCGGCCGAACTTGGGATCAAGAAGCTGATTGTGCGGGGAGATTCTCAGTTGGTGGTCCGACAAGTCAACAAGAGTTACCAGAGCCCTTTGATGGAAGCTTATGTAGATGAAGTGAGGAAGCTTGAAGAACACTTTGAAGGTCTGCAAATGGAGCACGTTCCAAGAACTCAGAATGACTTTGCAGATGGCCTTTCAAAGTGTGCTGCGATGAAGTTACCTGTGGAACCAGGGACCTTCCTGCTCAAGCTGAATCAGCCATCCGTTACACCATCAATTGGGCAGCCCAAGAAGAGAAAGTTGGTCTCCGGCGACTACTTGCCGGCGGATCTTCCCGAAGCCGCCGCCAAGGTCCCCAAGATCAACGATCAGAACGCTGAGGAACAGTTTGCTCCTGCAGATCCTCGGATCTGTACAGTTGAAGCAAGCGTTCCCGACAAGCCTCGCCCCGGCGAGCTTGCCGGGGGACCATCAGCTCCGGCAGAACCAGAGGTTCTTGCCGTAGAAGCTGGGGTCCCCGCAGCGGCCCTCATGCCTTTAGTCCTTGCCGTTGAGCCTCGGGCTCCGGCATGGGCGCAGCAGATCGTTCGTTTTCTGCAACTGGAGAGCTTCCCGACGACCCAGAAGAGATAGAGAAGATAACCAGGCAGTCAAGTATGTACCAGTTCGTAGATAACGAGCTGTACAGAAGAAGACTCAATGGTGTCAGGTTGAAGTGCATCTCCAGGGAAGATGGACAGAAGCTGTTGGCAGAGATACACGGAGGCATATGTGGCCACCACATTGGCGCAAGGGCACTTGCCGGGAAGGCATTCCGGCAAGGGTTTTTCTGGCCAGAAGCCCTCCAAGATGCAACTGCACAAGTAACCAAGTGTGAAGCGTTCCAGTTCCATGCCAAGCAAATTCATCAGCCAGCTCAAGCTCTCCAGACGATCCCTTTGTCCTGGCCCTTCTCGGTCTGGGGTCTCGATATCCTCGGCCCCTTCCCCCGTGCTGTCGGGGGCTTTGAGTACTTGTACGTTGCAATCGACAAGTTCACAAAGTGGCCAGAAGTGGAGCCGGTGATAAAGGTGACAGCACAGTCAGCAGTCAGGTTCTTCAGGTCGATCGTTTGCCGTTTCGGGATCCCTAACAGGATCATCACCGACAACGGCACACAATTCACTAGTCGCACCTTTATGCAGTACATCCAAGACCTTGGCGCCAAGGTCTGCTTCGCTTCTGTTGCTCACCCGAGGAGCAACGGTCAAGCGGAGAGGGCAAATGCTGAAGTGCTGCGCGGACTCAAGACAAGGACCTTTGACAGGCTGCGCAAGTGCGGAAGAAACTGGATAGAGGAGTTGCCGGCGGCTCTTTGGTCAATCAGAACGACACCAAGTCGAGCCACCGGACAGACACCCTTTGCTCTAGTCTATGGAGCAGAGGCAGTTCTCCCCACGGAACTCGTATACGGATCTCCTCGAGTGCTCGCTTATGATGAGCTCGAGCAAGAGCAACTGTGACAAGACGATGCATTGCTCCTCGAGGAGGAACGTCTCCAGGCTGCTGTACGAGCTGCTCGATACCAGCAAGCCTTGCGCCGCTATCATAGCCGCAAGGTTAAGGCCAGGAGTCTCGAGGAAGGCGACCTTGTTCTTCGGCGTGTTCAGTCCGCCAAGAATTCCAACAAGTTGACGCCGAAGTGGGAAGGCCCTTATCGGGTGAGACAAGTCACAAGGCCCGGCGCTGTCCGCCTTGAGACCGAAGAAAGCTTACCGGTGAGCAACTCCTGGAACATAGAGCATCTTCGCAAGTTTCACCCATAAGGCGCGGTTGCCGTGATCCGCTCCGGCAACCACCCTTTGTACAAGCCTTGCCGCTGTTGCATGTAACCCTTTGTACAAAGCCGGGCGCAGACCCCGTGCATCAGTAAAGCTTTTGTGTTTTGCGCTATTTGCCTTTTCCATGCTTTTCTACGCTATTTGCATGCATTATTTGGCATCTTGTGCAACACACGTATCCGGTAAGCATTAGCACGCCGAAAGGCCGTATACTTGTTTCCCTCTTCTTTTTCTTTCCCTCTTAAGCAGAAGGAATGTTCCTCGCGCACAAGTTTGCCGGGGGGGAGGAGATGGAAGATGAACCAAGTGCTGTTCAAGAAAGAGAAGCCTTGTCAGAGAAGCAAGCAATATATGAAAGCTAAGTTATCAGAATTTGAGCAGTTCAAATTTTTAAATTTTTAGTTATCTTCCTTGAACAACCACACTTTGTATGGAAAATCTGTGCGCGGAGGAACCTACCCGTGACTAACCGCACCCTTATCTTGTTTTCGAGTACGCTCAACGACTTAAGTGAGCTGCGACAAGTGTCGCGCCCTTGCTTCGTTTCCGAGTTCACTCAGCAAGCTAAGTGCGTTGCGACTAGCTGCGGCAAGGTTGCTTGCCGGTAAGTCCTTGGCCAGCAGGCTGCTCAGGGTCCAGCACTCAGCGCTCGCGGCAAGGGCCCCTTGCCGGCAAGTTCCCTAGAAGCGTAGGGTTGAAGGCATACAAAGTAGAGGACCAAAACAAGGGAGATAACGTTGCATCGATTGCTCAAAATAAGATAGTATCTTACAAGGGACCCCTTGCCGGCAAGTTCCCTAGAAGCGTAGGGTTGAAGGCATACAAAGTAGAGGACCAAAACAAGGGAGATAACGTTGCATCGATTGCTCAAAATAAGATAGTATCTTACAAGGGATAACTTGTCGCAATCACTAATAAATTCGTGTCCATGGCACACTTTGCAGTAACAAAGGAAATAAAAAGGAAGAGGCCAAATCTACGCGGCCGCCTTCAACCCTAGAGATCTTGTTCACCTTGGCGATAATGTGGGCGACCTGCGCCTTCAGCGCCTCCATATCCGCGTCGGCCGGCAAGCTGCGGAGAACGTTGACGAGGTTTATACCAGGATTGCGGTACACTATCTTCGTCAGAACGCGCTCCAAAGTTCCCGCGCAGAGCTGGCGTGACTCCTCGGCCAGTTGCGCGGGGAGCTTCTTCTGAAGATTTGCGAGAGCCGGCGCGACCCCTCTGAAGAAAAGACTGAGCTTGGCGCTGTGGGGGAGATTTGGATCTGGAGAGTATATGAGATGCTCAACCCTCAGCGCCATCAGCTCCTTGTCGATGCTATCTGCAGAAGCCACCAAGTCATCGGTCCATACTTCGACGGTCCGGCGGAAGTTCTCAGCTGAAGTGGCGGCGCTCTCCACCAGGCCTCGCTCCTTGCGGAGCTCGTCCTTCAGCTTGGTTTCGCGGTCCCGGACGGCGTCGAGTGAATCCTTCAGCGTAGAGACCTTCAGCTCCAGATCTGCAATCGAGTCCTTGGCGGCCTTCAGCTCGTCGCCCTGCTTGGAGAGGCGTACCTGGAGTTCCGAGTTGGTATGGGCATCCTTCTCGCGCTCTATGTTGAGCGCGGTGACCCTATCCGTGCTCGCCTTCAGGTACTCCTCCAGCTGCGCCACCTTAGCCTCGAGGTCCTTCTTCGCGGTCTCCGCGGTGGCTGCGGCGGCCTCTGCTTCTTTCAGCTCCCCGCCAAGGGCCTGCTCACCGGCGGCAAGGTCTTCCTCGTGAGAGTCGAGGTCGACCTTCCGCTGGTTGAGCGCTCCTTCTCGCTGGGACAGCGTGTCTCCGGCGAGTCGCTGCTGCTCCTCGGCTTCGGCCTTCTCCAGGAGCCACTCCTGGTACTCCCCAGCAAGCCTCTCGCGCTCCTCCGCCAAGTCGTGGAGGGCCGCCTGGTTGGCGGCGCGGAGCTCCACGGTGCGTTTCTCCATATCAGCTGCGGCCTTGGCGGTGAGGGCTTCCCGAGACTCGAGCTTTGCCTGCCTGGCCCGGTAAAGGGCCAGGAGCCGGTGTAGCGGCTTCTCCTCCTCGGGCTCGTCGCTCCCGCCGGGCGCCTCGACGATCTTCAGCCCCGCGCAGGCGAGGACCTCCCCATCGAAGGTCTCTCCCTCCTCGGGGGCTCGCGACGAGGATCCCCACGGCACTTGGATGAAGATGCCGTTGGGAGCCTCAAGGTAGAAGGCGGACTGCTCCTTCTCGGTGGAGGGATCGGCGGCCGGCGCAGCGCTTGACGCTCCTGCCGCCTCCGGGCCGGCAGTGTGGCCGCCGTCCCCCTCCCCGGCCGCGAGGTCTGCGGTCGGAGCAGTCTCCTCCGCGGCAGGCTCGTCGGCTCCTGCCACGTCTTCGACGACGGCGGCGTCGCCGGCGCCGCCTTGCGGGCCCTCCTCCTCGACGACCACCTCCGTCTCCATCTGCTCTGGGGGAGGAGGATCTAGAAGAAGAAGAAAAAGAAAAAGTTCAAGCAAATATCCAAAAAAGACAAGTCCAAGAAGACGAGGTTACAAGACTTACCTTGGCGGACTTCGTCGACGACAGGCTCCCTCGCCGGGGAGCTCTCCCTTGGCGGGGTGGCCGCCCTCGCCGGGCTGCTCGCCCTTGGCGGGGTACTCGCCCTTGGCGGAGTACCTGCCCTTGGCGGAGCACTCTCCCTCGCCGGAGAGTTCGTCCTTGGCGGGGACGGCGGGGCCTGCGGCTCCTCGGGAGTGGCCTCCATGGGCTCCTGTGGCTGCGGCTCCACCTCTGCATAAGACAATCAAGACCAAACAAGAACAACAAGATGTTAGTACAAGACAAAAACTTTAGGCGCGCCCGACGAGCGGAAAGATCAAGCCCAGACTTACGCTGGGGGCTGCGCTGGGGGCTGCTCCTCGGAGCAGCGCTTGGGTCCGGCAAGCTCGTCGCCGGCGCGTCCCCTGTCGCCGCGACGGGCGAGTCGTCCTCGACCTCGACGACGGGAACCTTGGCCTTCTTCGCCGCTCGCTGGGCCAGGGTCCTGAAATCAAAGCAAGAAACAAGATCAGAATCATCAACGGAAGAATCAAGACAGAATTGAAGAAGCTACAGAATACAAGTCCTTACTCCTGTTCCTCCTCGTCGTCGTCGTCGCTCAGGGCGGAGAAGTCGAACTCCACCTGAGGCGCGTCTGCGCGAGGAGCAGGAGGAGAGGGCTCCCTCGGGCGCTTGGCGGTCCCCGGGGCTGGGGGCTGCGAAGACCCGGCCCCTGTGGACGCCGAAGCCCGGGGAGCAGGCGGAGCAGCCGCTCCGCTCTGAGAAGACCCTCCTCCACTTGGCGCTGACGTACGGGGCGCCTCCGCCGTAGCCTGTGTGCGGGGCGCCTCCGCCGCGGTTGGTGCGCCGGGCGCTCCCGTCGCGGCTTGGCTCCCCCGGGTAGCTCGCGCCGCCCGGCGAGCTGGTTGTTGTCGGGGCGCCTGCGCCCTCGTCGCCGTCGTCGCCTTGCGGAGGCGCTTCAGCAGAGATCGCCTGGGACTTGCCCGAGGCGGGGAGGTCTCCGATGACGAGGAGGCGTCGTCGTTGAGCCCCAGAGACCCACCGGAGTCCTCGCCGGCCCCGACGTCCTCCTCCTCCTCCTCCTCCTCGGCCGGCCCGCTGGGCCCAGCGCCCTGCCCTGCGGCCGTGCTCCCTCCGGCGCCACCGCTCCCTCCGGCGCCTCCGCTCCCTCCGACGCCTCTGCTTCCTCCGGCAACGTCGCCCCTCGCGGCGGCCTCGGTCACGATCCCGGGGATCCCAGCATACCTCAGAGAGGGGACCCCGGCGAGCCCGTCGGGCGGAAGCTTAAGCAGCCTGCGGATCTCCGCCTCCTCTGCTTGGCACGACGCTTCCGCAGCCTCTGCCTCTTCAACTGTGAACCCGAACTCTCCTGCCGCTGCGGCTGCGGCGGCCTCTTCTACCCGAGAAGCTATATAAGCAATCTCCCGATCAGTGGTGGCCCGGGTGAGACCCTTGATCTCCTCCTTGTTCTTCGGCACCTCCACCAGGTTGTCGAAGAAGCTCATGATGGCATCCGGCTTGGGCGCTATCCATGTGGGGTCGACGCCGTGCGAGTCGCATGCGGGCATCATCGCGCGCAAGGGGTCCCGGGCCTTGCTGTTGCATAGGGGCACCACTCCCCGGGGAGCTCTAAGCCACTCTGGGTGGGCCGGGTCGTGCTTAAAAAGTTCCCGGACCATCCCCTTCAGCTCCAGCGACGTGAAGTTGAAGTTCAGTCCTGGGCGCAGTCTCATAATGTCCGCCGCGTTGCCGTACTCCCATGCTGGCCTCTTCCTCTCCTGTAGAGGGGCAATGCGGCGGCGGAGGAAGTCTGCCCCTACCTCTCCGATGGTCAACTTAGCTACCCGGAGACGAAGAATTCTGACAAGGGCGACGTTGAGCTTGATGTCGTCCGAGTCCAGGTCGCTCCAGTCCCTGCCGCACACTATGGCTGCTGTGCGCGGCGCAATGAAGGGTTGCGGCTCCTCCTCTACTATCCAACACCAATCCGCGCGCCACTCCTCCCACTTGCCGCGGAGCTCCCCTTGCAGATAGGATTCCTTCTTGTTCAAGCGGAAGACCCAAGAGATCCCCCCGGAGAGGGGAGCGCCGGCCTCTACTCTAGGCGTAAAGAAATGCCTAAAAAGCGCTACATTTGGATAGATCCCTATATAGTTTTCGCACAGATGTGCGAAAACCGCCATCGTGAGGATGGCGTTGGGGGTGAAGTCTAAAAGGTGGAGGTTGTAGGTGTTCATGATATCGCAGAAAAATTCAGAGAAGGGAGGACAAAGGCCGCAGTGGAAGAAAACAGTGAAGAAGAAATACCCGCCGGGGTACATATCCTTGGCGGCGGCGGGATAAACTCTGGTCCGAGGATGCGCCTTGGTCTTCTTGGCCCAGAACAGATAATACTTGTTCCAGAGCTCCCGCGCGCCGAGCCTTGGCGCGAAGACGACATTCCTCTTCCGCAGGAGAGCAAGCCTCGCCGCCTGCTCAGATTTCTCTTTCTTGGCCTTCTCCGCCTTCGCCTTCTCGGTCTTCGGGGCCATGGCGGAGGCGACGAGGGAAGGGGGGGCAAGGAGTCCGGCGGCGCCGCAGATGCAAGAGACGGCGGAGGAGGTGTGGAGGCGGAGCGCAAAGGGGAATTTCTGGAGATAGAAGAAGCAATGAAGGCGAAGTAAGGTAACGGCCCCTGCTTCCTCTGCTTTTAAGGGGGAAGTGGGGGACGCTCCGCATTTCCTCATTAAAGAACGTGGCCACGTTCTCTCCCACGACGCCGCAATCGACGCGTGCCGTTACGGAGGGACGCGGCGGATGCGGAAGGGGATTCGGCGTGCCGTGGGCCGCGCGTGCCCGTGCACTGTTTTGGGCCTGGCCCAACAGCGCTCGGCACCGTGTGTGGCCCAGGCCCGGGGGCTCCTGTCGGTGTACTAAGGTAGGGGTACCTCAGTACCCCAACTTGTGCACGGGCAGTAGCAGCTTCCCGCGGCAGGGCCTACCACGTGCTTGCCGGAGACCTTTCTGCTCCATATAAAGCCATTCAAAAACAAAGTATACAAGACAGAAGATCAAGGCCCCGGCAAGTGGAGCTTGCCGGGAAGGCCGTCCCAGGCTCAAGATTACCTCACTAGCACAAGACCCTGGCAAGAGGAGCTTGCCAGGAAGACTAGAAGATTACATTTCAGAAGACATGCCTCGGCGCAGCTTGCGCCCCGGCAGGGCCCGGGGAGCGACAAGCTTCCGGGCCCGGCAAGGTCAAGGCCCCGGCAAGGTGCTTGCCGGGGAGAGTTACGCTGTGTGCCCGCGCTCCAGCTCATCGAACCACGCGTCGCCCTGGGGCCATTCCAGGGACGCGTGGCAGATGGCTGTGCAGCCTGGGGGACACGGTGGCACTCCACGGTGACGAAGCTATCACCGTGGCAAACGGAGACGCAAGGGCGGGCGATTTTGGGGTCGACGGTGACGGGCATTTAATGCTCTTGTCCCCCACTGTCAAAGTAGGTGATGACCACTGTTCATCCACTGTTCAACCACTGTTCCCGCACTGTTACAACTACCACCATAATTATGTTTTTACCCCTTCTCCTACGTTGACACCTGTCGGTGACCCCTTGAGCTATAAAAGGAGGCCCATGCACAACGTAGAAAGGATTCGGAACCTAGATCGCTCATTCGCTCGGGGTAGCTAGTTCTTCAAGCTCCCGAGCTCCCCAACTCAATACAAACCAAGCAGGAGTAGGGTTTTACGCGTCCATCGCGGCCCGAACCTGGGTAAACTGCCTGCGTGAGCTCTACGATCTGCTCTTTGTGCTCCCTCCGCTCCCTTACCACACGAACAAGGGGCTCCGGTCCCATAGGTGCTCGTGGTGGACAGTTTCCCCCGACACCGCTGTACCCTCTACTTGAACATGGTGCTTTATGCTTCATATTATTATCCAATGATGTGTTGCCATCCTATGATGCCTGAGTAGATTTTTGTTGTGCTATTGATAATTGGTGAATTGCTATGATTGGTTTAATTTGCTTGTGGTTATGTTGGTGTCCTTTGGTGCCCATCATATGAGCGCGTGCGTGGATCACACCATAGGGTTAGTTGTATGTTGATAGGACTATGTATTGGAGGGCAAGAGTGACAGAAGCTTCAACCTAGCATAGAAATTGATGCATACAGGATTGAAGGGGGACCAATATATCTTAATGCTATGGTTGGGTTTTACCTTAGTGAACGTTAGTAGTTGCGGATGCTTGCTAATAGTTCCAATCATAAGTGCATAAAATTCCAAGTCAGGGATGACATGCTAGCAGTGGCCTCTCCCACATAAAACTTGCTATCGGTCTAGTAACATAGTCAATTTCTTAGGGACAATTTTGCAACTCCTACCACCACTTTTCCACACTCGCTATACTAACTTTATTGCTTCTTTACCTAAACATCCCCTAGTTTTTATTTACGTACTCTTTATATTCTTGCAAACCTATCCAGTTACACCTACAAAGTACTTCTAGTTTTATACTTGTTCTAGGTAAAGCGAACATCAAGCGTGCGTAGAGTTGTATTGGTGGTCGATAGAACTTGAGGGAATATTTGTTCTACCTTTAGCTCCTCGTTGGTTTCAACACTCTTACTTATCGAAAGAGGCCACAACAGACCCCCTACATTTGTGGGTTATCAATACCTTTTTCTGGCACTGTTGTCGGGGAGCAATAGCGTGGGGTGAATATTCTCGTGTGTCCATGTTTGCTTTATCACTAAGTAGATTTTATTTGCTGTTCTAAGTTGTTCTCTATCTTTAGTTATGGATATGGAACATGAAATACCAAAAACATTAGGTGTACTTGCTACTCTTGGAGACGGGCAACCTCCTAAAACTCTCGATGCTCATTATGTGAAAAATATTATGTACTACTTTGATAATCCTGAGAAACCCCATTCAACTATATAATGGGAGTAACGTTGGATCAACGTGAATACTTTAGGGATTATCGCTTGACACAAAAAGGGAAACTATTATGGGATCAAATTTATATGTTGCGTTGGTATGCTCGGGATTTATGCTTGAGATATGATTATACTTGTTGCTCTAGGATGAAGGCTCCACACCTTCCCTTTTCATGCAAATTTAATGATAATGAAACCTTAGCTTCTTATGCTAATGGTATATATGATTATTATGATGTGGAACAAATAGAAGAATTCGTTGCTTTTAAGGGTTCTGATGAAATTGAATCTCTATTTAAAAAGTATGATGCTTTTGATGATAATGTTTAAAGGCCTGAAAATCTTGCTATATTGAAATATTTCTATTTGAATTATAAATACAATCCCAATATTGATGCGTTTATTGAAAAGGTCTCCGCTGTCCAAGAAGAGACTAATATTTTGCAGGAAACTATGGAAGAAGGAATTGATGACAATGTGAGCTCATTAGATGAAAAAGATGACGAGGAGAGCGAAGAACAAAAGGAGGAAGAGCGGATTAGCTACCCGTGCCCACCTTCTAATGAGAGTAACTCTTCAACTCATACATTGTTTAATTTCCCTTCATGCTTACCGAAGGATGAATGCTATGATGATTGCTATGATCCCTTGAATTCGTTTGAAATATCCCTTTTTGATGAACTTGATGCTTGCTATGCTTGTGGCCAAGATGCCAATATGAATTATTCTTATGGAGATGAACTTGCTATAGTTCCTTATGTTATGAATGAAATTGATTCTATTGCAACCACGCATGATAGTCCTATTATCTTTTTGAATTCTCCCAACTACACTATACCGGAGAAGTTTGCTCTTATTAAGGATTATATTGATGGGTTGCGTCTTACTACTACACATGATGATTTTGACAGATATAATATGCATGTGCTTGCTGCTCCTACTTGCAATTATTATGAGAGAGGAACTACATCTCTGCCTCTCTATGTTTCCAATATGATAAAATTGCAAGAAACTGTTTATACTATGCATTGGCCTTTACTATGTGTGCATGAATTGTTCATTTATGACATGATGATGCATAGGAAGAGAGTTAGACTTCGTTGTTGCATGATATATGTTACTTTGTGATCACTACTAAATCACAAATCATTTTTAATTAAAATTGGCTTTGATATACCTTGGGATCCGGGTGGATCAATTACTTGAGCACTATATGCCTAGCTTAATGGCTTTAAAGAAAGCGATGCCAGGGAGACAACCCGGATGTTTTAGAGAGTCAATTATTTCTGTTGTGTGCTTTTATGAAGTTTAAAAACAAAAAAAATTAAAGAGGGGAACCTAAAACTTTTTCAAAAAGAAAAGCAAAAGTGAGAAAGACGAGCATTGTTAAAGTGGGAGCTAGCCTTGAACTTTGTTCATGCCCATGGAAACTTTGTGAATTTTGATTACATAAATCTTTCAATAAAAATAACTATCCCCTTATACAATTCCATTGTATCATAAAAATAATGTGCCAAGAGTTTCCTTTAGGATGATTAAACTGCTTGTTGGTTTGTGTGGTGCAAAAATAGAAACTTTGACTGTAGTGCACGATTTTACATTTTTTACTTGAACATCGAAAGGATCTTAAACTTTTTGCAAAGTCTTGTTATTCAAATTTTTGATTTTTTCCTAATTTTTCCAGAATTTTGAGATTTACAGAAGTATGGTTATTGTTCATATTATTACAGACTGTCATGTTTTCAAAGATTGCTGTTATAGCTTCATTATTTCCATATGTTTGAATTCTTGTTGAAGCCTCCTTGACTTGGTGCCATATAATTGTGATAACATACAGTGGGTAATGTTTGTTAATAATTATACAATAATTTTAGAGCAGTACATGATGGGATTTCATTGATCATATGCACTAACCCCGCCACTAAAAGTTCGGTTAAGTTTTCTGTGGATGAAGTGTTCGAAGATCGAGGAGGTCTCGATGTGAGAAGAAGGAGGTGAGGCAAGAGCTCAATCTTGCGGATGCCCAAGGCTCCTCAAGTAAATATTCAAGGAGACTCAAGTGTCTAAGCTGGGGATGCCCCCGGAAGGCATCCCATCTTTCTTCAACAAGTATCGGAATGTTTTCGGATTCGTTCACTTCACATGATATGCATAAATTCTTGGAGCGTTGTGTCCTTTTTATTTTTTATTTTAATAAATGCACCATGCTGGTATGAGATAGTCCTTTGTTGATTTATATAATGCTCTTTGCACTTCACTTAATCTGTTGAGTATGAATTTATATAATGCTTCATGAGCTTCACTTATATCATTTGAAGTTTGGATTGCATGTTTCTCTTCATATAGAAAACCGCCATTTGTAGAATGCTCTTTTGCTTCACTTATATTGGTTAGAGCATGGGCATATCTTTTGTAGAAAGAATTAAATTCTCTTGCTTCACTTATATCTATTTACAGAGTTGACAGGAATTGGTCATTCACATGGTTTGTCATAAAATACTACATAAACTTGTAGATCGCTAAATATGATATGTTTGATTCCTTGTAACAGTTTTGCGATATAGAGATGCTAATATGTGAGAGGTACTAGTGAATGATTATGGTTTAGTAAAAATATTGGTGTTAAGGTTTATGATTCCCGAAGCATGCACATATGTTCTCCTAACTATGTAACCAAATTGGTGTGCATTGTATTTTGATTGTTTATCTTTGCGTGAAGGTCGGGGGCGCGTGATGGTTAACTCCTACCAACCTCCCCTTAGGAGCGTGCGTCGTAGTATTTTGCCTTGAGGGCTAATAGATTTTTCACAATAAGTATGTGAGTTCTTTCTGATTAATGTTGAGTCCATGGATTATACGCACTCTCACCCTTCCACCTTGCTAACCACTCTAGTACCTTGCAATTTTCGCCGGTGCATCAAACCTCCTTATACCCTTCCTCAAAACAGCCACCATACCTACCTATTATGGCATGTCCATAGCCATTCCGAGATATATTGCCATGTAAGTCCACCGTTCCGTTTGTTATGACACGCACCATCATTGTCATATTGCCTTGCATGATCGTAAGACAGCTAGCATGATGTTTTCATGGCTTGTCCGTTTTTTGATGTCATTGCTATGCTAGATCATTGCACATCTCGGTACACTGCCGGAGGCATTCATATAGAGTCATATTTCTGTTCTAGCATCGAGTTGTAATATTGAGTTGTAAGTAAATAAAAGTGTGATGATCATCATTATTAGAGCATTGTCCCGGAAAAAAGGCCAAATAAAAAAAGGGGAAAGGCAAAAAGAAAAAGAAAAGTGAAAGGCCAAATAAAAAAAGGCCCCAAAAGGAAAAAAAGAAAAAGAAAAAGGGGATAATGCTACTATCTTTTTACCACACTTGTGCTTCATCATATCACCATGATCTTTATGATAGAGAGTCTCCTATGTTGTCACTTTCGTATTCAAGTGAGAATTTTTTGTTATAGAACTTGGCTTGTATATTCCAACGATGGGCTTCCTCAAATTGCCCTAGGTATTCATGAGCAAGCAAGTTGATGCACACCCACTAGTTTTCCTTTGAGCTTTCATACACTTATAGCTCTAGTGCATCCGTTACATGGCAATCCCTACTCACTCACATTGATATCTATTGATGGGCATCTCCATAGCCCATTGATACGCCTAGTCGATGTGGGACTTTCTCCCTACTTTTGTCTACTACCACCTTCTATTCTACCCATAGTGGTATGTCCATGGCTCACGCTCATGTATTGCGTGAAGAGTTGAAAAGGTTCGAAAAGGTAAAGTATGAAAACAATTGCTTGGCTGACACTAGGATGGTCATGAGGGGTATCTTGTGTTAAGAAAAGGGAGCATAAAAGACTATATGATTTTGTAGGGATAACGTTCTTTAGAATTGATATTTTGAAAGACTTGATTGTTTGTTGGGATGCCCGAGTACTAAATTCTTTTATGTCAAATGATAGACTATTGCTTTGAATCACTCGTGTCTTAATATTCATGCAATGATTAGATTACATGATCAAGATTACGCTAGGTAGCATTCCACATCAAAAATTATCTTTTTATCATTTACCTACTCGAGGACGAGCAGGAATTAAGCTTGGGGATGCTGATACGTCTCTGTCGTATCTATAGTTTTGATTGTTCCATGCCAAAATTATACAACTTTCATATACTTTTGGCAACTTTTTATACTATTTTTGGGACTAACATATTGATCCAGTGCCAAGTGCCAGTTCCTGTTTGTTGCATGTTTTTTGTTTTGCAGAATATCCATATCAAACGGAGTCCAAATGGGATAAAAATGCACGGATATTTTTTTGGAATATTTATGAATTTTGGGAAGAAGAAACAACGTGAGACAATGCTCGAAGGGCCCACGAGGCAGGGGGGCGCGCCCCAGGGGTCAGGAACGCCCTGGGCCCTCGTGGCCACCCCGTAAGGCAGTTGGTGCCCTTCTTTCTCTGCAAGAAAGATAATATCTGGATACAAATCGTGTCAAAAATTCAGCCCAATCGGAGTTACGGATCTCCGGGAATATAAGAAACGGTGAAAGGCCAGAATCTGGGAACGCAGAAACAGAGAGAGACAGAGAGACAGATCCAATCTCGGAGGGGCTCTCGCCCGTCCCATGCCATGGAGGCCAAGGACCAGAGGGAGAACCGTTCTCCCACCTAGGGAGAAGGCCGGGGAAGAAGGAGAAGTAGGGGGCTCTCTCCCACTCACTTCCGGTGGCGCCGGAGTGCCACCGGGGCCATCATCGTGCGACGGCGATCTACACCAACACCTCCGTCATCTTCACCAACATGTTCATCACCTTCCCCATCTATCTACAGCGGTCCACTCTCCCGCAACCCGGTGTACCCTCTACTTGAACATGGTGCTTTATGCTTCATATTATTATCCAATGATGTGTTGCCAACCTATGACGTGTGAGTAGATTTTCGTTGTCCTGTCGGTAATTGGTGAATTGATATGATTGGTTTAATTTGCTTGTGGTTATGTTGATGTCCTTTGGTGCCCATCATATGAGCGCGCGCGTGGATCACACCATAGGGTTAGTTGTATGTTGATAGGATTATGTATTGGAGGGCAAGAGTGACAGAAGCTTCAACCTAGCATAGAAATTGATGCATACAGGATTGAATGGGGACCAATATATCATAATGTTATGGTTGGGTTTTACCTTAATGAACATTAGTAGTTGCGGATGCTTGATAATAGTTCCAATCATAAGTGCATAGAATTCCAAGTCAGGGATGACATGCTAGCAGTGGCCTCTCCCACATAAAACTTGCTATCGGTCTAGTAACGTAGTCAATTGCTTAGGGACAATTTTGCAACTCCTACCACCACTTTTCCACAGTCGCTATACTAACTTTATTGCTTATTTACCTAAACAGCCCCTAGTTTTTAATTACGTGATCTTTATACTCTTGAAAACCTATCCCGTTACACCTACAAAGTACTTCTAGTTTTATACTTCTTCTAGGTAAAGCGAACAACAAGCCTGCGTAGAGTTGTATCGGTGGTCGATAGAACTTGAAGGCATATTTGTTCTACCTTTAGCTCCTTGTTGGGTTCATCACTCTTACCTATCGAAAGAGTCTACAACTGATCCCCTACACTTGTGGGTGATCAATGGGCCAAAAGATTTGTGACGCGTGTATAAAAATCTAAGCTAGCACTAAACATGTAAAGCTGGCGTGCTAATTATGCGCATGCTAGCACTATTTGAAAAAACAGTGCTGGTGTGCATTGAAATGGCACGCTACCAACGAACAGTCTGGATAGCAATTTTTCCACTAGTGCATGTGTGAGTCACCGACTTCATTGCAGAAAGAATATTTTTCCAAGCTATTTATTTTCCTTCTTTATCCAGCTCCACTCAATGAATCTTTCTCTCTGCTTGTATCTAGAATTACACCATGCCCAGTTGTGCCTCTCCTCGACCACACCCACTTTACCAATAGCCTTGAGCCTAGACCCTTCTTCAAAATTGATGTCAAAGGGGGAGACAGATGCACATCAAATCTTATTACAAATCTCTTCTTTATCAAAAGGAATACCCTGAGGACGAGAGATGTAGTTTACAAAATAGGAGAGAAGTTACATGTTTCTAAGAGGGGAGAAACATGTAAACAATCCAAGTTGACGGTGCTAGAAATTGCATTTTCTTTGAGTTAGATTGCTCTGATTTTACCTCACCCTACCTACTCCATTATCCAATGCTTAATTCAGGGGGAGAAGAAGTTCAAGTTTAGGGGAGAAAAATCACTTCTAGAACTCTTTTGAAAATCTTGTTTGATCATTTGGGGACATGATTGCAACTAGAGAAGTACTCACCTAGTGATACTTATCCTATACATGTCATCCCAATCTTGGTACTCTTGTTGATCTTGTGTTCTTTCTATTGTTCAAATTATATTATGTTACATAACCTTGTTTTCTCAAGGTCATTTTTTCAAGCCCGATCAAGAACTTCAACGTAACTATATGCATCTTGCTCATGTGCATGACAATCTCTTGCTTGTTGGACATATTGTTTGCAAAAAAGAATCATGGACATAAAAGTACTCCTTTCATCATATTGCTCTGATGTATATAGCCAAGATACATTTAACTCATTAGCCATTCTTCTTGTTGTGTACTCATATTTCATGAACCATTATCACTTACATGGATGCACACTTGTAGGGGGGCATATGCATGTTACATGTTTTATTCAAAGCTTTCATATGTTGTCTGCTATATTCTTATTCAAAGCTTTGATGTATGTTGTCATCAATTACCAAAAAAGGTGCGATTGAAAGAACATTTCTTATTCAGGCCGGGGAGAATGAGCAAGGAACAAGTATCTTAATCTCTACAGCTTGCAGAATTGTTGAATCTCCACTACAGGCAGAGGCTGCAACTCTATAGGTTGCCACACAAATTACTTCCCATATCACTAGCAGCGAAGATACTTTCTTAGTGGACAATCTGAAACTAGCTTAGGCAACGGCGTCAAGGAATCTTCTTCAAGTCCCTGGGCACTGTGAAATTAGAAGCCACCTGACAAACTTTTTTGGTGCAACAACGAATATTCAATCTCAGATTTTTCATGTTCCTAGGAAACTTAATGTAAAAACTCACAATTGTGCATATTTTTTCTACAGAGAAGATCATCCCCTGAGCAATAAGTTTGTTTGTTTTAATGTAGAACATGCAAGAGGTCGATGTCCTACGCCTGCAAAGTTAAGCAACTTATGTATTAAGGACTGCCAAATCCTTTATGTAACATGTATCTGAAATTAATACAAGGCGCCTCTGGCGCCACCACTTGTCTAAAAAAAAGAAAGCACATTTGTTCCCTTGGTGGTTTTAGTAATTAATGTCAACAAACATATTGTTGGACCAACACTTTTAACTAGTACACTTCAGATAAGTTCAACAATGGCATGGCAAGGACATGAGGAGCAATATCTACATTTTTGTCCAATGATCGAAGTTCACATTGAGTCCTATAGGAAAGCCAATAATATTAAAAGGGGATGAGGTAATGTTGATGAGTTTTTTTCTCAAGTGCTTAGTGATATTGCTCCAAAATCATCAAACGCTTCTCCACATCACATCTATCCAAAACCCTAAAGTGTCATCTCGCTCCCACCTAAAATATCCATCCCAGACTCAGCGAGTTGATCACATACACCGCCTATGACAAACCCTAGAATTTCGGTTCTACCGATAGGGATCTCAGTCTCACGAAATGGCCAGACCAAGTTTCTATAGTAAAGTTGCTTCATTTTGGAATTACCGAGACGAAACGGTCGAAACTACCGAAACGAGGTCTCGCCATAGCCATAGCACATCGGTCTGATCGAAATGTTCTGATCGGTCTCACCGAGACTTCCAACATTCGAATATTTTACACTAGTCCACCAAGATTTCGATTTGGTGTCACCGAGTTGGGTTAAATACTTGTAACGGTTGGATCTTTGGGTGAAGGATATATAGACCCCTCCAACCCCACTTACTCTCTATGAGAGCCATGAGAACAAAACACCAATTTGATTACTCATTTTCTAAGAGAGAACCACATACTCATGTGTTCAGATCAAGATATTCCAATCCTACCATTCGAACCTTGATTTCTGGCATTTCCCAAGTTGCATTCCATTCAATCCCCTCTTCTACCAAAGCCAAATCTGTGAGAGAGTGATTGAGTGTTGGGGAGACTATCATTTGAACCACAAGAGCAACCAGTTCATCATCAACACACCATCTATTACCTTTTGAAGAGTGGTGTCTCCTAGATTGGTTAGGTGTCACTTGGGAGACTCCAAGAGATTGTGGAGTTGAACCAAGATGTTTGTAAGGACAAGGAGATCACCTACTTCATGAATAATTACCCGAGTAAGCCTACTCCTTCGTGGGCATAAGCCATGATGGAATAGACAATGTTGCTTCTTTGTGGACCCTCGTGGGTGGAGCCCTCAGTGGACTCACGCAACTGTTACCCTCTGTGGGTTGAAGTCTCCATCAATGTGGATGTATGATAGCACCTCCTATCGGAACCACGACAAAAATCATTGTGTTTTTATTGCATTTGATCTTCCAACTCCGCCCTTTACCTTCTGCACAATTGTATGCTTTATAATTTATGTTTCCCTATCTCTATATATGCACGTGTAGAAAGTCTTGGTGATATCTTAACTAGTTACATAATCTGCCTAATTTTCAAGAGAACTAAAAACTACACCCTTGGTCGGTTAAGAGTCTACCCCCCTAGACCTATCTTCTCCAATCCTACATGATGGTGTCATGGACTAGGGGGTGCTGAACTAGTCGGCCCAGGCTCCTCGGATGGGCTTGTTGGCCTTCATTCTCCATGAGACGGACTCCAGAAGTTGCACCAAGGGAGCATGACCAGGACTACATCTACCAAAGGCTTGTCGTATACTCCCAGACTTCTCTTGCCGCCTCCACGCCAAGATATCGACCTTGTAACCCTAGATACCCTGCCTAGTGTGTATATAAGCCAGAGCGTTTAGCCCATAGAGAGGGGACATCAACGCAATTTCATTAACCTTGCCCTAGAGTTAGAACATATCATAAGATCTTGAGGTAGATCAACTCTATACTTGATACACATTCATCATATAAACTAGAGTAGGACGTACCTCCATCAAGAGGGCCCGAACCTGGGTAAAACATTGTCCCTTTCTTCCTGTTAACATCAGTCCAAGATCCACAGCTCAGGACCCCATACCCCGAGGTCTGCCAGTTTTTACACCAACACTGGTGCTTCCATTGACTGTTCCGCTGTGTGATCGATGATGTCGCTTAAAGCTACGTCGGTTTTTTCCCAAAGAGGAAGGGATGATGCAGCACAGCGGCGGTAGGTATTTCTCTCAAATGTTAAACCAAGGTTATCGAACCAGTAGGAGAACCAAACAACACAACATAAACAACACCTGCACACAAATAACAACTTCTCGCAACCCGACGTGTTAAAGGGGTTGTCAATCCCTTCCGGGGTACAGCGCCTCAAGATAGGCAAAACGGACGTGAGGAATTTGTAGTAGATTGGTAGATCAAACGCCAAATAAAATAAATAAGAATAACTTATAGCAATGTATTTTTGTATTTTTGGTTTAATATATCTGAATAAAAATGCAAAGGAAAAGTAGATCGCAAAGGTAAATATATGAGAAAGAAGACTCGGGGCCATAGGTTTCACTAGTGGCTTCTCTCGAGAAAAATAGCAATGGTAGGTAAACAAATTACTGTTGAGCAATTGATAGAACCTCAAACAATTATGACAATATCCAGGCAATAATCATTACATAGGCATCACGTCCAAGATTAGTAGACCGACTCCTGCCTGCATCTACTACTATTACTCCACACATCGACCGCTATCCAGCATGCATCTAGTGTATTAAGTTCATGGAAAAACGGAGTAATGCATTAAGAACGGTGACATGATGTAGGCAAGATCTGTTTATCTATGGCGTTAGATTTGGATCTCGTCGTTTTATCCTTAGTAGCAACGATACATACGTGTGAGTTCCCTTTCTGTCACTTGGATCAAGCACCATAAGATCGAACCCACTACCGGGCACCCCTTCCCATTGCAAGATAAATAGATCAATTTGGCCAAACAAAACCCAGATATCGGAGAAGAAATACGAGGCTATAATAGATCATGCATATAAGAGATCAAAGAAACTCAAATAACTTTCATGGATATAAAAAGATAGATCTGATCATAAACTCAAAGTTCATCGGATCCCAACAAACACACCGCAAAAAGGGTTACATCATATGGATCTCTAAGAGACCATTGTATTGAGAATCAAAAGAGAGAGAGAGAGAGGAAGCCATCTAGCTACTAACTACGGACTCGTAGGTCTACAAAGAACTACTCACGTGCATCATCGGAGAGGCACCAATGGAGGTGGTGAACCCCATCCGAGATGGTGTCTAGATTGGGTTTGGTGGTTCTGGACTCTGCAGCGGCTGGATAAATATTTCGTCGACTCCCCTAGGGTTTCTGGAATATTATGGTATTTATAGAGCAAAGAGGCGGTGCGGGAGGCCGCCGAGGTGGGTACAACCCACCGGGGCACGCCAGGGGAGCCTGGCGCGCCCGGGTGGGTTGTGCCCCCCTCGGGGCACCCCAGGTGTTTCCTTGGCCCATTAGTTGTTTTTGGCCCATCAAAATTCTCCAAAAACTTTCGTGGTAGTTGGGCTCTGTTTGATATTCATTTCCTGCAATGTAAAAAACATGCAGAAAACAGCAACCAGCACTTGGCACTATGTCAATAGGTTAGTACCCAAAAATGATATAATATGACTGTAAAATGATTGTAAAACATCCAAGAATGATAATATATCAGCATGGAACAATAAAAAATTATAGATACATTGGAGACGTATCAGCATCCCCAATCTTAACTCCTGCTCGGCCTCGAGTAGGTAAGTGATAAGAACATAATTTTTATGTGGAATGTTGCCTATCATGTCATATCATATTCTTTTCTTTATAGCATGGACATTTGGACTTTTATATGGTTCAAACCAATAGCCTTGTTTTGACATAATAATTTGGATACTCAAGCATATCAACGAGCAACCATGTATTTCAAAATATCAATGCTAAAATAAGCTATCCCTAGCCCATTATGCTCAACCATTATGCTCAACCATTGATCCATTCATGAAACACATTCGTATATTAGTTACACCCAATGCTCAAGTACGCTCATAGTGTTTTCTAGTTGGTGCTTGTAATAGAAGATGGAGACTCAAATTCAAAAATAAAAAATGCAAAAGTAAAAGAAAGGCCCTTCGTAGAGGGAAGTAGGGATTTGTAGAGGTGCCAGAGCTCAAAGCTTAAATTGAGAGATAATTTTTTTTGGGAGGTATACTTTTCCCACGAACATAAACGACTTGAGGATCCCAACACTTTCCATGCTAGATATATCATAGGCGGTTCCCAAACAGAAAATAAAGTTTATTCCTTTTCCACCAAACTTTCACAAGACATGGCTAGCCGAATCCACGGTTGCCTTCCATACCAACACTTTCTAAGGAATTTATTATTTGACAACATAAAGTAATTTTTTTTCTTCATTTCGAGACTGGGCATCCCTAATACCTTTGCCTTACTCTCGTGCAATGACAAGTGAATAAACACTCACCGTGAGAATAACACATCTAGCATGGAAAATATTGGCCACCCCTCACCGCCTCGCGAGCGGTACGGGTACACAAAAAGGGAAATTTATTTTGAAAATTAGAGATGGCACATATAAATTTTCTTAGAACGGCAAGGGAATACCGCATATAGGTAGGTATGGTGGACTCATGTGGCAAAACCGGGATAAAGGATTTTGGATGCACAAGTAGAGATCATACTTAGTGCAGAATGAAGGCTGGCAAAACACTGGGAAGCGATCAACCATGAAATGAATAATCTCATAAGCGAACATTGAGCATAACTAACACCGAATAATGCACCACAAGTAGGATATAATTTCATTGCATAATTATTGACTTTCATGCTTGCATAGGAAACCAGAAACTTTAACACTAATATTCTTACTAAAGCATACTTACTCATTAACATGACTCACATATCATATCATCATGTCTCAAAACTATTACAAGGAATCAAGTTTATTTTATCCAGTGATCTTCATGAAAGTTTTTATTATATCCTTCTTGGATATCTATCACTTTGGGACTAATTTTCATGTGTTGCTTTTGATAAGCTCAAACAAATATAAGTGAAGATCATGAGCATATTTTTTCTTCATTCTCTCAAAATAATATAAGTGAAGCAAGAGATAATTTTTTTAAAAAATTTACTAACTCACAAATAAATCTAAGTGAAGCAAGAGAGTATTTCTTCAAAAATACAAAGCACACCATGCTCAAAAAGATATAAGTGAAGCACTAGAGCAAGTCCATTGCTCATAAAAATTGAAGTGAAGCATAGAGAGCAATTCTAGCATGTCATGGCATAATTTTGGCTCTCTCAAATAAGTGTGTTCAGCAAGGATCGATGACTTAAAAACCAAAACAAAACAAGAAAAGACTCATATCATACAAGACACCCCAAGCAAAACACATATCATGTGATGAACAAAAATATAGTTTCAAGTGAAATACCGATAGTTGTTGGAAGAAAGCGGGGATGCCACTCGAGGGCATCCCCAAGCTTAGTTGGTTGCTCATTTTTGGATAATAGCTTGGGATGCCGGGGCATCCCCGAGATTAGGCTCTTCTATCCTTCCTTCATCCGTCGTAAGATAACCCAAAACTTGAAAACTTTAACAAAACCTTCGTGAGATCCGTTAGTATAAGAAAGCAAACCACTACTATAAGTGATGTAACAAACCAATTCATATTTTTTTTTGTATTATATCTATTGTATTCCAACTTTTCTATGGCAAAAACTCATCAAAGAAAATCATAGAGCCATGAAAATAGGCACACAACACAAAGAAAACAGAATCTGTCAAAAACAGAACAGTCTGTAGTAATATGGACGTTTCGAATACTTCTGGACTCTACAAATCTTGAAAAAATAGGGTCATGTGACAAATATGTATATTAATATTCTGCAAAAATAATTGGCACTTTATCACGTTCTGGTGACTTTTAACAATTATTTTCGTGAGCACAAAGTTTCTATCTTTTTCAGCAAGATCAAATCTACTAACACCCAACGTGTTTTTAAGGCTTTGCTTGGCACAAACCTTTATTCAAACCACGAAAACACATCTCAACAGAGATATTAAAGGGTTTTTTCACAAGAACGGAAAATAAAAAGCAAAAATTATTTTATTCGTTGGGTTGCCTCCCAACAAGCTCTTTCTTTATAGCCATTAAGATAGGCTTGGAATTTCAATGATGCTCACATGAAAGACAAGAATTGAAGCACAAATAGAGCATCATAAAATATGTGACAAAAACATTTAAGTCTAACATACTTCCTATGCATCGGAATTTTATATGCAAACAAATTATCAAGACAAGAAATGTCTAGCACAAGCAAAGGAGAGGAATGAAACATTGAAAATGTGAACATAACGAGAGGTGATTTAGTAACATGAACATTTCTCGAACCATATTTTCCTCTCTCATAATAATTACATGTAGGATCATACTCAAATTCAACAATATAGCAATCATATAAAAATTTCTTTTCATGATCCACATGCGTAAAAGTCTTATAATCTTCCAAGATAGTGGGACTAACATCAAATAAAGTCATGACCTCTCCAAACCCACTTTCAATATTATCGCAAACATATTCATCATGAGGCTTAAATAAATTTTCAAGATCGTAACAAGAATCACTCCAATCATGATCATTGCAATAAGTGGAGGACATATCAAAATTAGCATTCCCAATCTTGGGGTTTTGCATATTACTACCATAATTGACATTAATAGAATTTATTATAACACCATTGCAATCATGCTTTTCACACAAGGAACTATCATGAATCACTTCATAAATTTCTTATTTTATCACTTCATCCCAATTATCAAATTCATGAATCTCAAGCAGAACTTCATAAAGATAATCTAGTGCACTCAATTCACTAGCAATTGGTTCAACATAATTGGATCTTTTAAAAAGATTGGCAAGTGGATGAAGATCCATAAACGCTTTCCTTACAATTTCCAATAAAATACCAAATTATATCAAACAACCAAGCAAAGTAACCAAGTAAGATATAAGGGCAAACGAAAACAGATCCGACGAGAAACTTACAAACAAAAAAGAGGGTGAATAAAAACGGCAAATGTTTGTGAAGTGGGGGAGATGAAAACAAGAGGAAAATGGCAAATAATGTAAATTGTGAGGAGATGAGATTTGTGATTAGGAACTTGGTATATGTTGAAGATCCTCCTTGGCAACAGCGCCAGAAATTCTTTTTGATGTCACTTAAAGCTACGTTGGTTTTTCCCCAAAGAGGAAGGGATGATGCAGCGTAGCGCCGGTAAGTATTTTCCTCAAATGTGAAACCAAGGTTATCGAACCAGTAGGAGAACCAAACAACACAACTTAAACAGCACCTACACACAAATAACAACTTCTCGCAAGCCAACATGTTAAAGGGGTTGTCAATCCCTTTCGGGGTACGGTGCCTCAAGACATGCAACACGGACGTGAGGAATTTGTAGTAGATTGGTAGATCGAACGCCAAATAAAATAAATAAGAATAAATTGCAGCAAGGTATTTTTGTATTTTTGGTTTAATAGATCTGAATAAAAATGCAAGGGAAAAGTAGATCGCAAAGGCAAATATATGAGAAAGAAAACCCGGGGCCGTAGGTTTCACTAGTGGCTTCTCTCGATAAAAATAGCAAAGGTGGGTAAAAAATTACTGTTGGGCAATTGATAGAACCTCAAATAATTATAACGATATCCAGGCAATGATCATTACATAGGGATCACGTCCAAAATTAGTAGACCGACTCCTGCCTGCATCTACTACTATTACTCCACACATCGACCACTATCCAGCATACATCTAGTGTATTAAGTTCATGGAAAACGGAGTATTGCATTAAGAACGATGACATGATGTAGACAAGATCCATTTATCTATGGCGTTAGATAAGGATCTCGTCGTGTTATCCTTAGTGGCAATGATACATAAGTGTAGGTTCCCTTTCTGTCACTATGATCAAGCACCGTAAGATCGAAACAACTACCGGGCACCTCTTCCCATTGCAAGATAAATATATCAAGTTGGCCAAACAAAACCCAAATATCGGAGAAGAAATAGGAGGCTATAAGAGATCATGCATATAAGAGATCAATGAAACTCAAATAAATTTCATGGATATAAAAAGATAGATCTGATCATAAACTCAAAGTTCGTCGGATCCCAACAAACACACCGCAAAAAGAGTTACATCATATGGATCTCCAAGAGACCATTGTATTGAGAATCAAAAGAGAGAGAGGAAGTCATCTAGCTACTAACTACGGACCCTGATACGTCTCCAACATATCTATAATTTTTGATTGTTCCATGCTGTTATATTATCTGTTTTGGATGTTTAATGGGCTTTATTATACACTTTTATATTATTTTTGGTACCAACCTACTAACCCAAGGCCCAGTGCAAATTGCTGTTTTTTTTCCTATTTCAGTGTTTCGCAAAAAAGGAATATCAAACAGAGTGCAAATGGAATGAAACCTTTGGGCAGATCATTTTTGGACAAATGCAACACAGAATACTTGGAGTACACGCTAGGGAAGCCACGGGGTGGCCACAAGGCAGGGGGCGCGCCCAGGGGGTAGGCGCGCCCCCACCCTTGTGGGCCCCCCGTAGCTCCACCGACATGCCTCTTCCTCCTATATATACCCATGTACCCTGAAAACATCAGAGAGAACCACGAAACTCTAATTCCACCGTCGCAACCTTCTGTACCCGTGAGATTCCATTTTGGGGCCTATTCCGGAGCTCCACCGGAGGGGGAATCGATCATGGAGGGCTTCTACATCAACATCATAGCCTCTCTGATAGGTTGTGAGTAGTTTACCACAGACCTTCGAGTCCATAGTTATTAGCTAGATGGCTTCTTCTCTCTCTTTGGATCTCAATACAAAGTTCTCCTCGATCTTCTTGGAGATCTATTCGATGTAATTCTTTTTGCGGTGTGTTTGTCGAGATCCGATGAATTGTGGGTTTATGATCAAGATTATCTATGAACAATATTTGATTCTTCTCTGAAATCTTTTATGCATGATTTAAATATCTTTGCAAGTGTCTTCGAATTATCAGTTTGGTTTGGTCTACTAGATTGATCTTTCTTGCAATGGGAGAAGTGCTTAGCTCCGGGTTCAATCTTGTGGTGTCCTTTCCCAGTGACAGCAGGGGAAGCAAGGCACGTATTGTATTGTTGTCATCGAGGATAAAAAGATGGGGTTTATATCATATTGCATTAGTTTATCCCTCTACATCATGTCATCTTGCTTAAAGCGTTACTCTGTTGTTATGAACTTAATACTCTACATGCTTGCTGGATAGCGGTCGATGTGTGGAGTAATAGTAGTAGATGCAGAATCATTCCGGTCTACTTGTCATGGTCTTGATGCCTATATACAATGATCATGGCTAGGTATTCTCATAACTATGCGCTTTTCTATCAATTGCTTGACAATAATTTGTTCACCCACCGTAGAAATCTGCTATCTTGAGAGAAGCCACTAGTGAAACCAATGGCTGTAGGGTCTATCTTCCATCATATAAATCTTCCATCAACTATTTATATTTACTTTACTTTTATTTTGCAATCTTTACTTTCAATCTATAAAACAAAAATACCAAAAATATTTATCTTATTATCTCTATCAGATCTCACTTGGGCAAGTGGCCGAGAAGGGATTGACAACCCCTTTATCGCGTTGGCTGCAAGGTTCTTGTTTGTTTGTGTAGGTACAAGGGACTCACGCGTAGTCTCCTACTGGATTGATACCTTGGTTCTCAATAACTGAGGGAAATACTTACACCACTGTGTTGCATCACCCTTTCCTCGTCAAGGGAAAAACAACGCAAGCTCAAGAGGTAGCAAGAAGAATTTCTGGCGCCGTTTCCGGGGAGATCTATGCACAAGTCAAGACATACGAAGTACCCATCACAAACTCTTATCCCTCGCATTACGTTATTTGCCATTTGCCTCTCGTTTTCCTCTCCCCCACTTCTAAAACAGTTTTTGAAAACCTTTGCTTTTTTCCGTTCGCCTTTTCGTTTGCTTTTGTTGCCTTGTGCCTTCTATTTGCTTGCATCTTTGCTTGTTAAAGATCTATTGATATGGATCCACTTAAAGTGTTCTACTTGGATCATCTTCGATCCTTATGCGCTCGTGCTGAAACCGCAACTAGTCTAGTTGATGAGAAATCTTATCAATCCAGAAACGACGAGGCGTTTTTTATTCATCAAGCATAGTGCGAGCCATCTCAGCAAGAGTCCTGTTCTTGCGCTCTACAATGCCATTCTGCTGAGGAGTATAAGGTGCAGATAGCTCATGAGTAATACCAAGTTCATCAAGATAGTCATCGAGACCAGAGTTCTTGAACTCAGTTCCATTGTCACTTCTGATGTGCTTGATCTTCACACCAAAGTTGGTTGAAGCCCTCGAGGAAAATCGTTTGAAGACTTCCTGCACTTCATGTTTGTAAGTAACATTGTGTACCCATGTATATCGAGAGTAATCATCAACAATAACAAAGCCATATACAGAAGCATCATTTGAAACTGCAAAATAATGATTAGGACCGAAGAGATCCATGTGAAGCAATTCAAATGGTCGAGTAGTAGTCATGATAGTCTTCACTGGATGCTTGGCCTTGGTCATCTTTCCAGCTTCACAGGCACCGCATAAGTGATTCTTGAGGAATTTGACATTCTCAATGCCAATGACATGCTTCTTCTTCGCAAGCGTGTGCAAATTACTCATGCCTGCATGACCAAGTCGTCGATGCCATAGCCAGCCTTCTGAAGCTTTTTCACGTAGACACACAGCTGGTTGAGGTCCTATAGAGAAATCAACAATATACAAGTCTCCTCTCCTAAAGCCTTCGAAGACTGACTTTTGCCTTTGTCAGCGAAGATGATGTGCTTCAGATGAGATGGTGATAAGGGAGCATCCATCAAGAGATTCTTGTCACCAGTCATGTGATTTGTACATCTACTATCGAGGACCCACTCAGTGGCTTTGGGTTGATCATCCTGCAGATGAATTAGTGCAGCTTACAAACTCATACCCTTCATTAGTGAAGAATATGACATCAAATCATCAGATCAATTTCATCAAACAATGCAGCAGATAAAGTGGTATGAGGACGTGAGAAATGAGAGTTCATTTCTTCGTGATTAGTCTGCGTCCTTTCAGGTATTTTTCAGGTCTCCAGCAAATTCTTCAGACGTTTGAGCACGTCTGGAGACCTGACCCTACAGAAGAGATTAGTTCTTTTTCTTCACCACCCACATCTGAAGGGGTGGCAGAGAGTTCATCACTCTGCGAGCTCCATAAGAGAAAGGTGGCATAAACGCCAACCCGTTTCGTTTCACATACGAGTAGTTAGGATAAGCATATAAATAAGCAGAGTAATTCTTCGAGGACTTATGAACATAATGGTTAGAAGAATAATGCTCATATTCATAGCCCTTAGCTCTTCCCTGTGAAACAGAGTTGTTAGAACGATGATGTTCATATGAGGACTTTGATCCTTTTGAGGAATTTCATCCATATGAGGAATTGAATCCATCTGAAGATTTTGATCCATATGAAGAATTGCATCTGGGGTTCCTATTCCTCAGACGAGGTGTCATGAGGACATTTACTTGAAGATTTTCAAGGTGCCTCTTAGGGACCCAGATTTTCTTCATAAGGGGGCCATTCCTGCAGTTAGTTCCAACATATCTAGCAAATACTTTACCATTCTGATTTCTGAATAGTTTATAGTTCGAGTCAAATGACTCATCAGAAGAATGAGGAGATTCACATGTAAAGCCAGATAAATTGGATGGATCAACTGGAGGTCCCTTTGCAGCAACCCATGAGGTTTGGGGGTACTGCTCAGGCTTCCAATGTGAACCATCAGCATTAAGTTTCCTCTCAAAGGCAATTCCCTCTTTCCTAGGGTTCTTGTTGAGGATCTGCTTTTTAAGCACATCACAAAGAGTCTGATGCCCTTTGAGGCTTTTGTACATGTCTGTCATGTACAATTCCTTCAGCAATGCATTGTCAGTGATACTAGCAATGTCCTCAGATGAGGAATTAGTGATAGCAGAGACATGTGAAGAATTTGTAGCATTTTAAGCATTTGAACATTCAGGTGAAGAATTAGCAGTTTCTCGTTTAATGCATGTCAACCATGGAGGAATGAATTCTTCCTGAGAAGCGCTGATTTGTTGAGCAAGTAATGAATCGCGCTCCTTGTGAAGATCTTCATAACTCACTCTTAGCTTTTCAAGATCTTGCTTTCTTTGAAGAAATTCATAAGAAAGCTTCTCATGATCAGACAAGAGAGTGTTATGATGACCTTGAAGGTTATCAAACTTAGACTGAAGTCTTTAAAGATTTTCAGTCAAGATTTTAGATCGATCCATCTCTTCACCCAACATATCATTGCTCTCATTGAGCATACTATGAGCTTTTTCCAAAGCTTTTTGTTGTTTAGTGGCAAGGGAAGCAAGTTTGACATAGCTGGGTCCAAATTCATCACCAGATTCATCATCACTAGACTCAGATAGGTAGCATTCAGTTACCTTGGCGCCTTTTGCCATAAGACTTGGTGCCGAGGATGATGATTCTGGATCGAAAGTCAACGTCTTGAGAGATTCTTTGAAATCCTCAAACTAGGGATCGTAACGAGTTCGATGACCTTCATAGACCTCAGAGATACAGTCCCAGATAAGCTTCGCATGATCGAAATGCATGATGTTCCTGAACTGATTTTGAGACAGACAAGAGCAGATGGCGTCCTTCGCTGTGAGGTTGAGGCGGGAGAACTTGCAAATGTCATCAGCTTCTGCCATCTTGCACAGATCGGTAAGGCCAATCTCAGTGACGGTCCACAGATCACTGTTCATCGCCATGAGACGCTTCTTCAGCATGGCCTTCCACTTGGGATACTCGTGACCGTCAAAGATGGGGCAAGACATAGTCTTCATTCATGTGGTTGACATAACTAAAATTCCAGGCGGTTAAACCAAAATCACACAGAACAAGGGAGTACCTTGCTCTGATTCCAATTGAAAGTGCGTTATATCGACTAGAGGGGGGTGAATAGGCGATTTTTATGAATTCTTCACTGAGGAATTTGCTGTTGAGGAAATTCCTTAGCGAAGAACTACTTGCAGCGGAATAAGTACTCGGAAGTAAACATAATAGAATACAAGCATGGTCATCATGAAGAAATGAAGACAAACACAGAGTACAAAAAGCGTAATCACAGGATAACACTGAATGAAGACAAACAGACTGAAGAAATTGAACTGAGGAAATTGAGAAAGTCTTCAGTCAAAGTCTTCAAACAGATATGAACAAGCACACAACACATATATGAGGAAATGAAAGAGTTGAGGAAATAGAACCAGTAAGCTTGGTGAAGACAATGATTTGTTAGGCCAGTTCCAACTGTTGTCTCACTTGTACATCTGGTTAGGGCGGCTAGGTATTTAAACCTGAGGACACACAGTCCAAGACACCAAGTCCTCACCGTATTCCCCTTGAGCTAAGGTCACACAGAACTCGCCCAATCACTCATGGTAAGTCTTCAGGTGACTTCCAAACCTTCACAGACTAGGTCACTCGGCGATCCACAATTCCTCTTGGATGCTCTAGACCATGACGCCTAACCGTCTGGAAGAAGCACAGTCTTCAAAGGTAACAAGCATCGGATCCACGCAGGATCAATCTCTTCAGTGATGCTCAAGCACTTTTGGGTTTGAAGGTGTTTTGGGTTTGGTTTTGGGTTTTTCCTCACTCGATGATTTTCGCTCAAAGTCCTCGGAGGATGGGTTGCTCTTATGACAAATGTCAGTTTCTCTCGGAGCAGCCAACCAGCTAGTGGTTGTAGGGAGCGGCTATTTATAGCCTAGGAGCAGCCCGACATGATAAGACATAAATGCCCTTTAATGATATGATCGTTAGGTAGGCAGATATTTTGGGACAGCTGGCGCGTAGCACAGCAACGGTCAGACATTAGAGTATCAAATTCCTCAGGGCTATCATGTTCCTCACTGTGTAGGTAATCCGCACTAGAGAATTCCTAACTCCTAAGTCAGAACAAATTCCTCAGTGACCATAAGAACTTCGTCTCTGTCACTGAAGAATATGACTGAACTGTATGAGATTTCCAATGGCTTCACTCGAAGGGATTGGTAGGTGTAGGATTTTGAGTTGAGCATCACATGGAAATTTTTCCTTAGTATTTCCTCGACCCCCTTTAATAGTACGGTGTTTCCTATGACTCAAGAAAGAGAAAATGAAACTACAAAAACAAAAGTCTTCACGCTTCGTGTTCCTCAAATGAATACCAAGTCTTCAAGGTCACACCAATTTCTTCACTTTCAAAGTCTTCAGAAATTCTTCAGAAATCTAAAGTCTTTAGTCGAAGAACTTCATTTTTAGGGGTCGACTTTCTCTGTAAATATCAAACTCCTCATAGACTTATAGACATGTGTACACACATAAACACATTAGTCACTTAACCTATAAGTCTTTAATAAACCAAAATCACTAAGGGGCAGTAGATGCACTTACAATGTTACATTGGACACCGCCGTTTCCTTGCCAAGGACAAGCCGTGTCCTACAAAATACCAAAGATATGTGTTCAATGCAAAGCATGAAAACTGTGATGAGCCAAAGAAGCTCACCGCCAATGAGTTGCAACTGGAATTAGAGAAGGTCAGGCATATTACACCAGGAAACCATCTTGATAATGGTAGCGGCAAAAGGAAGCGTGGCTGGGCAAAACAGAGATTATTGTTTACCCGCGGGTTCACTTTGTGGGACTTGGAGTATTGGAAAGATTTGGATCTGCAGCATAATGTTGATGTGATGCACACCGAGAAAAATAAATGTGACAACATTATCGACACACTTCTTAATATTGAAGGCAAGACGAAAGATACCTGGAAATCTAGGATTGATTTGACACACCTGGGTATCATAAGGGATTTGCAGGTGGAAGATGAAGGTAAACCATGGGCTATGGCACGAGCTGTGTAGCCTTGGACAAGGTAAAAAGAAAATAATTCTGCGAGGTCCTGTCATGTGTGAGATTCCCACATAGATTTGCTTCCAACCCTGAAAGGAGAGTCGGTGCAGATAGAAACAAGGTACAAGGGTTGAAAACTCATGACTGCCACATCCTACTTTACAGGGTTTTACCTGTTATCCTTAGAGGATAGGGCCGCCCTGACTTATACAGAGTAGTTGCAGAGTTGGGACAATTCTTCAGGGAACTCTACAATAGAAATGTCAGGATAGATGCTTTGGAGCATTTAGTTGTTCATCTACCTGATGAGGCCCTACTTAGAGGTCCAGTATAGTATGGCTGGATGTACCCTAATGAAAGGGGGCTAGGCACTTTCAAGGGCTATGTTAGGAACAGAGCTAGACCCGAGGGTTCCATTGCAGAGGCCTACATTGCTACAAAAGCGTTGACATTCTTCTCAAAATACATTGAAACAGCTGATCAACTTAGCAAAGAGGTGGGTGAAGACAGTCCTGAGCTCAATGTTTTCCATTGTTCTTTTTGAGTTACAAGGAAGAGTCGACAAGGCGACAAACTTAAAGATTGGACAAAATGGTTTGGTATGTGTTGAATAACTGTCCTGAGATTCTACCTTATATCGAGTAAGTGATAAGTACTGCAGGTTATACATCATAGTCTACTAAACTTGCAGCACATTCTTATATATTTAGATGTTTGGCGCGATCACTATGTTGTGCAGCATCTACAAAATGGAGTTACTGCTGCAAAATCCAAGAAACTTTGACAAACTGGTTATGGCAGGATTTGTGAAATGGTTCAAGAGCCATGTAAGCTTTTGAATTGCACTGTCAATTTTTTAATATATTGAGTACATAAGATGATCAGCTTGTCTATTTTCTAACCTTAGGTTCAGAAGATGCGGGAGGATGGGCAGGCAGTTAATGATTCCCTTTACGCACTAGCAATGGGTCCTGATACTCGGGTAAGACATTATGAATCTTGCATTGTTGGAGATGTGCGCTACAACACCCTTGCACGTGATAAAGGAAGGAAGACACAACATAGTGCCATCATGATCATGGATATGTACGGCGAAAAGACAACTAAAATGTATGCAAAAATAACATACATTGTTCAGTTGCAGTATATCTCCAGTTTCGAGGTTCATCGGTGTGTGGTTCTGTTGTGCTGTCATTGGTATAACCTGTTATCCAGGATCGCAAAACCCAGAGCTAATGATTATTTCAAATCCATCAATGTCAAGGCGGCGTACAGGACCGGCGAGCCTTTTATTTTGGCAAATCATGCAACACAGCTATTTTTCTTGGAAGACACATTTGCGCGTAGCGATGATTGGAGGGTAGTGCAAAGGTTTGAGCAGAGGAACTTTCGTTTAATGAAGTTGCACAACAAGATGATGCTGATACGTCCAAAACGTATCTATAATTTCTGCTTGCTCCATGCCACTTTTGGGTGATATTGCTATGATATTCATACACTTCCATACACTTTTGATCATATTTGGACTAACTTACTAATCCAGTGCACCCCAGTGCCAGTTTCTGTTTTCGGCTGTTTTTGTATTTCAGGTTTTCACGTTTCGAGAACTGCCCAGAAAAATACAGAAAAAATATATAAAAAATCAGCATTCCGGGAACGACACTGCTTCCGAAGGGGAGCCTGGGGGGCCACAGGGGCCCCAGGCGCCCTGTGGGCGCCCCCCCTGGGCCGCGCGGGGAGGGGGGGGGGGCGCCTCGGCCCCCCGAGAGCCCCTCGCTGCCCTACTTTGGCAGATATTTAAAGGGTCCCCCGTAACCCTTGAAAGAAGACTTTTTTTCGCGATCCCATCTCTGTTCCGCCGCCGCCGCTTCCAAGATCGGGAGCACCAGGAGAACTCTTCTCGGCACCCTGCCGGAGGGGAGGATCACCACCGGGAGCTTCTCCACCACCATGGACGCCTCCCGGATGACTCGTGAGTAGTCTCCCTTGGACCATGAGTCCATGACCAGTAGCTATGTGATGTTCTCCTCCCGTTCTTGTGCTTCACTAATTAGTCCTCATGAGCTGCCCTACATGATCGAGGCACCTATGTAATCCTTGCGTTGTTGCTATGTTGAGTTTGCTGGGATCCGATGGATTATGAGATTATGTTCAGATTGATCTTGAGTAATATATTTGATTCACCTCTTTTATATTTTAGTTCATAAGTAATTCTTGCATGTTCTCCGTTGTTATTTATTGCTTTGGCCAAGTAGTAGGTAGTGACTCCAAGAGGTAACGTTATGCTCGATTGTGGGTTCATGCCCCTCGATGACTAGCTTGAGTGACAGAAACATGAGTCTAGGGGATGTGCTGTTGCCACAAGGGGGAAAACAACGGTGCTTGTAACCGCGGGTGCAAGGATTGTTTACTTTGCGCAAAGTTCTTTTAATGCAGTTGTCTGTTGCATTGAGTTTACACTATGGGTGGGACTCGCAACTTAATACCAGCGAGATGTTCTAGATAGATATCTCAAGGTGGATGATTAGTAGTAGATATTGATGGATTTCGGTCTACTTACTTTGGCGTACCGCTCATGCTTTGAACCTCAACCTTTCTTGCAATGTAATCAGCATTGGTTTGCGTTCGTGGTCCTGTCAATTGCCCAGCTGTAATTTGTTACCTCACATAGCCGTTTTATCGTCTTTTGGGAGAGAGACATCACTAGTGAACATCATGTGACTCCGGTCCTTATTACCATCATTGATCACATACACTATTTACTTTTCAGCTATTTTACTTACTATTGCAAAACACTATCTATCACTACTATCATATTGCTTTTAACCCTTTGTGAACTACAAGGCCCGAGAGATTGACAACCTCTCTGTACTCGTTGGGAGCAAAGTTATTTGTATCTGTGTGCAGGTCCACGTTGATTGCTAATTGCGCCGTTAGCAGTTGACACCTACCTGTTGAACCTAGGAGTCTCTGGGGATTCGATCCTTGGCATCTTTGCTAAGGGAAAACACTTCTACTTACTGCATCTTACACCTTCCACTTGGGGTAATCCAACGAGGGGTTCGAGGCCCATCAAGGAGTATTTTCTGGCGCCGCTGCCGGGGACTCCACTCTTCAGGATAGGGGAGTTGCATGCTATCTTTTACCTTTGCTTATTAGTCTTGTTAGTTTACCTTTCATATTTGCTTTAGTTCCTTTTATCGAAAATCACAAAAATAGTTATCTTGCTTGCTTGCTACTATGGGTTCCACCGAAAACACCAAGTTGTGTGACTTCACTAGTCACAACAACGATGACTTTATCAGCACACCTATCACTACACCTGCCACTTCAGCACCTTCATATGAAATTAAACCTGCTTTACTTAACTTAGTCATGAGAGAACAATTCTCCGGTGCTGGAGATGATGCTGCTTTACACTTGAACAACTTTATAGAACTTTGTGATATGTAAAAGTACCAAGAAATAGATGGTAATATTGTTAAGCTTAAGCTTTTTTCCTTTCTCTTTGAGAGGAGGAGCTAAAATTTGGTTTCAGTCTTTGCCTAGAAATAGCATAGATTCATGGGACAAGTGCAAAGATGCTTTTATTGGAAAATACTATCCACCTGCTAAAATTATCCAACTTAGAAGTAACATCATGAATTTTAAACAATTGGATAATGAACATGTTGCCCAAGCTTGGGAACGTATGAAATCTCTTATCAAGAACTGCCCTACTCACGGTTTGACTACTTGGATGGTTATCCAAACTTTTTATGCAGGCTTGAACTTTACCTCGCGGAACTTGTTAGATTCGGCCGCGGGAGGAACTTTTATGTCAACTACACTTGGTGCTGCCACAAAGCTTCTTGATGAGATGATGACCAACTATTCCCAATGGCACACCGAACGCACTCCAACAGGTAGGAAGGTTAACTCTGTCGAGGAGATTTCCTCCCTCAATGAAAAGGTTGACTTGATCATGTCTCTACTTTCGAAGCAATCTACTGTTGATCCTCGTGATGTTCCTTTGAATTCTTTGATTGCTCAAGAACAAGTAGATGTTAACTTTATCTCTAGAAACAATTTCAACAACAATGCTTATAGGAGTAACTTTGGTAACAATCCTAGACCATTCCCCTCTAACTCTTATGGGAACAACAATGCTTATCCTAGTACCAAGAACTCCAACACTGAACTAGAGAACATGCTTAGAGATTTCATCACTACCCAAAAAGCCTTTAATAAGAATGTAGAAGAGAGACTACATAAACTAGATGATCTTTCTTTTAAGGTAGACCACTTAGCCAATGAGTTAAAATTGCTAAAAATTGAAACTTCTTCTCTTAAGGAGAAGGAAGTCATCCCTATTAATGCTACTCAAGTGCAAATCATTGAAAATATTAGGATGATGGCTAAGCTTAAAGAGAGATGGGCTAGAGAAAGGGAGGAAGAGGAAAGAATTAAGAGCCTTCCTACCCACCACATTGTTGCTACTATCCAAGTTATTGAGAATGTTCACACTCTTAGCACCCAATGTACTCCTGGTCCCAATGGACCTATTAATGGTGATGCTATGTCAACTACCAAACAGGTGAGCCTTAAGGACACCACTACTACCTTACTTGATGCTCGTGACCTTGATTTTGATAATTGCACTCTTACAGAAGTTATTGATTTCCTTCACAAGATGTCTAGAGATCCCCGCACTAGCACGCTTAACCTTGCCTTCACGGAGCATATCACTAATGCTCTCATCAAAGCTAGGGAGGAGAAACTTAGAGTAGAAGCCTCCATACCTAGAAAGCTAGAGGATGGTTGTGATCCTATGATAAAAATTTATTTGAATGACTTCTCTTGTTATGCATTATGTGATGTTGGTGCTAGTACCTCTGTTATGCCCAAAAGGATATATGATATGCTTAAATTGAAACCTTATGATTCTTGTTCTTTTGGTGTTCGTCTCGTTGATTCTTCCATAAAGAAACCTTTGGGGAGGATCGACGATGTTCTTATTGTTGTCAATGATAATTATGTGCCCGTTGATTTCACTATTATGGATATTGAATGTGGTCCTTCATGTCCAATTATTTTGGGACGTCCCTTTTTGCGCATCGTTGGTGCTGTCATTGACATGAAAGAAGGTAATATTAAATTTCAGTTTCCTCTCAAGAAATGGATGGAACACTTCCCTCGTAAGAAGGTCAAGTTACCTTTTGAGTCCGTTGTACGGGCTAGCTATTCTTTTACTCTTGATAAAACTTGATCTATGCATTATGCCTAGCTTAAAGGCATAAAAGAAAGCGCTTTTGGGAGGCAGCCCACATGAATAATTTTTTTGCTTTTGTTGTGTCTTGATGTTGTTTACTGCTGTAGCATCATCATTGTATCTTTGCTTTTCATATTTGTGCCAAGTATAGCCTCTGATTGCTAGAAAGTTCAAAAGTTGTGAGGTGCTGTCCAGGAAACAGATTCTGTCCTTGGATAGAATAATTCGTATAAAATAACCAGATCATCTTTTTGGTCTGAATTTTTTCGACAGCGTTCTCTATATAATTGTCTTTCGTGCGTCAGTTCTGAGTTTTTTGATTTGAGTTGCAGAAGTATCCCGAACAGGTCAATTACTGCCTGCTGTTCTGTTTTTCACAGATTCTGTCCTGTTTTGCCTTACCTTCACTTTGCAAATTAAGAACTTGTTTTTTCTTTGCGAAAACCTTTTGGCAATCTTGAGAAACAGTAGAACTTCATGAATATCCTTATTTAAAGCAAGGTATAATTATTTTATTAAGGGTACTAACCTCGCTAATCAGATTATGAATGAGTTATGTATGAAGGGAGTTTTCAAGTGTGCGAGGAAAGATGATAAAAAGATTCAGGAGTGTCAAGCGCTCAATCTTGGGGATGCCCCCGTGCACCCCCAAGAAATATTCAAGGAGACTCAAGCGTCTAAGCTTGGGGATGCCCCCCGTGCATCCCCTTCTCCATCAACATTATCAGTTCGTCATTCGTTCCGCTATATTTTTATCACTTCATGTGTTATGTGTTATGCTTGGAGCGTCTTGCTTTTAGTTTTCTTTTTAGTATTTTCATAACGAGTCGGAACCCAGCATTCCTTTATGTGGGAGAGAAACACGCTCCACCTCTACCTAGAACGTTACATAGAATTTTCATGTCTATCTATGCTGTGTGTGTTCTTTATCTTTTAATAGCTACTATCGTGCTTTGTTCTTAGTATTCATGCTTATCTTTTCAAAGAGCTCTTATTTAGTTGGTTGCTTGAACTCTCTTTAAATTACCATGCTCACCTTATTAAGAGAGTTTGCTTCCGTTTCATGGGTTAATGTGTCTATGATAAATATGCTACTTTCATGATGGTGCTTAGTAGTTCAGGTTTTCTTATGGTTAATCTTAGATAGCTGGGGGGTTCCCAATGTGTCATTGGAGTACCAACTTCGTTTGTTTGCCTATGATGTGGTATGGTTTAGTAATATCTTCCTTCGAGAATTTATTTTGATTGACTTGGCGTATGCTCACGCATATTTAAGACTGTAAAGAAAGTCTGTCAAGCCTTGATGATCTCTAAGTAGCGATATAACTACCATGCCTGATTCAATATTGCTTTGTCGCACTGCATGATTATGACCATCATTGCTCTCTTAGTTGGTCGCTCCCAGTCTTTTGCTAACCTCCACCTGCACTAAGCAAATTAACCATGCAATACATAGCTCATGGGAAAGTAGCCTAAAAACTATTGTGGTAAAGAATATGTTGCTTATGTATCTTATTTCTTATGAGTTGCTTGCTGAGCGGTAACCATGTTTCTGGGGACGCCATCAACCGTCACACTTTTGTTGAATATCATGTGAGTTGCTACGCATGTTCGCCTTGTCTTAAGTAAGGGTGATTTACCGTGGGTTGAATTAATATGCATATTGTTAGAGAAAAACATTGGGCCGCCAACCAAAGCCATGCCTCATGGTGGAAGTTTTAGCTTGGACCTTAATCCTCAATCTCTCATGAGAATATGCTTATGCATTAAATAGGAGTCCATCATCTATTTTCTATGTTGTCCCGGTATGGATGTCCTCTAGTTGAGATTTATCAAAAACGAGAAATCAAATGCGATCTATCTCCTTGGACCTTTGTACAGGTGGCATAGAGGTACCCCTTTGTGACACTTGGTAAAAACATATGCAATGCAATGATAACCCATGGGGATCTGAGCTAATTAGGACAAGGAGAGAGCACTATTGGTATTCGATGCATGAGGCTTGCAACTTATAAGATGTTTTATACATGACACATATGAAGTACTACTACCGTTGACACAATTGCTTCCATGTTTCATAATAAAATGCTCTAGCACTTCAAGCATCAACTACTGAGAGCATGATTGTCATTCTGAGTGTAATATGCATTGTTCCAAAGTAGCATTGTCTTTTGCATGATTGTGATATCGTTTATTCTGAAATGATTGTATCTAGTCATCACTTAAACCTTGAAGGTGCCCTTGCATTTATGTTTTGCATCACTAAAAGGGGCAAGCTAGATATCACTTGATCATATTTGCACATCATGTTCATTGCAAATCTTTTTGTTGTTTCAGTTTCATATTGTAAAACTTTCAGTCATTTGTGATTTTCTCTTGAGACAACTTAATTACTTTAGAATCATTGTCTCAGTAAGCTTTTGTCATATGACTATGAGAAAGTCCAGTATGGTTAATAGCATGTCACCACAGAAATTATTCTTGTTATCATTTACCTACTCGAGGACGAGCAGGAATTAAGCTTGGGGATGTTGATACGTCCAAAACGTATCTATAATTTCTGCTTGCTCCATGCCACTTTTGGTTGATATTGCTATGATATTCATACACTTCCATACACTTTTGATCATATTTGGACTAACTTACTAATCCAGTGCACCCAAGTGCCATTTTCTGTTTTCGGCTGTTTTTGTATTTCAGGTTTTCACGTTTCGAGAACTGCCCAGAAAAAATATATAAAAAATCAGCGTTCCGGGAACGACACTGCTTCCGAAGGGGAGCCTGGGGGGGCCACATGGGCACCAGGCGCCCTGTGGGCGCCCCCCCCCCCCTGGGCCTTGCCGGGGGGGGGGGCCTCGGCCCCCCGAGAGCCCCCCGATGCCCTACTTTGGCAGATATTTAAAGGGTCCCCCGTAACCCTTGAAAGAAGACTTTTTTCGCGATCCCATCTCTGTTTCGCCGCCGCCGCCGCTTCCAAGATCGGGAGCACCAGGAGAACTCTTCTCGGCACCCTGCCGGAGGGGAGGATCACCACCGGGAGCTTCTCCACCACCATGGACGCCTCCCGGATGACTCGTGAGTAGTCTCCCTTGGACCATGAGTCCATGACCAGTAGCTATGTGATGTTCTCCTCCCGTTCTTGTGCTTCACTAATTAGTCCTCGTGAGCTGCCCTACATGATCGAGGCACCTATGTAATCCTTGTGTTGTTGCTATGTTGAGTTTGCTGGGATCCGATGGATTATGAGATTATGTTCAGATTGATCTTGAGTAATATATTTGATTCACCTCTTTTATATTTTAGTTCATAAGTAATTCTTGCATGTTCTCCGTTGTTATTTATTGCTTTGGCCAAGTAGTAGGTAGTGACTCCAAGAGGGAACGTTATGCTCGATTGTGGGTTCATGCCCCTCGATGACTAGCTTGAGTGACAGAAACATGAGTCTAGGGGATGTGCTGTTGCCACAAGGGGGAAAACAACGGTGCTTGTGCCCGCGGGTGCAAGGATTGTTTACTTTGCGCAAAGTTCTTTTAATGCAGTTGTCTGTTGCATTGAGTTTACACTATGGGTGGGACTCGCAACTTAATACCAGCGAGATGTTCTGGATAGATATCTCAAGGTGGATGATTAGTAGTAGATATTGATGGATTTCGGTCTACTTACTTTGGCGTACCGCTCATGCTTTGAACCTCAACCTTTCTTGCAATGTAATCAACATTGGTTTGCGTTCGTGGTCCTGTCAATTGCCCAGCTGTAATTTGTTACCTCACATAGCCGTTTTATCGTCTTTTGGGAGAGAGACATCACTAGTGAACATCATGTGACTCCGGTCCTTATTACCATCATTGATCACATACACTATTTACTTTTCCGCTATTTTACTTACTATTGCAAAACACTATCTATCACTACTATCATATTGCTTTTAACCCTTTGTGAACTACAAGGCCGGAGAGATTGACAACCTCTCTGTACTCGTTGGGAGCAAAGTTATTTGTATCTGTGTGCAGGTCCACGTTGATTGCTAATTGCGCCGTTAGCAGTTGACACCTACCTGTTGAACCTAGGAGTCTCTGGGGATTCGATCCTTGGCATCTTTGCTAAGGGAAAACACTTCTACTTACTGCATCTTACACCTTCCACTTGGGGTAATCCAACGAGGGGTTCGAGGCCCATCAGATGCTTACACTGCTCCTCATGTAGAAGATTCCACAGATGTTCCCAATATCTTCGAGAACCATCACGTCAATGATGCTGGAAAAAAGATTGCCTATCGGTCTATGTACATATGAGAGTTGATCAATAAGAAGCCAACGTTCGAGGACATCGAGGATGAAGAAGAAGATGACAGTGGGGGAATTATGATTCATACTGATAGACATGGCGAAGATGTTAACGCTGGTGTTGCGGATGATGATTAGATTACTTTTGTCTTATTTTCCTGTCAGAAGACGTTTTTTATCTACTATGTGAAATTGTGTTTGCTATGACAACTGAAACCTGATGAAGTTGTTGTTTAGTAATTTGTTGTGAGAACATCACTTATTATGTATGTTGATTTGTGTGGTGATTGTATGACGACTATAACATGATGACATTATTGTTTAGTTGTAATCATATTTGTCTGTGAAACCTGTATTTGATGACATAGTTTGCTCTTGGAGCGCAATTTGCTCGATGTCTTCGAATGGGAACAAAGCTGACCCGACAAGGCCTCTGCTAATTTATTTATTTATTAGCAAAAGGGCCTCTGCTATTTATGTGGCACCCCGGCTCAGAGAAAACCGGAATGCCCCGTATTCTAGCCCAAAGATCGAGGTGAAGTCTTCTGGAACACGACACTGCTTAGTATACAACAAACCAGCTCTCTATTACAACGTGAATATGACTACAAGGGTTCCGATATTACAATGAATAACACCGGTACGGCGACAATACGCCAACCACGGTTGCTCTATACAAGCAGCATAAGAACTTAAAGCAGCGGAACAACGAACGGCGATGATGGACTCCAATCCGCAGGGACTCTGGCTGGAACGTTTATCCTAGCTCGCGAACACGGGAACAACACCAAACAAGCAAGCAATCCAGGCATGACCTGCAGGCTGGCATAACACGCCAGGTCAGTACATTGAATGTACTTGCAAACTCACAATAAACCAGAAGTATTCAAGACAAACAACAGCATGGAAATTACAGGTTAATCAGAGATTATCATGGGAGCATCAGGATAACATGGCATGAACAACATGAACATGATACAGCTAGACAATATGAGCATGGCATGACCATATAAATCTGATGATACTAGCATGCAACATGATGAAGCTACATGCACCATTTATTTTTTCGGGTTACCTCATAACCATCACATGCAACACTTACCAACCTCGGACATCATACGATCATCTCAGGATCAAATCAAGCTTGGTATACACAATACCGTAGTAATCATCAAATGACCACAAGGAGCTTGATCTTTACCCACGATTCTCGCACAACATACCAAATATCCAACAACTCGGTATCCTCGATACCATTGTGATCATTTCGGCGATCATGTCCATGACCAACACTTGGTCTCCAACGGTGATCTTTCCGGCGATCACAACCAACTTATCTCATCATCGACCCGGGGTTATTATTAAGCACATTATTATCATCACTGTTGACTCATAGTGTGACCAACTATGAATTGGGCCCTTATCCGTGGGCGCGGCTATCGATAGATTTAATATACACTCTGCAGAGGTAGCGCACTGTACCCACACTACAGAACCCATTGCCTCGTTATCGCATTCGGGTGGACCAATGGCGTTCCGACAAAACCGATCTACTATCATGACACTCTCCCGGCCGCTCCGACCAACTCCCCTTTGGGCTAAGTCCTGGGTGGCCCCATGTCTACCAAAGACACAACGACCACCGTCATGGCCAAACATAAACGGTCCCAAACGGGGACCCGGATCCATAACAACAACAACGGGCACACAAGGTTATGTTTGCTTACCCGTCCAAGGTACCGCATGCCCATAACCTTCCCTTGTTGGAAGCATCGGTGAGATGCATGACAATAGACCCAGTTAGGACCTTCCCATAAAGGTAAACATGGTTGCACTGGTCAGTTCGATATGGTGGCACCATGACTCAGCCAGCAGTTGTTCAGGTTCAATTTAATCCGGTTAAACTTGAATGCAAATATGCCGAGTCATGATAAAATACATCATGCAACAAAAATGCAAGAGCATGAATATCAACATAATCATGAGAGAACTATCCACCATATCAACAATGAATGATAAGCATGGCATACTGACTAGCATGAACATCATAAGTACATACTTTTCCGAAACATAGCATGAACACTAGCATCAACAATAAATATCAAGCAAGAATATATGAACAATGCCAACATGCAAGCATTTAAGTAACTAGATGCAAAAGAACATGCATAACAACGGTACTCGGGACAGATGGCAGTCATGCACCGAATACCATCACCAACAACAACATGCACTACTAGCAAGCATAAACATATGAAAGGAATACTAGCAACTAGCATGGCATGATGAACAGGTGCATAACAACATAGCAAGAAAATAAACATTAACCCGAAGCATTACCGAAACAACGATAACCATATTTTAAACAAGTAATAATTTAATAAATATTCAAGTTGAAAACCATGGCTACTGCATGACTATCATGCAAGTGGGTATCGTGGCTTGCCTGGGGTGACGGAGACTACAGGAAGAAGTGTGGAACGAATCCCCGGAAACAGTTCTCTCCCGGAGGGGGCTGTTTATGGCAAGGGCAAAATGGTCATTTCCATTATGTCAACCCATAGTGCAAATTATACCAACAGAAAGGTCTCGACGAGACGAAGACGTGGGCTTTGGAATCACCTGATTCGGAGTTACGGTTGAAAAGTTATGAAGGGTTGAAAACCAGGGACCAATCTGTGAAAATTTTCATCACCAATGGGTCCCTGAGTGGATAAGACAGAAGCGCAGAATCGGAAATACGCTTTCCGGATTGGAAAGCGCACTTCGAGCTGAAGAAGAAAGATAATACGCCTTCATAAACAGAAAACGCCTTTCAAGAAGACGTCTCCACTTAACGTACCTGGGCCTGGGGCTAGGGTCATTTACAGGTGGGACCCAGGGACAGGGGGCCAGGCACGGGCCGGTCGGGGTCATCTTCTTCCTCTCGCCCTATTCCCCTCGTGAAGCAGAGGGAGAACACAGGAGGGAAGCGGCAAAGGGTCGGCCAGCTCCGGCCAGGCCCGGCCAGGGCGAGGCCACCGGCGGGCGCGCGGGGCCACACCGCACCCGCCCCAAGAGAGAGGAGGTGCAGGGGAGGCCTGGGGAGGTGGCGACGAGGGGGGCAGAAGGAGGACAGTGGCGGGGGGCTGGCGATGGAGCGGCCGGTTCCGGCCACCGTTGGCCGAGGCGAGGCCGCCGGTGGGTGCGGGGCGGAGCACTGGTTCCGTTCAGAGGGCTAGCCTGCTTCGGGGAGGCTTGGGACGGAGGGGAGGGGTGGCGCCATGGGGGTACATGAAGCTTCTGGAGGTGGGGCTTCTCGGCACTGCGGCCGTCTCCGGCGAGGGGAAAGAGGTTGGGGCGACTCTATGGGACGTGGGGATCACGATGGACAGCTCAAGAGGAGGAGAGGAAGACTAGGCTCGCCGGACTCAAGCCGAGACCGAGGCGGCCATGGCAGACGTTGACGAAAAGAAGAAGAACTAGAAGATTCTGGTGGTCGAGGAAGGGTGAGGAGGGGCTGGTGAGGTGCGGAGGAGCTCAGGGGTCCTTAAATAGGCGCAGAGGAGGTCTCTAGACGACCACAAGAGAGCTCGAACAGTGCACTAATGGAGGTCAGCACCAGTTCACCGCAGTGGCACTGTTATGACGGTGCACTGCTGGCGAGCGACGACGAAGCAGTGATGCCGGGTGGTGCAGACGAGAACGTGCTAGCTCCAGGACATAGTTTGAGGCCGAGACGAGGAGGGAGGCGACGAGCACAGTGGCCCGACCATTCCAGAGCGCGCGATGTGCATGACGCAAGTGCGGTCACCATGCGCACTGGTACAAGCAGCGAGCTTTGGCGTGGCCAGACATGTCCAGTAGGTTTACCTAGGTGCCCTTAGTAAGAATGCAGAAAGAAATAGGTCCAGGGGCAAAGAAGAGATTTACAGATGGCTCCATGGTAAAACAACAGCAAGGTGTTTGTGACTTCATGTGTTTGAACCATCTGGGTAACTTGGTAGAAAGTTTGTCTGGCGATGATCTAACAACAAGATGATGTAGATCACCAAGAATCATACTAAGAGGAGGAGTTTAGTTTAGGGTTGCTGTAGAAGGTGCCAAACTAGCTAGATTTGGGGAAGATGATGTTGCACTCACACACTTAAGTGTAATGAGCTGAATTTTGGTGGAGATGAGTTATTTGACCATATGGAGCTGCTGTAAAAACCTCATGGCATTTGGAGTTACCAAAGTGGCACTTGCTTCACAAAGCTCCATTCTGGACATAATCTTGTAGAATTTACTGAGGGTAAAAGGATAACTAGATTGAGCCAGAACTTCGTGAAGGAGGTATAGCTAGATGTAAGAATGGCCTGGTAAATTGGCAGCTCAAAGGAAGCAAGGTAAACTATGGTTGCTTCACAAAGTGAAAATTTTACCAAAAACCAAGATTTGGAGCTGAGCTCACATAGCTGATCTCCATGAGCTCAAATTGGGTAGATATGCATGATTTGATCAAATGAAGGACGTGAAGAAGTTTCATCTCATTTGGACATTCCTAGAATAATCTTTCTTCAGAAAGTTTCTTTGTGGACAAAAACTTTGAAAAATCACTGGAAAATAATTACTAGGCAAATGAGTGTGAAAATTGGCACAGAGCAATGATATAGACATGAAAAGATGTCCACCAACTTTGGGGGCAATTGGGGAAAGATAAATAGCACTTTCTTCACAAAGTGCCATTTAGGGCAGAATAGAAAAATGAATATTAGATGATTATTTTTGAACATGGCAATGAAATTTTTTGCCATATTTGAGCAAGATACGACCCAAAAATTTTATGAGAATTACTTGGGAATTTTTGGAATGACAAAGATATAGGTTGCTTCACAACCTAAGGCAAAAAGAATTATTCCTTTAATAGAAAAGGAACATTCTTTGGAAAAAGAATATTGGGTTTGGTCAAGGATGGAAATGGCAGGGTCTTGGGATAGATATGAGGATGACAAGCCACACTGGGAAGAAATAAGAGGTCAGCTTCTTCAGTTTCCAAACCACATAGCCACGGAAAAAGAAAACTCAAGCAAAAATCTCAGAAAATCCAAAGAAAAAGAAAGGGCCAAAAATCAGGCTGTGACAACTCTCCCCCTTAAAGAAATATCGTCCTCGAGATTTGGTTGTTCGGGGTCAAATAAGTTTTCTGACTTGAAGAAACCGTTTCCAACTCAGGTTTCATTTATTCATAATGTTTCCACTGAACTGGATCTGACTGACTGTCTTGATCTGGGGTGGTTTGCTTTGTTGTATCTGACATCCTGAGAGGACGTACCTTATATGTTCCTGTTTATATTGACTCAAATTTTATTTCATATCTGTTAGCTGCGCTAGCATCCGAAATATTATTTTTACGGACATACTTGTCCTTCTTGATATTGATCCTTGCTGGAAATGTTATCCTCGTATCGAGTACCGAGAATATTCCACAGAGTTGGGGAACATATCTTCCCGTGGAACAAAGAATCTCTTCTATCTAGGCATCGGATATCTCGAATATAGGCATGCTTTCTGGTTCCAAAACGGTGATGTGGATCATGTATGTTTTTGCTAACGGATGATGTCATCTTGCAGGAGTTTCTGACTTATCCTCACTGTCTTCTCAGTCTAGAGCATCCAAGTTGTACTAAAGGTTTAACTATCGCTTGTCGTGGCTGACAGAAAAATGCATAATCCTCTGATGATAAAATTTGCAGTCTTGACTAGCGGTGATCTTGGCAAAGAATCCCATCCACACAGGCTATTCTTTTAATTGCTTCCCCTATGCGAGAGATAACAATCCTCAAAGTATATGTTTTCACACTGATTCTTCATTATGCCAGTATCTCCCTGGGAATAACAGTCGGTGCGATGCTCCATCGCGGGTGTTGAGGTCAATGTATTGAGCTGTCCATGAGTCTGACCGGACAGACTTGGGTATTCAATGCTGACAGTTCTGAGCATACTGTGGACTGAGCTGGTTGCCTTGTTATGAGGTCCTTACCACAATGGCGTATACCTCTTAGGTGGATCTTTGCTTGGATTCGCCGTGGAATAAGACGGTCTTGGGGATCCACATTTTTCACATAATAACCGGCATACCTGTATTGTTGGTCTTGATCTTTCATTATTACTTTCTTCATCTGGATCCTCAATTGAAATAGTGGGGCCTTACATGGATCCTTGATTATTTTCGCGGCCCTGAATACGGTTACGTGCAATATCTAGCAATCATACCTTGGTCTTGGTATATTTATCTGGCTCACGTGTTGTTATACAGATCTTAATATTGTTGGAAATTTTGCCGGACAGTGACAAGATTAATAACATCATATTGTTGGATGTGCGGGATTGATCTTGACCATCACTGCCAAGATTATTGTCTCAGTGTCATCTTTCCTTAAAGACTTGTTGAGCATGGCATCACCCACTAGTTTTTGTTTCTTGAATAACCGGTGGGATTGTCAGATGTGTACCATGAATTATTCCTTGTGCGAGAGACTTGCATGGACTTGGCAGCATACTGAATGAATTAATATCTGATTCTCGAGTCATACCTCTGACTGATTTTTATTTCAGACCAACTGTTGCAGATCTGCCACTTGGAGAACACTACCATATGCTGACCATTCCTAATTTAATGCCTTGTATTAATGCCATTCAGAAGAACACTGGGCAGCGTTCGGAAACCACCAGGGTGTCGTGTTGAGGAAGACTGAGTGGCTTATGCTCGAAGTCTTTGGTGGATATCTTCTTGAGGAAAAGCGGGGTACCTTACCTCATAAGCTTCCCCCTTAAATACATTGCTAGGGAAGACTCGGTACCTTATGCCAGAAGCTTTTGTAGCATGGGAATCCATTCATTCCTTACCGATGCAGACTGGGAACCTTATCTTTGTACACTTCGTCAATAAATTTTTGAGATGACTGGAGCTCATTTTCTTGGTGGTTGGACTGACATAAACATACATCTTTGTCAGTCCGGGAACTGATTATTTGTATGGCGAGAATTTTCTGACTGTCCTTATTGAATTCATTACGTATTTTGAGTGACTTCTGGGTGTCTCAATGCTGTAAACTTGGCTTATAGCAGATTCAATCATCGCGTACGGATCATACTTTTGACTGGGAATGCACTGTTGATCCATCTTTGTTCTCTTGCTGATTTAATCATCGCTGCGATAAAGTGTATCTCTGACAGGTACTCGTTGCTGAAAGTCTGAGCAGAATATACCTGTATTCAGACTGAATGTAATACAATGTTGTCGGCTGGAAATCTGAATTCCTTGGTGTATATTTATACTGCTCACGGCTTCTTCTGTTCCTGTGTCTGTCAAGGAATAATTTCCATAAGGGGTAACACCGAGGATTCAAAAAACAAAGAAGCACGAGAAAATGATTTATTGCAACAAATCATACAGCAAACAAGCTACAAAGCTACTCCAGACAGGCACACACAAGCATGATGCTACAGTAGATGCACAAACACCACATGAAGGATTACATCCTACACTTGAGCAAATGCTCGCGAACTGGCGAGGAAACTAAGGGAGTAGCGACTGGAACCGTTGACTCTGAAACTCCTGATGGACGAGGCGGAGGAGTTGGAGAAGCTGGCGGAGACTGAGGTAAAGCGACACCAAGCAATCTCCTGGCCCAAATGGCGTCTCGAACTAACTCGGAAATAAGAAGACACTCGGTCGTCATGTAACGAGACATGGCGAGGATAGCCGGGTCATCTTGAGGGTTGACGGAGGGAAATTGGATTCGCCTAGGATTTTCGACGATGGTGGGATAATATTGATAAGCACGGTTCTCTTGCACCATGCTCTCTTGATGACGAAGACAGGTGACTCCTGCCATTGCGGCAAGCTGAACGGCACGCTCAGGAGTAGCGCCGTTGTAGCGACCAGACCTCAAACAGTCTGATCTCTGTGCATCAGTGTCATCCCTGGATCAGTAATGCTGACACGCACAGTACTTGAAGGATTTATAACAGAGTAGCAATCACACACTTATTACATCGATAGTTCCAACGATGAACTTATTACAATAAAAATGGCTGAAGGCCATCTAACACGATAACGGCGGAAGGCTTGGAAGATAAGTGAGTCCATCAACTCCAAGGGCATCAATGAGTATAGAACCACGACCTAAAAGGCACCTTACTCGTCGTCTGAAAAGTCTGCAACATGAACGTTGCAGCCCGAAAACGGGTCAGCACATGGAATATGCTGGCAAAGTAACACAAGAGAGCAACAAGGTAAAGCTATACTATATGCAATATGGCTGGTGGAAAGCTCTATGGTTACAGTTTTGTGTAAAGCCAATTTTTCCCTACTTCAAAGGAACAGATTTTAATTAACTATCATGGTAGTTGAAACATCGTTGAGAAGCTAGACATCCTCCCAACCCCAATTAAAATCATCATTAAAACACAACAATATTAATTAGAGTAACATGATGAGATTCACATGATAATCCAAGTACTAGATACTCAAGACGTCCGTAACCGGGGATACGGCTAATCATGATCAGTTTGTACACTCTGCAGAGGTTTGTGCACTTTTCCCCACAAGACTCGATCACCTCCGTTTGGTTTCTCGCGCTGCATGGTGTTTGAGAAACGGATGACCGAGACACAGTCTTTCCGAAGAGGTCCCCTTAACCAGATAGATAGGCCGGTACACCTACAATCCCTCTACATCTGCTAGCCCATCATGGAAAGGTTTCCCACAACTTACTCAACTATGCCAAAGCCCATATTGGCATGTTGCTACACACGGAAGTTTCTAGTATGAATAATCTCATGATCCCTTTGAGCCTGGGTGGCGGTCCAAAAGAAAAACAGGCAATCACTGGAATACCCAGATGCCTCAATCCACCCAGATGTGTGTTAAAGTTGTCACCTTAAGTTCAACCATTAATTAACAAACACACATCTGTCATGGATTTCACTCAAACCCAAACCACATCTACGAGCATAGCATATCCTAACAGCAAACGTAGAAGTAACTCCCAAAGGTTTGAATGTAATGCAGGTAATAGGTACTACCTCAATCTACTTCCCAGTCCCACAAGTTAATTGATCCTACACATGCAATGTGTGGGGGGTTGACTAATGCCATGAAAACTGGGTAATTGGAAAGTATGATCAAAGTGCTACTTGCCTTGCTGATGATCCGCACAACCTAGAGATTCAAAGTAGCAAGCGGCGCACTCCGGATACTCTATCGCAATCAAACAAACACACAATAAGTACTTAAGTAATGCACGGGTAAAACTCAAATAAGAGATCTAACCAGAAAGTTCAACTTAAGAACTCCGGTTTGCAAAAGAACGGCAAAAGAAAAAGCAACGAAAGACAAACGGCGAAAGAGAAACAACTACCGAACCAATCTGGACCTAAGTCCAAATTTAGCAGAGGCAAACACTTGAGTGACTAGGTTAAACGGAAAGAGAATTTCGAGATGAAACTCCAGGCGCTTGAATCACCTGATTTCAATAAACGAGCGAAAAGTTAAACTAAAACGAAGATCGGATCAGAGATCGTGATCAGAAAAATAAACTAGAAAAATAAAACTAAAACAGCTTAACGAACGGACGTTCGTCAGCTGAGACTAAACGGCGAATTCGTTCGTTAGAACGAATGAACGAACGGGTGAACGTTTACTAATTAACTAAACTGAGAAAAACCAGAAAAACCGATCTAATAAAAAAACGACTAGGGTTCTAAAAAAAACAACGGTCTTCTAAAGAAAACCGGGCGGCGGCTACCTCGTCAGAAATAGCCGGCGGCGGCGTCTTGCGGCGACGGCGGGCGGCGGGGCTGCTGCGATGGTGGCGGTCGGCAGCGGCGGCGGGGTTGCGGCGGCGGTGGGCGACGGAGTCACGGGCTCACGGCGGCGGCGACTTGCGGGCAAACGGCGGCGGGGTGCGGCGGCTGCGGCGGGGTGTGGCTGCTGC
>LR738709.1:298202135-298216008 GCA_902687465.1 Secale cereale
GGCGGCTGCGGCGGGGTGTGGCTGCTGCGGCGGGGTGGAGGAAGAGGGGGGTGCAGCTATATATATAGGAGGGGGCAGAAGCTTGGGGGAGGGGCAAGCTACGGCGGCGGCGGTCGGAGTCCTGCTCGGCTTCGGCCGTCGCTGGGGAAGGCGGTGAGGGCGAGGCGGCTTGGGCCTGGCTCGATTGGGTTTTGGCCCAGTCGGTTCGGGTCCCCCTATATATATACGCCGGCGCTAAAATAACTCTAGAAAATAAAATAAAATCTAGTAATTGCCAAAACAAATTTTCACCGTCTAAATAGAATATTTAGAACAAGATGAACGTTTTCTTGGCACTAAAATGCATTTTTGAAAACATGCAATTTTTTTCCTAATTCAAATAAAATCCAAATAAAACTTGTTTGATTTTTCTTATTAAACCCTCCGTATTTCTTATTTTTGGGAGAGTCATTTTACTCCCTCTCTCATATATTTATGACAGAAATACTTGAAGATGAAATAAATAAAATCAAATGATCCTATTTTCAAAATTTGAGAAATCTCAAATATGAAAATATTAAAATCCCCAACTCTCTCCGATGGTCCTTGAGTTGCTTAGGATTTTCTTGGATCACCAAAAGAAAGAAAATATGATGTGCATGATGATCTAATGTATAACATTCCAAATTCAAAATTTGGGATGTTACAGCCGTAACCACCGTGGAAACTGTAGGTGCGCTTACCGACAGGAATCGGGGCTGGCAGATGAACATGAGCAACATATTCCTGAATTCTTCCTCCAGCAGAAAACTGGAATACTTGATAATGAGGTGGATCTCTGAGGGAATAAATACTATGCCACAAGTCGCCAAGGAGGGTGGCAAAGCTGAGAGGTGCAGGAGTGGGACTGAACTCAATGGGAATAGCACCGGGAGCTAAGGGAAGGACACTGAAATCATGGAAGTTGACTGCCATCTATGCATGAAAACATGGGTTAATGGTAACCGAAATAATACTACATGCAGCAAACAAATGCAACAACCAAATGCAGCAACCAAGGAAAACAACCAGACCCTATACTACCGTTTTCTAACGTTCCAGTGGACTAGGACGCTCTACAGCCAGACCTGCTCTGATACCAAGCCTATGGCACCCCGGCTCAGAAAATCGGAATGCCCCATATTCCAGCCCAGAGATTGAGGTGAAGTCTTCTGGAATACGGCACTGCTTAGTACAGAACAAGCTGGCTCTCTATTACAACGCGAATATGATTACAAGGGTTGTGATATTACAATGAATAACACTGGTACGGCGACACTACACCAACTACGGTTGTTCTATACAAGCAGCATAAGAACTTAAAGCAGCGGAATAACTACTGGCAGCGGAACAACGAACGTCGATGATGGACTCCAATCCTCAGGGACTCTGGCTGGAACGTTTATCCTAGCTCGCGAACACGGGAACAACACCAAACAAGCAAGCAATCCAGGCATGACCTGCAGGCTGGCATGACACGCCAGGTCAGTACATTGAATGTACTTGCAAGCTCACAGTAAACCAGAAGCATTCAGGACAAACAACAGCATGGCAATTACAAGTTAATCAGAAATTATCATGAGAGCATCAGGATAACATGGCATGAACAACATGAACATGATACTGCTAGACAATATGAGCATGGCATGAACATATAAATATGATGATACTAGCATGCAACATGATGACACTACATGCACCATGTATTTTGTTCGGGTTACCTCGTAACCATCACATGCATCACTTACCAACCTCGAACATCATAAAATCTTCTCAGGATCAAATCAAGCTTGGTATAGACAATACCGTAGTAATCATCAAATGACCACAAGGAGCTTGATCTTTACCCACGATTCTTGCACAACATACCGAATATCCAATAACTCGGTATCCTCGATACCATTGTGATCATTCCGGCGATCACGGCCACGACCAACACTTGGTCTCCAATGGTGATCTTTCTGGCGATCACAACCAACTTATCTCATCATCGAACCGGGGTTGGTATTAAGCACATTATTATTACTGTTGACTCATAGTGTCACCAACTACGAACTGGGCCCTTATCCGCAGGCGCGGCTATCCATAGATTTAATATACACTTTGCAGAGGTAGCGCACTGTACCCACACTACGGAACCCATGGCCTCGTTCTCCCATTCGGGTGGACCAACGACATTCCAACAAAACCGATCTACTGTCATGACACTCTCCCGGCCACTCCGACCAACTCCACTTTGGGCTAAGTCCTGGGTGGCCACGTGTGTACCAAAGACACAACGACCACCATCATGGCCAAACATAAACGGTCCCAAACGGGGACCCGGATCCATAACAACAACAATTGACACACAAGGTTATGTCTGCTTACCCGGCCAAGGTACCACATGCCCATAACCTTCCCTTGTTGGAAGCACCGGCGAGAGGCATGAAAATAGACCCAGTTAGGACCTTCCCATAAAAGTAAACGTGGTTGCACTAGTCGGTTCGATATGGTGGCACCATGACTCAGCCAACATTTGTTCAAATTCAATTTAATCTGGTTAAACTTGAATGCAAATATGCTGAGTCATGATAAAATACATCATGCAATAAAAATGCAAGAGCATGAATATCAACATAATCATGAGAGAACTATCCACCATGTCAACAATGAATCATAAGAATGGCATACTGACTAGCATGAACATCATAAGTACATACTTTTCCGAAACATAGCATGAACACTAGCATCAACAATAAATATCATGCAAGAATATATCAACAATGCCAACATGCAAGCATTTAACTAACTAGATGCAAAAGAACATGCATAACAACGGTACTCGTGACAGATGGCAGTCATGCACCGAATACCATCACCAACAACAACATGCACTACTAGCAAGCATAAACATATGAAAGGAATACTAGCAACTAGCATGGCATGATGAACAGGTGCATAACAACATAGCAAGAAAATAAACATTAACCCCGAACCATTACCGAAACAGCGATAACCATATTTTAAACAAGCAATCATTTAATAAATATTCAATTTGAAAACCATGGCTACTGCATGACTATCATGCAAGTGGGTATTGTGGCTTGTCTGGGGTGACGGAGACTCCAGGAAGAAGTATGGAACGATCGCGGAACGAATCGCCGAAAACAGTTCTCTCCTGGAGGGGGGTGTTTACGGCAAGGGAAAAATGGTCAAACCATAGTGAAAATGATACGAACAAAAAGGTCTCGGGGAGACGAAGACGTGGGCTTTGGAATCACCTGATTTGGAGTTACGGTTGAAAAGTTATGAAGGGTTGAACACCAGGGACCAATCTGTGAAAATTTTCATCACCAACGGGTCCCTGAGTGGATAAGACAGAAGCGCAGAATCAGAAATACGCTTTCTGGATTGTAAAGCGCACTTCTGTCTGAAGAAGAAAGATATTATGCCTTCATAAACAGAAAACGCTTTACAAGAAGACTTCGCCACTTAACGTACCTGGGCCCGGGGCTGGGGTCACTTACAGGTGGGACCCAGGGATAGGGGGCCAGGCACGGGCCGCTCGGGGTCGTCTACTTCCTCTCGCCCTGTTCCCCTTGTGAAGCAGAGGCAGAACAATGGAGGGAAGCGGCCAAGGGCCGGCCAACTCCGGCCAGGCCCGGCCAGGGAGAGGCCACCGACGGGCACGCGGGGCCACAGTGCACCCGCCCCAAGAGAAAGGAGGCGCGGGGGCGGCCTGGGGAGGTGGGACGAGGGGGAAGAAGGAGGACAGCGGCAAGCGGCCGGTGATGGAGCGGTCGGCTTCGGCCGTCGTTGGCCGAGGCGAGGCCACTAGCGGGTGCGGGGCAGAGCACTCGTTCCGTTCAGAGGGCTAGCTGGCTCCGGGGAGGCTTGGGACGGAGGGGAGGGGTGGCACCATGGGGGTACAGAAAGCTTGTGGAGGTGGGGCTTCTCGGCGCTGCGGCCGTCTCCGGCGAGGGGAAAGAGGTTGGGGCGGCTCTGTGGGACGTGGGGATCATGATGGACAGCTCGGGAGGAGGAGATGAGGACTAGGCTCGCCGGACTCAAGCCGAGACCGAGGCGGCCATGGCGGACGTCGACGAAAAGAAGAAGAACCCGAAGGTTCTCATGGTCGAGGAGGGGCGAGGAGGGGATGGTGAGGTGTGGAGGATCTCGGGGGTCCTTAAATAGGCGCGGAGGAGGTCTCTGGATGACCACAAGAGAGCTCCAACAGTGCACTAATGGAGGTCAGCACCAATTCACCGCAGTGGCACTGTTATGATGGTGCACTGCTGGCGAGCGACGACGAAGCAGTGATGCAGGGTGCTGCAGACGAGCACGGGCTAGCTCCATGACATAGTTTGAGGTGGAGATGAGGAGGGAGGTGACGAGCACAGTGGCCCGACCATTCCAGAGCGTGCGCTGTGCATGACCCAGGTGCGATCACCACGCGCACTGGTGCAAGCGGCGAGCTTTGGCGTGGCCAGCCATGTCTAGTAGGTTTACCTATGCGCCCTTAGTAAGAATGCAGAAAGAAATTGGTCCAGGGGCAAAGAAGAGATTTGCAGATGGCTCCGTGGTAAAACAACAACAAGGTGTTTGTAACTTCGTGTGGTTAAACCATCTGGGTAACTTGGTAGAAAGTTTGTCTGCTCGGTGATCTTACAACAAGATGATGTAGATCACCAAAAATTAGAATAAGAGGAGGAGTTTAGCTTAGGGTTGTTGTAGAAGGTGCCAAACTGGCCAGATTTGGGGAAGATGATGTTGCACTCACACACTTAAGTGTCATGAGCTGAATTTTGGTGGAGATAAGTTATTTGACCATATGGAGCTGCTGTAAAAACCTCATGGCATTTTGAGTTACCAAAGTGGCACTTGCTTCACAAAGCTCCATTCTGGACAGAATCTTGTAGAATTTACTAAGGGTAAAAGGATAACTGGATTGAGCCAGAACTTGGTGAAGGAGGTATAGGTAGATGTAAGAATGGCCTGGTAAATTGGCAGCTCAAATGAAGCAAGGTAAAATAGGGTTGCTTCACAAATTGAAAATTTTACCAAAAACCAAGATTTGAAGCTGAGCTCACATAGATGATGTCTATGAGCTCAAATTGGGTAGATATTCATGATTTGATCAAATGAAAGATGTGACCAAGTTTCATCTCATTTGGACATTCCTAGAATATACTTCCTTCACAAAGTTTCTTTATGGACATAAACTTTGAAAATCACTGGAAAATAATTACTAGGCAAATGAGTGTGAAAATTGGCACAGAGCAATGATATGGACATGAAAATATGTCCACCAAGTTTGGGGGCAATTGGGGTAAGATAAATAGCACTTGCTTCACAAAGTGTCATTTAGGGCAGAATAGGAAAATGTATATTAGAGGATTATTTTTGAACATGGCAATGAAATGTTTTGCCATATTTGAGCACGATATGACCCAAACAATTTATGTGAATTACTTGGGAATTTTTGGAATGACAGAGATATAGGTTGCTTCACAACCTAGGGCAAAAAGAATTATTCCTTTAATAGAAAAGGAACATTCTTTGGAAAAAGAATATTGGGTTAGGTCAAGGATGGAAATGGCAGGGTTGTGGGATAGATATGAGGATGACAAGCCACTCTGGATAGAAAGAAGAGGTCAGCTTCTTCAGTTTCCATACCACATAGCCACAGAAAAAGAAAACTCATGCAAAAATCTCAGAAAATCCAAAGAAAAAGAAAGGGCCAAAAATCAGGCTATGACAATTTATTTATTTATGAGCAAAAGGGGATACCCCCCGATTTTCGTTAATAAAAATCATTAGATGTTGACAACACTATGCCCAGCCTGCTAAACATTTTTCATTCATTAGTAGTTTCAGCGAAGTGCTCGTATCATAGCCACTGAATACATCACGAGTGCTACATACACTACAAATAAAGAGGCAATCATCCTACAGAGCACATCGATTTTGCCCATTATCTTCACCAGCTCTTTCATCTCCTCATTGTTGTCAAGGTCGTTCAGCAGATTTTTGCTTGGCCATGATTAGAGGAACTGCATCTTTAACCTTCCGCTCTGCATCTTTTTCTTCTGTCGTTACCTCAGTTACTTGTCCAGCACCCCAACCTGCTGGTATTGGGATTCCTCGACTAACCAAATAATCAGCGTAGTTGCATTCCCCCACATCAGCAACTTCCCAGAAATACAAATCACACGAATCTTCCCTTTTCTGCACAAATCAAATTGGAAGATCATAAACCAAACTATTAAAAAAATCAGCAACTGAAAGAAGTGGAACAACACTTAAACATATTATTACCCCATGATTCGGGCATTTGTAGAAGACTCGGCCAAGGTTGAGGTTTGTGGTTGAGACGCGACGGATGACTCTACGTGATTTGCAGCAGTGGCACCGCACCAACATCAGCGGGTTGTGATGAGCAACCGGCTATGGTGCGTGTGCCGGTGGGGGTGTGATGAGACCCACAGGCGATGGTACGGGTGGTGACTTGGTGCATATATGGTTGTTGCCTGCTGAAGAGCAGGTGAACGAGTCGCCGGTGGACATGGTTGTTGCGGCCAGAGCTTCTGATGCTAGGCAAAGTAAGTAGAGAAGAGGAGAAGCGAACGTTGGATATGCCAGTTTCATTACTTGTAGAGTAGCATAGCACCATATATAGTCATAGTCTAGGTTTGGATTCGAAGCAGTTATAGGAGCACGTCTCTCTTTTTTCTAAAACTCGGCAACATCTCTTTACTCGTACACTAGCTTGTTCTATACGCCTTCTCAAGTCTTTGATTTCCTATCTCTCAATTTTTGTGAGGAAGGAAGGAGGACAAAATTTAGGGTTCCTGGTACTCGAACGCAAGACCTCTTAGTTGAAAACCAAGGGTGCTAGTCACTTATGTGGTGAACATTCCCTAGGAGGAGGACGGCAAACAAACACATTTTCCTCGCAGTTTTAGTTGCGACGCAAGATCGAACGGTCGTAGTTTCGGGCATGTTATCATGCGAACGAGACCGTTTTTTCTTTTCTTCCTATATATAAAAAAGTATGCTAGGTGTCGGCTTAGTCAACAAAGGATTGTGCCAACCATAGCCGTTCGATTGACATTCAACATTTCTTCTTCCTCCAGCCGCCAAAGCCAAACAAGCACCGGCGGGCCCGCCTGCTCCCGCCTCCCACGGCTGGTTGTGCTGCCGCGCATGCATCATGGCCACATCGCACACTAAAACTCTGCGCATCTTCCCCGGCTCTTATTCGTTCCCGTACAAGGCCTCACCATCGTCCTCCGCCTTGGTTCGCTCACTGGTACGCGTCGGTGCTATACTAATGATTTTTAACCCCTTTTCGCGACGACATTTGGAACCGTCGCCAAGTGAGTGTGGGCGATAGGGGGTCCTTCCCACACGACCCAGAAATCGTCGGGGATAGGCCCTCCTGGGACCCAGGCTGGGGCAGTGTGCGATCAGGCAAGGCATCAAAACCCAATCATTTCCGTAGGTACGTACATCCCACACGGTAGTCCGAGAAAATCATTTTCATAGGTATTTACATCCCACACGATGAATCCCAGAAAAACATTTTCTTAGGTATGTATATCACACACAGTCCGTTCTTATGTACATCCGACACAGTCAATCCAGGGAAACAATTTTCGTTCGGACGTACATCCCACACAGTTTTATGTGTAGGCTCGTGTGTGAAAGGTGTAACTATCACGCATGGTTTGCCTTGGTTAACTGTTTGCTTTTATCAACTATATCACACACGATTCGATGAAGAAAATTGTGTGGCATTGGGCTATCCATCGCAAGCGCTTTTACTGCTAGAACCATTTGCAAAGGTCCATGACACATGTAGCAAGTTTATTAGTTTACAATTAATAATTCCAGTATTATGCAAATTCACATTTCATAGCGGTGCCAGTAGTCTACATGAAAACATCACAGTACAACATATAGCTAGTTCAACTTCATAAGAACAATATATTCATTTCCCTAATCGACATCATCCAGGCTCGTCTTATCCTCCTCTGCTCTCAGTTCAGTAAGAACCCGTTTTGCACGGGCCAACTGGGAAAGTGCCTCCGCCTTCACCAACACCATCTTAGCAAAGTCTGATTTATGAAATCTGAGCTCATTCTCCACCTTCAACCTTTTATCCCGCATCTTGAAATATGCTTCTGCATTGACAATAGTTTCTCTAAGCCTACGTCTGTTCTCTTCCTCATATATGCTCCAGAGCTTCGCTAGGCACATCTTCAAAGACCGTGGCCACTCTTGATCAACCCACTCCAAGTAAGAACACTTCCATTTATCCTACAATATTTAAAACTAGATCAGTAAGAATTGTAGGGGAAATTGGTTTATAGCAACATAAAAAATCACCAATGCTTATTGTGAAAAACTGAAGAAACTTGTTAATTATGACATATCTTCGCAAAAATATCAATGTGCAAATGAAATAATTGGTACTGAGACAACAACCAAATTCTAGAACATCAGAAACTATAATTAACTACAATGATGCTACAATTTCTTACTCATGCACAATAAATATCAAATTGAGCATTTTATGAGGAAGGTAAATATAACTCAACAGCATAGCGACAGTGTTTGGATGGCAAGCAATTGATACTAACAGGTGTGTAGATGCACAAATTTAGTAACATAGAACTAATAGCACTAAGACCGTCCACTATGTATGAAAAAACTAGGGTAAAGACAACTGTTGCTAAATCTCGCACCAGTGCCCTGCACTAGCGAGCCGATGCAACGGAAAAAAACCAGGGACCCGGACTCCGGAGCACGTAGTTGCTCCAATGCCCAGTTTCTTCGTGCCATAAAGATTTAGTATTTTACTGCTTGGCTACTCGCGTGTGTGGACCAAAGTTGGCTGGACGAACTGCTGAAGCGGTGCCAAATAATTTTCTAATGGCACCGCTGATGAGATGTCAACAATTCAAGATACTAGGTACAAACTGTGACACTGTCTTAGGATGCGTTTGGTTGAAGGTGTGGTATGAATGGGTTGGGACCGTGATAGTGTCTGAATGACATCTAACAAATGATTTGTAACAACAAAAGAGGGTCTAACCTTCTCTGCGCATGTTAGAAACTTCCTCCCACTATCCATAGAATCAAACGCAACTAGCTTCACGCATGGAGATTGATGGTGACAACGAGCAGATAGATCTTCAGCCACCCCCTCAATTCGTTGCCACTGATGGTCCTAGGGAGCTACAAGATCAATTAATGACTCAAATCGACCGCCGGGTAAAAATACTTCATTCCAAGTCATAGCCCGAGAGAGAGAGAGAGAGAGAGAGAGAGAGAGAGAGAGAGAGTAGATAGGCATACCCAGGTGGTGAAGGAGTAATCGCCGGAGGAGGAACCGCTGGAGAGGTCTTTGAAGAAGACCATGGCGACCCCGGCGGTAGGATGCGAGACGGCGAGAGCGAGGAAGCGGCTATAGCTTACTAGCAAGGAAGGAAGGAAGGAGGAAACATGGGAAATGTGACTTTTAGTCGGGGAGAAAAGGGGGTGGGGAAGGGGGAAGGGGGGTGGGGTAGATATTTTGGTGGTAGGCCAAAACTTTGGAAATGTGGAGGAAAACTTTGCGCGCGGTGCCGCCGGACCATTCACTTTGAATGATTGTGTGCATTGCAAACGCTTCTTCTGCTTTACGCGCATGGGAAGAGTTTGATAATTCGAATTTTGGTGGTAATTTTCCCGGGTACATCATTGCATAATTTAACATCGCTCGCTAATTTGGGCACACAAAAGAGCGTACAATAGACAGACCACACTTACTGAATCAAGCAATTTTAGTAATTAAACAGAGCCAGTTGACCTAAACATTGCTCTAACAAAAGAACAGCATTAAAAACAAAGCCAAAGTACGCATGATTTTAACAAATATGCCGCCGCGCCGGCCTATGCAATGCCGGTGTGAGATGAGACGTCGGTGACTTGTCGTGACGACATGCCGCCGTTGGCGGACTCTGCGTCCTCATTCTCGTCCTCGTCCTCGGCGCCGCCCTCAAGGTTGTAGTCTCGTAGTAGTGGCCGCACCAGAGCTCGCGTTGGTACTCTAGCGCCGATTCTTCGACGGATAGACTCTTCTCTACCTCGACCTCGGCCACGCGCAACTCCTCCACCCGGCGCTCCTCGATCTCCGGCGCCTCTTGCATCTCCAGCTCCCGCTCAGCGACCTCGTGAGGAAGTTGGTGCTCCATGGCCACCGCCGCCTTTTCAGACGTGGGTTGCATGCTGCAGTCCGGGGAGTCCTGGAATGTCTTGGCGTGTGCATCCTTGATCTTGGCGTGGATGGCCTCGACCCAGGCCAGGGAGACATTAGCGGCACAAACGGCAGCTCGAGCGCTCTCGGTGTTTGCATCAACCGTCGTAGTAGCAGCTGCAGCTGCCCTGTCGGCTGCCGCAGATTCCCTCTCGGCGGAAGCAGCTGCGCTCAATGCGGATGTGGTGTCACTCTCGGCATAGGCGGCCGCACTCTCGGCGTAGGCGGTGGTGCTCGGGGGGACGCGGCCATCGTACGGGCCTTCGCAAAGCGTTTCCACAGCGTCATCTTTGCAAGAAGGGGGTGCGGGAATGGGGATCGGGATTTGTGGATTCGGGGGTTGTCGGCACTAGAGCAGACGCTTCGGCGAAGCTTAAGGAGGGAGACTTAAATAGACCCAGATATTTTCATCGCAAACGGTTCCTAGAAAACAACTTTGTGTGATGTTGTAGATATCTTTTATCAGAATCTGACCTTTTTGACGCATCTGTGATCGCAAACGTTTTGCACCTTTTTTTACGGTTCTTTTACACCACTGTTTGCGATTATGGCATCGCACATAGTTTGGTCGAAGGGTCTCTGATCGTAATGTGCGCACTTCGTGTACAAAATGGACAATCTTTTTCGACATATTAGGGTTTCATATGGAACCTCATATGTTACAAAGGTATTTCATATTTTTTGAACTTATTTGAACTCCGTACTTTTTGTGTGTTCAAAATTCACCATTCAAAGCCACGTCATCAATTTTTAACCCTTTGTGACTTCATTTGGTATTTTTCATGCATTTACTGATTTTTGAAAGCTAAATGACCCTGAAATTGAAAAGCACTACAAATGAACTCTGAAAAGGTTGAAAGTTGGCATGGTATCATCATTTCACCCACATAGCATGTGCTAAAAAGTTGAGAGGGTTACGACAAAAACTGGATGCACTTCGTCTATAAAATGGACAATCTCTTTTGAAGTATAGGGGTTTGAGAAAACTCATCTGTCACAAAGGAATTTCATATTTTTGAACTTATTTGAACTCCATACTTTTTGTGTGTTCAAAATGCACCATTCATAGCCACGTCATCAATTTTCAACCCTTTCTGACTTCATTTGGTATTTTTCATGCATTTACTGATTTTTTAAAAGCTAAATGACCCTGAAATTGAAAAGCACTACAAATAAACTCTGAAAAGGTTGAAAGTTGGCATGGTATCATCATTTCACCCACATAGCATGTGCTAAAAAGTTGAGAGGGTTACGGCAAAAACTGGATGCACTTCGTGTACAAAATGGACAATCTCTTTCGAAGTATTAGGGTTTTATACGAAAACTCATATGTTACAAAGGGATTTCATTTTTTGAACTTATTTGAACTCTAGACTTTTGTGTGTTCAAAATCCACCATTCAAAGCCACATCATCAATTTTCAACCCTCTCTGACTTCATTCGGTATTTATCATGCATTTACAAATTTTTCAGCTAAATGACCCTGAAATTGAAAAGCATGACAAATGAACTCTGAAAAGGTTGAAAGTTGGCATGGTATCATCATTTCACCCACATAGTATGTGCTAAAAAGTTTAGAGGGTTATGGGAAAAACTTGACGGACTTTGTGTACAAAATGGACAACCTCTTTCGAAGTATGAGGGTTTCAGATGAAAACTCATCTATTACAAAGGGATTTCATTTATTTGAAGTTATTTGTACTCCATACTTTTTGTGTGTTCAAAATGTACCATTCAAAGCCACATCATCAATTTTCAACCCTCTCAGACTACATTTGGAATTTTTCATGCATTTACTGATTTTTTCCAGCTAAATATCCCTGAAATTGAAAAGCATGACAAATTAACTCTGCAGAGGTTGAAAGTTGGCATGGTATCATCATTTCACCCACATAGCATGTGATAAAAATTTGAGAGGGTTATGGGAAAAACTGGATGGACTTCGTGTACAAAATGGACAACCTCTTTCGAAGTATGAGGGTTTCTGAGGAAAACTCATCTGTTAGAAAGGGATTTCATTTATTTGAACTAATTTGAACTCCAGACTTTTTGTGTGTTCAAAATGCACCATTCAAAGCTACATCATCAATTTTCAACCCTCTCTGACTTCATTTGGTATTTTCATGCATTTACTGTTTTTTCAGCTAAACGACCCTGAAATTGAAAAGCATGACAAATGAACTCTGAAAAGGTTGAAAGTTGGCATTGTATAATCATTTCACCCACATAGCATGTGCTAAAAAGATGAGAGGGTTACGACATAAACTGGATGCGCACTTCGTGTACAAAATGGACAATCTCTTTCAAAGTATCAGGGTTTCATACGAAAACTCATCTGTTACAAATGTACTTCATTTTTTGAACTTATTTGAACTCCATAATTTTTGTGTGTTAAAAATGCACCATTCAGAGCCATGTCATCAATTTGCAACCCTTTCTAACTTCAATTGGTATTTGTCATGCATTTATTGATTTTTTAAAGCACTAGAAATGAACTCTGAAAAAGGTCGAAAGTTGGCATGGTACCATCAGTTCACCCACGCAGCTTGTGCTAAAAAGATGAAAGGGTTATAGCAAAAACTGGATGCACTTCGTGTACAAATAGACAATCTCTTTCGAAGTATCAGGGTTTCGTACGAAAACTTATATGCTACAAAGAAATTTCATTTTTAACTTATTTGAACTCCAGACTTTTTGTGTGTTCAAAATGCACCATTCGGAGCCACATTATCAAATTGCAACCCTTTCTTACTTTATTTGGTATTTTTCATGCATTTACTTATTTTTTAAGCTAAATGACCCTGAAATTGAAAAACACTACAAATGAACTTTGAAAAGGTTGAAAGTTGGCATGGTATCATCATTTCACCCAAATAGCATATGCTAAGAAGTTGTGAGGGTTACGACAAAAATTGGAGGCACTTCGTGTACAAAATGGACAATCTCTTTCGAAGTATCAGGGTTACGGACGAAAGCTCATCTGTTACAAAGGAATTTCATTTATTTGAACTTATTTGAACTCTAGACTTTTTATGTGTTCAAAATGCACAATCCAAAGCCACATCATCAATTTTCAACCCTTTCTAACTTCATTTGACCTTATAAAGACATTTATGTGATTTTCTAGCCATTTAATGACCGTAGTTCAAATTTGAACTACATCTACATGCAACGTCTAACCATAACGGTTTGAAAAATCATATTTTTTGTGTACTTGTGTGCGAGTTAAAAAATCTTCAGACCATGTAAATATCTTGTGTTCAAAAAAGAAAATGTAAAGATCTGGTAAGACAACCGGCCCCCACACGATTGACATTCTATTTCGTGCCTCGAGGTTTGGAAGGTGATTGGCGGGGGTTATTAATCAGACACGATTCTGTATTAGAAACCGTCAGCTATTATGTTCACACGGGGATTCTAATGCGGCAATTGTGTGTAATTCAAACTACAATACGCGTAAATTCCGGCGGCCGGCGTGTGTACTGTTCCCGTCGATCTAGATTCCGGCCGCCAATATATACTACCTTTCTCACGTATCCCCGCCTGCATTCTCATCTACATCCTCCCCTC
>LR738709.1:298216068-298246544 GCA_902687465.1 Secale cereale
CCCCCCCTCTCAAAGCTCTGCCATGGCGCCGCCGATCTGCCCACACGCCGACGACGATTCGCCGCCCCCCGAGGACGCTCATTCGATGAGCAACAACGAGGAGGACCCATACGTGCCGCCGAACGAGGTTGCGTCGGACTCCCCAACTTTGGATTGATTTTGGGGCCAATATAATCTTTTTCTGTGGAAGTCACTATCGCCGGCTGAGAAATCCAAGCAAGTGGTGTTCAAGAAGGAGATGGCGGATGAGAAAGCCAGGTACCAGGCGGCTTGTGAAGCCTGTGATGCCGCCTGGAAAAAAGAGATGGTGGAGCTTTGGGGGTGGGTGCGTCACCGTGCGGAGGAGGTGTACGAAGATGGGTACTTCGCGAGGAAGGCCAAAGGCGCTAGGCGCCTCATCGCTGCGTGGAGGTGGGCGCCCAACGAAATGGCAAGATCGTCCGGGCTCGTCCGCCAGCAAGAGGCAGATCGGTACGTCAAGCACTGCGAGGCAGAGGAGGCAGAGTACTACCTCCGTGCTGGAATAACGCCGCGCATCAGGAGTGATTATTCGTTTTAGTATTGTTTGTTTTCAATTTTATGCATTGTACCTAGTAGTTAAGTATCATTACGTATATGTGATGATATTATATATATTTTGTGGTGAACTAATGAACAAATAATATATATGCAGAATGGAAAGCGTATATACACACATTGAAGCAGAACATATAAGAACGGAAAACATAGTACACACATTGAAACAGAGGAATAAACAGAGCAATACTATGATTGTCGTGAATACATAGCTATCCACATCGAAATGACTCAACAAAAAAACGCGTCCATGATACTATTACCAACAACCCTTGCCTAGGGTAGCTCTTGGCTCTGCCTGAACTCGTGCAGGCGTTCGTACAAGTGGTTGACATGCTCGCGGTACATCTGGAGCACGATCTCGAGCTCCAAGTTGGCTATTTCATCGGAGATCGCCCGCTCGAGGATGCGATGGCCATGTTCCTCTGCTGCGCCCAGGTGGACACCTGGGCCAAGGAGGCGGTCGAGCCTACGGAACAGCGCGTTGGCATCCAGCGGGCCACAGACAAGGCGAACGGTGGCACCCATGCAAACGGCACGGGGGATGTCCGGTGCAAGTACATCACAGCCGACCTCTGGTGCAAGTACGGAGCTAAAGGCCTCTGCCCACTCGTGGCGAGGTATGGGGGTACTGATTTGACGTGTACCCAGCTGCGACGTCGTGTCGACAGCAGGCAACCGCCGATGGATCCGCTCTTGCTGTGTGGCGCGCCGCGCCTCTCACTCTGAGGTGCTCCAACGGTCTCGCCGTGCGGCGAGCCACAGCCTAACGGCGCGGACACGCCTAGCTTGCTCTACGGCGCGCCGTTAATCATGTTGTGCAGTGAGCTGCAACCTGTCGATGGTGACATGCCTATCTTGATTGGTGCACTCAAGCACCATGCGCCAAAGGTCTGCTCACCCCTGACGATGATGCGCATCACGGCGTCGTCCATCGCGTTGCCGGGGAGCGCCTCGGCCACGACGGGCCGTGGCGCCTGCTTGTTTTCCTCGTCGACGAGGTTGATGGCGGAGGCGGTGCTTTGGTGGGTTGGCATGCTTGGAAAAGGTGGGTGTGCTATAGGCTGTGCTCGTCTCCTCCGTGCGTGGTGCACCACCTATGCGCAATATAGTAGGGTGGCGGGAAATAGGTAAGGAAATGGCAGGAAATGGTGGTGTGTTCATAAAACTCCATCAATTAATGGAAACTTAGCATAGAAGGAACATCGAGTTAGCACAAGAAGTAGATGATGATCAGATGAACACGGACCACACTAGGGAACCCATCGGTGATGAATTCATCAATCCCAAACAGTTGAATACTAGCAAGCGTTTGCCCACAACACACACATCCTATTCCATCACAAACAGGTCGGATGGATCAACTGTATGCCATGTATCGCACATTGTCAATAAGTAATGCGGTAGACCTTCTTTAACATGTGTTAAAAAATAATAATAATAAAGGACCTTGAGGTTAAATTAGCTGAGGGAATGGGGCATTTCGGTCATTTTACCAAAATGACCCATCCTATCAGTTAATTTAACATCAACACAACTTCCCATCCAGTCACCCATCTGATGGCTGCTCCAGCATGAGCACACTTAACTTGATAGTTTTCTTACATGAGCTACTGGTGGAATAACTAGTCCTTGCTGATAGGAATGCCTCTTCGCATCCTTATGGCGTATCCGGATGACCGCCCGTCCCACATTGGCCAATAGATGTTGTGTAGACAGAGCATATCACATACGTCTTATTAGAAGCAATCGGCTGTGTTATTATCGGTCTTCCCACACATTTATGATGACAGACCTGTTTATCACGTATCACACACATCTTGTTAAATTGAACTGTGTTTGTTCTCTTGCCTAATCACAAACTGTTCATCTGAGTGAACCTTATGCTGTACATCGCACACACCTTGATCGGGATGACCGTTTCTTTTGTGTTGCCTAATCACAAACAGTTCATCTGAATGAACCGTATGCTATATATCACACACACCTCCATCTGCCTGCTCGTTTCTTTTGTCCCTCCTCATCGCAAATAGTTAATTGAGTTGAACCATATGCCCTGCATCGCACACGCAACTAAAATCTGAACCGTGTTTGATGCATCTGTCTTTGCAAACATTTTACACATTTTTGACGGTTCTCATACAACACAGTTTGCGATGATTGCATCGCACGCAGTTTCTCGAAGGGTCTCTGATCGTAGTTCGCATTAGCAGCATCCTGCAGTAGTGGCTTGCCGCAGCGGCGCCCTCCAGTGTTGTCAACATGGTCAACAACCGAGAGGAATAAGGAGATTATTGTACATGGTGAGGATGACAGTAGGGACCCACCAGGATCATGGAAGTAGGCAAGCAAGTGCCTCCTTTATTACAAGAAAAAAGGGTTCCTCCTGATGGTTTCCTGACATCTGGGTCGCACGCCACTGTCAAAGTAGTCAATAAACGAGATAACTACACAAGGAGGGTCAGACACCTAGGACCCAGTAGCGGGCATAGTATTTTTTTGGGACAGAGAAGGGTATCAACTGGGTTGTGCGGGAGTTGTGGCCCGTCTAGCCCAGGTTTTTATTTCATATGTTTACCACATGACCAGCCTAGTTTTTTACAGAATAACCAACTATTTCTAAAAATGGCTAGTCCAGCTATTTTGTTTTTTACAGAATAACCAACGTAGGCGTACTTGCTTTACTATGCCCTGCTGGGCCGGGAATCTTTCAAGACAAGGAGGGATGCATTCAGGCTTGCCCAGAAAATGGGCTATAAGTAATAAGAAATGGGCTATAAGTAATAATAAATGGGCTTTAAAATAGGAACTACAGCAAATAGCCAATTAGTTCCAAAATACTTTTTTCTTTAGGATTTTGATATTTTTAAATTCATTGGTTTTGTGCTGGTAAAATTTCATTGGATTTAAATTAAGGTATGTTTAGTTTTTAAATTAATTTGAATCTGGCTAGAAATTGCTGGCTGTATGTTGTTTGGGAAAGATTTGGAGGCTGACTTGTGGGTCTACTAGGTTGACGCGTACGCAAGGCTTTGTCAACTTATAGTTAACACACGATTCTATTAGCAGTGGTCGTTGGATGTCCATCTAACGGATGTGGCGCTTCTTCAATATCTGATCTTCTTGCTCCAGCCGCCCAAACCAGCGCCGGTGGGACTGCCTGCTCCCGCCTCCCGTGGCCGGCTGTGCTGCCGCACAGGCCGCACCACCCCACCCTACTCCATCGCTGGCTAGGCCATTCCTCTAATCACCCACACCACCTATTATTTTCTGGTGACGGCAGCCGAACCAGTAAACCCTTGTACTACCCACCGCATGGGCAAGCACTGCTAATTCTTCCCCTGGCTCCGGGTTGTTCCCTTCCTAGGCCTCGCCGTTGTCCACCGCCCTGGTGCTCTCGGCGCGGCCTGGTCAACGTGGTAAACGAACGACATCCATCGAAAGAGGACTGTACGTGGAGAGGCTGACAGATGGGTCCACGGCTGCACGCAAGGAAGTGCCTCCTTATTACACGAAAATAATGATTCCTCCACCTGACAGCAGGGAATCACCGGAAGGGCCTCTGTATTTCGTGAAAAAATATTCCTCCCGTTGACAGCTCGGACCCACTAGCTATATCTTCGCACAGAAGGAAGTGCCTCCTTATTACGCACACAAAAATGAATAATCCCCCGGCTATCTGGGACCCGCCATACTTGGAGGCTGACTTGTGGGCCTATTGATGCGGACGGAGGGCTTTGTCAACTTAGTCAATATGAACGATTCTAGCAGTAGTGACCGTACGATGTCCATCCAACGACCGTAGTGCTTCTTCAACCTCTGGTTTTCCTCCTCCAGCCGCCCAAACCAGTGCCGGTCGTGTCGCCTACTCCTGCCTCACGTGGTCGGTTGTGCTGCCGCGCATGCCTCTCCGCCCCACTCTACTCCCAGCGGTGGCCAGGTCATACTTGTACTCACCCACACCTTATGTTATTCTCCGACGAAGGCAGCCGAACCAGTCCCTCGTACTTCCCTCCGCCAGGGACTCAAGTGCCCTTTGTTCCATGACTCCAGATCGTTCCCATCTTAGGCCTCGTCATCCATTGCCTTGGTGCTCTCAGCGCGGTGTGGTCAAGATGGTCAGGGAATGAATTCCATCGGAAGAGGACTGTACGTGGAGAGGCTGACAGCTGGGTCAACGGCCGCAGCAAGGAAGTGCCTCCTTATTAGGCGCAAAATAATGATTCCTCCACCTGACAGCGGGACCTACCGGAGGGTCCTCTAAAAAATCATTTCCCCTCTGATAGCTGGGACCCACCAGCTACATCTTCGCACGCAAGGAAGTGCGTCCATATTACGGGCGAAAAATTATTCTCCCCCCTAACCGCTGGGACCCACCATCAATAACTTCGCACGTAATAAAGTGCCTCCTTATCCTCCCTGACAGTGGGACCCACCTGGTCCAAGCGTATGTAGCGTTGTCATTCTAGTCACGAATATGTATGTACATACTGGTTGATCGGTCTCTCTACAATGATGAATCATGGCCGAGCAAGCTGCGGCAAGTGTAGTAGTAGAGCCCCCGGCGTAGCAGTTCAGGCAGTCCATTCTAAACCATGTACATGAATGTACAACCAGATGACAACAAATATGGCCACATACTTACATACAGGCGAGGTCTCGAACGCATAGCTACTCGCGCAAACGTACAGCCATGGCACGTGTACATAGAGAGGCAAAGGACGGCAACAACGACTTCCTTTTCATCGGTAGCCAAGCAGCTGGGTCGGAATGGAGAAACAGTGGCATGTTCATTGGGAGCGAAGCCACTGGGTCGGAACGCGTCGTGTTCAACGGGAGCCAACCGGCTTGGACGGAACATCCGGAACGGGGTCTGGCATGCCGCAAAATGGAGAAAACGGCCTTCTGTTCGAGCGCGTACGGTCGAAACAGGGTCCTGTTCATCGGGAAGGGTCTGGCGTACCACAAAACTAAGGAAGCGGACTTGTGTTCGAGCTCCTAAGGTCAAAATGGGGTCCTGTTGATCGGGAGAGGTGTGGCGTACCACAAAACGGAGGAAACGGACTTCTCTTCGACCTCCTACGGTCCAAATGGGGGTCTGGTTCATCGGGAGGGGTGTGGCGTACCGCAAAATGGGACTCAACTGGCAACTATTCATCCACCATCTACTGCCTCGCTCCAGCCTCCAAGGGCTACTATTCATCCACTCTCGACCTCCTCCAGCCTCCACCTGCGACTGTTCATCCACGGCGTCTCCCTCTTAGCTCCGCCAGCTCCTGTTCATCCAGCCTCCACTGGCTACTGTTCAACCACCCCTCCACCGGCTATTGTTCATCCAGACCTCCACCGTCCAATATTCAACCAGCCCTCCACGGGGACCTGTTCGTCCACCCCCAACCGGCTCAATTGGGGTCTTATTCATCCAGCGACAATGGCCTCTAGCTAATATACCATGGGGTCCTATTCATCCAACCCTCATCGGGAACTGTTCATCCAACCCCCAACAATGTTCACTATTCATCAAGAGGCAGCAGGTTCGATCGGGTTCAGTTACCAGCAGTGGCAAACGAATCGCTCGGTCGGGTTCAGTTAATAGCCAGATCGATCGATCGCTCGGGTTCAGTAACATGTAGCCTGCAGTGCAATCGCTCGGGTTCAGTAGGCGAATGCCTCACTCGGGTTCAGTTAGAGCCCAACACCTCGCACACACGCGCGTACGTGTACGAGAGAAACGCGCAATACCTCAGTGCATCGCTCGGCCTCGACCACCCACCATAACTGGGAACTCCCAGATATTTTCCTTGCCCTCGCTTCTACCATGTTTTTTTCCATCATGGACAGCCCAAAGATTGCCATGCAGCTGCGTCTCCGGCCCTACCAGGACGAAAAGCCCATTTTCTGTCATGATTTTTTGTCATAGAAATAAGAGCGAACCACATCTATGATGATACGGGTTTTTGTCACAATTATCGTCATAGAAGTGTCATAAGCATAACAAAAAAATTGTTCGGGCTAAAATGTCACAGATGTGTCTTTTTTTGTAGTTTATACGGGATTGATTGAATCCCCGACATCGTGGTTCATCCGTTGAGATCATCATGGAACATGTGGGAGCCAATATGGTTATCCAGATCCCGCTATTGGTTATAGTCCGGAGAGGTGTCTCGGTCATGTCTGCATGGTTCCTGAACTCGTAGGGTCTACACACTTAAGGTTCGGTGACACTAGAGTTGTAATGGGAATTATTTATGGTTACTGAAACTTCTTCGGAGTCCCGGATGACACCCCGGACGTCACGAGGAGTTGTCGAATGGTCTGGAGGTGAAGATTTATATATGGAAAGTCCAGTTTCAGTCACCGGAAAAGTTTCAGGGGTTACCGGTATTGTACCGGGACCACCGAAAGGGTTCCGGGGGTCCACCGAGAGGGGCCACCTGCCCAGGGGGACCAAATGGGCTGAATATGGGTGGGAACTAGCCCCCTAGTGGGCTGGCGCTCCCCCCTAAGGGGCCCAAGGCGCCTAGGATGGAAACCCTAGGGGTGCCCCCCGGCCCACCAACTTGGGGGGCAAGTCTCCCCCCTTGGCTGCCCCCCCCCTCTATATGCATCTAGGGGGGCGGCCCCCTCTCCCCTCCAGCCTACAAATAGAGAGGGTTGGGAGGGTGGCCGCGCCCTTCCCTCTAGCGCAGCCCTCCCCCTCCTACACCTCTTCCTCCTCCGTAGTCCTGAGCGAAGCTCTGCCGGAGAACCACGAGCTCCACTGCCACCATGCTGTCGTGCTGCTAGAGCTCTCCCTCAACTTCTCCTTCCCCCTTGCCGGATCAAGAAGGAGGATACGTCCCCGGGCTGAGGTGTGTTGAAGCCGGAGGCGCCGTACGTTCGGCGCTAGACCGGATCTTCCGCGATTTGAATTGCCGCGAGTACGACTTCATCAACCGCGTTCTTTGCAACGCTTCTGCTTAGCGATCTTCAAGGGTATGAGGATGCACTCCCTCTCTCTCAGTGCTAGCATCTCCTAGATTTATCTTGGTGACCCATAGGAATTTTTTGAATTATTACTACGTTCCCCACAGTGGCATCATGAGCTAGGTCGATGCGTAGATTCTATGCACAAGTAGAACACAAGTAGTTGTGGGCGATGATTTGGTAAATTTGCTTGCCGTTACTAGTCCTATCTTGATTCGGTGGCATTGTGGGATGAAGGGGCCCAGACCGACTTTACATGTATGCTTACATGAGACTGGTTCAACCGCCTGACATGCACTTGTTGCATAAGGTGGCTAATGCGTGTCTGTTTCTCCCACTTTAGCCTGATCGGATTCGATGAAGAGGGTCCTTATGAAGGGTAAACAGAAATTGGCATATCACCGTTGTGGCTTTTGCGTAGGTAAGAAACGTTCTTGCTAGAAACCCATAGCAGCCACGTAAAACATGCAACAACAATTAGAGGGTGTCTAACTTGTTTTTGCAGGGTATGCTATGTGATGTGATATGGCCAAAAGGATGTGATGAATTATATATGTGATGAATGAGATTGATCATGTTCTTGTAATAGGAATCATGACTTGCATGTCGATGAGTGTGACAACCGGAAGGAGCCATAGGAGTTGTCTTAATTTATTGTATGACCTGTGAGTTAATAAAACCGCCATGTAATTACTTTACTTTATTGCTAACCATTAGCCATAGTAGTAGAAGTAGAAGTAATAGTTGGCGAGACAACGTCATGAAGATACGATGATGGATATCATGATGATGGAGATCATGGTGTCATGCCGGCAACGATGGTGATCATGCCGCGCCTCAAAGATGGAGATCAAAGGTACAAGATGATATTGGACATATCATGTCACTTTATGATTTGCATGTGATTTTTATAATGTTTACATCTTATTTTCTTTGAACGACGGTAGCATAAATAAGATGATCCCTCAATAATTTTTCAAGAAATGTGTTCCCACTAAGTGTGCATTGTTGCGAAGATTTGTTGTTTCAAAGCACCACATAATGATTGGGTGTGATAGATTCTAACGTTCGCATACAACGGGTGTAAGCCAGATTTACACGTGCAAAACACTTAGGTTGACTTGACGAGCCTAGCATGTACAGACATGGCCTCGGAACATGAGAGACTCAAAGGTCGAACATGAGTCGTATAGTAGATGCGATCAACATGGAGATGTTCACAATTGATGACTAGTCTGTCTCACGTGATGATCGGACACGTCCTAGTCGATTAGGATCATGTATCACATAGATGACTAGAGGGATGTCTATCTGAGTGGGAGTTCATTAAATAATTTTATTTCATGAATTTAATTATCATAAACTTAGTCTAAAATTGTCTTTACAATCTATTTTGTAGATCCAATGTCCCACGCTAATGTTGCCATCAACTTCAACGCGTTCCTAGAGAAAACCAAACTGAAAGACGATAGAAGCAACTATACCGAGTGGGTCCGTAACTTGAGGATCATCCTCATAGATTCCAAGAAAGCATATGTCCTTGAAGCACTGCTAGGTGACACACCCATTTTCCCAGCAACTCAAGACATTATGAACGTATGGCAGTCGTGTAGTGATGATTACTCCCTGTTTCAGTGCGGCATGCTTTACAGCTTAGAACTGGGGCTCCAAAAGTGTTTTGAGCAACACGGAGCATATGCGATGTTCCAAGAGATGAGAATGGTTTTCCAAGCTCATGCCCGGGTCAAGAGATATGAAGTCTCCGACAAGTTCTTCAGTTGTAAGATGGAGGAAAACAGTTCTGTTAGCGAGCATATACTCAAAATGTCTGGGTTGCACAACCACTTGTCTCAGCTGGGAGTTAATCTTCCAGATGACTCGGTCATTGACATAATCCTCCAGTTGCTTCCACCTAGCTACAAGAGCTTTGTGATGAACTTCAATATGCAAGGGATGGAGAATTCCATTCCTGAGTTATATTCGATGCTGAAATCAGCGGAGGTGGAGATCAAAAAGGAACATCAAGTGTTGATGGTGAATAAGGCCACTAGTTTCAAGAAAGGCATGGGTAAGAAGAACTTTAAGAAGGACGGAATGGGAGTTGCCGTGCCCGATAAGTCAGTTGCCGGGAAGAAGCCAAAGAATGGACCCAAGCCTGAGACTGAGTGCTTTTATTGCAAGGGAAATGGTCACTGGAAGTGGAACTACCCCAAGTACTTAGCGGATAAGAAGGCCGACAACGTCAAAGGTATATATGATATACATGTTATTGATGTGTACCTTACCAGTGCTCGCAGTAGCTCCTGTGTATTTGATACCGGAGCGGTTGCTGACATTTGTAACTCAAAACAGAAGCTGTGGAATAAGCGGCGACTTGCGAAGGACAGGGTGACGATGCGCGTAGGGAATGGTTCCAAGGTCGATGTGATCGCCGTCGGCACGCTACCTCTACATCTACCTTTGGGATTAGTTTTAAACCTCAATAATTTTTGTTTAGTACCAACTTTGAGCATGAACATTGTATTTGGATCTCGTTTGATGCGAGATGGCTACTCCTTTAAATCTGAGAATGATGGTTGTTCTATTTATATGAGAGATATGTTTTATGGTCATGCCCCGCTGGTCAATGGTTTATTTTTATTGAATCTCGAACGTGATGTTACACATATTCATAGTGTGAATGCCATAAGATGTAAGGTTGATAATGATAGTCCCACATACTTGTGGCACTGCCACCTTGGTCATATTGGTGTCAAACGCATGAAGAAACTCCATGCAGATGGACTTTTGGAGTCTCTAGATTATGAATCATTTGACACGTGTGAACCAAGCCTCTTGGGCATGATGACGAAGACTCTGTTCTCTGGAACAATGTGTCAGGACCGGTTTTCCAATAAAACACTTATTGAAAAATCGCCCCTTTCGTCAAACTAGTATAGAGAAATCCTCCATACTGGCAGACAGATCCTTGATACAGAAAATCCAGAAGTACTAAATATTATACAGGGTTGAGCTGAGGCTGCTCAACAATTTATTACAAGTACGCCAATATTATACATAAAGGCGGGTATGACACAACGGGATATGGTAGCATAACTACTAACTCGTAGATATAGTGGTAGTGGATATGTCACAACGATGTGGGTGGCGTGACTCCAATATCTTACACTCATCAAGCGCCGGAGTGAGGCTCGATGATTTTATTATGGTGGCGGAAGCGTATATAATACAAGTGACCAACTCCAGGATCGCAAGGGACTGACTGGGACTCCTCTAGGCGTCGGACTCGCTATCGAACTCTTCATCCATAAGATCGCCTTCGTCAACATCTGGCCAAATCAACAAGCCAGGTGAGTACTTTGAATGTACTCGCAAGACAGTTTGGACATAAGATATAACAATTGCAAACATGATGCATACGAGCAGATTAGTAATGCACACTTGAGTGATTAAATTGGCACTGCAACATAAATAAAATAGCTGAAGACCGATCGGGTGTCTGAAGCGACACCTCGAAGGGTAAAATAGAATAAACATGCCGCAGTCGGGCGTCAGGGCGACACCGCAGATAGGGCTTATATCAAAGGTAAATAACAAGGATGCCACAGTCGGACGTCTGAGCGACATCACATAAAGGGCTTATATCAAAAGTAAATGACAAGGATGCCACAGTCGGACGTCTGAGCGACATCACATAAAGGGCTTATATCAAAAGTAAATGACAAGGATGCCACAGTCGGACGTCTGAGCGACATCACATAAAGGGCTTATATCACAAAAAAAATTTGAGTAATTCCTGGAGGTAGCACCATCCCAAGGAATACTCGGCACATAAAAGTAACAGGTTAGTCCATTCACAGGAGTAACATTCAACCGGGTTTACCTCTGTCAGTAAGTATTAGTTCTACAGAGACTGACGCTGAGACTGACACTGATCTGCTAACCAACGTCCTTGACCAAGGACTTGATTATGCGAATGGTTTTGACTCAGCAGAGTTTGTACTTTACCACAGCCAACGGATTTCAGTAGTCACCAAGGACTAGTTCCGTTCACGGTATTTTAGAAGAAAACACATCTAACCAGTACACACCCATTCCACAATTCCGTTGCCAGGAATCACCCTAGGCAACGTTCAAGAAAAACTCTTGAGGCTGGGAGGTCACTCCTCGAATAGCATGGGATCAAATTTATATCGCGCGCTCTAAGGGGTGCCCCCCTCTCGGTCCCAACCGGAAACACCCATGCCCCCTGACCGGATGACAGCTTTAATCCAGGGCCATGGAACCTTCATCACGGCCTCTCTATTTGGTGTGTACCAGGGAAGAGGTTTGCAACTTACTAAACCGTATTCTTTGCAGAAAACATGTGGCAGCACAAAAAGGGAAATGGACGGGATCGAGACTTGATCCACGTCGACACCGGAGTTAAACAGTTGATATAGAACTGGCATACTCCAACAATACCAGCTTACAACCTATCATGCCACCACATGATCAGGTTGTTTCTCCATCTTATGATCTCATCAAGTTTTGTAGCTCACTTGCAACTTACCTTGCATGGAATATAACATCCAACAAATGCTTATATAAACATGCCATAAGAAAAACCACACTAGCAAACATGAAAAACACTCATCATATCAAAGGTTCAAACATGCTTGCCTGGTTCGGAGTAGTCGGAGTCTAGCTCGGCGAAGTTTGCGGCTCCGTCACCTCCTTCGGTATCTACGGTATAAAAGAAATCGAATACTAACGTAAATACGTGCGTGCGCAAAAAGTGTTCCAAATATTTTTCAAATAAATATGATAAAAAACTAGGCAGGATTATGAAGATGACAGAAAAGGAATCAACTAAAAATCATTTTTAGTTTAAAAGTTATAAAGAAAACAAACCCAGGGACTAGTCTGTAATAAAACAAAAACTATCCAGGGGGTAGTTTGAATAGACAGAAAACGCTTCGGATGAAATACGCCAAGCCGAATAGAAAGCGTACTTTGCCCGAAGGCGTTTTCAGAAAACGTTTCGAATAAAAAGAAAAGGCTGACAAGGGGGTCCCGCATGTCAGGTTTGAAAGGGAAAACAGAGCTCGCCGGCGCCAGAGACCTGCGATGATCGCCGGCGACGAACCACTGCGAGGCAGAGAGGGAGGGAAGTACCGGCGTGTTCAGGAGGTCCTTCCGCATCGGTGGGTGGTGGAAGAGACCGACGGGAAACACCACAGCGACGGCTACTTCCTCTACGGCGGACGGCGGCGTCGGGCGATGATGGGTCTCACTGGAGGAGGCTGCCGACACCAAATTGACGCTTGGGTTAGACGAGGTGGTGGACCAGAAGGTTGCTGACCAAGCTTGGGAAGCGGGGGTGCTCTCACCAGAGCGGATCTTGCCGGAGCCCGAAGCGGATCGGGGCGGCCGGAGTCGGGGAAGAAGGCTCTTCCGAGGCCCTCTGAGGGGTTTTGGCGAGGCTGCGGTGGGGTGTGGTGGATGCGGTGGCTTCACAACGCCTCTGGGGTCCTATTTATAGGCGGGCGAGGAAAGTGCCGTGAGCAAAATATCTCCGGCGAGAGATTACGGCGAGGCAGTGGTCGGGCAGGTGGTTTAGGTGACTGGGCATCTACGGATTGGTCCACTGGCTCCATTCAACAGCTAATCTTGATCGCGTTTGGCCTGCTCCCGCGGTTTCGACGGAACGGAGCTCACGGGCTCGTCGGCGGCAGGAACGTGCTCTGCGCGTCTCAGGCCACGGCGAGTGTCCCTTAGCGCGCTCTGAGGATAAGATGGCCACGCGGAGGCTTGAGGAGGCTTGGGCGGTGCTGGATTACGGTGCTCTTTGCTGAGCTCGTCTGAAGGCCGAGGCGGGCGGCTCTGTCATCGCTGCACTCGCCGGAGACGATGGGACGGCTCAGCACCGACGCCCACGTCCAGCCAACCGACCGTGCGGCGCGAGGATAAGGAGGAGGAGCAGTGAGCAAGAGGCCAAGCGAGGAACTGGTGAGATTGTCGACGATCGACTGAAGGAAACGACACTGGCGACTGAACTTTAACACTGAACCCTGAAACTTGACAGGAACAGTGCATGTAAGCTGCTTGATGAAATGTTTGACGCACGTGGAAAACTTTTCTTGAGCTGGGACTTGGTGAGGTGGTCCCTTGATGCATCTGGAGACTGCCTGAATTATCACAGAATTTTTGGAAAGAAGAAAGAATGAAATTCACCAAAAATGGCAAATCTGCTCCAAACTTGCAGCAAGCATATTTTGAAAATTTTGAACTGATGACCAGAAGATCTTGATGGATATAAGTTGAGGGTACTAAGGACTAGCCATAGGAATTTATTTGGAGCCAAGATTCAAAGGGAATCTAGTAGTTCCTTTGTAAATCACTAAGGTCCAAATAAATGACAGAAAAGGATTTTGTGGTTTAAATAAATAGAAATAAAATCTAGGGGAAGTTGAAACTTGCTGGAATTGATGCTTGACTTCATCCAAAGTAGGGAGGAAGGTTTTGGGAGGAAGTTTTCAACATATGTCATGGCAAGAGTGTATTTTTGAATAGGGAGGGAAAAATCCAAAATGATAGGAATTCTTTTTTAACAAAAGAATTAGTAAAACAATCCAAGAGTATTTGTGTTGAACCAACATAAGTTGAAAGACCCTCAAGGCCAGAATCAAGATTGAGAAGGACTCAAAAAGATCTGTCAGAAACAAAAATTTGGGTAGGAGGGTCTCTCTAAAAAAAATTCAAATAACCTCCTTTAAATCAAATAAAGAATTTGATAAAAACCAAACCAAAATTTTGGGGTGTTACAACACCCACCCCCTTAGGAAAAATCTCGTCCCCGAGATTCCAGCTGATCCTCAAATAGGTGTGGGTACTCTGCCCGAAGAAAATCCTCCCTCTCCCAAGTCGCTTCATCTTCGGTGTGATTGCTCCACTGAACCTTGAAGAACTTAATTGCCTTCTGACGGGTTCTTATTTCAGACTCCTCCAATATTTTTACTGGACGTTCCCTGTAGGTGAGGTCCGGTTGTACGTCAATGCTCTCATGAGATACACGCTTCTCTGGGTTGCTTACACACTTCCTCAATTGTGATATGTGAAACACGTCATGGACGTCTGACAGTTCCTCGGGTAGGTCTAGCTGGTAGGCTACTGTGCCTCTTCGTGCAGTCACACGGAAAGGTCCAATAAAACGTGGTGCTAGCTTTCCCTTAATTTTGAATCGCTGCAGGCCCCGCATAGGGGATACTCTTAGATACACATAGTCACCGGGTTCAAAACTGACTTCACGATGTTTCTGGTCATAATAACTCTTTTGTCGGCTCTGGGCTGTCTTGAGTCGATCCCTGATTAATTTAACCTTCTCCTCAGCTTCCTTGAGCATGTCTGGGCCGAAGATACGGCTGTCTCCTGTCTCTGACCAATTTAATGGGGTACGGCATCTTCGCCCATACAAAGCTTCAAAAGGTGCCATCTGTAGACTGGATTGGTAACTGTTGTTGTACGCGAACTCGGCATAAGGTAAACTTTCTTCCCAACTGGTTCCATAGGTGAGAACACATGCTCTCAGCATGTCCTCTAGAATTTGGTTTACACGTTCAGTCTGTCCTCCAGTCTGGGGGTGATATGCTGTGCTGAATACTAGTTGAGTTCCCAGAGCTTGTTGTAAATGATCCCAAAATCTAGAGACGAATTGAGTGCCTCTGTCGGATATTATGGTCCTTGGGACTCCATGTAGACAGACAATACGGGAGAGATAAAGCTTGGCAAGCTTCTGAGTGGTGTGGGTTGTCTTTACCGGAATAAAATGTGCCACCTTGGTCAACCTATCTGTGATGACCCATATGGCATCATTTCCGTGTCGTGACTGAGGTAGTCCGACAATAAAATCCATTCCAATCTCGTCCCATTTCCATTCAGGTATCCTGTTTGGCTGTAATAGTCCTGTTGGTTTTTGGTGCTCGGCTTTAATGCGCTGACATGAATCACAACAGGCAATAAATGTGGCTATATCCCTCTTCATACCGTGCCACCAAAATCTTTCCTGAATGTCCTTGTACATTTTTGTTCCTCCGGGGTGGATGGAATATGGAGCGGTATGGCCTTCGGTCAAAATTTGTTGTTTGAGGTCTTCTACATTTGGCACGCAAAGCCTGTCTCCGTACCATAGTATTCCCTCACTGTCTACGACGAATTCTGAGGCTTTGCCCAGACTCACTTTTCTTTTTATGCCTTCGATGCTGGGGTGTCCTTGCTGAGCTTTCTTAATTTGTTCCATTAGGGTGGGTTGTATTTCCAAATTTGACATAGTGCCTTCAGTAACCAACACCATGTTGAGTTTGGCAAACTCCCTCTGAAACTCAGGTCTCAAGTTTTGTGAGCTGGCGTTGCTCGAGCTTGGATTGCGGCTGAGAGCATCTGCCACTACATTTGCCTTTCCTGGATGGTAGTGAATGCCAACATCATAGTCTTTTACTAATTCCAACCAGCGTCGTTGTCGCAAATTGAGTTCTGGTTGTGTGAAAACATATTTGAGGCTTTTATGGTCTGTATATATTTCACAACGATTTCCAAGCAAAAAGTGCCTCCATTCTTTGAGTGCATGAATAACTGCTGCTAATTCCAAGTCATGAGTGGGTTAGTTTTCTTCATGCTTTCGCAGTTGCCTGGAAGCATATGCGACTACTTTGCCTTCTTGCATTAATACGCATCCGAGGCCCTTCCGGGACGCGTCGCAATACACTTCAAAATTTTTGTGTATGTCTGGTATGACCAATACTGGTGCTGTTGTTAATCTCTTTTTGAGTTCTTGGAAACTTTTCTCGCAATCTTCAGTCCACACAAATTTCTTATCCTTCTTGAGTAGCTGTGTCATAGGTTTTGCTATGGTGGAGAATCCCTCAATAAATCTTCTGTAATATCCAGCCATTCCCAGAAAGCTTCGTACGTCGGTTACGTTGGCTGGTGGTCTCCAGTCGAGTACGGCCTTGACTTTTTCTGGGTCCACGGCAACGCCTTATTGGGTTAATACGTGGCCCAAAAAACCAACCTGTTTTAGCCAAAATTCACATTTACTGAATTTGGCGTACAATTGATGCTTCCTTAATTCTCCCAGCACAATTCTGAGATGTTCAGCATGTTCTTCTAGTGTTTTAGAATATACCAAAATATCATCAATGAACACCACAACAAATTTGTCCATAAATTTCATGAACACTTTGTTCATGAGGTGAACAAAATATGCGGGGGCGTTTGTCAGTCCAAACGGCATTACTGTAAACTCATATAATCCGTATCTGGAAGTGAATGCTGTTTTAGGGATATCTTCTGTCCGTACTTTTAATTGATGATATCCTGACCTTAAATCAATCTTTGAGAAAACCTTGGCTTGTGCAAGCTGGTCAAATAAATCATTTATCCGTGGCATCGGATATTTGTTTTTGATGGTAACCATGTTGAGTGCTCGATAGTCTATACATAATCTCAGTGTCCCATCCTTTTTCTTGGCAAATAATACTGGCGAACCCCAAGGTGAGGAGCTGGCCCGGATAAATCCTTTGTCCAGTAATTCTTTTATTTGCTTCTTCAATTCTACCAACTCGGAAGGTGCCATTCTATAAGGTTTCTTGTAAAAGGGAGTGGTTCCAAGTGCTAGTTCAATAGTGAATTCTATTTCTCGGTCTGGTGGCATGCCTGGTAGCTCTTCAGGAAATACATCAGGAAACTCACACACCACTGGAACTTTATTTAAATCTGAAATATCCACCTTGTTCAATCTTGGTCGTAATGATACTGGTCTTACTTGAGCTGCAATTTTTATCGTCTTCCCGTGGTGATGAGTGAGGATCACAGTCCGATTGAAACAGTCGATAAATCCCTTGTTGGTGGTTAACCAGTCCATCCCTAGGATAACATCCAGTCCCTTATTTTCCAATACAATGAGGTTTGCTTGAAACTTTAATCCCTCGAGCTCAATAACCACACCTTGGCAATAACTCTGGGTGATTTGCTTAATCCCGGGGGACTTGATGGTCATAGAATTTTCCAAGGGGAGAATTGAAAAATCATGTTGTAAAGCAAATTTCTTTGAAATGAACGAATGAGAAGCTCCAGAATCAAACAAAACCGTGGCAGGTATTGTGTTGAAAGGAAACGTACCGAGTACGATATCCGGAGCATTTTGCGCTTCTTCCTTGGTCACATGGTTCACGTGACCCTTCTGTGATTGTTGCTGGGATTGAAGTTGTTACGCTTGGGGGCTGAATTATTTCCACCATTGTTTGTCTTGGGGGCCGAGTTTCTTGGCTTTGGGCATTGCTTGGCATAGTGTCCTTCCTCTCCACAAGCGAAGCAAGTAACGCCTGGGTGATACGTAAAATCTTTATCCCTTGCATGAAAATTCTTGTTTGAGCGTGGAACACTGGTTGCGGATTTGTTCGCCCCATTTTTCCGAGAATCAATCTTGTTCCGGTTGTCGCGAGATTGAGAAGTCTTGTCCCGCTTGCGCTTGCGAAATTCCTCCAAGCTGCGGCGTTCATTCTCCAAGGTAATAGCTTTGTCCACAAGTGTTTTGAAATCTGGAAAGGTGTGCACGACCAGTTGGCATTTAAGTGCTGGTGCCAGACCGTCCAGAAATTTTTCCATCTTTTTATTTTCAGTCATATGTTCTTCGTTGGCGTAACGAGATAGTTGAGTAAACTGACTATTGTACTCAGTCACTGACATGCTTCTTTGCTTGAGGTCATCAAACTCCCTCTTCTTGATCTTCATAACACTTCTGGGAATGTGCGCCCCACGAAAATTTTCCTTAAACTCCTCCCAGGTGATGTTGTTTTCATTGGGGTGCATGTGTAGAAAATTTTCCCACCACGATGCAGCTGCTCCTGTAAGGTAGTGAGGTGCATACAGTACTTTCTCACGGTCTGAACATTGTGCAATAATTAGTTTCCTCTAAATGTCTCGAAGCCAATCATCAGCCTCAAGAGGTTTATCCGTGTGAGAGAAAGTTGGGGGACGCGTCTTTTGTAGTTCAGCCAATCTGGAATGCTGCTGGTATGGTTCGCGGTGATTTCTCATGTTGATAATATGGCTCATCATTTCTTGATGTTGCTGCTGGCTTTGCTCATAAAGGCGGCATACTTGAGAAAATGTTGCTTCACTGTCTTGCTGACTTGACTGCCCCTGTGTGAAATTGTTACTTGCCTGGGTACCATAATTTTCTTCCGGCGGGCTTCGCATGGAACGATTCCAGGGACGATGCATTTTCCACTCTGGGGTATTTTGCAGAACTCATGAGGAAAACCGGGTAGTAAAAATAAATAATTTTGCAAGGGCAGGAATTTTAAAACTCCAAGATTTTTCAAGAAAGCATTTGATTGCGCATGGAGAAGGACCGCTCAGTATCTTACACGCAAGCCATAATTATACAATACCTCACTCAGGATGCGCGTACACATTCCTGACATGTTATTTAGGCTAGTGCACTTCTCCGAGTTCCTACATGATGCGCACACAAACTACTTCTCACCAAGCCTATATACATATAAACATATCATACAAGCAGGTACATCACCCGGCTGCTCGGCGCACTCAGTCGGAGATGGTAAATATTTCCCTCGGCCTGCCGAGGGTAAGTCCCAGTACTGCTGGGGACTCAACTTCTTCCTCACTAATAGGCTCTAGGCGTGGAGTACTGGGTTGTGCGGCTGAAGCGGGTGTGGTAGGCGGTGCAGCACGAACTGGGGTAGGAGCAATGACTTGGTCAAACTCCTCAGTGGTAGGTAGGCGGCGAGCGGTGGCTCGGATGGCAGGTGCATAGGATGATGAGGACGAGATGTATGACAGTGGTGGTGCTGTGTGGAGTAGTTCCCTCCTGTTGGCAACACAGCCCTGAACTGAGTCCATACGGGCAGCCACCAAGTCGTCCACGAGGTTATCAAAAGCTGCCTCAAGAGCCTTGAGATACTCAACAAGCATCTCAATAGCATCATCTCGTTCTCCCCTAGTGCAAGCAAATGCATAGTGACAAGTGTATGGCACGTGGCATGGGAGGTAGCGGTAGCGACGAGCCTTCATCGAAGGAAGAGCATCCCGGAGACGAGCTATTGCCTCACGGGCAGCCATCTGCATGGCATGCCTCTCCGTAGGCATGGCCCTCCCAACAAATCGGAAGCGGCGTAATTCAGAACGCCCTCCCTTGAATTGCACCGCAGCCTGGTGCATAGACACGCTGTCGCTGATCTTGTGCTCGTAGAGTGTGAACTCCGGACGAGTCAATGGCCCGATCGCGACCTTGGCGATGGAGGCGAGGAGCTTGATAAACCCCTCAGGCACATTGGCGAACACCTGTGATTCACAGTCGCGGCCAGCCATCTACAAAAGTAGACAAACATTCCAGATAGTCAAATCATAAATTTATGATGACTAACAGAAAAATTGCTACAATTGTAAATTGCTAAAATAGCACCTAATACGCTAATAACCGATTAGAGAGCGCACCTAGTGGCTTCCTACAGTCAGCCTGGCTCTGATACCAAGGTTGTCAGGACCGGTTTTCCAATAAAACACTTATTGAAAAATCGCCCCTTTCGTCAAACTAGTATAGAGAAATCCTCCATACTGGCAGACAGATCCTTGATACAGAAAATCCAGAAGTACTAAATATTATACAGGGTTGAGCTGAGGCTGCTCAACAATTTATTACAAGTACGCCAATATTATACATAAAGGCGGGTATGACACAACGGGATATGGTGGCATAACTACTAACTCGTAGATATAGTGGTAGTGGATATGTCACAACGATGTGGGTGGCGTGACTCCAATATCTTACACTCATCAAGCGCCGGAGTGAGGCTCGATGATTTTATTATGGTGGCGGAAGCGTATATAATACAAGTGACCAACTCCAGGATCGCAAGGGACTGACTGGGACTCCTCTAGGCGTCGGACTCGCTATCGAACTCTTCATCCATAAGATCGCCTTCGTCAACATCTGGCCAAATCAACAAGCCAGGTGGGTACTTTGAATGTACTCGCAAGACAGTTTGGACATAAGATATAACAATTGCAAACATGATGCATACGAGCAGATTAGTAATGCACACTTGAGTGATTAAATTGGCACTGCAACATAAATAAAATAGCTGAAGACCGATCGGGTGTCTGAAGCGACACCTCGAAGGGTAAAATAGAATAAACATGCCGCAGTCGGGCGTCAGGGCGACACCGCAGAAAGGGCTTATATCAAAGGTAAATAACAAGGATGCCACAGTCGGACGTCTGAGCGACATCACATAAAGGGCTTATATCAAAAGTAAATGACAAGGATGCCACAGTCGGACGTCTGAGCGACATCACATAAAGGGCTTATATCAAAAGTAAATGACAAGGATGCCACAGTCGGACGTCTGAGCGACATCACATAAAGGGCTTATATCACAAAAAAAAATTGAGTAATTCCTGGAGGTAGCACCATCCCAAGGAATACTCGGCACATAAAAGTAACAGGTTAGTCCATTCACAGGAGTAACATTCAACCGGGTTTACCTCTGTCAGTAAGTATTAGTTCTACAGAGACTGACGCTGAGACTGACACTGATCTGCTAACCAACGTCCTTGACCAAGGACTTGATTATGCGAATGGTTTTGACTCTGCAGAGTTTGTACTTTACCACAGCCAACGGATTTCAGTAGTCACCAAGGACTAGTTCCGTTCACGGTATTTTAGAAGAAAACACATCTAACTAGTACACACCCATTCCACAATTCCGTTGCCAGGAATCACCCTAGGCAACGTTCAAGAAAAACTCTTGAGGCGGGGAGGTCACTCCTCGAATAGCATGGGATCAAATTTATATCGCGCGCTCTAAGGGGTGCCCCCCTCTCGGTCCCAACCGGAAACACCCATGCCCCCTGACCGGATGACGGCTTTAATCCAGGGCCATGGAACCTTCATCACGGCCTCTCTATTTGGTGTGTACCAGGGAAGAGGTTTGCAACTTACTAAACCGTATTCTTTGCAGAAAACATGTGGCAGCACAAAAAGGGAAATGGACGGGATCGAGACTTGATCCACGTCGACACCGGAGTTAAACAGTTGATATAGAACTGGCATGCTCCAACAATACCAGCTTACAACCTATCATGCCACCACATGATCAGGTTGTTTCTCCATCTTATGATCTCATCAAGTTTTGTAGCTCACTTGCAACTTACCTTGCATGGAATATAACATCCAACAAATGCTTATATAAACATGCCATAAGAAAAACCACACTAGCAAACATGAAAAACACTCATCATATCAAAGGTTCAAACATGCTTGCCTGGTTCGGAGTAGTCGGAGTCTAGCTCGGCGAAGTTTGCGGCTCCGTCACCTCCTTCGGTATCTACGGTATAAAAGAAATCGAATACTAACATAAATACGTGCGTGCACAAAAAGTGTTCCAAATATTTTTCAAATAAATATGATAAAAAACTAGGCAGGATTATGAAGATGACAGAAAAGGAATCAACTAAAAATCATTTTTAGTTTAAAAGTTATAAAGAAAACAAACCCAGGGACTAGTCTGTAATAAAACAGAAACTATCCAGGGGTAGTTTGAATAGACAGAAAACGCTTCGGATGAAATACGCCAAGCCGAATAGAAAGCGTACTTTGCCCGAAGGCGTTTTCAGAAAACGTTTCGAATAAAAAGAAAAGGCTGACAAGGGGGTCCCGCATGTCAGGTTTGAAAGGGAAAACAGAGCTCGCCGGCGCCAGAGACCTGCGATGATCGCCGGCGACGAACCACTGTGAGGCAGAGAGGGAGGGAAGTACCGGCGTGTTCAGGAGGTCCTTCCGCGTCGGTGGGTGGTGGAAGAGACCGACGGGAAACACCACAGCGACGGCTACTTCCTCTACGGCGGACGGCGGCGTCGGGCGATGATGGGTCTCACTGGAGGAGGCTGCCAACACCAAATTGACGCTTGGGTTAGACGAGGTGGTGGACCAGAAGGTTGCTGACCAAGCTTGGGAAGCGGGGGTGCTCTCACCAGAGCGGATCTTGCCGGAGCCCGAAGCGGATCGGGGCGGCCGGAGTCGGGGAAGAAGGCTCTTCCGAGGCCCTCTGAGGGGTTTTGGCGAGGCTGCGGTGGGGTGTGGTGGATGCGGTGGCTTCACAACGCCTCTGGGGTCCTATTTATAGGCGGGCGAGGAAAGTGCCGTGAGCAAAATATCTCCGGCGAGAGATTACGGCGAGGCAGTGGTCGGGCAGGTGGTTTAGGTGACTGGGCATCTACGGATTGGTCCACTGGCTCCATTCAACAGCTAATCTTGATCGCGTTTGGCCTGCTCCCGCGGTTTCGACGGAACGGAGCTCACGGGCTCGTCGGCGGCAGGAACGTGCTCTGCGCGTCTCAGGCCACGGCGAGTGTCCCTTAGCGCGCTCTGAGGATAAGATGGCCACGCGGAGGCTTGAGGAGGCTTGGGCGGTGCTGGATTACGGTGCTCTTTGCTGAGCTCGTCTGACGGCCGAGGCGGGCGGCTCTGTCATCGCTGCACTCGCCGGAGACGATGGGACGGCTCAGCACCGACGCCCACGTCCAGCCAACCGACCGTGCGGCGCGAGGATAAGGAGGAGGAGCAGTGAGCAAGAGGCCAAGCGAGGAACTGGTGAGATTGTCGACGATCGACTGAAGGAAACGACACTGGCGACTGAACTTTAACACTGAACCCTGAAACTTGACAGGAACAGTGCATGTAAGCTGCTTGATGAAATGTTTGACGCACGTGGAAAACTTTTCTTGAGCTGGGACTTGGTGAGGTGGTCTCTTGATGCATCTGGAGACTGCCTGAATTATCACAGAATTTTTGGAAAGAAGAAAGAATGAAATTCACCAAAAATGGCAAATCTGCTCCAAACTTGCAGCAAGCATATTTTGAAAATTTTGAACTGATGACCAGAAGATCTTGATGGATATAAGTTGAGGGTACTAAGGACTAGCCATAGGAATTTATTTGGAGCCAAGATTCAAAGGGAATCTAGTAGTTCCTTTGTAAATCACTAAGGTCCAAATAAATGACAGAAAAGGATTTTGTGGTTTAAATAAATAGAAATAAAATCTAGGGGAAGTTGAAACTTGCTGGAATTGATGCTTGACTTCATCCAAAGTAGGGAGGAAGGTTTTGGGAGGAAGTTTTCAACATATGTCATGGCAAGAGTGTATTTTTGAATAGGGAGGGAAAAATCCAAAATGATAGGAATTCTTTTTTAACAAAAGAATTAGTAAAACAATCCAAGAGTATTTGTGTTGAACCAACATAAGTTGAAAGACCCTCAAGGCCAGAATCAAGATTGAGAAGGACTCAAAAAGATCTGTCAGAAACAAAAATTTGGGTAGGAGGGTCTCTCTAAAAAAAATTCAAATAACCTCCTTTAAATCAAATAAAGAATTTGATAAAAACCAAACCAAAATTTTGGGGTGTTGAACCTGAGATTTGAAACAAATTATCCGATTAATAGTCGACCGATAAAATCGATTAATCGGCCGATTTCCGATTAATCTTTAATCCTTAGCTGACCGAGAAGATAACGATAAGCAATATCCTCAACATTGGTTTCATCTAATTCCGACTAACGAGCAAAAAGTAGTGATTGTTTGAAGATTAGGGACTAATTTATAAAAACTTTAACTACGGATAGGTCCCTGGTGAAAATAAGAGAAAAGAAAAACACTAAATAGAGAATGTTCCTTTTTCTGATCTAAACAGCAGGCGTTCACTGTATAATAAAACCTAAAAACGAATCTAGGGTTTTCTGAAAAAATGATCTAGGTTTCTGAAAAAACCGAAAATAAAATAAATAAGAACGGCGGCGTTTTTTTTACCGAAAACGGGTCGGGTCAGGTTCGGCGGATCGGGTCGCTGTAGCGACCAGACCTCAAACAGTCTGATCTCTGTGCATCAGTGTCATCCCTTGATCAGTAATGTTGACACGCACAGTACTTGAAGGATTTATAACAGAGTGGCAATCACACACTTATTACATCAAAAGTTTCAAAGACGAACTTATTACAATAAAAATGGCTTTAGGCCATCTAACAACGATAACAGCGGAAGGCTTGGAAGATAAGTGAGTCCATCAACTCCAACGACATCACTGAGTATAGAACCACGACCTAAAGGCACCTTACTCGTCGTCTGAAAAGTCTGCAACATGAACGTTGCATCCCGAAAACGGGTCAGCACATGGAATATGCTGGCAAAGTAACACATAGAGAGTAACAAAAGTAAAGCTATACTGTATGCAAATATGGCTGGTGGAAAGCTCTATGGTTATAGTTTTTCATAAAGCCAATTTTTCCCTACTGCAAAGGAATAGATTTTAATTAACTATCATGGTAGTTGAAACATCATTGAGAAGGTTCACCCGACTCAATCCCAATTAATGTAAACATTAACCCAACAAATTAACTTTTAGAGTGTTGAGATACACATGATAATCCAAGTACTAGATACTCAAGACGTCCATAACCGGGGACACGGCTAATCATGATTAGTTTGTACACTCTGCAGAGGTTTGTGCACTTTTCCCCACAAGACTCGATCTCCTCCATTGGGATTCTCGCACTACAGGATGTTTGAGAAACGGATGACCGAGACATAGTCTTTCAGAAGCGCTAGCACCTTACGATCGGGTAGACAGTACCAACCTACATCCCCTACATATGCTAGTCTACCACTGTAAGAGTTCGCACGACTTAGTAAACTATGCTAGAGCCCATAATAGCTTGTGGCTGCACACGGAAGTTTCTAGTATGAAGTACTTCATGATCCCTTTGAGCCTGGTTGGCGGTCCATAAAGAAAATAGGCAATCGCTGGAATACACAGGTGCCTCAATCCACCCAGATGTGTGTTTAAGTTGCCACCTTAAATAAACCATTAATTTAACAATCTCACATCTATCATGGATACACTCACCCAATCCACGTCTACTAGCATAGCATGGCATAACAAGCAAACGTAGAAGTAACTCCCAGGGGTTTGAAAATAATACAGGTAATAGGTTCTACCTCAATCTACTTCCCAGTCCCACAAGTTAAGAGATCCTACTCATGCAAGTGTTTGAGGATAATACTAATGCAATGAAAACTGGGTATTGGAAAGTATGATCAAATTGTTACTTGCCTTGCTGATGATCCGCGAAACCTAGAGATTCAAAGTAGCAAGCGGCGCACTCCGGGTACTCTATCGCAAACAAACAAGCATACAATAAGTACTCATCTAATGCACGGGTAAAACTCAAATAAGAGATCTAACCAGAAAGTTCAACTTAAGAAATCCGGTTTGCAAAAAGAAACAAACCAAACGAAACAACGAAAGTCAAACGATGAAAAGAACCGACTACGCTAACAATCTGGACCTAAGTCCGAATTTTTCAGAAGAAAAAGCTTGGTTGACTATGTTAAATGGAAAGAGGGTTTCGAGACGAAACTCCAGGCGCTTGAATCGCCTAATTCTGATAAACGAGCGAAAAGATAAACTAGAACGAAGATCGGATCACAAATCGCGATTAGAAAATAACCAAGAAAATCCGAGAAAAAGAAAAACTGACGAACAGCTTAGTGAACGGACGTTCGTTAATTGGAACTAAACGACGAAAACGTTTGATAAAACGAATGAACGGGTGAACGCTCGCTAAACAGCTAAACCGAAAAAACCGATCTAATCTAAAAAAACGAACTAGGGTTTAAACAAACGGGTTGGTTTTTTTCCGAAAACCGGCGGGCGGCGGGGCTACGTGATCGGACTCCGGCGGGGCTCCAGCAGCTGCGGCGTGGGGCGGCGGGGTGGCGGGCTGCGGCTGCTGCGGCGGAAGGCGGCGGTATTTATGGAGGGGGGGGGCTGCGGCTTGGAGGAGGGGGCAAGGCAGCGGCGGCGGTGACGGTGTCCGGCTCGGACACGAGTCCGCGGCGGCGGCCTGGCTCGGCTGGGCCTTCGGCACAGTCGGGCACGGGAACTCTTTTTTTAAAACGCCAAATCTACGAAAAATTCTAGAAAATAAAATAAAATTCTAAAAATGCCAAAACAAATTTTCACCGTCTAAATAAAATATTTAGAACAAGATGAACATTTTTCTTGGCCCTAAATGCATTTTTGAAAACGTGCATTTTTTCCTAAATTCAAATAAAATAGCAAAAACTCCAAAATAAAACTTATTTGATTTTTTTATTAAATTCTCAATATTTCTTTATTTTGGGAGAGTCATTTTACTCCCTCTCTCATATTTTCATTTTAGAAATACTTGAAGACCAAATAAATAAAATCAATGATCCTATTTGCAAAATTTGAGAAACCTAAAATATGAAAATAACGAAATCCCCAACTCTCTCCGAGGGTCCTTGAGTTGCGTAGAATTTCTAGTATCTGACCAAAAGCAAGAAAATATGATATGCATTTATGATCTAGTGTATAACATTCCAAATTGAAAATTTGGGATGTTACAGTCGCAGGGCGGCGGGGCCGACGATGGGGTGGCGGCGTCTGGCAGCGGTGGGGCGGCGGTGTCTACGGCGCGGGGCAGGTGGCGGGGCTGGCGCGGCGGCGGTGCTAGCGCGGTGGCGGTGGCTGGCGCAGGGTGCTGTGCGGCGGCGATGTGGAGGCCGAGGGGGTCCAGCCTGGCCTTCTAAAGGCCCGGGGCGGTCCTAACTTTGGCAAGGGGCCGGCCGACCGTGAAGGCGCCAGACTCCGGGAGAAGTCCCGGTCGGCCACGATGACGGTGGTGGCTCGCGAGAGTGGGCCGACGGCTGGGCTTCGGCCCAGTCGGCCCGGTGTGATTTTTTTCTAAATATTTTTCTGAAAATACAGAAAAATAGAAAAATAAAATAATAATAATTTTGAAAATCGCAGAAAAACTCACATGTATTTAGGGCCTTATTTATGACCTGGTGAACATTTTTCTGGGCCTAAATGCCTAAAAATAAAATAAACCTTGCGGTCTCCGACTTCATCCCACATCAATGGTGTCCTGCACCTCCTTTCGTACAAAGCCCCGAAAGGGGGCATCTGCAGACTGGTCTGATAACTGTTGTTGTAAGAGAACTCTGCGTAAGGCAAATTACCATCCCAAATAGATCCATAATCTAGTGCACAAGCTCTCAACATGTCCTCCAGAATCTGATTGACTCTCTTTGTTTGTCCATATGTCTGTGGATGAAAGGTTGTACTGAACTCTAGCCTAGTACCCAAAGTCTCGTGCAACTGCTTCCAAAAGTTTGAAGTAAACTGTGTTCCTCTATCTAATACAATAGTCCTCGGAACTCCATGCTGACATATGATCCTGGTCATGTATATCTTGGCCATCTTAGCACTCGTGTAAGTGGTCTTCACGGGGATAAAGTGAGCTACCTAAGTCAAGTGATCAACTATAACCCAGATAGAATCGTACCCTGAACGTGTCCTGGGTAGTCTTGTGATAAAATCCATTCCAAGTTTATCCCACTTCCAATCTGGTATTGGTAATGGCTGTAGCAACCCTGCTGGTTTATGATGTTCTACCTTAACTCTCTGATAGATGTCACATACTGCTACGTACTCGGCAATATCCTTCTTCATTCTGGTGCACCAGAAATTCCGCTTCAAGTCCAAGTACATCTTGGTATTGCCGAGGTGTATCGAGTAAGGCGAATCATGAGCCTCTTGAAGAATCAACTTCCTGATCTCCGGGTCATTGGGCACATAAATACGTTCTTCAAACAACAGTGTTCCGTATTCATCCTCAGGGAATCCTTCTGCCTTTCCTTTGCTCATTCTACCCTTTATCTGTGCAATTCCTTCGTCCGTCTTCTAGGCTTCTCGAATCTTGCCCAACAAAGTGGACTAAATCTCCAATGTGGCAACATGGCCTATGGGGACTATCTCCAACTGTAATTCTCTGAGGTCATCTGCCAACTCCTAGGGTAAACCTCTGGTTATGATAGTGTTAACATAACACTTGCGACTTAGTGCATTTGCCACGACATTGGCTTTTCCTGGGTGATAATGCAATCTCATGTCGTAATCCTTTATTAGACCTAGCCATCTCCTTTTCCAGAGGTTTAACTCCTTTTGTGTGAAGATATACTTCAAACTCTTATGATCCAAGTATACATCACAGCGGTTTCCAATAAGAAAGTGCCTCCAGGTCTTGAGTGCGTGCACTACGGCTGCTAACTCCAAATCATGCGTGGCATAATTCAATTCATGTGGTCGAAGCTGACATGAGGCATATGAAACAACTCTTCCTTCCTGCATGAGAACGCCTCCAAGTCCTAGATGTGAAGCGTCACAATACACTTGAAAATCCTTAGGAATATTTGGGAGTATCAGCACTAGGGCTGTAACCAAATGCTTCTTCAACTCCTGGAAACTGGCCTCACATTCTTCGGTCCAATTACACTTACTTTCCTTCTTCAACAACTCCGTCATGGGCTTCACAATCTTTGAGAAATTCTCAATGAACCTCCGATAATATCATGCGAGTCCAAGAAAACTGTGAATCTCTCCAGCTGAGGTGGGTGCTTTCCATTCTGTGACAACCTCTACCTTGGAAGGGTCTACTGCCATACCATCTCCTGATATATCATCCGATAAATCCAACTTCCTTCAACCAAAACTCACATTTGCCGAACTTGGCATATAGCTGATGTTCTCTGAGTTTCTCGAGAACTAAACGCAAATGTTCCTTGTGCTCTTGTTCGTTCTTTGAGTAAACCAATATGTCATCAATGAACAGTACCATAAACTTATCCAAGAAATCCATGAACACCTTGTTCATCATACTCATAAAATAGGCAAGGCGGCATTAGTCAAACCAAATGACATAACTGTATACTCATAAAGCCCGTACCTTGTGGTAAAAGATGTCTTAGGTATCTCCTGCTCTCGGATTTTCAACTGATGATATCTAGATCGTAAATCGATCTTAGAGAAAACTTTGGCTCCTTGCAACTGATCAAACAGATCATTGATCATCGGCAGAGGGTACTTGTTCTTGATCGTCACCTCATTCAGTGCATGATAATCCACAACCATCCTTAGTGAGCCATCCTTCTTCTCGACTAAGAGCATTGGGGCTCCCCAAGGTGAAGAATTAGGTAGGATATGACCTTTCTCCATTAACTCCTTGATCCTCTTCTTGATCTCTTCCAAATCATTTGCGGGCATCTGGTACGGTCTCTTTGATATCGGTCTAGTTCCTAGTAATAACTCAATCAAGAACTTGATGTCTCTATCCGGTGGCATGCCTGGTAACTCCTCCGAAAATACATCCGGGTAATCCTTCACGACTGGTACTTCCTCCTGAACAACTCCCAAGAGTGCATTCACATGCGTCTTCCGAGGAGTGTGCTTCAACACATACTTCATCCTCTTTCCTTCCGGGGAGGTGAGAAGAATAGATCTACTGGCGCAATCAATGTTTCCTTCAAACTTGGATAGACAATCCATACCTATGATTACATCCAAATCCTAGGATTCCAAACTGATGAGGTCGGTGGGAAAAACATGTCTCCCAATAGTCAATGGCAATTGGTCACATCCTCGACTAGCCATTTACTCTGCTCCACGGCAACTTACTAACATAGGTGACTTAAGGGCTACGGTGGGCAAATGATACTTTTCCACAAAACCCCTAGATATGTATGAATGAGATGCACCAGTGTCAAAACACTAGTAGAAAAAGGCTCATTTGTCCCGGTTCTGGAACTGGGACTAAAGTGTCGGGACTAAACCCAATACCATAAGTCCCGGTTCGCCCACGAACCGGGATAGATGGGGCTCCACGTGGCCGTTGCGGCTTGCCCAGGTAGGAGGGCCTTTTGTCCTGGTTGGTAGCACCAACCAGGACCAAAACGCATCCACGCGTCAGCAGATCAGTGGCTAGGGTTTTTGTTTTTTTCTGAAGGGGGGGGG
>LR738709.1:298246585-298284295 GCA_902687465.1 Secale cereale
TTTTGTTGGGTTAATTAGGGGTTTCATATGTTGTGTTAGCTAGCTAATAGAGAGAAGTGTCCTCTCTTATCTCCGTGCTTGGTCGACGCTACGTACTATACGTATAGAGAGGACTCGACACACTAGCTAAGCAAATGAAGGAAACTGCATTAATTACACAAGATTGTCATGAACATATACAGAGAGAACTGATCGACCTCTCTTTCTCCAAGAGATTGGTCGAACAACAAGTTTTCATATATCTATCCAACGCTACTGGCTACATATATACAATATCAGATCTCTTAGAATTCCCTAACATCTAATGTCAAATTCCACATGGTATTCTCCGGCTTTATTTATGACGTGGTCAAGAAAAATCCCGCCAATTCCTCTTGAATTGCTCATATGCGATCTTGTGGTAGGAGTTCATCCCGCATCTGCCACATCTAATTTGAAGAAGGGGGTCAATAAACATATATGAATGAAACTCAACACAAATGATGGTAATAAAATAAAATTGTGAATATTATTACTTACGCACTTCATAATCTTTTTTAGAGTAGCCCCGCTAAGAGGTCGTCGCGTTGTAGATGTACTCGCAAACGTAGTATCCACAAAAATTATTCCCGGCGTCCTGCCACAACCACTTTACGAGAATTAGAGGTCAATCAAAATGATAATCAAGCATTGTAAATGGTATTAATGAAACTAGCTAGAATCAATGGGAGATGCAGAACTAGCTAGTAGTACTTACTCTCGGGTGTGTAAATCGCAGCTCCCTCGGCAGTCCCGGAGCTTCTATAGTGAACTCTTTCCAAACCCTGCGAGACAAAGAAAATAATTACTTGATGTCAGAAATGAACAAAGTTGCCGATATGGTGCGATAATGATCGATTGAACTTACTTCTCGAGCATTTTAGTCATGGCCGCATACTCCTTGGGATCTTTTCGTCTCGACTCTAAGACGGTTACTAGTCCCCGCTGAGGGAGTCCTGTATTCAGGGGTCCTCAGTCATCTGGGTCGTTGAAGCTGGGCCGCATTGATGGGCCGCATAAAGAAGAAGCAGAAGGCCATCCCCCGTATTTGGTCAGGACTCCTATGTACGTAGAAAGGCATGTGTAGAGTTCGGATGTATTAATTTATTCCTCCCCAAGTCACCCTTGTAACCCTAGGTCCCCACCAGTGTGTATATAAGCCGAGGGGTTTAGTCTGTAGAGGGGATGATCTGTCAATATCCTCATAGGCTAGACCTAGGGTTTATCCATTACGATCTCGAGCTAGATCAACTATTGTACACATATTCATCCATACTAATATAGCGGGAAGTAGGGTTAAACCTCGATCGAGAGGGCCTGAACCTGGGTAAACATCGTGTCCCCAGCCTCCTATTACCTTCGATCCTCTAGACGCATAGCTTGGGCCCCCCTACCCGAGATATGCCGGTTTTAAAACCAACAATGGTGCTTTCATTGAGAGCTCTGCTACGCACTCGCCATAAGCGATCGATGGCGCGTCTCGTCATTGACGACAGGATCACCCTCGGAAATAACCTGGCTATCGGCCAAATCCTCCATCTTGGCTGGTTCACTGTATGCGCCCACATGGCCTCTGGGTCGGTTGCACTCCATGCAGCCGTCGAGCATCACCTTTATGCCGATTCCGGCTACTCTGATGACGCTACTTTGGCAGAAATATCGTACATACACGAGATGCTGGTTCGCATCACGGCCCTGGGGCTTTCATCGCCAGGAGATCAAATCGGACTTAAATCCGGCCATGACGAGATCGGCCCTTCTCCGATCACTCATCTGGTAGCAATAGTGGAGGACGGAGCCATAGAGACTCCTCTACAGACGGAGACCGCAACAGTCCGGATCTCCGAACCCGTCGAGCCGAACACCTCCTAGTCAGGAGGCGCACTATGTTCTTTGAGCTCTAGGACCGACGCCGGAGCCGAAGGGCAATTAGATCCCATCGAAACCGGATTCTCACCATCTGGGGTTGTTAAAACCCCGAACACCACTCTGGGTCGGGATTCAAAATTTCCAACACCCACCCACCCTGGGAAAAACTTTTCAAGTAAATCCGGAATCCCGGACATAGATGACCTCATGAACATACAACAACAGCCCGAGGAAATGGTCAACCACTTCTAGGCCAGATTCCTACTTGTTAAAAGCAAAGTCAGGGACCGCTGAGATGACAAAGTGGTTTCTCTATGTCACTGCAATTGCACGGACAAGGGAGTCTTGAACGCCCTCAACTGACGTCGTGTTCTGAGTTTCACAGAATTATCGCAGTTAGTACGGAAGTACTGCTCAATGGAAAATACTTGGAAAGCCCAGAATACACATCTAGAACAGTCCATATCCAGACAGTGTGTCACCAAATCTAAACAGACTTACCCTAGTTGGTCATCCGATAGCATTCCTATTGGCAAGAAGAACAAGCCTCTTTTAAGGCACAGGTCCGTACTAGACGAACTACTCGATACACCTTGCCAAATACACGCAACCACGGACAATGTCCCAAACAATTGCCTTAGAGCATGTTGGGTACTCGGGCAAGTAGCAAAGAGCGGTATAGCACTTCTTTCCACCACCGCACGAAGGGAGAAAGACATCGATGTCTTCACTGTCTTCGAGACATTCCCCTCAAATAATCGTCGCAAGAGATCAAATCGCGAACTTGCAGAGGTTTACCAAATTAGCTCTGCAAGCCAATGGAGCTACACGGCAATTAGTTTTTCCGCCAAAGACGCACCTCAAGTCCGGCTGATCCGAGCATCAGCAGCTCTTGTACTAGACCCAATAGTGGATGGCTTCCGCCTCACTAAAGTATATATGGACGGACAAAGCGGAATCAACCTCATATATGAGGAAACGCTTGCAAAAATGCAGGTCGAGAAATCCCGCATTGAGCACTCCATCATAACCTTTAGAGGAATTATACCAAGCCGCGAGAACAAGTGTTCGGGAAGCATTAAGCTCGGTGTAGTGGTCGGCTCACCCGACAACTACAGATCGGGGGAACTACTCTTTCACATTGTGCCCTTTCACAGCGGATACCACGCCCTTCTAGGACGTGACGCTTTCTTGTGCTTTCAAGCTATACCCCATTAAGGGTACATGAAGCTTAAAATGCCAGGGCCCAATGGGGTGATCACAATAATAAGTGATCCGGATATAGCACTCCGCGCCGAAAACAAAACGACATCCTTAGCCTTAGAGGCATTATCCGAAGATCTCGCAGGGGAAGAACTAACCACTCTACGATCAAAGGTGGATGCCGACGATGTCATCCTCGCCAAAGGATCGAAGTCTACCTCCTTCAAGCCCACTGAAGAAATCATCAAATTCCAAGTGCACCCAATAGACCCTAACAAAACGGCATCCATCGGGGCACAGCTGGATCCGGCGGTAGACAGTGCATTACGCGCCTTCCTTCGGGAAAATTGGGATATATTCGCCTGGCACCCTTCAGACATGCCAGGAATCCCACGTAGGCTCGCCGAACACAGCCTCAATATTATAAAAGGGTTCAAACCAGTCAAGCAGTCACAGCGATGATTTTCCGAACCCAAAAGACAAGCAATGGGAGAAGAGTTAGCCAAACTATTGGAAGCCGGATTTGTTGGGGATCGTTGCAGAAATTCAAGAAAATTCTACGCATCACCAAGATCTATCTATGGAGTGACTAGCAACGAGTGGGGAGTGCATCTTCATACCTTTGAAGATCGCGTTACGGAAGCATTACAAGAACGCGGTCGGTGGAGTCGTACACGAAGCGATTCAGATCGCGGCCGAATCCGATCTAAGCACCGAACAATGGTGCCTCCGCGTTCAACACACGTGCAGCCCGGTGACGTCTCCCGCGCTTTGGTCTAGTAAGGAGAGAGGGAGAGGTTGGGGAAGACTCCGTCCAGCAGCACCACGACAGCGTGGTGGTGGTGCAAGAGCGTGGTACTCCCGCAGGGCTTCGCCAAGGTTCGCAGGAGAAGAGGAGGAGTTGGGAGGGGGAGGGCTGCGCCAGGCAATGGGTGCGGCTCCCCTCCTACCCTCTCACTATATATAGGGGCAAGGGAGAGGGGGGGCGGCCCCCTCAGATCCAATCTGAGGGGAGGCGGCGGCTAGGGGAGGAGGCTTGCCCCCCAAGCCAAGGGGGGCGCCCCCCTTTAAGGTTTCCCCCCAACCCTAGGCGCCTTGGGCCCTTGGGGGGCGCACCAGCCCACCAGGGGCTGGTTCCCCCCTTTGCTTAGTCCACTTGGCCGACCAAGCAGGTGGCCCACCCGGTGGAACCTCGGACACCTTCCGATGGTCCCGGTACAATACCGGTGACCCCCGAAATCATTCTGGTGACCAAAAGGACTTCCCATATATAATTCTTTACCTTCGGACTATTCCGGAATCCTCGTGACGTCCGGGATATCATCCGGGACTCCGAACAACATTCGGTAACCACGTACATATATTCCCTATAACCCTAGCGTCATCGAACCTTAAGTATGTAGACCCTACGGGTTCGGGAACCATGCAGACATGATAGAGACATCTCTCCGGCCAATAACAAACAACGGGATCTGGATACCCATGTTAGCTCCCACAGGTTCCACGATGATCTTATCGGATGAACCTTGATGTCGGGGATTTAATCAATCCCGTATACAATTCCCTTTGTCTACCGGTATAGTACTTTCCCGAGATTCAATCGTCGGTATACTGATACCTTGTTCAATCTCATTACCGGCGAGTCTCTTTACTCGTTCTGTAACACATCATGCCGTGACCAACTCCTTAGTAACATAGAGCTCATTACGATGATGGCTTATCGAGTGGGCCCAGAGATACCTCTCCGTCATACGGAGTGACAAATCCTAGTCTTGATTCGTGCCAACCAAATAGATGCTTTCAGGGATACCCGTAGTGTACCTTTATAGCCACCCAGTTATGTTGTGATGTTTGGCACACCCAAAGTACTCCTACGGCATCCGGGAGTTGCACAATCTCATGGTCTAAGGAAAGGATTCTTGACATTGGAAAAGCTTTAGCATACGAACTACACGATCTTATGCTATGCCTAGGATTGGGTATTGTCCATCACATCTCTCTTCTAATGATGTGATCCCATTATCAATGACATCCAATGTCCATGGTCAGGAAATCGTAACGATCTATTGATAAACGAGCTAGTCAACTAGAGGCTCACCAGGGACATGTTGTGGTCTATGTATTCACACATGTACGATTTTTGGATAATACAACTATAGCATGAAAAATTGACGATTATCATGAACAAGGAAATATAATAATAACCATCTTAATATTGCCTCTAGGGCATATTTCCAACAGGATTCATCGGAGAAATTAAACATCCGGATTGGCTAGCCAACCTAGTCATGGTAACGAAGAAGGATAAATCCTGGCACCTGTGTATCAATTTCACAGACCTGAATAAGGCTTGCCCAAAGGATCCCTTTCCTTTGCACCGCATTGACCAAATTATCATTACAACGGCCTTACACGACTCATTGTGCTTCCTGGATGCTTATTCCGGATACCATCAGATAAAGATGAAGGAATTCGATCAAGCCGCAACGGCATTTATCACCCCGTAAGGCCCCTTTTGTTTCAACACTATGCCCTTCGGACTCAAAAACGTTGGCGCCACATACCAACACATGATTCAAACATGCTTAGAAAAACAAATTGGCAAAACAGTGGAGGCATATGTTGACGACGTAGTCGTAAAGACCAAACGCATCGAGACCTTGGTGGATGATCTCCGCCTTACGTTTGCCTACCTCCGAGAATATGATATAAGGCTCAATCCGGAAAAATGTGTCTTTGGCGTTCCAGCCGAAAAGCTATTAGGGTTCATCGTATCCCATAGTGGAATCGAAGCTAACCCAGCCAAAGTCCGGGCCCTGTCAGAACTCAAAATACCAACCGATCTCAAGCAAGTGCAAAAACTAGCAGGCTGCGTAGTGGCTTTAAGCCGCTTCATCTCCAGGTTAGGAGAAAAAGCATTGCCACTTTAAAGATTGCTTGGGCGCACTGACAATTTCGAATGGACAAATGCGGCCACAGCCGGATTGGAAGAAATAAATGTTCTACTAGTAAGCAACCCAATCCTAACCGCCCCCGGTGTTGGCGAACCAATGTTGATGTACATATCAGCTACTCATTAGGTGGTAAGTGCCGTGCTCGTCGTCGAATGAGCCGAAGAGGGACATAAATTCCCTGTTCAAAATCTCGTATACTATGTATCGGAGGTTATCACACCGTTTAAATCATGGTACCCCCACTATCAAAAAATTACCTATGCAGTCTTCATGTCATCCCGGAAACTCCGGCACTACTTTCAAGACTGTTCGATCACAGTGGCATCCGAGGTACCACCCAATGATATTATCAACAATAAAGACACCACGGGATGCATAGCCAAATGGGCCATTGAGCTCTTACCGTTCGAAATATCCTACAAGCCGCGACAGACTATTAAATCCTAGGTGTTGGCCGACTTCGTCGCAGAATGGACCGAAGCCGAACTCCCTAAAGAGTACGGCTCATACTCCCACTAGACAATGTACTTCGACGGTTCCTAAATGCTATCTGGATTGGGGGCGGTGTAATACTGACATCTCCAACAGGAGATACAGTTCGGTACGTTTTACAGATTATGTACACAGACTCGAACAATGCGGCCGAATATGATCCCTATTGCATGGTCTTTGACTAGCCGTATCCCTGGGCATACAACGCCTCGAGGTATGCGGAGACTTAAACCTCGCCATCTCCCAAATCAACGAGGATTTTGATGCGAAGGATTCAAAAATGGCAGCTTATCGCAATGCCATATTAAAAAAATGTCGGCTCTATTTGAGGGGTTGGAATTCCATCACGTAGCCCGGGATAATAACCAGGCATCTGATGTACTCACACGCATGGGATCTAAACGCGACCCCGTCCTACCGAACACATTTGTGGAATGGTTGTTTAACCAATCAGTAACATGGCAGGACGCGAGCGGTGATACATATACTGATCCAAACACACCCCCAGCCGAACTCAATCACGATGACATCGGAGATCCAAGCATGGAGATAACTCCTTCGGCTCACGAAATCATGGTTGTCATAGCCCCCTGGACAGAGCCTTTCCTAGCTTAGCTTAATAGGCAGGAACTCCCTGGTGATCAAAATGAGGCTCGCCGCATAGTCCCGCACTCTAAATCCTACAAAGTTCATGAAGGTGAATTATACAAGAAAAGCACAAGTAGTATTCTCCAAAGGTGCATCGCCGAAGAGGAGGGAAGGAAAATTCTCAATGAAATACATGCTAGAATAGGCGGTCACCATGACGCAACAAGGGTGCTCGTAGGCAAAGCTTTTCACGCTAGCTTTTACTGGCCTACTTCCCGAGCCGATGCCCAAACCTTAGTCCAACATTGCGTTGGCTGCCAGCTCTTTGCAAATCAAAGTCACATGCCTCCCACCGCATTGAGAACAATCCCCATTGCTTGGCCTTTTGCGGTTTGGGGGCTTGATATGGTCGGACCCCTTAAAGGAGGAAGTCATAAAAGAAAATACTTACTGGTGATGGTAGATATGTTCACTAAGTGGATCGAGGCCAAGCCAGTAAAAACAGCTGAAGCAGGGCCTGTGATAGATTTTATATCCAGCGTAGTACACTGTTATGGTGTGCTGCCTAGTATTATCACAGATAATGGCTCCAATTTGACAGCTGACAAGGTAAAAAATTGGTGCGCAAAGTTGGGTATAAAAGTCGATTACACTTCCGTATACCACCCTCAAACAAATGGTCAGGTCGAAAGGGCCAATGGTCTGATTATGAGCGGCATTAAACCCCAACTAGTGCCCTCCCTACGGGAGTCTGATAAACACTGGGTCGAAGAGCTTGACTCCGTACTCTGGGGGCTGCGGACCACTCCTAATCGTACGACCGGATATACACCCTTTTTCATGGTGTACGGCGTAGAGGTTGTTCTGTCCTGTGACATTATTCATGACTCACCTAGAGTGCGCATGTATGAGGAAAGGGAGGTCAAGTTAGATCGGCAGGACGACCTAGATGGACTTGAAGAGGAGCACGATACAGCGCTAGCACATTCCGCATTTTACCAACAACAGGCTAGGCGATACCAGAGCAGAGAAGTGTGGGCCAAGACATATAACGTTGGCAAACTCATTTTATGCCTCCCGAAGAAGAAAAAGGACATGCTCAAACCAAAATGGGAGGGGCCCTTCATTATTGATGAAGTACTCACCGGTGGAGCTTATCGCCTTCGCAATGCATAGGACAACGGCCTTGAGCCGAACCCTTGGAACGATGCCAGGCTCCGACGATATTATGGATAGTTCGGCCGGAGATAAGTTTGATGGTAAAAGTACATTAATACATAGAATCAAACGACTGTTCATTTTCTATTCCCTCTATCAGGTTGTCTAGCTTACAGTCCTGTTGGGAAAGCTTGGCAGCTATTTCTACTTGGTTATAGAACAAACACGGAGGAATTTCCTGTCCATCGGACCCTCGAGGTCCCACACGGGCCATGTGATTTGGATCAAGATGAGTGTAGCATGTCTTCACCATAGCCCATGCTTCTCGAGCTCCCATACGGGATGCTGACGCTTTCCATAGTTCGAAGCGGCGGCGAGCCCCTTTGAACAGGTCCGCCAAATCCTCCATAAATTCTGGAGGGGAGTCGCCAAGCCAAAGAGCTCTGGCTATACTCTTCATGGCCTTCTTAGCCCATTCATGGACCCTAGAAAGCTCTTGCAGCACATCGCCCTCAAAACAGGATACTCCGCCTTCAGGCTAACCAGTCAATAAACCTGCAGGAAAAGTTTTTAGAAACTTTCAAACTAAGAGACTATAAGGAGAGCTAGAGACATACTAAAAATGCCGCTTTTTAGCCTCCGGTTCCCTTCCAAGGCGTTGGAGAGTTGGGCCTTTACGCCCTTTAGCTCCTGTTCGAGCCTAATATTTTCATCCTGCGCCTGGTTCCTTTTTTCCATAGCTTGCGTTAGTGCACGCTCGCGAGCAGCTTTTTCCTCTTTGGCAAATTTCTTGTCCACTAGAGCAGCTCTTAACTCCCTTTCTAGTTGGTCGGTCGATCCTGGTGATGTATTACACATTAGTATATATATCATAGTAATTAGCAGAACTATTATAGCTTCCGGACACAATTATTCTTACCAGCAGCATCCTTTCCGGATTCCTTCGAATTTTTCAATTCAGCTAACTGGGTTCGGCACTCTTCGACTTCCTTGGATAAAGAGTTATTCTTCTCTCGAATGACCTATAAAAATACAACGATCCTCAAATCAGTTGTACCAACTACTTTAAGTCTCAGGGGCTACTGGCATGGGAACATTTAAATTAAATACTTACTCTCACATCTTTCGAAAGCTGATGAGTGGCTACGGCGAGTCCGTCTTGAACGGCTCGGATATAGGCATCTGTAGAATTGAGGGCGTTAAACGCCTCCTCAGAAAAAACAGGGTCACGCATGACCGCTTTCCGCCGTCGATGAATCATCGCGACCTCCACTTCGGAATTGGTAGCTGATACTTCATCCGAATCCTCCTGGAGAGGACAATCCGGCACCGAATTAGCATTCACCCTTGACAGGCCCGATGCCCGATTGGCTAGAGCTTGGCCTGCGTCGCCTCCGGGGACAGTCCGGCTTAGATTCCTCCTAAAAGGAAGAAACAATGCGAAAGTTATAAAAACAATTTCACCACCCAGCGTATGCTAAAACAAACATACCTCTTTGAAGGTCCACTGATATTCGTGGTCCTTTTCCGGTTCAAAGCCTCGCCCAACGCGGGAGCCGCCCTCTGGGTTGGCAGTCTACGCGTAGTTCGGCGTGAGGAGCGTTTTCCCTGTTTAAGTATGATAGAATACGATGGGTAAATGAGCACTAGGAATCTTCTCGTTAGTGAGATATCCCCTAAATTACTTACACGGGAAGAAGGAATGAGGCATGGGTAATCGGCTACTATAGCCACCAAGGTGCCCTCGCGGCAGACCTGATAGAAGACTCCCTCTTCTAACTCTACGCCTATATCCGCGTCCTCTTCATATCCGGGGCCCGTCTTTTCGAACGGGTCCTCTAGCTGTGGGGCAGGATTATAAATCCCCTTGACCACCTTCCTCCACTCCTGTTGGGAGAAACCGAATACAGTCCGGTCAATAAATCAAAACAGAGAAAATAAGAGTGGTCAAAGAGAAGGAATCATCCAGTCAGGAAGATTGTACATAGAAAGGCCTTCCCGGCACGTTAAGCGGATGAAGTCCTGGTTCTCTCCTTTGTAGAGGCCTTCCAGGACAGCGCCTTGAATGGCAGGGTCATCTAGATCTAGGTGCAGGCGGTGCGAGGAATCATTCTAACCATTATAATGATACATTGGAAGTCCTCTGGCTTGGAGCGGCTGTACACGCCGCTTCAGTGAAATGGCCATCACTTCGATTATAGTTAATCCCAAACTGGCAATCAATTTAATCTTGTCGGCCAGTCGGCTAGCCTCCGCTTTCTCTTCTTCCGAAGGACCGCGGGGATGCCAGTTGAAAAGCTTCTTTGGAGGAGCACTGGAAGACGAGGGGAGCCTGTGCCGAACTGGATCCGGTAATGTGACATCCTCAATGTAAAATCACTCCGAGGGCCACTCTTCGGATGCCTTCTTCGGAGTACCGGAAATATAGCATGTCTCGGCTATGCGCCATACTTCGGCGCTCCCAACTTCAAATATGGATCCCTCTTCCGATCGAGGGACCAGGCAGAAATACCTTCTCCACAGCTCAAAGTGGGGCTCGCAGCCCAAGAAAAGTTCGCATAGAGGGACAAAACCCGCAATGTGCAGGATTGAACCTGGAGTAAGATTGTGCAATTGGAGGCCGTAGAACTCCAGGAGTCCCCTAAGAAAGCGATGGACAGGGAACCCCATGCCTCTTAAAAGGTGAGGGACGAGACATACCCGCTCTCCATCGTAGGGGTTGGGAAAGCTCTCTGCAGGGGCTTGGTTGTCAACGGACGTTAGTCCGGCCTGGACGGGGACTAGATCCTCTGGAGGGAGATACCCCTATGCTTGCAGTGTCCGCAGATGCGCGTGAGACACAGAGTAGCTTTTCCAATCTCCTGCACGAGGGCCATGAGGGCGCGAGGAGGAGCTCGGGGCACTAGCCATGTTTCAAGAGTTTTTGCAGGCACTATGGTTTCTTCCGCATGGAATGAGATGGAAAGGCAGTCGGATCTATTATCTTATATAGGCGCTTCCCTTGAACACTCAAGGGGGTATTTGCAAAAGACACCCAGACGATTCGCATTCGTTGGACACGTGGAAGACGAGACGATGGCAGAGAGGAATCGGCAGATTATAATATTTGAATAAGCCGAACTATCATCCAGGAGGACTCACCTTGCAAGACCGAAGACATGAAGCCGGATACAATCTCGTCCTTGAAGGCAAGTCCGGGGGCTACTGATGGAGTCCTGTATTCAGGTGTCCTCAGTCATCCGGTCGTTGAAGCTGGGTCGCATTGATGGGCCGCATGAAGAAGAAGGAGAAGGGCCTCCCCCGTATTCGGTCAGGACTCCTATGTACGTAGAAAGGTAGGTGTAGAGTCCGGATGTATTAATTTATTCCTCCCCAAGTCACCCTTGTAACCCTAGGTCCCCTCCGGTGTGTATATAAGCCAAGGGGTTTAGTCTGTAGAGGGGATGATCTGTCAATATCCTCATAGGCTAGACCTAGGGTTTAGCCATTACGATCTCGAGGTAGATCAACTCTTGTACACATATTCATCCATACTAATATAGCAGGAAGTAGGGTTTTACCTCAATCGAGAGGGTCTGAACCTGGGTAAACATCGTGTCCCCAGCCTCCTGTTACCTTCGATCCTCTAGATGCATAGATTGGGGCCCCTACCCGAGATCTGCCAGTTTTGACACCGACACCCGCTTAAGCTTCATCTCTAGGAGAATATAGTGGAAGTTGTGCATGCATGCATAACCCATCAATTACATTACCATAATCTCGAGTAATAAGGGAAACCAAATATGCACAAGACAGTAACACTCACTTGAAGTTCTAAGGAAATTGTATTGTATCTTTGTTTTGATTTTTGAGCAACGATTGTAGCAAGTTGTCCTCGGCTTCTTTGGGATTAAATTTAACCGTCCATTCATCTATGAGATTTGTGTTAATGAACCCAATGTCCCAGATTTGTGCTTTTTTGCATTCGACGATCTTCAATCTGCATAATATAGTGAGGATAATTATATACACATGCAATGAAAGAGTTGAGCTACATATAAATACTTAATTACAGAAGTAGTACTTATAGACAGTAGAAAGTGACATCACTTTTATTGAGGGCCTTTTCGTTGAAAAACTAGAAGAATTCCTCAAATGGAACAGACAACATATCAATTCCAACGAGGTCATGCTCCTCCTTAACTCTCGGCGTCAAAGTATCCTTGCGAAACTTTCTGCAGACTTTCATGTACCACTCATGGAATTTACGCATCATCATTGTTAGAGAAGGATGACCAAGTTTGACAAGAGGCTTCCCGTACCAGTATTTGTGTTCCTCCACCTCGATTATATCAAAATACTTACTAGTTTTTCAGTGATTCTTTTTGCTCTTAGGTAATAAAAATTATAAACTTTATGTTAGTGCCATTTGTTTTCCAATTTGAATAATTTAAATTTCTTTTTTTATTTGTGTGAATCACTAGTTTGTGAAAAACTTTACTATGAAAATAGATTTTTGAGTGATTCTGTTTCCTGCTATTTAATATTACTGTATTTTATCATTATATTCAAAAACAGATTTTGTTATTTTAGTTTCTAACAATTTTTTTATGATAATTCTTTTTGCTATTAAAGTTTCTAAGAAAATAAATTCTTTATGAAAATTCTTTTTGCTTTTAATGTTTTGAACAGAAAATACTTTGATAATTTTAGTTGCATAAATTTTATTTAATCTTAGTTTCAATAATACTAGAGGTTTATAAAAGTTTTTAGTGTGTTCCTTTTGCTATTGGAATTTTATAAAATCTTTTCAGTTGATTCTTTTTGCTATTGAAGAATATTATTGTTTTGTTTTAGTTGACATAACAGAATATTTTAATTGATTATTTTTAGATCATTCTTTTTGCTTTTAGTTCATTGTTTTTGCTATCAGTTCATTATTTTAAGCAAAATGGCCCTTAAATTGTAAAGCACTACAAATGAACTCCGAAAATGTTGAAAGTTGGCATGGTATCATCATTTCACCTACATAGTATGTGCTAAAAAGTTGAGAGGGTTACAACAAAAACTGGATGCACTTTGTGTACAAAACAAACAATCTCTTTCGAATGATCAGGGTTTCGAACGGAAACTCATCTGTTACAAAAGGCATTTCATGTCTTCACATGTAACTGCAGTGATATTCTAGATCAAAGGCATCGTCATAATAGTTGTGGAGAGAAAGTCTTCAGTTTTTCTTTGCTTGTGTCCGTTGCTTATTGCGCCATCACCATGGATAATCTTCATCGTTTAATAGGGTGCTTGGGTCAGCCTTGACTTTGAAGGGAGGAATTTCATGAAACTTTTCATAATATTCAGACATGTCTATCTTGCCCTCCAATCCCACGATATCTTTTTTTCCTGAAAGAACTATGTGGCGCTTAGGCTCAACGTATGATGTATTTGCTTCCTTATCTTTTCTTTTTCTCGGTTTGGTAGACAAGTCCTTCACATAGAAAACCCGTGCCACATCATTGGCTAGGACGAATGGTTCTTCTGTGCACCCAAGATTGTTCAGATCCACTGTTGTCATTCTGTACTGTGGGTCTACCTGTACCCCGCCTCCTGACATATTGACCCATTTGCACTTAAACAAAGGGACCTTAAAATCATGTCCATAGTCAAGTTCCCATATGTCCACAATGTAACCATAATATGTGTCCTTTCCCCTCTTGGTTGCGGCATCAAAGTGAACACCGTTGTTTTGGTTGGTGCTCTTTTGATCTTAGGCGATCGTGTAAAATGTATTCCCATTTATCTTGTACCCTTTGTAAGTCAATACAGTCGAAGATGGTCCCCTGGCCAACGAGTACAACTCATCAGAAACAGTGTTGTCACCTCTAAGACGTGTTTGCAACCAACCGCTGAAAGTCCTGATGTGTTCACATGTAATACAATCGTCACACTGCTCCGGGTGTTTGGAGCGCAGAATATTTTTGTGTTCATCGACATACGGGGTCACCAAGGTAGAGTTTTGTAGAACTGTGTAGTGTGCCTGAGACCAAGAATGTATGTCCCAACATATTATTGAGTCCCCTCCTAGTGTGTCTTTTCCTGTTATTATCCCCTCATACCGCGATTGAGGGAGACCAATCTTCTTAAGGTCAGGAATGAAGTAAACACAAAACCCAATGACATCCTCTGTTTGATGGCCCATGGAGATGCTTCCTTCTGGCCTAGCGCGGTTACAGAAATATTTCTTTAGGACTCCCATGAACCTCTCAAAGGGGAACATATTGTGTAGAAATATGTGGCCCAGAACGACAATCTTGTCGACTAGATGAACTAGGACGTGCGTCATGATATTGAAAAAGGATGGCGGGAACACCAGCTCGAAACTGACAACACATTGTGCCACATCACTCCTTAGCCTTAGTATGATTTCTGGATCGATCACCTTCTAAGAGATTGCATTTAGGAATGCACATAGCTTGACAATGGCTAATCGAACGTTTTCCGGTAGAAGCCCCCTCAATGCAACTGGAAGAAGTTGCGTCATAATCACGTGGCAGTCATGAGACTTTAGGTTCTGAAACTTTTTCTCAGCCACATTTATTATTCCCTTTATATTTGACGAGAAGCCAGACGGAACCTTCATACTAAGCAAGCATTCAAAGAAGATTTCCTTCTCTTCTTTGGCAAGAGCGTAGCTGGCAGGACCTTCATACTGCTTTGGAGGCATGCTGTCTTATTCGTGCAAACGTTGCAGGTCCTCCCGTGCCCCCGGTGTATCTTTTGTCTTGCCATACACTCCCAAGAAGCCTAGCAGGTTCACGCAAAGGTTCTTTGTCACGTGCATCACGTCGATTGAAGAGCGGACCTCTAGGTCGTTCCAGTAGGGTAGGTCCCAAAATATAGATTTCTTCTTCCACATGGGTGCGCTTCCCTTAGCGTCATTCAGAACAGATAGTCCGTCGGGACCCTTTCCAAATATTACGTGTAAATCATTGACCATAGCAAGTACATGATCACCGGTACACATTGCGGGCTTCTTCCGGTGATCTGCCTCACCTTTGAAATGTTGTCCTTTCTTTCGACATTGATGGTTGGTCGGAAGAAATCGACGATGCCCCAGGTACACATTCTTCTTGAATTTGTCCAGGTATATACTTTTGGTGTCATCTGAACAGGGCGTGCATGCGTGTTATCCCTTGTTTGTTTGTCGTGAAAGGTTACTGATAGTAGGGCAATCATTGATGGTTACAAACAGTAACGCATGTAGGTCAAATTCCTCCAAGTTGTCCTCATCCCACACACGTACACCTTGTCCATTCCACAGTTGTAAAAGTTCTTCAACTAATGGCCTTAGGTACACATCAATGTCGTTGCCGGGTTGCTTAGGGCCTTGGATGAGTACTGGCATCATAATGAACTTCTGCTTCATGCACAACCAAGGAGGAAGGTTATAGATACATAGAGTCACGGGCCAGGTGATGTGATTGCTGCTCTGCTCCCCAAAAGTAATAATGTCATCCGCGCTTAAAGCAAACCATACGTTCCTTGCATAAGCTGGGAACTCCTCCTAGTACGTTCTCTCAATTTTCCACCATTGAGACCCGTCAGCGGGTGCTCTCAACTTCCCGTCTTTCTTACGGTCCTCTCTGTGCCATCGCATCAATTTGGCATGCTCTTTGTTTCTGAACAGATGTTTCAACCGTGGTACTATAGGAGCATACCACATCACCATGGAGAAACCCTCTTCTTGGGGCGCTCGACGTCAACATCACCAGGGTCATCTCATATGATCTTATACCGCAATGCACTGCATACCGGGCATGTGTTCAAATCCTCGTACGCACCGCGGTAGAGGATGCAGTCATTAGGGCATGCATGTATCTTCTGCACCTCCAATCCTAGAGGGCATACGACCTTCTTTGTTGCGTACATACTATCGGGCAATTCGTTATCCTTTGGAAGCTTCTTCTTCAAAGTAGCTTCTCAAATCCTTTGTCAGGCACACCATTCTCTGCTTTCCACTGCAGCAATTCCAGTAAGGTACCGAGCTTTGTGTTGCCATCTTCGCAATTGGGGTACAACCCTTTTTCGTGATCCTCTAACATGCGATCGAACTTCAGTTTCTCCTTATCACTTTCGCACTATCTCTTTGCATCAACAATGACCCGGCGGAGATCATCATCGGGCACATCGCCTGGTTCCTCTTGATCTTCAGCTTCCCCCGTTGTAGCATCACCGTATTTAGGGGGCACATAGTTGTCATCTGTTGGGGAACGTAGCAGAATTCAAAAAAAAATCCTACGCTTCACCAAGATCAATCTAGGGAGTTATCTAGCAACGAGCATAAAGGAGTCATACCCTTTGTAGATCGCGAGCGGAAGCGTTCGAAAGAACGTGGATGATGGAGTCGTACTCATCGTGATCCTCGTCACCGATGATCCTAGCGCCGAACGGACGGCACCTCCGCGTTCAACACACGTACGGTACAGCGACGTCTCCTCCGTCTTGATCCAGCAAGGGGGAGGAGAGGTTGACAGAGATCTAGCAGCACGACGGCGTGGTGGTGGATGCAACGGGAAAAGCTGCAGGGCTTCGCCGAGACCCTGTGGGAGGAGAAGGAGGTGTGACGGGGGGGAGAGGCGCCAGGGGCTGAGGTGCGGCTACCCTCTCTCCCCCCCACTATATATAGGGGGCCAGGGGGGCGGCGGCCCTAGGAGATCCAATCTCCTAGGGGGGCGGTGGCCAAGGGGGGTATCTTGCCCCCCAAGCCAAAGGGGGGCACCCCACCCCTAGGGTTTCAACCCTAGGCGCATGGGGGGAGGCCCATGGGGGGTGCGCCAGCCCACTACGGGCTGGCCCCCCTCCCCCTACGGCCCACGGGGCCCTCCGGGATGGCCGAAACTCTCCCGATGGCCGAAACTGGACTTACTATATATCATTCTTTACCTCCGGACCATTCTGAAACTCCTCGTGACATCCGGGATCTCATCCGGGACTCCGAACAACAATTTGGTTTCCGTGTGCATATATCTCTACAACCCTAGCGTCACCGAACCTTAAGTGTGTAGACCCTACGGGTTCGGGAGACACGCAGACATGACCGAGAGGACGCTCCTGTTAATAACCAACAGCGGGATCTGGATACCCCTGTTGGTTCCCACGTGTTCCTCGATGATCTCATCGGATGAACCACGATGTCAAGGATTCACTTAATCCCATATGTTATTCCCTTTGTCTATCGGTATGGTACTTGCCCGAGATTTGATTGTCGGTATGCCCGATAACTTGTTCAATCTCGTCATGGCAAGTCTCTTTACTCGTTCCGTAATCCATCATCCCGTGACTAACTCCTTAGTCACTTTCAGCTCATTATGATGATGTCTTAGCGAGTGGGCCCCAGAGATACCTCTCCGTCATACGGAGTGACAAATCCCAGTCTCGGTTTGTGCCAACCCAACAGACACTTTCGGAGATTCCCATTGCGTACCTTTATAGCCACCTGGTTACGTTGTCACCTTTGGCACACCCAAAGTATTCCTACGATATTCGGGAGTTGCACAACCTCATGGTCTAAGGAGCAGATACTTGACACTGTAAAAGCTTAAGCATTACGAACTATACGATCTCGTGCTAGGCTTAGGATTGGGTCTTGTCCATCACATCATTCTCCTAATGATGTGATCCCGTTATCAATGACATCCAATGTCCATGGTCAGGAAACCGTGACCATCTTTTTATCAACGAGCTAGTAACTAGAGGCTTACCAGGGACACGTTGTGGTCTATGTATTCACACATGTATCGATGTTTCCGTACAATACAATTCAAGCATGAATAACAGGCAATTATCATGAACAAAGAAATATAATAATAATCCTTTTATTATTGCCTCTAGGGCATATTTCCAACAGTCTAGCACTTGCACTAGAGTCGATAATCTAGTTACACTGTGATGAATCGAACACCCATAGAGTTCTGGTGTTGATCATGTTTTGCCCGTGGAAGAGGTTTAGTCAACGGGTCCGCGACATTCAGATCCGTATGCACTTTACAAATATCTATGTCTCCATCTTGAACATAATTCCGGATGGAGTTGAAACGGCGTTTGATGTGCTTGGTCTTCTTGTGAAACCTGGGCTCCTTGGCAATGGCAATAGCTCCAGTGTTGTCACAGAAGAGAGTCATCGGGCTTGACACACTTGGAATGACTCCTAGGTCCGTGATGAACTCCTTCATCCAGACTCCTTCTTGCGTTGCTTCGCAAGCAGCTATGTACTCTGCTTCATATGTAGAATGCGGCACGACGCTCTGCTTGCAACTGCACCAGCTGACTGCTCCACCATTCAAAATATACACGTATCCGGTTTGTGACTTGGAGTCATCCAGATATGTGTCGAAGCTAGCATCGACGTAACCCTTTACGACGAGCTCTTCGTCACCTCCATAAACGAGAAACATATCCTTAGTCCTCTTCAGGTACTTCAGGATGTTCTTGACCGCTATCCAGTGTTCCATACCGGGATCACTTTGGTACCTCCCTACCAAACTTATGGCAAGGTTCACATCAGGTCTGGTACACAGCATAACATACATAATAGAGCCTATGGCCGAGGCATAGGGGATGACACTCATCTTCTCTCTATCTTTTGTCGTGGTCGGGGACTGAGCCATGCTCAATCATACCTTGCAAAACAGGCAAGAACCCCTTCTTGGACTGATCCATATTGAACTTCTTCAATATCTTGTCAAGGTATGTGCTTTGTGAAAGACTAATGAGGCGTCTTGATCTATCTCTATAGATTTTGATGCATAATATGTAAGCAGCTTCTCCAAGGTCCTTCATTGAAAAACTCTTATTCAAGTAGGCCTTTATGCTCTCCAAGAATTCTATATCATTTCCCATCAGCAATATGTCATCCACATATAATATGAGAAATGCTACAGAGCTCCCACTCACTTTCTTGTAGATACAGGCTTCTCCCCAAGTATGTGTAAAGCCAAACGCTTTGATCACATCATTAAAGCGAATATTCCAACTCCGAGATGCTTGCACCAGCCCGTAGATCGAGCGCTGGAGCTTGCATACCTTGTTAGCATTCTCTGGATCGACAAAACCTTCCGGCTGCATCATATACAGCTCTTCCTTGAGGAAGCCATTAAGGAATTCCGTTTTGACGTCCATTTGCCATATCTCATAATCATAGAATGCGGCAATTGCTAACATGATTTGGACTGACTTCAGCATCGCTACGGGAGAGAAAGTCTCGTCGTAGTCAATCCCTTGAACTTGTCGATAACCCTTAGCGACAAGCCGAGCCTTATAGATGGTCACATTACCATCCGCGTATGTCTTCTTCTTAAATATCCATTTATTTTCTATGGTGTGCCTCTCATCGGGCAAGTCCACCAAAGTCTATACTTTGTTTTCATACATGGATCCTATCTCGGATTTCATGGCTTCAAGCCATTTGTTGGAATCTGGGCCCACCATCGCTTCTTCATAGTTCGAAGGTTCACCGTTGTCTAAAAACATGATTTCCATGACAGGGTTGCCGTACCACTCTGGTGCGGAACGTGTCCTTGTGGATCTTCGAAGTTCAGCAGTAACTTGATCTGTATCTTCATGATCATCATCATTAACTTCCTCCCTTGTCGGTGCAGGCACCTCAGGAACAATTTCCTGCGCTGCGCTACTTTCTGGTTCGGGAGGGGTGACTGTCACCTCATCAAGTTCTACTTTCCTCCCACTCACTTCTTTCGAGAGAAACTCTTTCTCCAGAAAGGATCCATTCTTGGCAATAAAGACCTTGCCTTCGGACCTGAGGTAGAAGGTGTACCCAATCGTTTCCTTTGGGTATCCTATGAAGACGCATTTTTCCTATTTGGGTTCGAGCTTTTCAGGTTGAAGTTTCTTGACATAAGTATCGCAACCCCAAACTTTCAGAAACGACAGCTTAGGTTTCTTGCCAAACCAAAGTTCATATGGTGTCGTCTCAACGGATTTTGACGGAGCCCTATTTAAAGTGAATGCGGCAGTCTCTAAAGCATAAGCCCAAAAAGATAGCGGTAAGTCAGTGAGAGACATCATAGATTGCACCATGTCCAACAGAGTACGATTTCGATGTTCGGACACACCATTACGCTGAGGTGTTCCGGGCGGTGTCAATTATGAAAAAATTCCACAGTTCCTTAGGTGCGTTCCAAATTCATGACTTAAATATTCACCCCCATGATCCGATCGTAAGAACTTTATTTTTCTGTCACGTTGATCCTCAACCTCATTCTGAAATTCCTTGAACTTTTCAAAGGTCTCAGACTTGTGTTTCATTAAGTAGACATACCCATATCTACTCAAGTCATCTGTGAGCGTGAGAACATAACGATAGCATCCGCGAGCTTCAACACTCATTGGACCGCACACATCAGTATGTATGATTTCCAATAAGTTGGTCGCTTGCTCCATTGTTCCGGAGAACGGAGTCTTGGTCATCTTGCCTAAGAGGCATGGTTCGCACGTGTCAAATGATTCATAATAAAGAGACTCTAGAAGTCCATCTGCATGGAGCTTCTTCATACGTTTGACACCAATATGACCAAGGCGGCAATGCCACAAGTATGTGGGACTATCATTGTCAACTTTACATCTTTTGGCATTCACACTATGAATATGTGTATCATCACGTTCGAGATTCTTCAAAAATAAACCATTGACCAGCGGGGCATGACCATAAAACATATCTCTCAAATAAATAGAACAACCATTATTCTCGGATTTAAATTAGTAGCCATCTCGCATCAAACGAGATCCAGATACAATGTTCATGCTCAAAGCTGGTACTAAATAACAATTATTAAGGTTTAAAACTAATCAAGAGGGTAGATGTAGAGGCAGCGTGCCGACGGTGATCACATCGACCTTGGAACCATTCCCGACGCGCATCGTCACCTCGTCCTTCGCCAGTCTCCGCTTATTCCGCAGCTCCTGCTTTGATTTACAAATGTGAGCAACTGCACCGGTATCAAATACCCAGGAGCTACTACGAGCGCTGGTAAGGTACACATCAATAATATGTATATCACATATACCTTTGACGTTGCCGGCCTTCTTGTCTGCTAAGTATTTGTGGCAGTTCCGCTTCCAGTGACCCGTTCCCTTGCAATAAAAGCACTCCGTCTCAGGCTTGGGTCCATTCTTTGGCTTCTTCCCGGAAACTGGCTTACCGGGCGCGGTAACTCCTTTGTCGTCTTTCTTGAAGTTCTTCTTACCCTTGCCCTTCTTGAACTTAGTGGTTTTATTCACCATCAACACTTGATGCTCTTTCTTGATCTCCACCTCCGCTGATTTCAGCATTGAATACACCTCAGGAATGGACTTCTCCATCCCTTTCATATTGAAGTTTAACACGAAGCTCTTGTAGCTAGGTGGGAGCGACTGAAGGATTCTGTCAACGACCGCTTCGTCTGGGAGATTCATTCCCAACTGAGACAAGCGGTTGTGCAACCCAGACAACTTGAGTATGTGCTCACTGACAGAACTATTTTCCTCCATCTTACAGCTGTAGAATGCGTTGGAGACATCATATCTCTCAACTCGGGCATGAGCCTGGAAAACCATTTTCAGCTCTAGGAACATCTCATATGCTCCGTGGTTCTTGAAACACTTTTGGAACCCCGATTCTAAGCTGTAGAGCATGTCGCACTGAACCAGGGAGTAATCATCACAACGCGTCTGCCAAGCGTTCATAACATCTTGGTTTGCCGGGGCGGGAGCGTCACCTAGCGGTGCTTCTAGGACATAAGTTTTCTTGGCAGCTATGAGGATGATCCTCAGGTTACGGACCCAGTCCGTATAGTTGCTACCATTGTCTTTCAGCTTGGATTTCTCTAGGAACGCATTGAAGTTGAGGGTGACATGAGCGTGGGCCATTTGATCTACAAGACATATTGTAAAGAATTTAGACTAAGTTCATGACAATTAAGTTCATCTACTCAAATTTAATGAACTCCCACTCAGATTGACATCTCTCCAGTCATCTAAGTGATACATGATCTGAATCGACTGACCCATGTCCGATCATCACGTGAGACGGACTAGTCATCAACGGTGGACATCTTCATGTTGATCGTATCTTCTATACGACTCATGTTTGACCTTTCGGTCTTCCGTGTTCCGAGGCCATGTCTGTACATGATAGGCTCGTCAAGTGAACCCTAAGTGTATTGCGTGTGTAAATCTGGCTTACACCCGTTGTATGCGAACGTTAGAGCCTATCACACCCGATCATCACGTGGTGCTTCGGAACAACGATCCTTAGCAACGGTGCATAGTTAGGGGGAACACAATTCTTGAAATTTTCAGTGAGAGATCATCTTATTTACTACCGTCGTTCTAAGTAAACAAGATGCATAAACATGCTAAACATCACATGCAATCAAATAAAGTGACATGATATGGCCAATATCATTTTGCTCCTTTGATCTCCATCTTCAGGGCACCATGATCATCTTTGTCACCGGCATAACACCATGATCTCCATCATCGTGTCTTCATGAAGTCGTCTTGCCAACTATTACTTCTACCACTATGGCTAATGTTTAGCAATAAAGTAAAGCAATTACATGGCATTATTCAGTGACACGCAGGTCATACAATAAATAAGACAACTCCTATGGCTCCTGCCGGTTGTCATTTTCATCGACATGCAAGCCGTGATTCCCTATTACAAGAACATGATCAATCTCATACATCACATATATCATTCATCACATCTTCTTGGCCATATCACATCACACAACACATGCTGCAAGAACAAGTTAGACGACCTCTAATTGTTGTTGCAAGTTTATACGTGGCTTCTATAGGTTTCTAGAAAGAACGTTTCTTACCTACTCCAAAACCACAACGTGATATGTCAATTTCTATTTACCCTTCATAAGGACCCTTTTCATCGAATCCGATCCGACTAAAGTGGTAGAGACAGACACCCGCCAGCCACCTTATGCAACTAGTGCATGTCAGTCAGTGGAACCAGTCTCACGTAAGCGTACGTGTAAGGTCGGTCCGGGTCGCTTCATCCCACGATGCCGCCGAATCAAGATTGGACTAGTAACGGCAAGAGAATTGAACAAAATCAACGCCTACAACTTGTTTGTGTTATACTCGTGCAAGATGCTACGCAAAGACCTAGCTCAGATGCCACTGTTAGGGAACGTAGCAGAATTCAAAAAAAATTCTACGCTTCACCAAGATCAATCTAGGGAGTCATCTAGCAACGAACATAAAGGAGTGCATCTACATACCCTTTGTAGCTCGCGAGCAGAAGCGTTCGAAAGAACGTGGATGATGGAGTCGTACTCGTCGTGATCCTCGTCACCAATGATCCCAGCGTCGAATGGACGGCACCTCCGCATTCAACACACGTACGGTACAGCAACGCCTCCTCCTTCTTGATCCAGCAAGGGGGGAGGAGAGGTTGACGGAGATCCAGTAGCACGACGGCGTGGTGGTGGATGCAACGGGAAAAGTTGCAGGGCTTCGCCGAGACCCTGCGGGAGGAGAAGGAGGTGTGACGGGGGGAGAGGAGCCAGGGGCTGAGGTGCGGCAGCCTTCTCTCCCCCCACTATATATAGGGGGCCGGGGGGGCGCCGTCCCTAGGAGATCCAATCTCCTAGGGGGGCGGCAGCCAAGGGGGGTATCTTGCCCCCCAAGCCAAAGGGGGGCGCCCCCACCACTAGGGTTTCAACCCTAGGCGCATGGGGGAGGCCCACGGGGGGTGCGCCAGCCCACTAGGGGCTGGTCCCCCTCCCCCTACGGCCCACAGGGCCCTCCGGAATGGGTGGCCCCACCCGATGGACCCCCGGGACCCTTCCGGTGGTCCCGGTACACTACCGGTGACCCCCGGAACTCTCCCGATGGCCGAAACTGGACTTCCTATATATCATTCTTTACCTCCGGACCATTCCGGAAATCCTCGTAACGTCCGGGATCTCATCCGGGACTCCGAACAACATTCGGGTTTCCGTGTGCATATATCTCTACAACCCTAGCGTCACCGAACCTGAAGTGTGTAGACCCTACGGGTTCAGGAGACACGCAGACATGACCGAGACGACGCTCCGGTCAATAACCAACAGCGGGATCTGGATACCCGCGTTGGTTCCCACGTGTTCCTCGATGATCTCATTGGATGAACCACGATGTCAAGGATTCACTTAATCCCGTATGTTATTCCCTTTGTCTATCGGTATGGTACTTGCCCGAGATTCGATCGTCGGTATGCCCGATACCTTGTTCAATCTCAACATGGCAAGTCTCTTTACTCGTTCCATAATCCATCATCCCGTGACTATCTCCTTAGTCACTTTGAGCTCATTATGATGATGTATTACCGAGTGGGCCCAGAGATACCTCTCCGTCATACGGAGTGACAAATCCCAGTCTCGATTCGTGCCAACCCAACAGACACTTTCGGAGATACCCGTTGCGTACCTTTACAGCCACCCAGTTACGTTGTGACGTTTAGCACACCCAAAGTATTCCTAGGGTATCCGGGAGTTGCACAACCTCATGGTCTAAGGAACAGATACTTGACACTGGAAAATCTTAAGCATTACGAACTATACGATCTCGTGCTAGGCTTAGGATTGGGTCTTGTCCATCACATCATTCTCCTAATGATGTGATCCCGTTATCAATGACATCCAATGTCCATGGTCAGGAAACCGTGACCATCTGTTGATCAACGAGCTAGTAACTAGAGGCTTACCAGGGACACATTGTGGTCTATGTATTCACACATGTATCGCTGTTTCCATACAATACAATTCAAGCATGAATAACAGACAATTATCATGAACAAGGAAATATAATAATAATCCTTTTATTATTGCCTCTAGGGCATATTTCCAACATCATCATCCTCTTCTTCTTCGCCATCTTCCATCACAACCCCTATTTCGCCATGCTTGGTCCAAACATTGTAGTGTGGCATGAAACCCTTATAAAGTAGGTGGGTGTGAAGGGTTTTCGTGTCAGAGTAATACCTCGTATTCCCACAGCTAGGGCATGGACAACACATAAAATCATTTTGCGTGTTTGCCTCAGCCACTTCGAGAAAATTATGCATGCCCTTAATAAACTCGGAGGTGCGTCTGTCACCGTACATCCATTGTCAGTTCATCTGCGTGCATTATATATAATTAAGTGTGTCAAAAACCATTACAAAACATCATGAATAGATATGTGTGACCAAATTAATAGAGGTTCATCATCACATTAAAACCGAAGTACATACATAGTTCTCCAGAGCATCTAATTAAACCATACATTGAAACTATGTAAAACATTTCAATGCAACAACAAATGCGATCATAATCGCAACCAAGGTAACAATTGATCCAACGGCAGAATGATACCAAGCCGCGGTATGAATGGCATATTTTCTAATCTTTCTAATCTTCAAGCGCATGGCATGCATCCATCTTGATCTTGTGTGATCATCGATGACATCTGCAACATACAACTCCAATATCATCTTCTCCTCCTCAATATTTTTTCATTTTTCCTTCAAGTAATTGTTTTCTTCTTCAACTAAATTTAACCTCTTGACAATAGGGCCCATCTTGATCTTGTTATCATCGACGACTTCCGCAACATGCAACTCCAATTCCATCTTCTCCTCCTCAGCTTTTTCCAATTTTTTCTTCAAATAAATGTTTTCCTTTTCAACTAAATTTAACCTCTCCACAAGAGGGTCAGTTGGAATTTCTGGTTCATATACCTCCTAGATAAAAACATATATGTCACATTGGTTGGCATAATTGTCATAAGAACCATTAATTAACAAACTCACATCTGTCATGGATTTCACTCACCCAATCCACGTCTACGAGCATAGCATGTCCTAACAGCAAACGTAGAAGTAACTCCCAAAGGTTTGAATGTAATGCAGGTAATAGGTACTACCTCAATCTACTTCCCAATCCCACAAATGCAATGAAAATTGGGTAATTGGAAAGTATGATCAAAGTGTTACTTGCCTTGTTGATGATCCGCAAAACCTAGAGACTCAAAGTAGCAAGCGGCGCACTCTGGGTACTCTATCGCAATCAAACAAGAATACAATAAGTACTTAACTAATGCACGGGTAAAACTCAAATAAGAGATCTAACCAGAAAGTTCAACTTAAGAACTCCGGTTTGCAAAAAGAATCAACTCGAAAGAAGCAACGAAACTCAAACTGCAAAAGAAACGAGCTTCGGTTTACTAGTTGGCATAAAGTCAAATTTTACAGTAGCCAAAACTTTGTTCAAGTTGATTAAACGTAACGAGGGCTTCGAGACAAAGATCTGGGATTTTGAATCACCTGATTCTGACTCTCGAGCGAAAAGAAAAACGCGAAACAAGATCAGGGCAGAAATCACGATCGGAATAACCGCGGATAAATACCCCGAAAAGAAAACGAACGAACAGCCTAACGAACGAACGTTCGCTGTCTGCAGTTAACGAACGAAAATAGTTCGTTAAAACGAACGTACGGACGAACGTCCGCTAAATAACTAAACCGACGGAAAAACCGAACCGATCTATTCTATTAAAACAGATCTATGGTTTTAAAAAAAACGAGCGGTTCTAGAGAAAAAAACGGCATCTACCTCGCGAACTCCGGCGAGACGGCAGCGGCGGGGTGGCGGTCCGGCGACGGGGCGGCGGGTGGTGCGGTGGCGGCGGCGGCAGCCCGCGGCAGCGGGGTGGTGCGGCGGCGGGGCGGCGGCACGCGGCGGGCGGCGACGGCTAACGCGGCGGCGGGGCGGCAGCTGGCGGCGGCGGCAACCGGCGGCGGTGGCGGCTGGCGGCGGCGACGGCGCGGAGGGCGAGGCGCGGCGGCTAGGGTTTCGCGGGGCGGGGGCTGGCGGGTGGCTTTGGGCCGGCTCGGGCGAGTTATAAAGCCCAGAGTCCTGGGCTGGTAAGACTCCAAGTCGGTTTCCTTTTTTTTCTAAATAGAGTCCCGACGCAGAAAAACTAATGAAAGAAATACCAAACGGACTCCAAAATTCCCGAAATAAATTTTCACCATCCTCTAATAATATTTAGGACAAAGTGAACATTTTTCCCGGACCTAAATGCAACTTTGAAAAACGCGTATTTTACCTATGCAAATAACTCCAGCAAAAATACCAAAAGTGATTTTAATATTTTTCCTCCAATATTTCTGTTATTTTGGAGAAGTCATATTATCTCCGCTCATTTTTGGCATTTAGAAATATTTTTAGGAGAGAAAAATAATTAGAATCACACTGTCCTCGTACCGGTATTCGAGCGAACTCAAATACGAAAACGGTAAAATCCCCAACTCTCTCCGTAGGTCCTTGAGTTGCTTAGAATTTCGAGGAACTCCACAAACAAAAATGCAAAAACATGCAAATGCAAATATGATCTATGTATAGCATTCCAAATTGAAAATTTGGGATGTTACATGTAACCAAGTCCTACTCATGCAATCTTTGAGGATAGAACTAATGCAATAAAAACTGGGTATTGAAAAGTATGATCAAAGTATGAACTTCCCTTGCTCACGATTAATGAAACCTAGTGACTCGTTGTAGCACGGTTCGCACTCCGGAAATTCTATCGCAATCAAACAATAGCATACATAAGCAATCATGCAACAAAATAGAAGGACAGATCCCGAAAAGTCTAAAAAAACAGACGAATAACTCTTGCAACAGAAAACAATTTCTAGCTGTACCAAAATTAAGTGAATTTCGCCTTATCGGAAAGTTTGGCTCAAGAGCTTCGATTTGCAGAAAGAATCAACTCAAACGGAGTTACGAAACTCAAGTTACGATCAAAAGAAATTCAAATACAAATCTGTTTGAATTCAAATTTTAAAACTTTCAAAAACATATTTGAGTTCTATTACTGGAATGATGAGATCAAAACAAAGAGTTTGGCGTTGGTTTCATCTAATTCCGACTAACGAGCAAAAAAGTAGTGATCGTTTGAAGGTTAGGGACTAATTTGTAAAAACTTTAACTCCGGATAGGTCCCTGGCGAAAATAACAGAAAAAGAAAAACACTAAATTGCGAACGTTCGTTTTTGTGATCTAAACAACAGACATTTACTATATAATAAAACCTAGAAACGAATCTCAGGTTTTTTGGAAAAAAATGATCTAGGATTTTGAAAAAAACGAAAACAAAATAAAAAATCGATGGCGGTTTTTTACCGAAAACAGGCCGGTCGGGTTCGGCGGATCGGGTCACGGGGCGGCGGCGTTCGACGGCGGCATGGGGTGGCGGTGGCTGCGACGCCGGCGGCAGCGTGTGGCAGGTGGCGGGGCTGGTGCGGCGGCGGCGACTCGGGCGGCGGGATGCGGCGTGGCGGCGGGGTGGAGGCTGAGGAAGTCCGGCCTCGCCTTTTAAAGGCCCCTGGCGGTCCCGACTTGGGCAAGGGGCTGGCCGGCCATGATGGCACCGGACTTCGGGAGGAGTCCCGGTCGGCCACGGTGAGGGAGGCGGCGCGCGGGAGTGGTCCGGCGGCTGTGCTTCGGCCGAGTCGGCCCGGTCCGTTTTTTTATATATAAATATTTTTCTGAAAATACAGAAATTAGAAAAAGACACTAAAAATAATTTTAAAAATCACAGAAAAATTCACACACTTAGGGCCTTACTTATGACCCTGGTGAACATTTTTTGGGCCTAAATGCCTAAAAATAAAATAAACTTTTTAGTACTAATTAAAATACTAAAAAGAAATACTTTTGAAAATAAAATTCAAATAAATATATTTTTACTCAAAATTCAAATTCCAACATTTTTATTCTGTTTTGAAGAAGTCATATTATCTTCTCTCATTTATTTTAGAATATTGAAAATGAAAATTGGCAAAAATAATATTTGATCCAACCCCACTTGAAAAAAAATTGTGGGTCCTCTTTGGAAAACTTCCAACTCTCTCACTTGGGTCCTTGAGTTGTTTAAAGTTTTTGGATCAATTTCCAAATAAAATCAAATTCAAAATGCTCAAATGATGAATGCATATGAATGATCTATGATAACATCCAAATTGAAAATTGGGATGTTACACGGCATCTACACGTGAAGGGGAGTACATAGCTGCTTCAGAAGCAGCGCGGGAAGGAGTATGGATGAAGGATTTCATCACCCACCTAGGAGTGATTCCCAATGCGTTAGGCCGGATGACTCTCTTCTGTGACAACACTGGAGGTATTGCCATTGCCAAGAAGACCAGGTTTCACAAGAAGACTAAGCACATGAGGCGTCGCTTCAACTCCATTCGTGGTTATATTCAAGATGGAGACATAGATATTTGTAAAATACATACGGATCTGAATGTCGCAGATCCATTGACTAAACCTCTTCCACGAGCAAAACATGATCATCACCATAACTCTTTGGGTATTCGATTCATCACAATGTAACTAGATTATTGACTCTAGTGCAAGTGGGAGACTGTTGCAAATATGCCCTAGTGGCAATAATAAAATGTTTATTATTATATTTCCTTGTTCATGATAATGTCTATTGTTCATGCTATAATTGTATTTACCAGAAACCGTAATACATGTGTGAATACGTAGACCACACCTTGTCCCTAGTGAGCCTATAGTTGACTAGCTCCTTTATCAATAGATGGTTGTGGTTTCGTGACCATGGACATTGGATGCCGTTAATAACGGGATCACATCATGATGGGCCTCTAACCCCTCGTTGGTTACCCCAAGTGGAAGGTGAAAGATGAAGTGTTGTGGAAGTTTTTTCCCTTAGCAAAGATGCCAAGGATCGAATCCCCAGAGACTCCTAGGTTCAACAAGTAGGTGTCAACTGCTAACGGCGCGGATTAGCAATCAACGTGGACCTGCACACAGATACAAATAACTTTGCTCCCAATGAGTACAGAGAGGTTGTCAATCCCTCCGGCCTTGTAGTTCACAAAGGATTTAACGCAAATGATAGTAGTGATAGATAATGCTTGCAATAGTAAATAAAAGCGAAAAGTAAATAGCGGATGTGATCAATGATGGTAATATGGACCGGAGTCTCATGATGTTCACTAGTGATGTCTCTCTCCCAAAACACGATAAAACAACTATGTGAGGTAAACGAATTACAGCTGGGCAATTGACAAGACCACGAACGCAAACCAATGCTGACTACATTGCAAGAAAGGTTGAGGTTCAAAGCATGGGCGGTACGCCAAAGTAAGTAGACCGAAATCCATCAATATCTACTACTAATCATCCACCTTGAGATATCTATCCAGAACATCTCGCTGGTATTAAGTTGCGAGTCCCACCCATAGTGTAAACTCAATGCAACAGACAACTGCATTAAAAAAACTTTGCGTAAAGTAAACAATCCTTGCACCCGCGGGCACAAGCACCGTTGTTTTCCCCCTTGTGGCAACAGCACATCCCCTAGACTCATGTTTCTGTCACTCAAGCTAGTCATCGAGGGGCATGAACCCACAATCGAGCATAACGTTCCCTCTTGGAGTCACTACGTATTACTTGGCCAAAGCAATAAATAACAACGGAGAACATGCAAGAATTACTTATGAACATAAATATAAAAGAGGTAGATCAAATATATTACTCAAGATCAATCTGGACATAATCTCATAATCCATCGGATCCCAGCAAACTCATCATAGCAACAGCATAAGGATTACATATGTGCCTCGATCATGTAGGGCAGCTCACGAGGACTAATTAGTGAAGCACAAGAACGGGAGGAGAACATCACATAGCTACTGGTCATGGACTCATGGTCCAAGGGAGACTACTCACGACTCATCCGGGAGGCGTCCATGGTGGTGGAGAAGCTCCCGGTGGTGATCCTCCCCTCCGACAGGGTGCCGGGAAGAGTTCTCCTGGTGCTCCCGATCTTGGAAGCGGCGGCGGCGGCAGAACAGAGATGGGATCGTGAAAAGTGTTCCTGTTCTGAGGGTTTCGGAGGACGCTTTAAATATATGCCAAAGGGGGGCATCGGGGAAGCTTCGGGGGGCCCATGCGCCCCCCTGCGCGGCCCAGGGGGGGGGCGCCACCAGGGCGCCTAGAGCCCTGGTGCCCCCCCCCCTCCGGCTGTCCTTCGGACGCACGGTAGTTTCCGGAACGCTGATTTTTTATATAATTTTTCTGGATTTTTCCTGGCAGTTCTCGTAATGTGAAAACCTGAAATACAAAAACAGCCGAAAACGGAAACTGGCACAGGGATGCACTGGATTAGTAAGTTAGTCCAAATATGATCAAAAGTGTATGGAAGTGTATGAATATCATAGCAATATCACCCAAAAGTGGCATGGAGCAAGCAGAAATTATAGATACGTTTTGGACGTATCAACATCCCCAAGCTTAATTCCTGCTCGTCCTCGAGTAGGTAAATGATAACAAGACTAATTTCTGTGGTGACATGCTATTAACCATATAGGACTTTTTACAGTCATATGACAAAAGCTTACTGAGACAATGATTCTATGGTAATTAAGTTGCCTCATGAGAAAATCACAAATGACTGAAAGTTTTACAACATGAAACTGAAACATCAAAAAGATTTGCAATGAATATGATGTGCAAATATGATAAAGTGATATCTAGCTTGCCCCCTTTAGTGAAGCAAAACATAAATGCAGGGGCACCTTCAAGGTTTAAGTGATGACTAGACACAATGATTTCAAAATAAACGATATCACAATCATGCAAAAGACAATGCTACTTTGGGACAATGCACATTACACCCAGAATGACAATCATTCTCTCTGTAGTTGGTGCTTGAAGAAAGAAGGTGGAAACTCATAAAAGTAAAAGAATGGTTAAGTGCTAGAGCTTTTTGTTTTAAAAACATAGAAGCAATTTTGTCAACGGTAGTTGTACTTCATATGTGTCATGCATAAGACATCCTATAAGTTGCAAGCCTCATGCATCGAATACCAATAGTGCTCGCACCTTGTCCTAATTAGCTCGGATTTCCAGGGGTTATCATTGCATTACATATGTTTCAACCAAGTGTCACAAAGGGGTACCTCTATGCCACCTGTACAAAGGTCCAAGGAGATAAATCGCATTTGATTTCTCGTTTTTGATAGATCTCAACTTGAGGACATCCATACCGGGACAACATAGAAAATAGATGATGGACTCCTCTTTAATGCATAAGCATATTCTCATAAGAGATTGAGGATTTTGTCCAAGCTAAAACTTCCACCATGATGCATGGCTTTGGTTGGCGGCCCAATGTTCTTCTCTAACAATATGCATACTCATTCAACCCATGGTAAATCACCCTTACTTCAGACAAGACGAACATGCATAGCAACTCACATGATATTCAACAAAAGTGTGACAGTTGATGGCGTCCCCAGAAACATGGTTACCGCTCAGCAAGCAACTTATAAGAAATAAGATACATAGGCAACATATTCTTTACCACAATAGTTTTTAAGCTACTTTCCCATGAGCTATGTATTGCAAAGTTAGTCTTAGTTCAGGTGGAGGTTAGCAAAAGACTGGAAGCGACCAACTAAGAGAGCAATGACGGTCATAATCATGCAGAGCGACAAAGCAATATTGAATCAGGCATGGAAGTTATATCGCTACTCAGAAATAAAAGATCATCAAGGCTTGACAGACTTTCTTTACAGTCTTAAATATGCGTGAGCATACGCCAAGTAAATAAAAATAAATTCTCGAAGGAAGATATTACTAAACCATACCACATCATCAACAAACAGATCATGTTGGTATTCCAATAACACATTGGGAACCCCCCAGCTATTTGAGACTAACCATAAGAAAACCTGAACTACTAAGCGCCATTATGCACGTAGCATATTTATCATAGACATATTAACCAATGCAACGGAAGCAAACTCTCTTAATAAGGTGAGCATGATAATTAAAGAGAGTTCAAGCAACCAACTAAACAAAAGCTCTTTGAAAAGATAAGCATGAATACTAAGAGCAGAGCATGATAGTAGCTATTAAAAGACAAAGAACACACACAGCAAAGATAGACATGAAAATTCTATGTTATGTTCTAGGTAGAAGTGGAGCGTGTTTCTCTCCCACATAAAGAATGCTGAGTTCCGACTCGTTATGAAAAACTAAAAAGAAAACTAAAAGTAAGATGCTCCAAGCATAGCACATAACACATGAAGTGATAAAAATATAGCGAAACGAAAGACGAACTGATAATGTTGATGGAGAAGGGGATGCACGGGGGCATCCCCAAGCTTAGACGCTTGAGTCTCCTTGAATATTTCTTGGGGTGCACGGGGGCATCCCCAAGCTTGAGCACTTGACACTCCTGAATCTTTTTATCATCTTCCCTCGCACACTTGAAAACTCCCTTCATACATAACTCATCATAATCTGATTAGCGAGGTTAGTACCCTTAATAAAATAATTGCACCTTGCTGGAAATAAAGATATTCTTGAAGTTCTACTGTTTCTCAAGATTGCCAAAAGGTTTTTGCAAAGAAAAAGCAAGCTCTTGATTTGCAAAATGAAGGAAAGGCAAAACAGGACAGAATCTGTGAAAAACAGCACAGCAGGTAGTAATTGATTTGTTTGGGGCACTTCTGCAACTCAAATCAAAAAACTCAGAACAAATGCACGAAAGACAATTATATAGAGAACGCTGTCGAAAAATTCAGACCAAAAAGATGATCAGGTGATTTTATACGAATTTTTCTATCCAAGGACAGAATCTGTTTCCTGGACAGCACCTCACAACTTTTTAACTTTCTAGCAATCAGAGGCTATACTTGGCACAAATATGAAAAGCAAAGATACAATGATGATGCTACAACAGTAAACAACATCAAGACACAACAAAAGCAAAATATAAAAATTTATTCATGTGGGCTGCCTCCCAAAAGCGCTTTCTTTTATGCCTTTAAGCTAGGCATAATGCATATAGAACAAGTTTTATCAAGAGTAAAAGAATAGCTAGCCCGTACAACGGACTCAAAAGGTAACTTGATCTTCTTACGAGGGAAGAGTTCCATCCCTTTCTTGAGAGGAAACTGAAATTTTATATTACCCTCTTTCATGTCAATGATAGCACCAACGGTGCGTAAAAAGGGACGTCCCAAAATAATTGGACATGAAGGATCACATTCAATATCCATAATAGTAAAATCAACGGGAACATAATTATCATTGACAATGATAAGAACATCGTCGATCCTCCCCAAAGGTTTCTTTATGGAAGAATCAACGAGACGAACACCAAAAGAATAAGAATCACAAGGTTTCAATTTAAGCATATCATATATTCTTTTGGGCATAACAGAGGTACTAGCTCCAACATCACATAATGCATAACAAGAGAAGTCATTCAATTTAATTTTTATCATAGGATCCCAACCATCTTCTAGCTTTCTAGGTATGGAGGATTCTACTCTAAGTTTCTCCTCCCTAGCTTTGATGAGAGCATTAGTGATATGCTCTGTGAAGGCAAGATTAAGTGTGCTAGTGCGGGGGTCTCTAGACATCTTGTGAAGGAAATCAATAACTTCGGTAAGAGTGCAATTATCAAAATCAAGGTCACGAGCATCAAGTAAAGTGGTAGTAGTGTCCTTTAGGTTCACTTGTTTGGTAGTTTCTATAGTCATAGCATCACCATTAATAGGTCCAATGGTACCAGGAGTACATTGGGTGCTAAGAGTTTGGATATCCTCAACAACTTGGATAGTAGCAACAGTGTGGTGGGTAGGAAGGCTCTTAATTCTATCCTCTTCCTCCCTTTCTCTAGCCCATCTTTCTTTAAGTTTAGCCATCATCCTAATATTTTCATTAATTTGCACTTGAGTAGCATTAATAGGAGTGACCTTCCTCTCCTCAAGAGGGGAAGTTTCAATTTTTAGCAATTTTACCTCATTGGCTAAATGGTCTACCTTAAAAGAAAGATCATCTAGTTTATGTAGTTTTTCTTCTACACTCTTATTAAAGGCTTTTTGGGTAGTGCTGAAATCTTTAAGCATAATCTCTAGTTCAGTAGTGGAGTTCTTGGTGATAGGATAAGCATTGTTGTTCCCATAAGAATTAGAGGGGAACGGTCTAGGATTGCTACCAAAATTACTCCTATAAGCATTGTTGTTAAAATTGTTTCTAGAGATAAAGTTCACATCTACTTGTTCTTGAGCAATCAAAGAATTTAAAGGAACATCACGAGGATCAACAGAAGATTGCTTCGAAAGTAGAGACATAATCAAGTCAACTTTTTCATTTAAGGAGGAAATCTCCTCGACAGAGTTTACCTTCCTACCTGTTGGAGCGCGTTCGATGTGCCATTGGGAATAGTTGGTCATCATCTCATCGAGAAGCTTTGTGGCAGCACCAAGTGTAGTTGACATAAAAGTTCCTCCCGCGGCCGAATCTAACAAGTTCCGCGAGGTAAAGTTCAAGCCTACATAAAAAGTTTGGATAACCATCCAAGTAGTCAAACCGTGAGTAGGGCAGTTCTTGATAAGAGATTTCATACGTTCCCAAGCTTGGGCAACGTGTTCATTATCCAATTGTTTATAATTCATTATGTTACTTCTAAGTTGGATAATTTTAGCAGGTGGATAGTATTTTCCGATAAAAGCATCTTTGCACTTGTCCCATGAATCTATGCTATTTCTAGGCAAAGACTGAAACCAAATTTTAGCTCCTCCTCTCAAGGAGAAAGGAAAAAGCTTAAGCTTAACAATATTACCATCTATTTCTTGGTACTTTTGCATATCACAAAGTTCAACAAAGTTGTTCAAGTGTAAAGCAGCATCATCTCCAGCACCGGAGAATTGATCTTTCATGACTAAGTTCAGTAAAGCAGGTTTAATTTCATATGAAGGTGCTGAAGTGGCAGGTGTAGTGATAGCTGTGCTTATAAAGTCATCGTTGTTGTGACTAGTGAAGTCACACAACTTGGTGTTCTCGGTGGAACCCATAGTAGCAAGCAAGCAAGATAACTATTTTTGTGATTTTCGATAAAAGGTACTAAAGCAAAAACTGAAAGGTAAACTGACAAGACTAAAAAGCAAAGGTAAAAGATAGCATGCAACTCCCCTATCCTGAAGAGTGGAGTCCCCGGTAACGGCGCCAGAAAATACTCCTTGATGGGCCTCTAACCCCTCGTTGGTTACCCCAAGTGGAAGGTGAAAGATGCAGTGTTGTGGAAGTTTTTTCCCTTAGCAAAGATGCCAAGGATCGAATCCCCAGAGACTCCTAGGTTCAACAAGTAGGTGTCAACTTCTAACGGCGCGGATTAGCAATCAACGTGGACCCGCACACAGATACAAATAACTTTGCTCCCAACGAGTACAGAGAGGTTGTCAATCCCTCCGGCCTTGTAGTTCACAAAGGATTAAACGCAAATGATAGTAGTGATAGATAATGCTTGCAATAGTAAATAAAAGCGAAAAGTAAATAGCGGATGTGATCAATGATGGTAATATGGACCGGAGTCTCATGATGTTCACTAGTGATGTCTCTCTCCCGAAAGACGATAAAACATCTATGTGAGGTAAATGAATTACAGCTGGGCAATTGACAGGACCACGAACGCAAACCAATGTTGACTACATTGCAAGAAAGGTTGAGGTTCAAAGCATGGGCGGTATGCCAAAGTAAGTAAACCGAAATCCATCAATATCTACTACTAATCATCCACCTTGAGATATCTATCCGGAACATCTCGCTGTTATTAAGTTGCGAGTCCCACCCATAGTGTAAACTCAATGCAACAGACAACTGCATTAAAAGAACTTTGCGTAAAGTAAACAATCTTTGCACCCGCGGGCACAAGCACCGTTGTTTTCCCCCTTGTGGCAACAGCACATCCCCTAGACTCATGTTTCTGTCACTCAAGCTAGTCATCGAGGGGCATGAACCCACAATCGAGCATAACGTTCCCTCTTGGAGTCACTACGTATTACTTGGCCAAAGCAATAAATAACAACAGAGAACATGCAAGAATTACTTATGAACATAAATATAAAAGAGGTAGATCAAATATATTACTCAAGATCAATCTGAACATAATCTCATAATCCATCGGATCCCAGCAAACTCATCATAGCAACAACATAAGGATTACATATGTGCCTCGACCATGTAGGGCAGCTCACGAGGACTAATTAGTGAAGCACAAGAACGGGAGGAGAACATCACATAGCTACTGGTCATGGACTCATGGTCCAAGGGAGACTACTCACGACTCATCCGGGAGGCGTCCATGGTGGTGGAGAAGCTCCCGGTGGTGATCCTCCCCTCCGGCAGGGTGCCGAGAAGATTTCTCCTGGTGCTCCCGATCTTGGAAGCGGCGGCGGCGGCGGAACAGAGATGGGATCGCGAAAAGAGTTCCTGTTCTGAGGGTTTCGGAGGACGCTTTAAATATATGCCAAAGGGGGGCATCGGGGAAGTTTTGGGGGGCCCAGGCGCCCCCCCCC
>LR738709.1:298284389-298317288 GCA_902687465.1 Secale cereale
CCCCCCCCCCGGCGCGGCCCAGGGGGGCGCGCCGCCAGGGCGCCTGGAGCCCTGGTGCCCCCCCCCCGGCTGTCCTTCGGACGCATAGTAGTTTCCGGAACACGTATTTTTTATATAATTTTTCTGGATTTTTCCTGGCAGTTCTCGTAACGTGAGAACCTGAATAACAAAAACAGCCGGAAACAGAAACTGGCACTGGGGTGCACTAGATTAGTAAGTTAGTCCAAATATGATCAAAAGTGTATGGAAGTGTATGAATATTATAGCAATATCACCCAAAAGTGGCATGGAGCAAGCAGAAATTATAGATACGTTTTGGACGTATCACATCATTAGGAGAATGATGTGATGGACAAGACCAGTCCTAATTATATCACAAGATCATGTAGTTTGTTTGCTGGAGATTTTCTAATGTCAAGTATCATTTCCTTAGACCATGAGATTCTGTAACTCCCGGATACCGTAGGAATGCTTTGGGTGTATCAAACATCACAACGTAACTGGTTGACTATGATGGTGCACTTCAGGTATGTCCAAAAGTGTCTATTGGGTTGGCACGAATCGAGACTGGGATTTGTCACTCCGTAAGACGGAGAGGTATCTCCGGGCCCACTCGGTAATGCATCATCATAATGAGCTCAATGTGACTAAGGATTTAGTCGCGGGATCATGTGTTATGGAACGAGTAAAGAGACTTGTTGATAATGAGATTGAACAAGGTATGGGGATACCGACGATCGAATCTCAGGCAAGTAACATATCGATGGACAAAGGGAATTATATACGGGATTGATTGAATCCCCGACATCATGGTTCATCCGATGAGATCATCGTGGAATATGTGGGAGCCAATAGGGGTATACAGATCCCGCTATTGTTATACGCCAGTGAGGTGTCTCGGTCATGTCTGCATGGTTCCCGAACCCGTAGGGTCTACACACTTAAGGTTCGGTGACGCTAGTGTTGCAATGGGAATTGTATGTGGTTATCGAAAGTTGTTCGGAGTCCCAGATGAGAACCCGAATGTCACGAGGAGTTCCGGAATGGTTCAGAGCTGAAGATTTATATATGGGAAGTCCAGTTTTAGTCGCCCAAAAAGTTTTGAGGGTTATCGATATTGTACCGGGACCACCGAAAGGGTTCTAGGGGTCCATCGGGAGGGGTCACCTGCCCCGGGGGACCAAATGGGTTGAATATGGGTGGGAACCAGCCCCATGGTCGGCTGGTTCACCCCCAAGGGGCCCAAGGGTCCTAAGGTTGAAACCCTAGGGTGAGGGCGCCCCCCACCCCCCACCAACTTGGCCACCGCCCCCCTCTAGATGCATCTAGGGGGCGGCCCCCTCTCCCCTCTAGCCTATAAATAGAGGGGTGGGAGGGTGGCTGCACGCTTCCCTATAGCGCAGCCCCCCCCCCCCATCCTACACCTCTTCCTCCTTTGTAGTGCTCAGCGAAGCTTTGCCGGAGAACCATGAGCTCCACCGCCACCACATCGTCGTGCTGCTAGATCTCTCCATCAACTTCTCCTTCCCCCTTGATGGATCAAGAAGGAGGAGATGTCCTCGGGCTGTACGTGTGTTGAATGCAGAGGCGCTGTCCATTCGGCGCTAGATCGGATCTTCCGTGATTTGAATCACCGCGGGAACGACTCCATCAACCTCGTTCTTTGCAACGCTTCAGCTTAGCGATCTTCAAGGGTATGAAGATGCACTCCCTCTCTCTCGTTGCTAGCATCTCCTAGATTAATCTTGGTGACACATAGGAATTATTTTGAATTATTACTATGTTCCCCAACACTATTGTGATTGTATTTTGGTGTTTTAATTATTGTTTCTACCAAGCAAAGCCTTTAGGTTGATTTGGGTGAGAGTTGATTTGATTCGGTGCATTAATAGAAATTTTCGCGTCCAGTAGAACAATTGTTTTCAATTATTGGAGCGTGAACAATTTCTGCAATTTGACACATAATTGATATACAATTGTCCACGTTGTCCTAATTTTTCAAGATTTTCGGAGTTATAGAATTATGACTAAAAATTACGTCTTTTCAAACTAGTTTTTTTTACAGATTATGTTTGCGTTGCATTATGTGTTTATTTTGATGAATCTATGGATTGTATCGGGAGGTATTAGCCATGGTGAAGTTAGATTACAGTAGATATAATGTAAGAATAAAATATGAATGGGTTTTCAATAGTACTTAAAGTAAAGATGAATTTTATTATACTAACGGATCTCATGAGGTTTTGTTGAGTTTTGTGTGATTTAAGTTTTCATGTTTTGGATAAGATCATGATGGATCAAGGAATAAGGAGTTTCAAAAGCCTAAGCTTGGGGATGCCCATGGCACCCCAAGGCAATATTCAAGGAGAACCAAGCAACTAAGCTTGGGATTCCCCAAAAGGCATCCCCTCTTTCTTCTAACAACCATCAGCAGTTTTACTTGGGACTATATTTTTATTCGTCACATATCATGAGTTTTCTTGGAGCATCTTGTATTATATGAGTATTTGCTTGTTTTGCTTTTTAGTTTGTCACAATCATCCTTCCTGGACACACCTATTTGAGAGAGACAAAATTATGCTATGATTTGTTAGAATTTCCCTTGGCGCGCCCTGGTGGGTAGGGGAGCCCACGGGACTCTTTTCCACCGATCTCCGGCTCTATAAACACCCCAATATTTTAGAAACCCTAGGAGAGTCTACGAAATACTTTTCCAGCCGACGCAAGTTCCAGAACAATGAGATCCAATCTAGAGGCTTTTTTCGGCACTCTCGTGAAGAGAACACGATCACGGAGGGGTTCATCATCCTCGTTGGTGCTCATCCGATGATGTGTGAGTAGTTTACCACAGACCTACGGGTCCGTAGTTAGTATCTAGATGGCATTCTCTCTTTTTGATCTTCAATACAATGTTCTCCTTGATGTTGTTGGAGATTTATTTGATGTAGCCTTTTTGCGGTATGTTTGTTAGTATCCGATGAATTATGAGTTTATGATCAAATCTATCGATACATGATTATTATAGCCTCATATTTCTTGTTTGATATCTTGGTTTGCTTTGGCCAACTAGATTGATTTATCTTGCCATGGGAAGAGGTGCTTTGTAATGGGTTTGATCTTGCGGTGCTCAATCTCAGTGACAGAAGGAGACAAGGCACGCATGTATCGTTGCTATTAAGGATGACAATATGGGGTCTATTCCTACATGAATAGATCTTGTCTACATCATGTCACCATTCTTATTGCATTACTCTATTTCTCCATGAAGTTAATACACTAAATGCATGCTGGATAGTGGTCGATGTGTGGAGTAATAGTAGTAGATGCAAAAATGTTTTGGTCTACTAATATTGGACGTGATGCCTATATACATGATCACTGTCTTGGATATTGTCATAATTATTTGCTTTTCAATCAATTGCCCAACGGTAATTTGTGTACCCATCGTATGATATTTTCTCAAGAGAGGCCACTAGTGAAATCTACGGCCCCCAGATCTATTTCTTATCATATATTTTCAGATCTATTTTACCACAAACCCAAAGATACTTTGTTGCATTTTATTTTCTTTTATATTATTTGCATCTATAAATCTATCTATTTATAATATTTAAATACCGTTGAGGGATAGACAACCCCTCTACGCGTTGGGTTGCAAGATTTGTTGTTTGTGTGCGGGTGTCGTTTACATCGTGCTGCTTGGTTCCTACTGGATTGATAACCTTTCTTTTATAACCGAGGGAAATACTTAACGCGGCTGTGTTGTATCATCCCCTCCTCTTCGGGAAATTTACCAACGCGGATCACAAGTAGTACGGTGCTTCTGGAACCCCAGGCCTCGGATGAGATGGGGAATGAAGATTACCCGCTCCCCTTGCTTGGGAGTGGGTACTTGCTCATTCTCGGTCGAAGCGTGGGCAGCAATGTTGGCGGACAGGTACCCCGCACTGCGTAGCTGTAGGATGGTGCCATCGGTCATGATGGAACCACCCATTCCCCTTGAGTGTATCGGCCATGGCTGGATGGGGGAGCTTGGGAAGAGGAGTGTGAGATTGGATCATGGCGCTGGAGCTAGACGAGGCAGAAGGCGGGGGAAATGTGAGTGTGGTTGCTTGTGTTGTTCTCTTTTTTACTCTTATAGGCTAATGAAAGGTCGAGAGTCCCCCTTGCTGCGCCGATAAAAACGCCACTCTCCCGCAAAAGATGTCATTGTGCGCATAGTGAGAAACAAAATCTTGATGATATCTCTGAAGAAACGGGCACGATCTCCACATTGATCGGACGCGCCTTCGGACACTGTTCGGGGTGAGCAGTAACTGCCTGACACGTCATGGAGTGTGCCGCTTCAATAAAGTTGTCAGACTAGGTGGAACTATTCGCACCTACGTGGTCGGCCTTCGAGGCCAAGTTACCCTGCTTCCTCGGGGCAGGATTGAGCTCAGCTAGGTTTTGTTTTTTAGAAGACGTCACTCCTTTAAAGGAACGGTTCGGAGGATTTGAGGCCACAAAGGGGGAACTCGTCTGTCAAGATAAGGACTTCGGATCCGGGGTCGTGTTCGTAAGGAAATCATCCTCGTCATAGAACACTAGTTCGGGGGCTACCGATGGTGTCATGGACTAGTAAGTGCTGACCTAGTCGGCCTAGGCTCGTCGGATGTGTTGGTGGGCCTTCATTCTCCGCAAGATGGACTCTGGAAGTTGCATGAGGGGGGCATGATCAGAACCGCTGTAACAGCCTGGATTTTGCCCTTTTCTTTTTCTGATGATTCCCTTTGATTTATCCATTTGAATTTTTTTTGTGGCTATGTCGTTCTGAAACATGGGAGGATCATGTCTTCCTAGGTTTTATAGTGGCTTGCCATCCTCATCATCATCTCAACATCATCTCATAAATTCTTTGGGTCATATATTGATCAAATATGGCAAAACTTTTCATTGCCATTTTCATAAATAATCCTCCAATAATTATTTTCCTATTCTGCCCTAAATGTCACTTTGCAAAGCAAGTGCTATTTATCTTTGCTTGATTGCCTCCAAACTTTTTGGACACCTTTTCCTATCCATATCCTTGCCGCATGGCAAAATTCAACTCAATTTGCCTAGTAAATATTCCTCGGCAATTTTTGCAAGGTCCTTCATATGACCAATATAGCTCTCCACCAAAGTTGAGCTCATTCTATTCATCCATGTGATCCCAGCTCCAAATCTTAGTGTCTGGTCAGATTTTCACTTTTTGAAGCAACCATATTTTATATTGCTTCATTTAAGCTGAAAATTTACCAGGACATTATCCTATCCATGTCAACTCTCTCCACCAAGTTTTGGGCCATTTGATTTATCCATTTGCCCTATGCAATTTTTCCAAGTTTCTTTCTAGAGGAATGCTATATGCAGCAAGTGCTAGTTTGGCTAATCCAAATGGCATGAAACTTTTTGAGCATCTTCATTTCTTCAAATCATTGGGCCATGACCATTTTCAGCTCAATCCAATCAACCATGTGAGTGCATCATCCAAATCTCTTTTCTGGACCAATTATGTAGTTGCAAAGCAACTATATTAAGTTGTGGTCCACTTCCCCTCTAATTGCACCTGATCATAGTCCTTCCTATCCTAAACACCCCAGACATCGTGTTTGGCCCTTAGAGCATCTCCAGCCGTTTGGCCCCCCAGGGATGCCCAAATAGCGCCGCCTGGGGGTGACCCAGCGAAACCCGCGCCTTGGGGCGCGTTCCCCCCCCCCCCACGACGCTTTTTCATTTTTCAACCCCCAACACCGCGCACTTCCCCTCCTCGGGCCTGCTGGTCAGCATCCCATTGCCCCTAGCACACCCCTCGCTCGCCTCCTTCCTTGTCGACGCCGCCGGCCAGTTGAACATACATAATGAAAATGATAAATACATAATAAAAATGATACATAGATAGTTCATCATAGCAAAGCATGTTAAAAGAAAAGATCAACTACTCGTCGTTTTCCGGCTCCGACTCAGTAATGTCCTCCTCCAATGTTTGCAAGTAGGCGTCAGCATACCGCTCGTCCTCAGAGTCCTAGGACAACGCTTCTCCTAGCTTCATGTTCAGTTGAGCGGCTTGCTTCCACGCACGCTTGTCCTCCCGATAGGCGGCTCGCTCCTTCCTCCTCGCCTCCCTCTCCGTCCTTTGTTGCTTGTAAAACTGGCACTCGTTGAGGATGTCCTACGGGAAGCGTTCGCGTCACTCTTCCATTGCTTCCATGTCCATCTCTGCGATGGCGAGGCGACACTGCCGCCTTATGTTGTCATGACGATCCTTGTCGGTGAAAAGCCACGGGAGATGCGCGAGATCCTGCACATGCTGACTCATCGACATGTCAGGGGAATTCATATCCCAACGAGGCCGCTGGAGGCACCACGTGATGACCCACAAGTGTAGGGGATCTATCGTAGTCCTTCAGATAAGTAAGAGTGTCGAACCCAATGAGGAGCAGAAGGAAATGATATGCAGTTTTCAGTAAGGTATTTTCTGCAAACACTGAAATTATAGGTAACAGATAGTTTTATGATAAGATAATTGGTAGCAAGTGACAAACGGTAAAAGTAAATAAGGTGCAGCAAGGTGGCCCAATCCTTTTTGTAGCAAAGTACAAGCCTGGACAAACTCTTATGCGAGGTAAAGCGCTCCTGAGAACATATGAGAATTATCGTCAAGCTAGTTTTCATCACGATCGTCTGATTCGCGTTCTGTACTTTGATAATTAGGTATGTGGGTGGACCGGTGCTTGGGTGTTGCCCTTACTTGGACAAGCCTCCCACTTATGATTAACATCTAATGCAAGCATCCTCAACTACAAAAGAAGTATTAAGGTAAACCTAACCTTAGCCTGAAACATATGGATCCAAATCAGCCCCTTAAGAAGCAACGCATAAACTAGGGTTTAAGCTTCTGTCACTCTAGCAACCCATCATCTACTTATTACTTCCCAATGCCGTCCTCTAGGCCCAAATAATGGTGAAGTGTCATGTAGTCGACGTTCACATGACACCACTAGAGGAGAGACTAGGGATGGCAATGGGTACCCATTACCCGCGTACCCTGCGGGTAAAAACCCTATTAGGGTAAGGGTATGGGATAAAAACTTACCCATGGGTACTTAAATGGGAAAATATCATACCCATCGGGTAGAGAGGGTACGGGTATGGGATCGTATAACCCATGCCCACGTACCCATGTACCCATCTAAAATGTTGATAAGTGGGTTTCAGTTAATATCCCAATGTATTAATTTCCCCTCCTAATCGTTCTAGGTAAAACTCTAATGTGTAGTCAAATTATTTCTATAATTTATCATGATTTTGTGAACTTAAAGTGTATGCCTATGTGTTGTTATTTATGATTATGTGTTGTTGTTTAACATTTTTATGTGTCACTTTATAGGCAGGTATTTTTGTTTATCAGAATGTGTTGTTGTTACAATATGTTGTTGTACATTGTTGTTTGAAATGTGTTGCTATTAATAATTTATGGTTATATGTTGCTTTTTACAACTATTTTCTACTCAATTGATGTGTTGGAAACGCGGGTATTTTTACGCACGGGTACCCATATATCCTGTCGGGTGACGGGTATGGGAAAAAATTGTACCCTTGACGGGTATGGGTATGGGTGATGGGTAAGTTCAGGGTGGACGGGTAAGGGTATGGGATAGCTCCACCCGTACCCATACCCTGTGGGTGCCATCCCTAGGAGAGACAACATACATCTCATCAAAATATCGAACGAAGACCAAACTCACATGACTACTAATAGCAAGACTTCTCCCATGTCCTCAGGTACAAAAGTAACTACTCACGAGACATAATATTGTTCATGATCAGAGGGGTATTAATATGCATAATGGATCTGAACATATGATCTTCCACCAAATAAACCAACTAGCATCAACTACAAGGAGTAATCAACACTACTAGCAACCCACAGGTACCAATCTTAGGTTTAGGTACAAAGATTGGATACAAGAGATGAACTAGGGTTTGAGAGGAGATGGTGCTGGTGAAGATGTTGATGAAGATAGCGCTCCCCAAGATGGGAGAGTTGTTGGTGATGACGGCGGTGGCGATTTCCCCCTCTCGGAGGGAAGTATCCCCGAAAGAACAGCTCTGCCGGAGCCCTAGATTGGTTTCCGCCTCGGTTCCGCCTCGAGACGGCGGTGTCTGGTCCCGAAAGCCTCCTTCTGATTTTTTTCCAAGTCAAAACGCTTCATATAGGAGAAGATGGGCACCGTGGGCTTGCCGGCTGGCCCTCTAGGCAAGGGGCGCACCCTGGGAAGGGGGACACGCCCCCCACCCTCGAGGCCAGCCGGTGACCCCTCTCGTGGGTTTCTTTCGCCAGATATTTTTTATATTTTCCGAAATGATGTTCTATGGAGTTTCAGGGCTTTTGGAGTTGTGCAGAATAGGTTTCCAGAATTTGCTCCTTTTCCAGCCCAGAATTCCAGCTGCCGGCATTCTCCCTCTTCATGTAAACCCTTGCAAAATAAGAGAGAAAAGGCATAAGTATTGTGGCAAAACATGTAATAACAGCCCATAATGCAAAAAATATCAACTTATAAGCATGATGCAAAATGTACGTATATCGAAAAATATCAACTCCCCCAAGCTTAGACCTCGCTTGTCCTCAAGCGAAAACCGATATCGCAAAATATGTCCACATGTTTAGAGATAGAGGTGTCGATAAAAACAAAATACGAACATGAGGGCATCATGATCATTCTTATAACAGCAACTTATATGAATATAGTCATATGATTCTCATGCTAAAGTAACAATTCATCTACAATATCAAGTATGCATCATAAACTTTATTGGAAACTAACAAACTTTGGTCTCGGTCATTGAAGCAATTGCAATTTATCGTAACATCGGAAAGAGTCAATATAAGAGCTTTTCAGCAAGCCTACATACTCAACTATCATATAGTCTTTCACAATTGCTCACACTCACGCAATACTTATGTTTATGGAATTTTAATAGGACATAGAGAAAGATAGGGGCTTATGGTGTTGCCTCCCAACCTTTTACCTCAAGGATAATGTCAACAGTAATAGATCATGAAAACTTACATCCAAGTGGGTATATATGTCTGGATCTTTCCAACACAATGTGCTTGCCAAATGATAAAATGTACAAGGGAGAGGTGGATTTCACCTTGACACTTATAGGGCAAGAATAAAAGATAGGCCCTTCGCAGAGGGAAGCAGAGGTTGTCATGTGCTTTTATGGTTGGATGCACAAAGTCTTAGCATAGAAGAACTTCGCTTTATATTGCCACTTGTGATAAGGACCTTTATTATGCAGTCCGTCGCTTTTATTACTTCCATATCACAAGCTTGTATAAAGCTAATTTCTCCCACGCTAATAAATCATACATATTTTAGCGGATTTGCAACATGACAACTTACTTGGAAGGATCTTTCTCAATACATAGGTAGGTATGGTGGACTCTCATGGCAAAATTGGGTTTAAGGATATATGGAAGCACAAGTAGTATCTCTACTTAGTGCGAGGAGTTTTGGCTAGCATGAAGGAGAAAGGCAAGCTCAATATGTTGGATGATCCATGACAATATACTTTAGTTCGGATATAAGAAGACATAACCCATTATGTTGTCTTCCTGGTCCAACATCAACTCTTTAGCATGTCATACTTTAGTGAGTGCTCACAATCATAAAAGATGTCCAAGATAGTATATTTGTATGTGAAGCTTCTCTTCTTTTGTTACTTCTTATTAATTTCAACGATGACCAAAACTATGTTTGTCACCTCCCAACAACTTTTATTTATCATACTTTTGTATGTGAAGTCATAACTTCCCATAAGATCGATATGATCTCTTTGATACTCTTTATGTTTTCTTTCCTTTTATCATTACCTAAGTGAGGGAATCAAGCCCTTGACTCAAACATTAATCTTTATTATATAGCTCACGGACTCGATTACAAAGGATAAAGCTCACAAAGCAAAAGCTCACAACTAGATCATGCTAACTTTATTCTACGGGATCAAGATACTACCAAAAGGATCGAACTAAGTAAAATAGTAAAGATAGGAGTGATGGCGATACGATACCGGGGTCACTCCCCCAAGTTTGGCAGTTGCCAAGGGGAGTGCCCATACCCATATAATATTGTCTCCTTCTTCGGGGTTGGTGATGATGGAGTTGCAAGTAGTGATGGGGGATCCTCATATATAGAGCGTAGGAGATCTTCTAGCTTGCGGATAATACATTTGAGAGCAGCTATGTAATCCTTCAACAAAAGATTTTCACTTCTGAGATGCTTGTTGCGAATCTGAGCTAACTCAATCATCCTGAAAGCTTCTAGCTCAGTTGAGTTAAAGATATTAGGAAGGGATTTAGAGGTGTCTTCTTATCCCGCTGCCGGAGCCGGATCTTCCACCTCCATCTTGATATTCTTCTCCATGTGGATCTCCTCGGCTCCTTCTCTCTTCAGATCTATCTTCATTAGCCAAGCATCGTTGCCTTCATTGTTGGAGGAGGGAGACGACATGATGCCTAGCTTCGCAAACCCTAGCAGAAAACAGCTCGAAACGAAAACAGAGGAATTCTGCGTGATACAGAGGTCAAAACCTTCAGGAGTATATATAATGATTTTTTTCCCGAACAAAAGGAGTAACCCACAAGAAAATGGAGTCCGGGGGACACACGGGGTGCCCTCGAGGCAGGGGGCGCGCCCTGGGAAGGGGGCGCGCCCCCCACCCTCAAGGTGGCCCCGTGTCTCCTCCGAACTGCGGTTTATTTTTCTATTTTTCTAAATATTCCGAAACGGAGAAAAAATGCCTTTAGAACTGTTTTGGAGTCGGTTTACTTACCGTATCACATACCTCTTCCTTTTCGGAGGCTGAATCGTTCTGGAAAGTGTCCCTTATGTATTCCTCCAGTGTTATGGTTTCAATAATATTAGTTTCAACATTTATAGGATTACCTGAGATATAATGTTTGATCCATTGACCATTCACCAACTTCGGATTTGTGCCTTCGAAGTTGTTGATTTTTATGGCACCGGAACGATAGACCTCCTCGATAATGTAAGGTCCTTCCCACTTGGAGAGAAGTTTTCCTGCAAAAAATCTTGAACGAGAGTTGAATAGCAAGACATAATCACCTACGTTAAACTCACGCTTTTGTATCCTTTTGTCATGCCATCTTTTAACTTTTTCCATAAATAGTTTGGCATTATCATAGGCCTGGGTTCTCCACTCATCGAGACAGCTAATGTCAAATAGCCTCTTCTCACCGGCAAGTTTGAAATCGTAGTTGATCTCTTTAACAGCCCAATATGCCTTATGTTCTAGCTCAAGAGGTAAGTGACATGCTTTTCCATATACCATCTTATATGGAGACATACCCATAGGAAGTTTGTATGCAGTTCTATAGGCCCATAATGCATCATCTAGTTTCTTGGACAAATTCTTTCTAGACCTATTAACTGTCTTTTGCAAAATTAATTTCAACCCCCTGTTACTTAGTTCTACTTGACCACTGGTCTGTGGGTGATAAGGTGATGCAATTCTATGGTTAACATCTTACTTAGCAACCATCTTACGGAAAGCACCATGAATAAAGTGTGAACCACCATCAGTCATTAGATATCTAGGGACTCCAAACCTCGGAAATATGACTTCCTTAAGCATCTTAATAGAGGTGTTATGATCAGCACTACTAGTTGGAATAGCTTCTACCCACTTAGTAATGTAATCAACAACAACTAAAATATGTGTGTACCCATTAGAGGCTGGAACATATAATCAAAGCCCCAAACATAAAATGGTTAAAAAACAAGTGAATAATTCATAGGCATTTCTTGACGTCTACTAATATTACCAATTCTTTGACATTCATCACAAGATAAGACAAACTTACGGGCATCCTTGAAGAGAGTAGGCCCATAAAAGCCGGATTGCGATACCTTGTGTGCAGTTCTGTCTCCCGCATGGTGTCCTCCATAGGCTTCGGAGTGGCACTTGCGTAGGATCTGTTCCTGTTCATGCTTAGGCACACAACATCTAATAATACCATCTACTCCTTCTTTATAAAGATGTGGGTCATCCCAGAAGTAATGTCTCAAATCATAGAAGAACTTTTCTTTTGCTGGTATGTGAAGCTAGGAGGTATAAACTTAGCAACGATATAATTAGCATAATCAGCAGACCAAGGAGCAGTACGAGAAGTATTTATGACAGCTAGTTGTTCGTCGGGGAAGCTATCATCAATAGGTTGTGGGTCATCAAGTATATTCTCTAACCTAGACAAGTTATCTGCTACGGGGTTCTCAGCTCCCTTTCTACCAATAATATGCAAGTCAAATTCTTGCAGCAAGAGAATCCATCTAATAAGTCTAGGTTTAGCATCTTTCTTTTCCGTAAGGTATTTGATAGCATCATGATCAGTGTGAATAGTTACTTTATAATCAACAATGTAGGGTCTAAATTTATCACAAGCAAATACAACTGCTAAAAATTCTTTCTCAGTAGTAGCATAATTTCTTTGGGCACTATCTAGAGTTTTACTAGTATACTGGATAACATTCAATTTCTTATCAACTCTTTGCCCTAAAACAGCTCCTACAGCATAATCACTGGCATCTCACATAATCTCAAAGGGTAAATTCCAGTCAGGAGGCTGGACAATAGGTGCATAGATCAATGCTTTCTTAAGTATTTCCAATGCTTCTAAACAATCATCATCAAAGACAAAAGGACTATCTTTCTGTAAGAGATTAGTCAGAGGCCTGGAGATTTTGGAGAAGTCCTTAATGAACCTCCTATAAAACCCGGCATGACCAAGGAAACTTCATATACCTTTGATGTCCTTAGGGCATGGCATCTTTTCAATACCATCAACTTTAGCTTTGTCAACTTCAATACCTCTTTCGGAAATTTTATGTCCCAAGACACTGCCTTCATTAACCATAAAGTGGCACTTCTCCCAATTCAAGACAAGGTAAGTGTCTCCACATCTCTGCAAAACTCGATCAAGGTTGCTTAAGAAACCATCAAAATAAGTTCCGTAAATAGAGAAATCATCCATGAAAACCTCAACAATCTTTTCACAAAAATCAGAGAATATAGCCATCATACATCTTTGAAAGGTAGCAGGTGCATTACATAAACCAAAAGGCATACGTCTATAAGCAAAGGTACCGAAAGGACAAGTAAAGGTGGTCTTTTCTTGATCCCCTTTTGACACAGGTATTTGGGAGAAACCGGAATAACGATCTAGAAAGCAGAAATGAGTATGTTTGGATAACCTTTCTAGCATTTGATCAATAAATGGCAAGGGGTAATGATCTTTCTTAGTAGCTTTATTTAACTTACGGAAATCAATTACCATCCTATATCCTGTAACTATTCTTTGCGGGATCAATTCATCTTTATCATTAGGGACAACAGTCATACCTCCTTTCTTAGGAACAAATGGACAGGACTTACCCACTGGCTATCAGCAACTAGGTAGATAATACCTACTTCTAGGAGCTTTAGTATTTTCTTCCTCGCCACTTCTTTCATCTCAGGATTTAACCGTCGGTGATGATCAATAACTGGTTTAGCATTTTCTTCCAATTTTATCTTGTGTTGACATATAGTGGGACTAATGCCCTTAAGATCATCCACAGTATATCCAATAGCAGCTCGGTGCTTCTTCAGAGTTTTCAATAATCTTTCTTCTTCCTGCTCTGAAAGGTTAGCACTAATAATAACAGGATATATCTTCTTTTCATCAAGATAAACATAATTAAGATTATCAGGTAAAGGTTTAAGTTCAAGCACGGGATCACCCTTGGGTGGAGGAGGATACCCTAGGATTTCAACAGGCAAGTTGTTTTTCAATACGGGTCCCTGTGTAAGGAATATTTCATCTATCTCCCTTCTCTCATTCATATGCATTTCATTTTCATGGTCTAGCAAGTATTGTTCTAAGGGATCATTAGGTGGCACGGCAATAGAAGCAAGACCAATAATTTCATCCTTACTGGGTGGTGCTTTTTCAAGGGGTTGTCTACGGAATTTAGCAAAGTTAAAATCATGAGACATAACCCCTAATCCTACAGTGACAATGTCTTTCACGCAGTCTATCTTGGCATTAACTGTATTCAAGAAAGGTCTACCAAATATAATGGGACAGAATGCATCTTGTGGGGAACTAAGGACAAGAAAATCAGCAGGGTATTTAACCTTCCCACACAAGACTTCAATATCTCTAACAATCCCAACTGGTGAAATAGTATCTCTATTAGCAAGCTTAATAGTAACATCAATCCCTTCTAACTCAACAAGTGCAATATCATGCATAATTTCGTTATACAAATCAAGAGGGATAATACTCGCACTAGCACCTACGTCGCATTAACCATGATAGCAATGATCTCCTATCTTGACAGAGATAACAGGCAAGCCTACTACAGGTTTATGTCTATTTCTAGCATTTTGTCTATTCTAGCAGACTCTTCTTGGAGGTAAATAACATGTCCATCTAAATCTTCTACCAAGAGATCTTTCACCATAGCAACACTAGGTTCAACTTTAATTTGCTCAGAGGGTGTAGGTGTTCTAGTATTACTCATACGAACTACAGTTGAAGCTTGAGCATGATCCTTTATCCTAACAGGGAAAGGTGGTTTCTCAATATAAGTGGTAGGAATAACAGGATCAACATTATAAGTGATAGCCTTTTCTTCAACTTTAATAGGTTCAACTACTTTTACTTCAATAGGGGGATGGTATTTAAACCACTTCTCCTTGGGGAGATCAACATGAGCAGCAAAGGATTCACAGAAAGAAGCTACTATCTCAGAGTCAAGTCCATACTTAGTGCTAAACTCATGGAAAACATCGGTATCCATAGAAGCTCTAACAAAATCAAACTTAGGGGTCATACCTGACTCCTTACCTTCGTCGAGATCCAAATCTTCGGAGTTGCGTTTAATTCTTTCCAATAAATCTCATTTGAAATCAATAGTCTTCATCATATAAGAGCCAGAACAACAAGTATCGAGCATGGAGCGATTATTATGAGAAAGTCGAGCATAAAAAATTTGAATGATCATTTCTCTTGAGAGCTCATGATTGGGGCATGAATATAACATTAACTTAAGCTTCCCCCAAGCTTGAGCGATGCTTTCTCCTTCGCGAGGCCAGAAATTATAAATATAATTATGATCGCGATGAACCTGGTGCATAGGGTAGAACTTCTGATGAAATTCCAACTTCATACGATTATAGTTTCATGACTCCATATCATCGCATAGCCTGAACCATGTCAATGCATCTCCCTTCAAAGATAAAGGGAAAACCTTCTTCTTGATAACATCCTCGGGCATACCTGCAAGCTTAAAAAATCCACAAACTTCATCCACATAGATTAGGTGTAAATCGGGGTGAAGTGTGCCGTCTCCTGTATAGGGATTTTCAAGCAGTTTCTCTATCATACCCAAAGGAATTTCAAAGCAAACATTTTCAATAGGTGAAGTAGGTTGAGGAGCAACTCTTTGCTCTTCTACTCGGGGTGAAGATACGCAGAACAAGCCCCTCAAAGGATTTTGAGCCATAGTAACAAGTGACAATAAATTTCAGCACACTATATAAATTTTTCCTTACCAAAGGCACTTCACTCCCCGGCAACGACGCCAGAAAAGATTCTTGATGACCCACAAGTGTAGGGGATCTATCGTAGTCCTTTCGATAAGTAAGAGTGTCGAACCCAACGAGGAGCAGAAGGAAATGATAGACAGTTTTCAGTAAGGTATTTTCTGCAAGAACTGAAATTATAGGTAACAGATAGTTTTGTGATAAGATAATTGGTAGCAAGTGACAAACGGCAAAAGTATATATGGTTCAGCAAGGTGGCCCAATCCTTTTTGTAGCAAAGGACAAGTCTGGACAAACTCTTATGCGAGGTAAAGCACTCCTGAGGACATATGGGGATTATCGTCAAGCTAGTTTTCACCACGATCGTATGATTCGCGTTCGGTACTTTGATAATTTGGTATGTGGGTGGACCGGTGCTTGGGTGCTGTCCATACTTGGACAAGCCTCCCACTTATGATTAACCTATAATGCAAGCATCCGCAACTACAAAAGAAGTATTAAGGTAAACCTAACCATAGCTTGAAACATATGGATCCCAATCAGCCCCTTACGAAGCAACGCATAAACTAGGGTTTAAGCTTCTGTCACTCTAGCAACCCATCATCTACTTATTACTTCCCAATGCCTTCCTCTACGCCCAAATAATGGTGAAGTGTCATGTAGTCGAAGTTCACATGACACCACTAGAGGAGAGACAACATACATCTCATCAAAAATATCGAACGAACACCAAACTCACATGACTAATAATAGCAAGACTTCTCCCATGTCCTCAGGAACAAAAGTAACTACTCACGAGACATAATATTGTTCATGATCAGAGGGGTATTAATATGCATAATAGATCTGAACATATGATCTTCCACCAAATAAACCAACTAGCATCAACCACAAGGAGTAATCAACACTACTAGCAACCCACAGGTACCAATCTGAGGTTTGGGTACAAAGACTAGATACAAGAGATGAACTAGGGTTTGGAGGAGATGGGTTGGTGAAGATGTTGATGAAGATAGCCCTCCCCAAGATGGGAGAGTTGTTGGTGATGATGGCGGTGACGATTTCCCCCTCCCGGAGGGAAGTATCCCCGGCAGAACAGCTCTGCCGGAGCCCTAGATTGGTTTCCGCCTCGGTTCCACCTCGAGACGGCGGCGTCTGGTCCTGAAAGCCTCCTTCTGATTTTTTCCAGGTTAAAACACTTCTTATAGGAGAAGATGGGCACCGTGGGCCTGCCAGCTGGCCCTCGAGGCAGGGGGGTGCGCCTTGGGAAGGAGGGCGCGCCCCCCACCCTCGAGGCCAGCCGGTGGCCCCTCTCGTGGGTTTCTTTCGCCAGATATTTCTTATATTTTCTGAAACAATGTTCTGTGGAGTTTCAAGGCTTTTGGAGTTGTGTAGAATAGGTTTCCAGAGTTTGCTCCTTTTCCAGCCCAGAATTCCAGCTGCCGGCATTCTCCCTCTTCATGTAAACCCTTGCGAAATAAGAGAGAAAAGGCATAAGTATTGTGGGAAAACATGTAATAACAGCCCATAATGCAATAAATATCAACTTATAAGCATGATGCAAAATGGACGTATCACCACGCCACCGCGTCGTACGCGCGGGCCGCCTCCTCTGCGGTGTCGAAGGTGCCGAGACTGAGGCGTTTTGCGCCAAACGAGATTTCGGAGGAGAAGACGCCGGAGAGGCGCTCGCGGACTCCGTGAAAATCGGCAGCGCCCGGGCGGCCCATCGACATGGTGGCGCAGAAGCGAGAAAGAGAGGAGGCAGGAGCGCCGGCGGCGGAGAGGAGAGGGGAAGTGTGCGTCCACCGGCGGGGAGGGGGTAGGCTTTTTATAGCCGCGGGCGGGCGGCGTCCGCGTGGCCACCGTGCCTACGCGTGTTCATTGTGCCGCTCGCGAGGCATCAATGGATGCTAACCGGCGCGACAGCGCGCCGCAGCTTTGGCATTGATTTCCCCGCGGGAACCCAGGTGATGAGGACGATGAAGCAACGACAAGCGTTGTGTCGCTGACTCGGTAGGCGCGCAGCTCTTTCCCGCCAAAATCTCTTGCCCGGCACCCCCGAGCGCCCCTCAGCGCGCCGGGTTCGGCTTGGGTCTGCCGGCGCCAAATTCGGCCCGAGCCGGCAAAAAATGGGCTTCTAGGGGCGCAGCTGGGCCGATTTTGGGCGCCGGCGCGAAAAAATCGCCTGGGGAGTGCGTGTTGGGGGCGCGGCTGGAGATGCTCTTAGCATCTCCCTGTGCATCACAGTGACCTGATCAAGTTTGATACAGCAAACTTTAGAGAATCATTACCACCTAACCACGATTCCCCTGATCGAGCCAAAACCTCACAAATGATCTTTCTTGGAAAGACTTTCTACTAGACACCAATTTGAGCGCCAGAGAGCACTGGATGCCAAGGTTCACGCGGTGACCGCCGTTGTGGCAGGCTGTGGACGCGAGTTGGTTGGTTTCTAGCTCTGGCTCCTCCCCCTCTCGTCGTCTTCGCGCGCGTGAGCATGTATAGGAGGTTCCCCTCATTGTTGCCTTCACCATGGACCCCTATCCCCCTCCGTCTGCTTCCTCGTTGGTGCTCACCGCCTCGAGCCCACGGGAGAATAGTGGTTGACACGGCTTTAATGGCGCTCGGCTTCTTCCTGCCCGTGCCCCTTGGCCTCCTCTACCCCATGAAACTTGTCATCATTGCCTTGTCGTGTTCCCGCGCCCTCCCCGTGATTGCTCAGCTTGACAGGGCCTCGGCCGGACACGCACGGCGGCAACCATGTCGCCCCCCTCTTCCCTTGGCTATTTAAGCACCCCGGTCTCCCTCGACCTCACCAGCAGCCTCCTCCTCCTCCCAGAGCCCTGCCTAGCTACTCCAACGAGCTCCAGAGCCACACCTTGGCCTCCTTTGCTACCATGGCCTCCGTCTGTGACCGGCTAAATTTGCGACCACTGGAGCCCCATTCTCCCTCCTAGCACCCTCCCAGCTTCTCTGATCTCCGGCGGACCCTCCCAGCTCCTTGCCTCGTCGCTGGAGCCACTGTAGTCGCTGCCCCCAATATTCAGCGGCGCCGCGGACTCCTCTCTATACCGGTGGCCGTCTCCTCTCCGAGCCCTCCCCCTCTCTTCTGTGACCTCCTCCGGGCGTGGTGTAGGTCCATGCGGCCACCTGACTCATCTTCGGGCGCAGCAGGCGGGAGGAGCGCCGGCGTTGGCCACGGCCGAGCGGCCACTGCCCTCCCCTTCTTCCCCATTGTGAGATAGAACAAGACCCGGGGAGGAGGAGAGTGAGAAGCTGTGGGACCCGCGCGTCAGTGGCTCAACCGGCCCGTTGACGTGGATAAGTGAAGGAGTATTTCAGTTAGTACGTTTTCCGTTTCCTAAAGCGTATTTCTTGCTTTGTTTATCTAAAAATATGTTTTCCCTCCTCGATAGTTTTCCTGTCAACTACGGCTCTAAATGTGTTTTCCTTTTCAGAAAATGTATTCCACCTGAAGGCGCTTTCTGTTTTTCCTCCCAGTGACTTGTTTGTAGTAGTTTTTATTAAAGATTAGTCCCTTTCCTCCATCACCTTATATCTCCGCGACCATAACTCTGATCGAGGTGAAACCAACGCCCACTTCTTCATCTCGTCGAGCTCTTTCCTTTGGTAACATTTTCACTAGGTGGTACCATAGTGAAAATGACCATTTTGCCCTTGATTCTAATCAGCCCCCTCCGAGGGAGAATCGGACGGTGTTTCGTTCCACCGCTTCACCGCGCTTCCTCCCGGAGTCCCCGTCATCCCAGTCAAGCCATAACATCCACTTGTATGATAGCCATGCAGTAGCCATGGTTTGTACTAGAATATTTAATAAAAGTTTGCCCGTTATCTGTCTGCTTGTTTGCTACTTTTGTCATTGTTTCGGTGATGCTCGTGGATTCATGTTCACCTTCTTGCTATGTTTCTTGTTATCTTGTAGTACTTGCTAGTATCATATTAACATTTCATGCTTGGTACTAGAAGTATGTGCTGGTAGTAGTGATGTTCATCCCGATGCATGCTTGCCGTCTGTTATCAAGTACCGATGCTATATAGGTTCCTTTGCATCTAGGTGGTTACATGCTTACTTGGTAGAATTCTTGTCATGTTCTTGCATGGTATTTATTGTAGATGCTAGTTATCATGTTATGCTGTGAGTAGTGTCATATTGGTGACATTCATGCTCGTCAGTATGCCATGCTCATCTGGATAAATGATTTAATGTTTTTGATATGCTTGATGATTATGTTACTCATCCATGCTCATGTTGGTATCATGCATTGTAGTTGCATCATGTTATTTTCATATGGCTCAGTTTATTGCATTCAAGTTTAACCGGATAATAATGAACTAGAACAAATGTTGGTTGAGTCATGGTGCCACCAAATCGAGCTGACCAGTGCAGCCACACTTGCCATATGGGGGTCCTAACTGGGTCTGTTGTCTTGCCTCTTGCCGGTGCCTCCAATGAGGGAAGGTTATGGGCACGTGCTACCCTAATCAGGTAGGCGGACATAAGCCTTGTGTGCTCGTGGTTGGTATAGAGATCTCTTGTCCCCTTTTGGGACCATTTATGTTTTCCCACGACGGTGGCCGTTGGATGTCACGGGTTGACATCGGGGATGTCACGGGTTTACATCGGGGCCGCCGAGGACATAGCCCAAAGGGGAGGTTCTCGGAGTGGCTGGGAGAGTGTGATGACAATAGGGCAGTATTGTCAGAATGTCGTTGGTCCACCCGAATGGGAGTGTGAGGCCATGGATTCCCTGGTGTGGGTACAGTGTACTAACCTCTACAGAGTGTGTGTTAAGTCTATCGATAGCCGCGCCCGCGGATATGGGCCCAGTTTATAGTCGGTCACACTATGGCTCAACAGTAATAATAATGTGCTTAATAATTACCCGGTTCGATGATGAGAAAGAGATTGGTTGTGATCAAGAGAGGATCACGCAAGTATCATGGATATCGGAGTTTGTTGTGATGAGGAGAGCATCACGGAGGTATCGTGGATCCCGAAGTTGGTTGATCTTTATGTGATCGTGAGGGGATCACCGTGGTATCGAGGATACCGAGTTGTTGGATATTTGTGGTGTTATGCAAGATTCAAGGGTAAAGGTCAAGCTCCTTGTGGTCATGTAATGATTACTATGGTATGGTTCATACCAAGCTTGATTGGATCCTGATATGATTGTGCAATGTCTGTGATGGTAAGCTTGTGCATGTGATGGTTATGAGGTAACCCGGGCATAGTAAGTTGGCGCATGATAGCATCATTACGTTGCATGTAGTATAATCAAGTTCATATACTCATGTCATGATAATGTTGTTCAGTTAGTATCATCCTCATGATTGCTTTAACCTGCTAATACTATGTTGTTGTTTGTCTTGACTACTTTTGGTTATTGTGAGCTTGCAAGTACATTCAGTGTACTGACCTAGCGTGTCAAGCCAGTTTGCAGGTCGTGCCTGGATTGTTTGCTTGTTTTGGTGTGGTTCCCGTGTTCAGTAGCTACGATAAACGTTCAAACTAGAGTCCGTGCAAATTGGAGTCCATCATCGTCGTTCGTTGTTCCACTGCTAGTAGAGGTTCTGCTGCCTCGACTTGTTATGTTGCTTGCATAGAGCAACTCTGGTTGGCATAGCGTCGCCGTGCCGATGTTATTCATTGTAATATCAGAGACCTTGTATTCATATTCATGTTGTAATTGAGATCAGGTTTGTTCTATGCAAAGAAGTGTCGTATTCGAGAAGACTTCATCTCGATCTCTGGGATGGAAGACGAGGCGTTCCGGTTTCTATTAGCCGGGGTGCCACAAGGCTTGGTATCAGAGCAGGTCAGGTTATAGAGCGTCCTTGTTCGCTAGAATCTTAGAAAACGGTAGTATAGGGCCTGGTTGTGTCTCTGCTTGCTGCATTTGGTTGTTGCATTTGTTTGCTGCATATAGTCTTATTTCGGTTACCCCTAACCCTTCTGTGCGTAGATGGCCGTCAGCCTTCATGAGTTCAGTGCCCTCCCCAAAGCTCCCGTTGATGTTCCTATTGAGTTCAGTCCCACTCCTGCACCTCTCAGTTTTCCCACCCTCCTTGGCGATAAGTGGCGTAGCATTTATCCCTATGGAGATCCACCTCATTATCGAGTATTCTAGTTTTCTGTCGGATGAAGAATTCTTGAATATGTTGCTCATGTCCATCTGTCAGCCTCGATTCCTGTTGGTAAGCGCACCTACAGTTTCCATGGTGGTTACGGAGCTACTCCCGAGCGTGTCGTTTAGCTTGCCGCAATGGCAGGAATCGTCGGTCTTCGTCATCAAGAGAGTCTGGTGCAAGAGAACCGTGTTTATCAGTACTATCCCACCATCGTCGAGAATTCTAAGCGGATCAAGTTCCCATCTATCAACCCTCAAGATGACCCGGCTATCCTCGCCATTCCCCGTTACATGACGGCCGAGTGTCTTTTTATTTCCGAGTTAGTTTGAGACGCCAGTCGAGCCAGGAGATTGCTTGGCGCTTCCTTACCTTAGTCTTCGCCGGCTTCTCCAACCCCTCTGCCTCCTCCATCGGGAGTTTTGGAGTCAGCAGTTCCACTCGCTACTCCCTTAGACTCTTCGTCAGCTCCCTAGCATTTGCTCAAGCATAGGGTGTAGTCCTTCGTGTAGTGCATGTACATTTACTGTAGTATCATGCTTGTGTGTGCCTGTGTGGAATTTTTTTGTAGCTTGTTTGATGTGTGCTTTGTTGCAATCACTCGTTTTCTCTTGCTTCTTTTTTTGAATCTTTGTAGTTACCCCCTTATGGAAATTTCTCATCAAATGACACCGGATTAGAAGAAGCCGTGAGAAGTAAAGATATACACCAAGGAACTCTGTTAAAAGCAATGAGATTTTTAGCCGACAGCATTATATTGGAGACATCCGGTCTGAATACAAGTATATTCTGCTCAGACTTTCCGTAACAAGTACACGTCAGAGATACACCTTTATTGCTGCAATGATTAAACCAGCACGAGAACAAAATTGAATCCAAGTCCAACATGCATTTCAAGTCAAAGGTATGGTCCGTACACAATGATTGATTCTGCCATGAGTCAAATTTAAAACATGTGACACCCAGAGGTAAATCCAAATACACAATGAATTCAGCAAGGACAGTCAAACAATTTTTGTCATAAAGTAATCAGCTACTGGAATGACAAGAATATATATACAGCCGGTCTATTCTCATAACATTATGAGAATAATATTCTCATAACACTTCTGAACTGCATTGAAAAACTGCATTGGAAAGCTATGCGCACTGCTTCCTTCTTCTGTTGCGAACCACAAAGAGGTGCAGCAGGAAACCTTCATTTAGCAGCGTTTCTGGCTAGTTTGATCGATTTCTATTGGTTTATTTGTATGTGCGCTGATTTAATATGTGGTTAAGCACTGAATTCAGCGAGAAAACGACGGAAATCCTTTGATTTGGTGGATCTGCGTCCGTTCTTCCGCTGGTGGAGGAGTTTCGCATCCTGCTGCTGGCTGTTCGTATTCGATTTTATAGCGTGATCCTAGTGTGTTACCATTATCGCGTTGATGTTTGTGTTATTCCGCGACAGATTAATCTGCTAATATGATTGAAATTTCAGTATAATTTGTCGAGTATCTCTCTGTTCTAGCGGAAAAACGTCTGTTCTTTGTTCTTCCCCGTCCGGATCGAAATTGTTGCGTTTTGTATGTAATATTCTGTTGTTTTCGGCAATTACGGGCTGCTTTTGATCTATCCGTATGAATTGGAGCGGATTAAGTTGTTAATTTTGAAGAATTTAAGTTTTTTGTCCATGTTTTTTGCAGCGCCACTGGCTCTGGTCGTTTCTCAAAGATGTTTTTTGAGATTTTTTTGCATTATATAGTTGTTAGAACTGCATTGCAGGCTGTGTTTTTCGTCTCTGAATCGTGGTCAAGAGCGGTGGACTGCAGTAATATGCAATGCGCGGTGAACTGCAGTAATATGCAATGCGCGGTGAATTTTTGTAGGGCGGCGAACTGCATTAATATGCAATGCGAGCCTGTATGAACTGCATTACAGCCACGGGGGTGTGGGGGGACTAGTTTGATAAGTTTTTTTGCTTGGTCAAGCGCGGTGGACTGCAGTAATACGCAATGCGAAATGCACATTGTTATGTAACCGCACTGCTTTATTTGTCGTTTTTTTATGTCGTTTCTTTTACATATATATATATATACTGGTGGGTCAATTGGCTCCCCTCCCACCTTATCCCTGGCGGTTCCCATCTCACCTTATCCCTGGCGGCGCCACTCTTCCTCGATCTGTTTTTCACCCAACCAGATCTGTTTTTCGCCTGGCAATGGATTGCGCGTGCGGCTGCCTGGCAAGGTTGGAGCCCATGCTGGAGACATGCGTTTTTTCTGAAGGTTTGGTTCTGAACCAGAGGCAGCGGCACAGCGCTCTCTGTTCCCTTCTATATTCTTCGGGTATTGGATTTCGGGCTCCATTCGTCCATCAGATGACTGACGATGATGTCAGTGTTTCATGGGTATGTATTTCTCGCATATTCTTTTTCATGTGTTGTTTGTAGTTAACACTATCTAAATTTTTGTAGTAGTATTAGTTTCTGAAGAAATATTTTTTCACTAAGTATAAGTGAATTGCTTTTCACATAGTAGTTTTATTATGAACATTGTAGGAGCAGCAGCAATTTTGTCTAGTCAATATTATTATGTGTTGACATCAATATTTTTTTATGAAGATTGTAGCAGCAATTTAGTTCCTGAAAGATTGTAATCTTTTTCTTATTTGTTCTTATTTTTTTCTGTTCTTGTTGTTTTGCTTGCAGAAATTCCCTTCTGGTCTAGTCAGGGTAACAGAAAGCTGTGTTAATTTGGTGTTGTTCAGCAAGAATGGATATCATGATGTTGATGTTATGTATTTTGTTGACTCTGATGATTGTTTGGTTCTCAAAGATGGCTGGAAGGAATTTGTGGAGGAAGCTGGTCTTCAGGCTGGGGATGTTGTTATGGCTATGTTTTATAGGCATGCAAAGTGTTTGGAAATCAAGTTAAATTTGCTTTAGATCAGTCTTGCTTGAGCAGCAGCAGCATGAGACATTTTTGTTGTAATAATTTGACATTTTTTGCGTGGCTTCTAGTGTATTTTCTTATAAGAATTCTGAGTATAAGTGAACTGCTTTTTATATATAGTTTTTCATGTGCATCCTTTCAGCAGCAGTAGTTGAGGAACATGCATACTGGAAACCCCCACCGAGCTTTTTTTTTAACCCACATACGGAACTAGAGTTTTTTAATAAAAGAGGACTGCATCAACCTTCTTAATAGCAGCAGTTTTGTGAAAGAATACTCTATGTGAACTGCTCTGATAGTTTTGTTTTTTATGTGTATCCTAGCTACAGCAGCAGTTTGAAGCAATATACATACTGAAAACAGACTACTGAGAACTGCATATAGTTGATAGATAGAAACCAAGGTTCTGCACACATAATTAACATAGTACATCATCAAGCAAACTAACGCAACATAAGCAAACATTGTCCCAAAGCAAACTACAACGAAAGCAAACTAATCTACATACGCAGAGGGAAACTAATCGAGCACTTGCGACAAGAATCCTTGGCTTTCAGCATCTGGCCTGCTTCACTAGTTCCACCCGTTGGAGTTGGAGGTGGAAGTTGATGCCCCCTTGCCCCACCCCCTCCAGGATGACCTCGGGCGCTTCCTGGTCTTCTCTGTTTCAGCGCGCGCGAGGCCTTTCTTCATTGTGGTGATTCGGTTCCATACCTCGAACGCAGTGTAGGCGTCCTTGGCAGCATACTCGATGTGCCTGGTGCTGAGAATCGAAGTCCACAGGCTGTGGTCGTGGTCTGACATCTTCATCTTCATGTCTGCGTACTCGTCGTCGATGATGGCAGCAGCTACATCGCCAAGCGAGTCCAGTGGCTTCGTTCCATCAGGCACCCTCCAGTTTGTCTGGATGTCGACGAAGTTGGGGATGTGGAGGTTGCAGCATGCGAGCTTCTCCTTGTCCTGCTTGATGGCGAAGCCAGCGAACTCAAACCTAAGGAAAGTGAACCGCAAGTTATACCTTTCGGAACTGCATACATAGGCATGTAGAACTGCAACACGTACTCGGCAGAGAGAATTGCTTACCTTGGGTTGCCGAGGAACCTGTCGAAGGGGATGCATCTCTCGCCCAATGTACCACATACCTGGAAAAGAAGCACTGGGTGGTACTTGCCGATGGATAGTTGAACCAGGGCCGCCCTGCCGTGGTCGGGTGTGTACTCCACGTCGATCCGACGATCTTCTGGCGGTGCCGCTGGAGAACTGTCTTGAACTCTTCGACGTACGTCGCCATTGCACCGACGTCGGTGGTGTAGATCACCTTCAGCTTCGTGTTCCTGTGCGCAAGCATGTCGTTGTAGGTCCTAGTGAACCCCATTGCTGCAAAGAGGAGGAAGAGGAGGAGGAAGGGGCAGCATCGTGTGTTTGTGTGGACGGTCTGGTTGATGGAGCGCGTGATTTAAATGGGAGCGGCAACAACTTCTGCCGAGGCCACGATCTCGTCTCCCAACCGTGTTGGCGATCGTGGGTTCGTGATGATCGTGGCGTTCGTGCGGCGTGCAACCGGCGGGATAGAGGAGGGGGGCGCGGCGCTTCGGGCGATAGTGGGCGCATTTATTTTAGGGCAGGCGAAACCGAATCGTCCCCCGTAAGCGAACTGCATCGCTTCAGAAGCGGAATCGTTTCCCGTAAACGAACTGCAACGCTTCAGAAGCCGAGTCGGTTTTCCGTAAGCGAACTGCATCGTGTTACAACACCGAGACGTTTTTTTTATTTTTTGTCTATGACCTATGGGCCTGTCGGTCGGGCTTTTATTCAATAAGTCTCTCTTGCAGCCCCCTTGCCCCTTCCGCTTCCCTCTCCCCCGTGCCCGCACAGAAATCCCCCCCGCCCTCGTGCTCTCGTGGTGGAGAGCGACGACGCCCGCAGCCGCCGCCGTCCGTAGGGGCTCTCTCGTGCTGGAGGGCGACGATGCCCGCAGCCGCCGCCGTCCGTAGGGCGCTTCCTCCGCCGTTGCCGTCCGCACCCGCCTCGTCCGGCCGTCACTTCATCCCACGGTGAGCCCCAAATCGCCCCTAATCCGTTCCAGATCTTGTGCTAGGGTTATTTTTCGTGCCAGCATTCTCTTCTTAAGGTTGTTTTGTATGCTTGAAATTGCAACGCCCTATGGATTGAAAGTTTTTCTCTGCCTGAATTTGGGGTTTGCTGTCTAGGGTTTAATTATTATCCCTTGCTGATTGGAGGCATAGTATGGCTTCTTCCTCCCCAATTGATGCGTCACCAGTTAGAACGGCTTCTCCATCTGGTAACTACATCAAAGTGAACTGCATTTTTCATTCAGGGTCAATTTACTTCTTTTGTTGAACGAAATAGTGCACTGCATCTTAGATTCCATTTTAGTAAGGCCTTTTTTTAAGACACGTGTGGCAAACTGATATGAACTGCGTCAAGTTAATTGTTTTTACTTTTTTGGAAGGACATTAAGTTAGTTGTTATGTTTTTTTTGTTAAACATAAACTGCTAAAAGAGCACTGCATTTTGGACACTGCTTTGTATTTTTTTTGTCTATCCACTATGCGGTTTGCGAAATTGATATGAGCTGCATTAAGTTTTAGTTTTTGCCTCTCACAAAACTGCATGAATTTGTTTTGTTTTGCATATCTAAGCGCACTTCTTTTTTTATATGCGGTCAATTGGTCACTTGAACGAATTAGTGCACAGCATCATATATCCCTGTACCAATGTCCACTTTCAGACACGCGTGAATATGATATTCAAGCGACATGAACTGCATTTTTTAGGTTTACTGTTATGTTTTTAATTGTTAAACATAAACTTCTGGAAAAGTGCACTGCATTTCTACATTTTTTGTGTTTTCCAAGTTGATATGAGCTGCATTAAGTTTAGGTCTTCATCTCACACACACATCTTTTCTTATGTTTTTTCTCACCCACAGTTTTATCTCCTGGTGGGTCAGGGGGTGGTGGTGTTAACTATTTGATTACACGTTATTTCACAGCCGATGTTGTTGGTGGCGGTACCTCTGATCAGGGCAACATTCCACCTGAATTGAGTGAAACCCAGTCGCAATCTGTTGATGGCACAGAGCCAGTTACACAGGATTGGATGGTCCCTGATCAGATTGCAGCCGATGTTGAGAGGAGAAGGCAGAAAGCTATTGCGCTCGGTAATACTTTCGTGAAGGCTCATAGGGCGAAGCAAGTAAAGTTAGGGGAGGGTAAGGAGATATGAAGGAGGATTGCAGATTCAAAGAAGTCTGCTAAATTTGCCCCCGCAAAGAATCCTGTGAAGAGGAAACTCAACACTATCGCAGAGCAAGGTTTAAGTTCTCCACGCCGGAGCCCGCGTGTTGATTACTCAAAGGACCTAATTACGCCGAGGTTGATGTGGGTGGGATTCAAGGAAAGCGGAGACGTGCGGACGATCACTCTGGTGTTGATTCTGAGCGTCGATCTAAGCTTGCGCGGGAAAATGCAGCTGAAGAAGCTCTGGACAGTGATTCTGATGAGGAGGATGTTGATGTTAGTAAGGTATACGTTGTTTATTTACTTTTTCTTCTGTTTTTTTTAAGTTGTTTTTGCATGAGTTTGCTGATGTGAATTGCATTTTTTATTCTTTGTTTTTTTGTAGGCTGCTAAGAGTACGAAGAGGAAGAGGTCCGAAGATGATGTTGCGCATGAATGGCGTTTCAACAAGACTGTTCGGCTGTCCATTCCAAATGTAATCAAAGTTGTCGCTTTGCTGGGTGAGGTGCACCGAACTTTGGTGCGGCAAGCAGGTTTTGGCATTGTCTTTGACCTGAAATTAGAGAAGAATGTTTCTCGTGTTTTGATGTGCAAGCTGATGGGAAAGATCGACCCTGACACGATGAGATTGGACTGTGGGCCAAACAAGGTTCTGGAAATCAATCGCGAGGCTGTCCATCACATTTTTGACTTCCCTATGGGTTCTCACACTGCTCCCAGGCCTGCTCCCAGCGGCCATGATGATTCGCTGACTAATCTGAAGGATGAACTCGGTTTCAACCGTTCTCGTAGCATAGATGCGAAGGACCTGCTTACCTTACTTCGCACGCTGGCTGCGGACCCTGCGAAGGTTGATAAGACGGTGAAGGTTTTTTTTCTCATTGTCTTCCAGTGCTTGCTTTGTCCTAGACCCGCAACTCGGTTGTCCAGGGTAGCTGCTATGGTTGAAAACTTGGATATTGCATCTATGGCTAGCATGGACTTTTGTCAGCTTGTTGTCGACGAGCTGCAGGCCGCTGTGTACAAGTGGAATTCTAAAGGGAGCAAGCAGAACTGCGCTGAGGGTTGCACCATCGTTCCCCTGTTCATGTACCTGGATTCCTTGAATCTTCGAAAAGTATCGGTGATGGATAAACGCACTCCACGCGCCGCATTACTATCCCATGTGCAGTTGAAGAAGATTCACAACGCCGACATCGTTGTCAGGGGAAAGATACACCTGGACTCTTACAAGTTTGGCAAGCTGCCGGTGAGTGCATAGCCATGTTTTGTTTTTGTTTTTATTCCTTTTTTCGCGCATGCTAAATGTGAACCTCTTATGTACTTTTTTTGTGAACTACATCTTTATTTTTGTTAATTTTTTCAGTGGAAGGCGGAAGCGGACATTGTGTACAAGCGGACTGCAGTTGCCGAAGCCCCTGAAATGTTTTGTGAGCCTCTTGCTAGGGCGGCTCCAATTCGACGGGGTCGTGGTTTTGCTAGGGCGGCTGATGGAGGTTTTTCTGGCCATGCTTCTGCTGATCATAATAAATTTGTTCAGGTCGATGAGCTTCTCGACAGGGTCATCAATATAACTAGTGATTTCCCAACATCCGGTTCCAGGATGAGGAATATTGCCGGGTTGTTTCCTGAAGGCAAAGGCCCTTCTGAAGCAGAAATCGAGGCCGCTCATAACTTTGACCGTGGGCAGCTTGAATTCCTTAAGCAGGCTGTAACGAATATCAGATCTTCATTCGTTCAGTTTAAGCAGTCTCAGGATGACAGGTGTGCTACGTATGAGCAGGAAGCGGGTGCAATCGTGAAGGAAATGAACAGGCATGAAGATGTTGTCCGGCCTTCTTTGCCCGACCCCGCAGATGTGGATGTATGTCTTTTTCCATATGTGAACAGTTTTTTTACCCATATTTTGTTATCTATTTTTTCTGTGCGTTTGTGGCATTGACTATTTGTTTTTTCTATCCTTTTGTTCTTTTCGCAGTGTGTTGGAGAATCTTCCAAGGCTAACGCTTGTCGTGTTGATGACCACCAGGACCACGACGGTGTTGATTCTGATTACTTGTTTGACAGGCCATTATCCCCCGTTGACGAAGCTGCCAAAGACAATCCTATTGACGAAGTTGTCATCGACAAGGTTTGATTTCTTTCCTATTTTTTTGTTACAGTGAACTTCATTGTTTGATTTTTTTTTTGTAGTGTCCAAAACAAACAATCATTTTTTTTTGCACCAGCAGTGGCAGCGAACTGCAGTTTTTAACTTTTTTTGTATTTTTATGCACCAGAAGTGGTAGTGCACTGCAGTTGTTGTTTAGAGAATGAGCGTCATCTTTTTTTTAGCAGTGAACTGCATGATCTGGTGTTGGTTTTTTAGTTGTAGAACTGCAGATTTGGATAATAGTTTTATTTATGTTTTAATGTTTTTTAGGTTGCCAAATCAAACGTGGAGATACATGTGAAGGAGGCAGATGGTGACGACGCTGGCAAGGATGAGGAGGCTGACAAGTGTAAAGAGATGGAAGGCGACGACGCTTCCCTGGTGAGTATAGAGAATTTTTGCATTTTTGTGTTTTATTTTTTATTTTTCGTGGGAGCTTCATGGTCCGTTTTATTAGTGAACTGCATTCTAGCTTTTTTGTGTAATGTGTTTTATTTTTTTACTCATCAGAACTGCGTATTAAATGTTGAAATCCAAGCGGAGCGCAACATTGGGGATGATAATGTGGAAGGGAGAGGAGGGGAGGAGCCTGATGCGGAGGTTGATAAGGCAGAAGGTAGAGAAGGAGGGGAGTGTCCTGTTGAGGCTGATAAGGCACAAGAGAGAGAAGGAAGGGAGGATATCCTGGATTGTGATAAGCATGAAGAGAAAGAAGGAGCTCCTGGTGTTACAGTTGAAGTTGCAGAAGAGACAGAAGGAACTCGTAGAGTCGGATTTGACGATGCCGGGACATCTGCTGGCATCGATGGTGTTGTTGGGCCTACTGTTTTGTTGGTTGGCGACGAGGTGCTTGAGAAATTTTGTGTCGTCCCTCGCGCCCCCGAGCAATATGTCGGCAATCTGGCTTTCCCAGCCGATACAACCAAAGTCCCAGCTGAGACAGTTTCGATTGATTCTGAAGAGGAACAGCCGAGACTCTCTCAGGACATGAGCAATCAAGCGCCGCTTGACGATGATATTACCGGGCTGGAGCACTTGACGCTCAGCGAAGATGTATATGAGCAGCAGAAGGAAGTTTATTCTGAAACCGAAGGTAAGCGAACTGCATTATTTTTGTTCTTTTTCCCGGAGGCGAAATGGACCGTGTGTGTTTTATAATCTGATATCGTTCCCACTCTGTATGCAGATGAGGAATTACCTGTTGTTACTCCCTCAAGGATTGATCCAGCTCTTATGAGAAGATACAATGAGTTGTATGACGCTGTTACGAGGGCTAGGAGGGACAAGAAGAAGCAGTATGACATTTTTTGTCTTACGCCCCGGTTAATTAATATGTTATTTTTTCAGGGACGCTCCCATCTTATCACTTTTTGCTGTGCTTTTTTCTTCTTGTCTGAAGGCATCTAGTTGCGTTCAAGGGCGAGTTTGGTGATATTACTATCGGCCATGTTGGCGAGTCTTTTTGGTCGTATGGAACGCTGAGCACGCGCCTCGCAAACATTGGCGTCTCTATGCTAGCTGAAAGGTTCAAAGGATCTCAAACTATGATTGTCCCGTACAACCATTTTTCATTAACTCTCTGGTTTTGTCTTTTTTGCAGAATTCCATTTGGAACGGCGGTGCCACAAATAGGGCTTTGAAAAAGATGTTTTCTTCAAGCGCAGAGGAACGTGTGGACAAGAAAAACTTGGTAACGCATCTTGACCATTTTTCGTCATCTTGAAAATAAGTTTTCTGTTTTTTCTATTTTTTCTCATCTGGTTTGTTTTATTCTTTTTTTTATTTCAGATTATGTTTGCAACATTTGACCCTCCTCCCGCAACAATGAAGGACGCGATAGGCCACTACTGCTTGGTCACTTTGAACCTGCGAGAGAAGCGTTTTGAGCTTCTGGACTCATTGAACGAAGGAGACAGCGCTGCTGCAAATGTTGTCTTCAGGAAAATGGTTAGGAACATCAAAAAAGTCTGGAAAGACGGCAGCGCAAGCTGCGACGAGCCGTTGAACCCTCCCACCCTGGACGGCTTTGCGCTGACTCATATTAATGTCCCGCAACAGGGAAACGGGTTTGTACCTGTTCTCCTTTTTTCTTTTTCCTCCTTCATTTTTTTTTTGTGTAAGTGAGCTGCATTGTTTTCACTAAATTAGAAGCACCTTTTCCCTTGAGCGAACTGCATTACTAATGTGTTATTGGTTGTTCTCCCTCGGTTTCATGTGTGTATGGAACTGCATTGTTTTACTAACATCAGTAGCACTTTCATTACTGAGTGAACTGCATTATTAATGTGTTTTGTGTTGGTTTTCTTTGCAGGCATGATTGTGGATTTTACATGTTCCAATACATGCAGACCTGGGATGGTGAAACGATTGCCAAGTTTGGGAAGGAGCACATTGGCTACATCAGGAAGGCTATGCTCTATAGTTGGCTGACCTCGTCGCATTGCTGTCTGGACCTGACATCACTTTTAATTTTTAAAGAAGGTTATTACTTTTTTTTTCAGTCACACATCTTTTTTATTAAGTGAACTTCATTGGTACAGAGAGGGGATGTCCACTACTTTTGTTAAGCTTTTTAGTAGAACCCCATTTGTGTGTTTAAAATGACTTTTCCTTATGGAACTTGATGATTCTTTTTCATTTTGCTCATTATCCATTTTTTTGTGCAGGCTTTGATGAAGGCGCACACCAAGGTGGAATTTCCTTGTTTGAAACTCAGGTTCATACTCCAACTATTCAGAAAGTTTTCCTTGATGAACCCCCCC
>LR738709.1:298325252-298411265 GCA_902687465.1 Secale cereale
CTAGGAGGCGGGGAGGGGTGGGGGAGGACGCCGGCGTCGGGGCGCTTCCGTGCTAGGAAGCGGGGAGTGGTGGTGTAGGACGCCGGCGTCGGGGCGCTGGTGCTAGGAGGCGGGGAGTGGAGGGGGAGGGGTGTTAGGAGAATAAGCTTTTTGTTAGGAGAATAAGGTCTTAAGGGGTGTTATGAGAATAGACCCACCCTATATATATATATATGTGTGTGTGTGTTATTCCATTTACAAAGAAAATCAGTCGAGTCCTTCTTCACAATTTATTAACGAAGCGTACAAGGCAAGATTCCCCAGTCTGCATTAGTAAGGTATGAATGGACTCCTATGCAAGATATTCAGTCTTCTGCGATAAGGTACTGCAAAAGCTCCTAGCGTAAGGTACCAAGTCTTCCCTAGCAAGTCTTTAAGGGGGGGGACCTTATGAGGTACGGTACCCATCCTTCCCCAGCAAGCTATCCGCCGGTAGCTTCAAGCACAATCTATCCAGTCTTCCTCAGCAAGATACCCCCGATGGCTTCCAATGCAAGCTGCCCAATCTTCTTTAGTACGGTATAGGTACAAGATATTAAACAATGAGTTGTCAGTATACGACATTATTTCCCAAGTCAGATCTGCAACTGTTAAGTCAGAAATAAAAATCAGTCAGAACAAAGGTATGCCTCGAGAATCAGATATCTGTTTATACAATGAGTATGATGTCATGTTCATGCAAGTCCCTCGCTCAAGGAAGAATTTACGGTACACATCCGAAAACCTCACCGGTTATTCAAGAGACAGAAAACCAGTGGGTGATGCAAGAATCGACAAGTCTTGAAGAAAGACAACCTTGAGACACCATCTTGGCCGAGATCAGCCCCCGCACATCCGACAAGGTGATGTTATTAATGCGGTCACTTGATACGTCTCCAACGTATCTATAATTTTTTATTGTCCCATGCTATTATTTATGATGTTTTGGATGTTTAATGGGCTTTGTCATACACTTTTATATTATTTTTGGGACTAACCTACTAACCCAAAGGCCCAGTCTAGATTGCTGTTTTTTGCCTGTTTTAGTGTTCTATAGAAAAGGGATATCAAACGGAGTCCAAATGGAATGAAACCTTCGGGAGAGATATTTTTGGAGAAAATCACGCATGGGAGACTTGAGAAACACAGAGTATGGTTTACGAGGTGCCCACGAGGGTGGGGGCGCCCCCCCTAGGGCGCACCCCACTACCTCGTGGGCCCCACGTATGGCCCCGGTGACCTCCTTCCTCCTATATATACCTATGTACCCCAAAACCATCAGAGAATAGATAAAACCCTAGTTCCACCATTGCAACCTTGTTTTCCCATGAGATCCCATCTTGGGGCAAGTTCCAGAGCTCCGCCGGAGGGGGGGTCTACCACGGAGTGCTTCTACATCATCATCGTCGCCTCACCATGAGTTGTGAGTAGTTTACCACAGACCCGCGTGTCCATAGCTAGTATCTAGATGGCTTTTTCTCTCTCTTTGGATCTCAATACAAAGTTATCCTCGGCCGTCGACGAGATCTATTCGATGTAATCTCTTTTTTGCGGTGTGTTTGTCGAGATCCGATGAATTGTGGGTTTATGATCAAGATTATCTATGAGAAATATTTTGTTCTTCTCTGAACTCTTTATGTATGATTATAATATCCTTGCAAGTCTCTTCGAATGATTGGTTTGGTTTGGTCTACTAGATTTATAGTTCTTGCAATGGGAGAAGTGCTTGGCTTTGGGTTCAATCTTGCGGTGTCCTTTCCCAGTGACAGTAGGGGCAGCAAGGCACATAGTATTTTTGCCATCGAGGATAAAAATATGGGGTTTATATCACTAGGTTTGAGTTTATTCCTCTACATCATGTCATCTTGCTTAAGGCATTACTCTGTTCTTATGAACTCAATACACTAGATGCATGCTGGATAGCGGTCGATATATGGAGTAATAGTAGTAGATGCAGAATCATTTCGGTCTATTTGTCTCAGACGTGATGCCTATATATAATGATCATGCCTAGATAGTCTCATAATTATTCCCTTTTCTATCAATTGCTTGATAGTAATTTGTTTACCCACCGTAGAATATCGCTATCATGAGAGAAGCCACAAGAGAACACTATGGCCCCCGGGTCTATTCTCAACATATCAATCTACAATCTACTTCACTTTTACGCTTTTACTTTCTGTTCTTGTAATAAAAAATACCAAAAATATCAAACTATCATCTCTATCAGATCTCAATTTCGTATGTGACCGTAAAGGGATTGACAACCCCTTATCACGTTGGCTGCGAAGTTCTTATTTGTTTGTGCAGGTGCGAGGGACTCACGCGTGGTCTCCTACTGGATTGATACCTTGGTTCTCAAAAACTGAGGGAAATACTTACGCTACTGTGCTGCATGACCCTTTCCTCTTCGAGGGAATACAACGCAAGCTCGAAAAGTAGCAAGAAGAATTTCTGGCGCCGTTGCCAGGGAGACTTACGCAAAAGTCATATACCAAGTACCTATCACAAACCATCCTTCGCATTACATTTTTTGCCTCTCATTTTCCTCTCCCCCACTTCACCCTTGCCATTTTATTTGCCCTTCTTCTGCCGTGTGTTTATCATTCGCTTGCTTCTTGTTTGCTTGTGTGTTGCTTGCTTGCTTGTCATCATGGCTAGCCCCATATCCGCTTGGTTTAGGATGATGTAATCTTATCATAAGTGCACCTTAGAGGTGAATTTTAGAATCTTGCTTCACAATTTTTATGTTGGTTTGAATATGTCTCATAGACAACTCTTGGATTGCGTTGCCAAAGGGAATTTTATCAAAATTGATCCTAGTATTGCGCATCAAATTATAGAGGGAATAGTGGGAACACTATCTCCCCAAAATGGGTCACATCCAACCCAGGAAGGGACGCAAGTTTTTGAGAAAATTTGCGAAGTAACAAAAATACTACAAAAGTCTCTTGAATCTCTTAAGAGTGTTAGTGGGAATCTCCACCATATGAATATGTTGATTACCCTTTGTAATAAGCAGTTGGATTCTTTAGATCTAAAGATTTCCGAATATGAAGGGAAACGTAATGAACCTCCCGGATTCGAGCTTGACCCCAATAAAAGGGTGAAGATCAAAGATGGCAATACCTAGATATATCCATGTATCGTGCCTAGCTAGGGGCGTAAAACGATAGCGCTTGTTGGGAGGCAACCCAATTTTATATTTTTTTTTGTTTTTCCTACTGTTTAGGAATAATATTGCATCTAGCTTCTGTTTAGATGTGGTTTTGTGTTTTGTTTAGTGTTTGTGCCAAGTAGAACCTTTGGGAAGACTGAGTGAAGTTTATGTGATCTTGCTGTGAAAAACAGAATCGTTAGTGCTCTCTAGAATGGTCATCAGATTTTACTGGAGCGTGCTATTTAGTTGATTATTTTTGCAGAAGATTAATAGACAAATTCCTCACGTTTACCAATTTAGTTTGAATTTTTTGGAGTTACATAAGTATGCGAAACCTGCAGATTACTATAGACTGTTCTATTTTTGACAGATTATGTTTTTCGTGTGTTGTTTGCTTATTTCAATGCATCTATGAGTAGTATTGGGAAGTATGAAACAAAGAGAAGTTGGAATAGAGTAGGTTTAACACCAATATAAAAAAATAATGAATTCATTGCAGTACCTTTGAGTAGTGGTTTGCTTTCTTATACTAACGGAGCTCACGAGATTTTTTGTCTAAGTTTTGTGTTGTGATGTTTTCAAGTTTTGAGTATTGCTTTGATGGACTATGGAACAAAGAGTAGTAAGGGCCTAAGCTTGGGGATGCCCAAGGCACCCCAAGTAAGATTCAAGGACAACCAAAAGCCTAAGCTTGTGGATGCCCCGGGAAGGCATCCCCTGTTTCGTCTTCATCCATCGGTAACTATACTTAGAACTATATTTTTATTCACCACATGATATGTGTTTTACTTGGAGCGTCTAGTATAATTTGAGTCTTTGATTGTTAGTTTGCCACAATTATCCTTGCTGGACACACCTGTTTGAGAGAGTTAAATATGGCCTAGGAATTGATAGAACACTCTATGTGCTTCACTTATATCTATTGAGTTGAATAGTTTTCGCTCTAGTGCTTCACTTATACCCCCTCCGTCCTAAAATAAGTGTCTCAACTTTGTACTAGCTCTAGTACAAAGTTGTACTAAGTTTGAGACACTTATTTTGGGACGGAGGGAGTATCTTTTAGCGCACTATGGTGATTATATTTTGTAGTACTTGTTGAACTCTCATGCTTCACTTATATCCTTTTGAGAGTCTATTAAAACAACAAGGTAATGTGCTTAGGCTATAAAACTAGCCTTCACATGATAGACATCCAATATCAATGTAGTAAAAACTTTCACACTAAGTGCATTGAATATGATGAGAAGTTGGATGCTTGATAATTGTTTTGAGATATGAGGATAGTGATATAAGAGTCATGCTAGTGCAGCTATTATGAAATTGAGAAATGCTTGTGTTAAGGTTAGTGATTCCCGTAGCATGCACGTATGATGAACCGCTATGTGACGAAGTTAGAGCATGAGGTATTTGTAAAGTGTCATCCTTTGTGCGGAGGTCGGGGGCGCGCGATGGTTAACTCCTACCAACCTCCCCCCTAGGAGCTTGCGCTGATTGCTTTGTTTTGATGACTCGTAGATTTTTGCAATAAGTATATGACTTCTTATGACTAATGTTGAGTCCATGGATTATACGCACTCTCACCCTTCCACCATTGCTAGCCTCTCTTGTACCGCGCAACTTTCGCCGGTACCATACACCCATTATATATCCTTCCTCAAAACAGCCACCATATATATTCCTCAAAACATCCACCATACCTACCTATCATGGCATTTCCATAGCCATTCCGAGATATATTGCCATGCAACTTTCCACCGTTCCGTTCATATGACACGCATCATATTGTCATATTGCCATGCATGATCATGTAGTTGACATCGTATTTGTGGCTAGGTCACCATGCATAATTTTTCATACATGTCACTCTTGATTCATTGCACATCCTGGTACAAAGCCGGAGGCATTCATATAGAGTCATACTTTGTTCTAGTATCGAGTTGTAATATCGAGTTGTAATGAAAGTGTGATGATCATCATTATTAGAGAATTGTCCCATGTGAGGAAAGGCTAAATTAGTAAAGCCCCTCCACAAAAAAAGGCCAAAGAAAAAAAGGCCCAAAAAAATAAAATAAAAAGGTTCAATTGCTACTATCTTTTTCCACACTTGTGCTTCAAAGTAGCACCATTTTCTTCATGATAGAGAGTCTCATGTTTAGTCACTTTCATATACTAGTGGGAATTTTCATTATAGAACTTGGATTGTATATTCCAATGATGGGCTTCCTCAAATGCCCTAGGTCTTTGTGAGCAAGCAAGTTGGATGCACACCCACTAGTTTCTTTTGTTGAGCTTTCATACAATTTTAGCTCTAGTGCATCCGTTGCATGGCAATCCCTACTCACTGACATTGATATCTTTTGATGGGCATCTCCATAGCCCGTTGATATGCCTAGTTGATGTGAGACTATCTCCCTCCTTTTTGTCTTCTCCACAACCACCTCTCTATTCCACCCATAGTGCTATGTCCATGGCTCACGCTCATGTATTGCGTGAAAGTTGAAAGGTTTAAAAGAATAGAGTATGAAAACAAGTGCTTGGCTGAAATCGGGGTTGTGCATGATATGAATATTTTGTGTGATGAAGAGGAAGCATATCCAGACTATATGATTTCGTAGGGATAACTTTCTTTAGCCATAGTATTTTGAGAAGACATGATTGCTTTGTTAGTATGCTTGAAGTATTACTATTTCTTATGTCAATATAGACTTTTGTCATGAATCTTTCATATCTGAACGTTCATGCCACAATTAAGAGAATTACATTGAAAAACTATGTTGGTTAGCATTCCACATCAAAAATTCTGTTTTTATCATTTACCTACTCGAGGACGAGCAGGAATTAAGCTTGGGGATGCTTGATACGTCTCCAACGTATCTATAATTTTTGATTGTTCCATGCTACTCCCTCCGTCCCAAAATAAGTGTCTTGATCTTAGTACAAATTTGTACTAGAGCTAGTACAAAGTTGAGACACTTATTTTGGGACGGAGGGAGTATTATTTATGATGTTTTGGATGTTTAATGGGCTTTGTCATACACTTTTATATTATTTTTCGGACTAACCTACTAACCCAAAGCCCCAGTCCAGATTGCTGTTTTTCTGCCTGTTTCAGGGTTTTACAGAAAAGGGATATCAAACAGAATGAAACCTTCGGGAGCGATATTTTTGGAGAAAATCACGCACGGGAGACTTGAGAACCATGGAGTAGGGTTTACAAGGTGCCCACGAGGGTGGGGGTGCGCCCCCCGCCCCCAAGGGCGCGCCCCCTGCCTCGTGGGCCCCATGTATGGCCCCCGGTACCCTCCTTCCTCCTATATATACCTACGTGCCCCAAAACCATCAGAGAACAAAGAAAACCCTAGTTCCACCACCGCAACCTTCTGTTCCCATGAGATCCCATCTTGGGGCCTGTTCCGGAGATCCGCCGAAGGGGGGGTCTACCACGGAGTGCTTCTACATCATCATCATCGCCTCACCATGAGTTGTGAGTAGTTTACCACAGACCTTCGGGTCCATAGCTAGTATCTAGATGGCTTCTTCTCTCTCTTTGGATCTCAGTACAAAGTTCTCCTCGGTCTTCGAGGAGATCTATTCGATGTAATCTCTTTTTGCGGTGTGTTTGTCGAGATCCGATGAATAGTGGGTTTATGATCAAGATTATCTATGAGAAATATTTGGTTCTTCTCTGAACTCTTTATGTATGATTATAATATCCTTGCAAGTCTCTTCGAATTATTGGTTTGGTTTGGCCTACTAGATCTATAGTTCTTGCAATGGGAGAAGTGCTTGGCTTTGGGTTCAATCTTGCGGTGTCCTTTCCCAGTGACAATAGGGGCAGCAAGGCACGTATTGTATTGTTGCCATCGAGGATAAAAAGATGGGGTTTATATCACTAAGTTTGAGTTTATCCCTCTACATCATGTCATCTTGCTTAAGGCGTTACTCTGTTCTTATGAACTCAATACACTAGATGCATGCTGGATAGCAGTCGATGTGTGGAGTAATAGTAGTAGATGCAGAATCGTTTCGGTGTACTTGTCTCGGACGTGATGCCTATATATAATGATCATGCCTAGATAGTCTCATAATTATTCGCTTTTCTATCAATTGCTTAACAGTAATTTGTTTACCCGCCGTAGAATATCGCTATCATGAGAGAAGCCACTAGAGAACACTATGCCCCCCGGGTCTATTCTCAACATATCAATCTACAATCTACTTCACTTTTCTGCTTTTACTTTCTGTTCTTATAATCAAAAGTACCAAAAATATCAAACTATCATCTCTATCAGATCTCACTTTCGTAAGTGACCGTAAAGGGATTGACAACCCCTTATCGCGTTGGCTGCAAAGTTCTTATTTGTTTGTGCAGGTGCGAGGGACTCGCGCGTGGTCTCCTACTGGATTGATACCTTGGTTCTCAAAAACTGAGGGAAATACTTACGCTACTGTGCTGCATCACCCTTTCCTCTTCGAGGGAATACAACGCAAGCTCGAGAAGTAGCATCACTGTCCGGCATAGTCAACAATAGTAACGAGAGCTGTATAAGCACACATGAACCGGATAAATATCCCGAGACTCAAGACATGAACAAGACCAGGTATGAATCGTATTACTGTTTTGAACCAGAAGGTATGCATATATATTCGAGCAGCATGCTGCATGTATAGAAGAGAGTCCTTGTTCCACAGGAAGATGTGTTCCCAACTCCGTGGAATACTCGGTACTCGATACAGAATAACACCTCTCTCAAGGATTAATATCACCTATGATAATCTTTCGGACCCCAGCTAAGCCAACAGATATGAAAATTTGAGTCAGTATGAACAGGAACATATGAGGTAAGCCCTGTTAGAATGTCAGGTACGGTGAAGCAAACCACCCTAGATCTAAGCAGTAAGTTAGATGCAATTCATTGGGAACCTAGCATGAGAGTAAGTAAGAGAAACTCGAGTTGGAAACGATTTCTTCAAGTCAGAATATTTACTTGTCCTTGAGACACCAAATCTCGAGGACGAGATTCCTTTAAGGGGGGAGGTTTGTAACAGCCTGGATTTTGCCCTTTTCTTTTTTTTGATGATTCCCTTTGATATATTGATTTGAATTGTTTTTCTGTGGGTACGTGGTTCTGAAACTTGGGAGGATCATGTCTTCCTAGGTTTTATAGTGGCTTGCCATCCTCATCATCATCTCAAAATCATGCCATTGGCATCCTTGACCCAATTCAAATATTCTTTTTCTAGGGAATACTCCTTTTCTATTAAAGGAATAACCCTATTTGCCCTAGGTTGTGAAGCAACCTATATTTCTGTCACTCCTAAAATTCCCAAATAGTTCTCATAAATTCTTTGGGACATATCTTGATCAAATATGGCAAAACTTTTCATTGCCATGTTCATAAATAATCCTCCAATAATTATTTTCCTATTCTGCCCTAAATGGAACTTTGCAAAGCAAGTGCTATTTATCTTTGCTTGATTGCCTCCAAACTTTTTGGACACCTTTTCCTATTGCCTCATGCCAAACTTCAACTCAATTTTCCTAGTAAATATTCCTGAGCAATTTTTCAAAGTTCTTGTGATAGAGGCAAAGGTGTCCCGTCTTTCGATGAGATGGTGGTTATCGTTTGGAGGAAGTCGACTTTGACGATCCGACTACGAACGTGCGAGGACGTCGCGCCTTAGCAATCGCTAAACCAACTCCGAGAGGTTGTTGACCACGCCGGAGCACGATCAACCTGACCACGAAGGTCTGTTTCCTGCAGGCAAACGAAGAACAAGCAAGAAACTAAGATTGCAATCTGGATATTGCGAATATAAGAGGAAAGCTTTATTGATCAAGGTGGGGTTCTGTGACGCCTTGGTCTGGTCGTTGAACACAAACGAAGTACGCGAAGTTGCAGCTATGGCGAACTTTTAATCTAAAAAAAACCCAAAGTCTAAACGACGCCCTAAGGGCTGTATATATGAGGGAAAGAGGGGGGAATTTCGTGGCCCTTGGTGGAGGGGTCTGAAACCAACCCGAACTCTTGTTTCCCCACACATACGGACTCTAAAAACAGCCTATACTCAAGTATTTCGAAATTACATGGGCCTGGCCCAATAATAAGGCGACGCAGCACCTAAAATAGCCTCTAGACAAAATTTATGAAGTGGCATCTTGTATATTTCGTCCAAGGCTTCTCGCACTCATTATGGTGGCTTCAAAGTCCTGAAATCATCCATTGTAACTCCATTCTTGTCCCCCTTGCGCATGCCATCATCTCCATGCTTGATCTTGCTCCAATGTTCATCCTTCTTGTCCAAGCTAGGCCCTTCGTTTGTAAGCAAGACAAATGTATCCAATTTAGGCAGCATCATATTCTCATGAACATTAGATTCATTACCAAGAAACGAAACTACCTGGTAATTTAATTGGCGTGCGCGAGCTCTAGTAATTGGTCCTGTATATGTGTCAGTTGGAGCTGTGGGTGTAACCTTGTTAGTGATGTCCTCATCATCCTCCCCTTCTTGAATTGAAGTCGTCCTCGACGGAAGCTCATCTTCCTCACCCAAGTAAGGCTTCAAATCTGCAATGTTAAATGTGGGACTAACCCCAAAATCTGCAGGCAGCTCAAGTTTATATGCATTATCATTTATTTTCTCTAACACCTTGAAAGGACCATCAGCACGTGGCATTAGCTTTGACTTGCGCAAATTAGGAAACCTATCCTTACGCAAATGTAACCAAACAAGATCTCCAGGTGCAAAGACAACATGTTTTCTACCCTTATCTCCAACAAGTTTATATTTAGCATTCATGCGCTCAATATTTTCCTTAGTTAACTCATGCATTTTTAAGATCAATTCAGTACGTTGTTTAGCATCAAAATTAACCTTCTCCGAAGATGGAAGAGGCAACAAATCAATAGGTGCACGAGGTAGGAAACCATAGACAATTTCAAAAGGGCACATCTTAGTAGTAGAATGCAACGAACGATTATAAGCAAATTCAATATGAGGCAAGCATTCTTCCCACATTTTCTTATTATTCTTCAAAACAGCCCTAAGCATAGTAGACAAAGTTCTGTTGACTACTTCAGTTTGTCCATCAGTTTGGGGGTGACAAGTAGTACTAAAAAGCAGTTTAGTCCCCAACTTAGCCCATAAACATCTCCAAAAGTGGCTAAGAAATTTAGTATCACGATCTGAAACAATAGTATTTGGCACACCATGCAAGCGAATAATTTCACGAAAGAACAAATCAGCAACATTAGCAGCATCATCGCTTTTATGACATGGTATAAAGTGTGCCATCTTCGAGAACCTATCCACGACAACAAATATGCTATCCCTCCCCTTCTTTGTTCGAGGTAAACCCAAAACAAAGTCCATAGATATATCTTCCCAAGGAACACTAGGGACAGGCAAAGGCATATATAAACCATGAGGATTGAGTCGGGACTTAGCTTTTTGACATGTAGTGCAGCGAGCAACAAAACGCTCAACATCCCGTCGCATCTTTGGCCAAAAGAAATGTGTAGCAAGTATGTCCTCCGTCTTCTTCACGCCAAAGTGTCCCATTAATCCTCCTCCATGCGCCTCCTGCAACAACAAAAGACGAACAGAGCTAGCTGGAATGCATAGCTTGTTAGCTCGAAACACAAATCTATCACTAACGACGAACTTGTTCCATGTTCTCCCTTCTTTACAATTCTGCAATACATCTTTAAATTCAGCATCATGCACATATTGATCTTTGATGGTCTCCAAACCAAATATTTTAAAGTCAAGTTGTGAAAGCATAGTATAACGACGAGACAATGCATCAGCAATAACATTTTCTTTTCCCTTCTTGTGTTTAATAACATAAGGGAAAGTCTCTATGAATTCAACCCATTTAGCATGTCTACGGTTCAGTTTTGCTTGACTTTTAATGTGCTTTAAAGATTCATGATCAGAATGTATAACAAATTTTTTGGGCCATAAATAATGTTGCCATGTCTCCAAAGTCCGAACAAGAGCATATAATTCCTTATCATAAGTAGAATAATTCAGACTAGGCCCACTCAATTTTTCAGAAAAATATGCAACAGGTTTACCATCTTGTAATAACACACCTCCTAACCCAATTCCACTAGCATCACATTCAAGCTCAAAAGTCTTATTAAAATCAGGAAGTTGGAGTAAAGGAGCATGTGTCAACTTATCTTTCAATACCGTGAATGCTTCTTCCTGTGCAGTACCCCAAACAAAAGGCACATCCTTCTTTGTAAGCTCATTGAGAGGTGCAGCAATGGTGCTGAAATCTCTCACAAAACGCCGATAGAATCCAGCGAGGCCAAGGAAACTCCTCACGTGTGTGACCGTTTTGGGCTGCGGCCAACTCTCAATAGCTTCAATCTTGGCTTTATCAACCTCAATTCCCCGTGGAGTAACAACATAGCCAGGAAAAGAGACTCGGTCGGTGCAAAAGGTGCACTTTCCAAGGTTACCAAATAAACGTGCATCACGTAGAGCAATAAAAACAGCACGTAAATGTTCCAAATGTTCCTCCAAAGATCTGCTAAAAATCAATATATCATCAAAGTATACTACCACAAATCGTCCAATGAAAGCACGTAAAACTTCATTCATTAATCTCATGAAAGTACTAGGTGCATTAGTTAACCCAAAAGGCATGACTAACCACTCATATAATCCAAACTTAGTTTTAAATGCTGTTTTCCATTCATCTCCCAATTTCATACGAATTTGATGGTATCCACTACGCAAATCAACTTTGGAGAATATTGTAGAGCCACTCAATTCATCAAGCATATCATCTAGCCTAGGAATAGGATGACGATAACGAATAGTAATATTATTAATGGCTCTACAATCAACACACATACGCGATGTACCATCCTTTTTCGGCACTAGAATAATAGGAACAACACAAGGACTAAGGGATTCGCGTATATAACCTTTGTCGAGTAGCTCCTGTACTTGACGCATAATCTCCTTTGTCTCTTCTGGATTGGTACGGTATGGTGCGCGGTTGGGTAGCGATGCACCGGGAATTAAGTCAATCTGATGCTCAATCCCTCGAATAGGTGGTAATCCCGGTGGCACGTCTTGTGGAAAGACGTCGGCGAACTCCTGCAAAATGTTAGTGACAGCAGGAGGCAAAGAGGAAGGCACGTCTTCGAATGAAAATAATGCCTCTTTGCATACAACAGCATAGCAAACAGATTTGCTAAAATCTAGCTCATCAATATCAGATTTGGTGGCAAATAAACATGCATTTTTCAATTTAATTTCAGAAGCAACAGTAGATGGTTTATTATTAGGCTTCATTTGTTCCTCAAATTCTTTTGCCACAATCTGATTTTCACTCTTATTTTTCTCCTGTTTTGCTTTATTAGCTCTATTAATATCATCTTTCAAAATGGAATCAGGAGTCATAGGAAGCAAAGTAATATTTTTATCCTTATGAACAAGAGTATACTGATTGTTTCTACCATGGTGTACAGAATTTTTATCAAATTGCCATGGTCTACCAAGTAATAAGGAACATGCTTGCATAGGTACCACATCACAATCAACATAATCAGCATATGTAGAGATACTAAAATGCACACGAACAGTACGTGTTACCTTAACCTTGCCGCTGTTGTTGAACCATTGGATGTAGTAAGGATGTGGATGTGGTCTTGTGGTGAGAGATAGCTTCTCCACCATCTCCATGCTAGCCAAGTTGTTGCAACTCCCTCCATCTATGATCACGCGAACAGAACGTTCCTTCACCACTCCCTTTGTATGGAACAAATTATGCCTCTGATTTTGCTCAGCTTGTGTAACCTGCACACTCAAAACACGTTGAGCAACTAAACATTCATACCTGTCAGCATCTTCAGGAGCCATGTATTGCGTCTCATGATCAGAATCGTCTCCGCCGTGTTCTTCACGTGTAATAAGAGCCAAAGTCTCCTCATCATAGTCACTAGCGGATTCATATCCACCATCCTCAGTAGCAATCATCACACGCTGAGATTTGCAATCTCTCGCAAAATGTCCTCTTCCCTTACAACGACGACAAATAATATCACTGGTGTGCCCTGTTGATGCCATGGAAGAAGAAGAACTCTGTGCAGGCCCAATAGGTGTGCTCTTGGCAGATAATGGTGGTTGTGCCTGCTTCCTTGTATCATGGCTGGAGGTAACAGCTGATGGAGGTGTCGGTGCAGTAGAATGTGAGGAAGTAGAGGATGCACGCGGTGTCCATGATGAAGGTCGTCATGTAGAAAAGTTAGTCCACGCCAATGCCTGTCGATCCTGCACTTCACGTTCAGCTTTACAAGCAAGATGGAATAAACGAGTGATAGTAGTATAATCCTTATACTCTAGAATGGTCTGAATCTCTCTATTTAATCCACCCATAAAACGTGCAAGCATAGCTTCATTCTCCTCAACAATACCACATCTAATCAGGCCAGTTTGTAATTGCTGATAATATTCTTCTACAGAATTTTTTCCTTGTCTTAAGCGCTGCAGTTTTTGAAGTAATTCACGTTGATAATATGGTGGAACCCAACGAGTACGCATAGCAGTTTTCAAAGCAGTCCAAGTAGCTGGAATAGGATATAATCTACAATGTTCAGACCACCAAACACATGCAAAACCAGTGAAAGCACAAACAGCAGCAGGAACACGTCTCTCCTCGGGATAGTTTAAACATGTAAAACGTTGTTCAGTTTGTAACTCCCAAGTAAGATATATATCAGGAACATATCTACCCTCAAATGGTGGAATATTCAATTTCAGTTTAGGAAGATGGTCATTGATAGAGGCAAAGGTGTCCCGTCTTTCGATGAGATAGTGGCTATCGTTTGGATGAAGTCGACTTTGACGATCCGACTACGAACGTGCGTGGACGTCGCGCCTTAGCAATCGCTAAACCAACTCCGAGAGGTTATCGACCACGCCGGAGCACGATCAACCTGACCACGAAGGTCTGTTTCCTGCAGGCAAACGAAGAACAAGCAAGAAACTAAGATTGCAATCTGGATATTGCGAATATAAGAGGAAAGCTTTATTGATCAAGGTGGGGTTCTGTGACGCCTTGGTCTGGTCGTTGAACACAAACGAAGTACGCGAAGTTGCAGCTATGGCGAACTTTTAATCTAAACAAAACCCAAAGTCTAAACGACGCCCTAAGGGCTGTATATATGAGGGAAAGAAGGGGGAATTTCGTGGCCCTTGGTGGAGGGGTCCGAAACCAACCCTAACTCTTGTTTCCCCACACATACGGACTCTAAAAACAGCCTATACTCAAGTATTTCGAAATTACATGGGCCTGGCCCAATAATAAGGTGACGCAGCACCTATAATAGCCTCTGGACGAAATTTATGAAGTGGCATCTTGTATATTTCGTCCAAGGCTTCCCGCACTCATTATGGTGGCTTCAAAGTCCTGAAATCATCAATTGAAACTCCATTCTTGTTCCCCTTGCGCACGCCATCATCTCCATGCTTGATCTTGCTCCAATGTTCATCCTTCTTGTCCAAGCTAGGCCCTTCATTTGTAAGCAAGACAAATGTATCCAATTTAGGCAGCATCATATTCTCATGAACATTAGATTCATTACCAAGAAACGAAAGTACCTGGAAATTTAATTGGCGTGCGCGAGCTCTAGTAATTGGTCCTGTATATGTGTCAGTTGGACCTGTGGGTGTAACCTTGTTAGTGATGTCCTCATCATCCTCCCCTTCTTGAATTGAAGTCGTCCTCGACGGAAGCTCATCTTCCTCATCATAGTCACTAGCGGATTCATATCCACCATCCTCAGTAGCAATCATCACACGCTGAGATTTGCAATCTCTCGCAAAATGTCCTCTTCCCTTACAACGACGACAAATAATATCACTGGTGTGCGCTGTCGATGCCATGGAAGAAGAAGAACTCTGTGCAGGCCCAATAGGTGTGCTCTTGGCAGATAATGGTGGTTGTGCCTGCTTCCTTGTATCATGGCTGGAGGTAACAGCTGATGGAGGTGTCGGTGCAGTAGAATGTGAGGAAGTAGAGGATGCACGCGGTGTCCATGATGAAGGTCGTCCTGCAGAAAAGTTAGTCCGCGCCAATGCCTGTCGATCCTGCACTTCACGTTCAGCTTTACAAGCAAGATGGAATAAACGAGTGATAGTAGTATAATCCTTATACTCTAGAATGGTCTGAATCTCTCTATTTAATCCACCCATAAAACGTGCAAGCATAGCTTCATTCTCCTCAACAATACCACATCTAATCAGGCCAGTTTGTAATTGCTGATAATATTCTTCTACAGAATTTTTTCCTTGTCTTAAGCGCTGCAGTTTTTGAAGTAATTCACGTTGATAATATGGTGGAACACAACGAGTACGCATAGCAGTTTTCAAAGCAGTCCAAGTAGCTGGAATAGGATATAATCTACAATGTTCAGACCACCAAACACATGCAAAACCAGTGAAAGCACAAACAGCAGCAGGAACACGTCTCTCCTCGGGATAGTTTAAACATGTAAAACGTTGTTCAGTTTGTAACTCCCAAGTAAGATATATATCAGGAACATATCTACCCTCAAATGGTGGAATATTCAATTTCAGTTTAGGAAGATGGTCATGTACCTCAGGTGGTGGTGCAGCCCTACCGTTGCGATGATATGCATGAGGACGACCTGGTGGTGGTGGTGCTGGTTGTTGCACGTAGTTCTGATTTTGGTCAACCTCATCCTCGTAATGGTCCTCCACCTCTGCAGTAGCAGCAGGAGCTACAGAAACATCAACAGCAGCACCAGAAGCTTGACCAGTCTCAAGGGGAACGCGCTGTGCTCGTCCCACTTGATTCGGAAGGCGCCGTTGTTGTTGTTGTTGTTGTTGTTGTTGTCGAATAGGTGGGACAGCTGCAGCAGCCGGTGGTGGTGGAAAACGCGCAAGCAATTCAGCAAACTTGTTATCGAGCTTTGTGTCAAATGTCTTCTCCATGCCATCTATCTTCTCCATGGCCTCGTCAAATCTGTTTAGCACATCTTGCACCTGTTCACTCATCATTTGCTGAAACTTATCATGAAGCTCCTTGTTCGTCAAGTTCTCCCAGTCAGTCTCGTCGACTTGTGATCCTGGCATGGTTAGCAGCAATAGAAACACACAAGAATATGATCCTACAGACTACTAAGAAGTGGTGGGGGTGGCGGGTGTCACAAATCCGACAAGCAAATCTCAAATTCTTACCAGTTCTTACCCAGCAGCAGGCGGTGATCGGCAACCGATGTAGTCAAAACTCTCAAAGCTTGGATAGAGCGATTACCAGGGAGAGTCAAACGCACGATGTAGATGTATGTGGAGCTGGGAAGGCTTATAATATGGTAGCAAAAAGGGTCAGCAATAATCAATTCAGAGATGCAAAGGTGAATAAACGCTCAACGACGGTACTGTGCTGGTCCTAGACTAGACCGTACTAGAGACGCGAGCCTAGAACACTAACGAAATCACGGCGCTGCACGTAATCAAGGGGAAAGCACACTCTGAATTTTTTTTTTGCCTCTTTTTTTTTGCGCTGCTTTTTTTTTTGCCGAAAATCACTATAATGGCGAGTGTCTCAAAACACTTCCCAAGTCAAACTAAGATGATAGGCACGAAATTTTTTTGACGAATTTTTTTTTTTCGGAATCAGGGCAGCGACGACGAAAAAGTGGGGGAAAAAATCAGTATGGTGGCACGTGTCTCAAAAGACTCAGAAAAGCCCAAAAGTAGGATAGGGAAAAAATATTTTCACCTGTAGAAATTTTGGCCTAAAAACTGCCAGGGGGTCTCCAGATTTTTTTTTTCGAGACCTACGCAGGCAAGGAAACACAAATCCGAAACCTAGATGGATTTCGAGAACAAACCTAATATGAAAAGAACTCGGATTGGTGGTGGATATATGGTGGTAGGATATGGCAGCGGTGGTAGGTTATAGCAGCGGTGGTGGTATATGGATTCGGATTGGTGGTGGTATATGGATACGGATCGGTGGTGGTATGTGGCAGTAGTGATGAAGATGTTGCGGCGGCGGCGTGACAACTTATGACCAGAACTCGAAACTCTAAAAGACTAGACGCTAAGACCAGCAACTGGACACGACGATGCAACCGCAAATTCAACAAAGCAAATACAGAAAAGATTATGCAAAGGCTCAGATTGGTTCGGATGGGATGAACTAACCCTAATTTTTTTTGGCTTTTTCGTGGACTATAGGTATGAAGAACAGACTCGATCTAAACTATGAAAAACTGTAAAATCTCACCGAGCAACCTGGAAATCTGATACCACTTGATAGAGGCAAAGGTGTCCCGTCTTTCGATGAGATGGTGGTTATCGTTTGGAGGAAGTCGACTTTGACGATCCGACTACGAACGTGCGAGGACGTCGCGCCTTAGCAATCGCTAAACCAACTCCGAGAGGTTGTTGACCACGCCGGAGCACGATCAACCTGACCACGAAGGTCTGTTTCCTGCAGGCAAACGAAGAACAAGCAAGAAACTAAGATTGCAATCTGGATATTGCGAATATAAGAGGAAAGCTTTATTGATCAAGGTGGGGTTCTGTGACGCCTTGGTCTGGTCGTTGAACACAAACGAAGTACGCGAAGTTGCAGCTATGGCGAATTTTTAATCTAAAAAAAAACCCAAAGTCTAAACGACGCCCTAAGGGTTGTATATATGAGGGAAAGAGGGGGGAATTTCGTGGCCCTTGGTGGAGGGGTCCGAAACCAACCCTAACTCTTGTTTCCCCACACATACGGACTCTAAAAACAGCCTATACTCAAGTATTTCGAAATTACATGGGCCTGGCCCAATAATAAGGCGACGCAGCACCTAAAATAGCCTCTGGACGAAATTTATGAAGTGGCATCTTGTATATTTCGTCCAAGGCTTCTCGCACTCATTATGGTGGCTTCAAAGTCCTGAAATCATCCATTGTAACTCCATTCTTGTCCCCCTTGCGCATGCCATCATCTCCATGCTTGATCTTGCTCCAATGTTCATCCTTCTTGTCCAAGCTAGGCCCTTCATTTGTAAGCAAGACAAATGTATCCAATTTAGGCAGCATCATATTCTCATGAACATTAGATTCATTACCAAGAAACGAAAGTACCTGGTAATTTAATTGGCATGCGCGAGCTCTAGTAATTGGTCCTGTATATGTGTCAGTTGGAGCTGTGGGTGTAACCTTGTTAGTGATGTCCTCATCATCTTGTCTGAGGGAAGCCTTTGTGAAGGAAGTACTGGCTACGTTAATCCAAATGTGTTGAAATTTTGCAAGGTCCTTCGTATGATCAAATCATAGCTCTCCACCAAATTTGAGCTCATTCCATTCATCCATGTGAGCCCAGCTCCAAATGTGGTTTCTGGTCAGATTTTCACTTTGTGAAGCAACCATATTTTATATTGCTTCATTTAAGCTAAACATTTACCAGGACATTCTCCTATCGATATAAACTATTTGCGGAAAGTTTTGGCCCATTTCATTTATCCATTTGCCATGTGCAATTTTGCAAGTTTCCGTCCAGAGGAATGCTATATGAAGCAAGTGCTAGTTTGGCTAATCCAAATGGCATGAAACTTTTTGAGCATCTTCATTTCTTCAAATCATTGGGACATGACCATTTTAAGCTAAATCGAATCAATCATGTGAGTGCATCATCAAAATCTATTTTATGGACCAAATATGTAGTTGGAAAGCAACTATGTTAGGTTGTGATCCACTTCCCCTCTAATTTCAAAGGATCATAGTCCTTCCTAGCCAAAACACCCCAGACATCGTGTTTGGCCCTTAGCATCTCCATGTGCATCACAGTGACATGATCAAGTTTGATACAATAAACTTCAGAGGATCATTACCACCTAACCACAGTGCCCCTGATCGAGCCAAAACCTCATAAATGATATTTCTTGAAAGGACTTTCTACTAGACACCAATTTGGGCGCCAGGGAGCACTGGATGCCATGGTTCATGTGGTGACCGCCGCTGTGGCATGCTGTGGACGCGAGTTGGTTGGTTTCTAGCTCCGGCACCTCCCCCTCTCGTCGTCTTCGCGCGCCTGAGTGTGTCTAGGAGGTCCCCTCGTCTTCGCCTTCACCATGGACCCCTCTCTCCCTCCGTCCGCTTCCTCGTCGGTGCTCGCCGCCGCGCGCCCACGGGCGAACAGTGGCCGACACGGCTTTAATGGCGCTCGGCTTCATCCTCCCCGTGCCACTTGGCCACCTCTGCCCCGTGAAGCTTGTCAACGTTTCCTTGTCGTGTTCCTGTGCCCTCCCCATGATCGCTGAGCTCGACAGAGCCTCGGCAGGACGCGCACGTCGGCAACCGGTCAGCCCCCTCTTCCCTTGGCTATTTAAGCACCCCGAGCTCCCTCGACCTCACTAGTAGCCTCCTCCTCCTCTCAAAGCCCCACCTAGCTTATCCAACGAGCTCCAGAGCCTCTCCTTGCCCTCCTTTGCTGCCATGGCCGCCGTTTGTGACCGGCTAAATTCACGACCATCGGAGCCCCATTCTCCCTCCTAGCACCGTCCAAGCTTCTCTTATCCCCGACGGACCCTCCCACCTCCTCGCCGGAGCCACTGTAGCCGCCGCCCCGAAGATTCAGCGTCGCCGCGGTCTCCTTTCTGTACCGGTGGCTGCCTCCTCTCCGATCCCTCCCTCGCTCCTCTGTGACCTCCTCCGGCCGCGGTGTAGGTCCACGAGGCCACCTGACTTGTCGGCGGGCACAGTCGGCTGGAGGAGCACCGGCGTTTGCCACGGTCGAGGGGCCGCTGCCCTCCCCTGCTTCCCCAATGCGACCTAGAAGAAGACCCGTGGAGGAGCACAGTGAGAAGCAATGGGACCCACGCGTCAGTGGCTCAGCGGGCCCACTGATGTGGATAAGTGAAGACGTATTTCGGTTAGTACATTTTCCGTTTCCTAAAGCGTATTCCTTGCTTTCTTTATCTAAAAATACGTTTTCCCTTCTGGAAAGCATATTCCTATCAACTGCGGCTCTAAATGCGTTTTCCTTTTAAGAAAATGTATTCCACCCGAAGGTGCTTTCAGTTTTTCCTCCAAGGGACTTGTTTGTAGTAGTTTTTATTACAGCTTAGTCCCTCTCCTTCATCACCTTATATCTCCGCGACCGTAACTCCGACCGAGGTGAAACCAACGCCCACTTCTTCGTCTCGTCCAGCTCTTTCTGGTGGCGGCCTTTTCACTAGGTGGTCCCATAGTGAAAATGACCATTTTGCCCATGCTTCTAATCAGCCCCCTCTGAGAGAGAATCGTTTGGCGTTTTGTTCTGCGGCTTCACCGCACTTCCTCCCGGAGTCCTCATCACCCTAGGCAAGCCACAATAGCCACTTGCATGATAGACATGCAGTAGCCATGGTTTCTACTGGAATATTTAATACAAGTTTGCCTGTTATCTGTCTGCTTGTTTTCTACTTCTGTCGTTGTTTCCGTGATGCTCGTGGATTCATGTTCACCTTCATGATATGTTTCTTGTTATCTTGTACTACTTGCTAGTATCATATTCACATGTCATGCTTGGTAGTAGAAGTATGTGCTGGTAGTAGTGATGTTCATCCCGATGCATGGTTGCCATCTGTTATCAAGTACCGTTGCTATGCAGGTTCCTTTGCATCTAGCTGGTTGATGCTTACTTGGTAAAAGTATTGGCATGTTCTTGCATGTATCTAGTGTAGATGCTAGTGGTCATGTTATGCTGTGAGTAGTGTCATACTGGTGACATTCATGCTCGTTAGTATGCCATGCTCATCTGGATAAATGGTTTAATGTTGTTGATATGCTTGATGATTATGTTACTCATCCATGCTCATGTTAGTATCATGCATGTAGTTGCACCATGTTATTTTCATATGGCTTAGTTTATTGCTGAAAGATCATGGATGTCGCCTAGAGGGTGGGTGAATAGGGGCTTTCAATTAATTACGGTTTAGGCTTGAACAAATGCGGAATAAACCTAGTTGTTAATTTTCCAAGCACAAAAGCTACAAAAACTAGGCTCACCTATTTGCACCAACAACTTATGCTAAGCAAGATAAACAACTAGGTGATAGCAAGATATATGACAAGAAACAATATGGCTATCACAAAGAAAAGTGCATAAGTAACGGGCCCGGGTAAGAGATACCCGAGGCACGCGGAGATGACGATGTATCCCGAAGTTCACACCCTTGCGGATGCTAATCTCCGTTTTGAGCGGTGTGGAGGCACCCCAAGAAGCCAATAGGGCCACCGTAATCTCCTCACGCCTTCGCACAATGCAAGATGTCATGATTCCACTAAGGGACCCTTGAGGGCGGTCACTGAACCCATACAAATGGCAACCCTTGGGGGCGGTCACCGAACCCATACAAATTGCTCGGCGCGATCTCCACAACATAATTGGAGACGCCGACGCTTGCCCGGAGCTTTACACCACAATGATTGAGCTCCGAACACCACCAAGGTTGGGGCTACCTCCATAACTTATTTAGAGGCTCCCAACGACACCACGAAGCTTCACCATAATGGAATATGGCTCCATGGTGACCTCAGCTGTCTAGGGCACCCAAGCACCCAAGAGGAACAAGCTCAAGGGTACCAAGCTCTCAAGAGTAATAACCTTCTCAACTTGTAACTTCCACGTATCATCGTGGAGAACTCAAACCGATGCACCAAATGCAATGGCAAGGGCACACGGAGTGCCCAAGTCCTTCTCTCTCAAATTCCACCAAAGCAACTAATGCCAGGGAGGGAAAAGAGAGGGAGGAAAAGAAGGAGAACACCAAGAACTCCAAGATCTAGATCCAAGGGGTTCCCCTCACCTAGAGGAGAAAGTGATTGGTGGGAATGTGGATCTAGATCTCCTCTCTCCTTCCCCCCCCCCCAAAAAAAAAACTAGCAAGAATCCATGGAGGGGTTGAGAGATAGCAAGCTCAAAGAAGGTCAACAATGGGGGAAGAACACGAGCTCCAAAGATAGGGTCCATTGGGGAGGACCCCTTTTATAGGACCCCACGAATCTGCCCATTACAACCGTTTTTACACTGGAGTGGTACAACCACTTGAACCACTAGTACTACCAGAATTTCGTGGGTTCCCCTTGCAGAAGTGCACCAGCGGTACAACCGATGGAGCTCCCGGTAGTACCAGTCGGCCGGAGCCAACCGAAACTACCGCTCCACCATCGTCCAACAACCGCCTCTGATACAGAACGGTTACACCCCATAGCAATGGTTGGGGCAGTGGTTGTGCCGGTACAAGAGCTGGACGAGAGTCTCGTGGAGGAGGAGATCTGGGCGGTACAACCGCCGCACACACCGGTAGTACCGGTTTGTAAGAGCAAACCGGAACTACCGCTCCACCACCGCTCTACAACCGTATCAATAGCACAAGGGTATCACCCCTAGGCGGTAGGTAGTATGAGCGGCGGTTTAACCGGAACAACCGGCCGAGCGAGACAACCGCTTTTTCAAGTGGTACAACCGATTTGCACTAAAACCACTACCACAGAAAGACTACGAGGAAACACTAAAATCAGAACTGCCATAACTTCTACAAATGAACTCCGAATTGAGCAAACTCAAGCTTGCTGGATAGAAGAAGATGAGTAGCATCAAAACAGCGACTGGTTATAGAAACAAGAGCAGGGAGGTATGTCTAAGATATAGAGGAGTGAACCCTCCATCAGAGAAGAACCGGCATAACCTCCAACATCGAAAGCATCATAGAAGATGCATGAGTGAACTCCGTTTTCGATGAGCTCGAGCTTGTCATCAAGATGACCATAAGCTCCAAATCTCACAAGGAGAAGAACCAAACAAGAACCAATAAAGATGATACAAGGATGCAATGGTTTGAGCTCTCTACGAACGATACGATCAAGCTACTCATCGAGAGCCCCCCTTGATAGTACGGCAATCGATCCTATAACCCGGTCTCCAAACTACCACCATGAGACCGATAAAATAAAAAACCTATCAAGAGAAAAACTTTGCCTTGCTCATAGTCCACTTGAGCTAGATGTAGACGATCTTGACTTCCTCAAGTCGGACCACCTTTCTTAATTTCGTTGGCTCGGTGAAGACTAGTAGATTGCTCCCCCATACTCCACTATGGGTGAGCCATTCTTCGCCACATCTTCACAAGTCCATTGCCACCACAATGGATGCAAAGCTTCAAGCATATGATCTCTTCATGATGATCCTACTTGAACTTGCACACCGCAACCTAACCCCACAAAGAACTTTCACGAAGACCATGGGTTAGTACACAAAGCATAATTGACAATGCTTACCATGCCATGGGATCGCTTGATACCTCTCGGTACATCTTCTATGCTTTGTGTGTTGATCAAGTTGATTCACTCTATGACTTAGTCTTGATCAACCTTTAATCTTTCCAACTCTCTTCATTTGGATGATGTCTTAAAGGTAAACATGAATGATCACACACTCTTCTTCTTCAAGACAAGCTTGCAATAAGCTCAACACTCACAAGACTAATCTTTGGATAATTCCTTAATAGCACCTTGGTCTTCACAAACTCTCCGTGAAACCAACAAATGGACTCCAAGAAAAGCCTACGGACAAACCCTTCAAATATAACTCAAGGCAACCATTTGTCCATATAGATTGTCATCAATTACCAAAACCAAACATGGGGGGGCGCAGGTTCTTTCAATTTCCCCCATTTTGGGAATTGATGACAATCACTTTCAAGAGAGTTTAAACAAGGAATTATGCATCACCATACCATGCAACAATAATGTATGCGCATGAGATGTAAAAGCTTAGGAACAAAACCAAAGCAAGAACATACAACTCTCTAAGCTTGGAGGAAAACACATATCCAATGATAAATATTCAATGATAAATACTTGGAGGGAAACAACCAATATTGAGGCCGAAAGATTGCTAAAGAATGATATGCCACAAAGACATAACAAAGAGAGAAACGAGAAGTCAAGCAATCAAAAGATATCAATTGAAACAACCTACCAAAACATACCGATTGAACCAATTGACCAATGACCCTACAAGCCACAAGACTAAAATATATTATGATATGAGCAAAGAGTGTCCTAGAAAAACTAGAGAATCTCCCCATGTTTTGTGCACAATTTAGTTTTGAATTTGGATACAGCGAGCACAAAATAGGATCGTCGCTCCCCCAAGATCAATAGAAACTCATGACAAGTGCAAGAGAGCAACGAAGTGTTCTAAAGACACTAGTGAAGCTCCCCAGGATTTGTGCACTCCTTAGAACATTGGCATTAGGATACCAAGTGCGCAAAATAGGATCATCACTCCCACAAAATCAATAGAAACACACAACAAGTGCAAGTGGGCATGTAGACAACTAAGCCTAGCACTAGCAACAATTAAATGGTTGAGCAACATATAAAGGAGACAACTTAAGAGAAGGCTCAACCAAAATGATGTGTGTGAGTCATGGCAACGCACTTGAGAAGACTAATGTAAGGGTGAGCATTAAGCATCAACATAGTCTTGAATACAGGAGATACAAGGTGCATGACATGTCCTTCCCACACACGCAAAGGGTTTCACAAGCACACTCACTATGAAAAAAGAATAACCAACGCTGGTGACAACCCATGGTGAAAAAATAAAGATATATGTTTCTCATGAGGACGGATACCAAGTGAAATGGCAAAAGCCTCATCAAGACAAGCAAGAGAATACAAATCTTCACCACACAAGAGTGCATCAAGATGTAACAAGGTAAGACCCGCACTCAAGACAAAAGCTTTCACGGAGCCACCAAAGAAATAATACAAGAAAGACAAGGTGGACGTGAAAGAAAAGGATATCTTCTAGATATGTAATTTCTCTCGAGTGTATGAGATTCTTGGTAGATGAAAATCATGATGATATCAATCCACAAAGAAGGATGTACACACGAAATATTTACAAAAAGGAAAGAAAATGATATCCGCAAGGAAGTCATAAATATACCAATAAGAAATTTTCTTGAGAGCATAGCACATGGCTAGATATGGTATTATTGTATATACATGAATTCCAACCAAGCGAACATCAAAGACATCACAACTAGCAACAAGAGATCATTGTTGGGATGCTTTGAGAAAGGAAACAAGTATCACAAGAAAGAATGACTAACATGTCATGATACAACCTACACAAGGTTGATGGAAGAAATGTGTGCATGAAGTAGATGATGATACTTGTTACCGAGATAGCATTGGAATGATGTAGAAGATACCAATTGAAGGTAGAAAGTAGTTCATTGATAATCCTAGCTTGACTCCAATAAGCACATGGTGACAACACCTTCCTCGTGAGTGAGTCGAGCATCCAGTGCATCTCCAATTGTTCCTAGAACAACAACACAAACTAAATGGTACCCAAACTCATTGGGACCAAAGAGTTAGAAACACCAATACACAGGACAAACTCCACAAACATATGTGCAGTTATATATGAAATTGAATTTCATGCACATCTCATCCAGATTGAGACTAGGTGGAGTTTACCCTACATATGGGGTCAAAGAAAGGAAGCATGCCAAAGAAAATACATGAAGTAAATATGCATGCTCGAGACTTTCAAGAAACGGAACCAAATGAATAAGAAATACCAAGTGAAAATAGGATACCAAATGGAGAAATAATCACTTGGAAGATATCTACTTAAAAGATACATCAAGGAATGAGATATCCATTGATGCACACAAAAAGAAAGATATCAAACTCCCCAAAGAGAGGCTGGTTCCAAACAAACCAACCCATCTACAAAGTTTCATGACGGCACAAAGTACCAAAAAGAAACGGCATGCCTTCCATGAACACACACTTTATATGGATCACAAGATGAGTGTTTTATCGAAAATAGGATAGCTCCCCCAAGAATTGTGCATTAAAGAGAATTTGCATTTGAATACAAAATGCACAAGGTGGGATCACCACTTTTACTATATCTAGAAAACACTCGGCAAAATCAATGAAACAACAAGATCCACAAGTGGCATGGAAGGCAATGGGAGTTGACACAAACTTGGCAAGAGATAAGACAAAAAACCCAAAAGACAATGTAAAGATGATCAATGATTTCCACCACATAAATGATTACCAATTGTCAAAGACAAGAGGTATTTGGAAAGAATTCCTGGTGGTAGATTGCCAATGTATCCAACATCATCTTCACACCAAACACAAAACCAAATTTGCAACTTGTAGAGCTAACATGCCACCTAGGAACAACATAATTTATAATATCAACTCTAGGTGACAATATCTCAAATTTAAACATTTTCTAAGCTTGTAATATACACATAGCATATTACACCCCCATAATGTGATACCAATGAAAGACTTAACAAGATAAAAAAGAGAACCAAACAAGAGATAATTAATGGACCAAATAGAATTTGAATTTCTCATGAGAAGACATACCACATAGAGACTAGATAATCTTGTAATATCAATACTAGATGGTATTCCTCATGTGCACACATTTTAGGATTGTGAGGCGCACAAAGCACATCACTCCCCCAAAATGGGATGTTCCATTAATCTCTCACAAGAGCCAACTAAAATATAAACAATATGCCAAAAAAGGCTCAACACACGACACACACGTACATGATGTGCACACCAATATACACATACTTGATGGCTCAAGATACGCAAATTGGACGCACAACATGTGCAAACACATGTAAGGAACAAAACCAAAACAGGCAAAGGGGCAAGTAACTTTCAATGTAAGCAATTTAAGTACGTGTTACCGCAAGTAGGAACATTGGATATAACATAGAAACTTTATAATTTGAATGACTTGACTTGGGACAATATGAATGATGAAGACCCCTTAATTCTTCATAATGTAGCCAAGTTTCCAATGCCCTCCAACAACACCTATTGATCAAGTTTTAGCTTGATGGTCCCCAACCAAGTTGGGTCCTAAGAGGTTAGTCACAATAGGCCTGGCAACCCAAATGGTTCTTTGCTTGACACCACTTTGAGTACCAACAAACTTGGCAAACACATTGCTAACCTTATCCTTCCCAAGAGAATAGATATCATCAATAATTATTGGGTTGGATAAGTTACCACTAGTGCATGAAGAAGCGACGTGACCTTTCTCATGACATAAGTAGCAACATCTACTCTTCATTTTCTTCTCACTTGATTTCTCAACAAGAGAAGCATGAACTTGAGTCTTCTTGGGAAGTGGCCTTTCTTCAACTTGTGGCTGAGCATGATAATGAAATTGAGGCCTCTTCCCTTGTTGCTTGTCATTAATGGGCTTCTTCTTCAATGGGCAAGATCTAACATGATGCCATTCAATTTTGCACTTGAGGCAAATAATCTTGGCCGGTTTCTTGGGTTGTTCGTGGCTCTTCATCTTGTTGCTCTTTGACTTATTCTTATTATTGGAGTTGAATCCAAGTCCACCTTTGTCATTGGGGAATTATTGCACACTCAAGATATTGTTGAGTGAGGACTTCCCTTCATGACACTTCTCCAAGTCTTTCTTCAAAGAGAAGACTTGGTCCTTGAGCTCTTTGATTTCCTCTACATGGTTAGTAGCAACACAAGTACTAGAGGAAATATAGGCTTAATTCTTGGAGCAACAAGGCAAGGAAAGTAATTCATCACAAGATGTACCAATGTTAGGAGTAGATGAATTACGATGACTAGCACATGGCAATATGGCATTTTGACTTGAAGTAGTGCTAGTATCCACATGAGGCTCACTATATGTTACCTTGATAATCATATCCTCATGAGCTATCTTTAGCACATTATGGGATACTAGAAGATCATCATGAGAGCTTGTGAGCTTTACATGATTTTCTTCCAATTTCCCATAAGTGCTAGATAGCAACTCAAGTTGAGCCCTTAGCTCAACATTCTCCTTCAAAATGGATGCTACACAAGATGTAGAGTTAGTAGCATAAGCATCATCATTAACAACAAGAGGACAAGACAACTTGGCAAGCTCTTTTGATATGAAGCTTTTAAGTTGATCATGAGACTTGGTGAATTTGATGAGCTCACTCTTAATGACCCTTGAGCCTTTTTTGAGGTGCTCAAATTCCTCAAGGAGTTTAGCATGCGCAACTTCAAGCTTTTCATTTTTAGTTTCAAATCATTGGCCACCTCAAGAGCTCTATCACGAGATTCCCCCACTCTAGATAATTCAACAGAAAAAGTCTCCTCAAGAGATTCCTTGGTGGTTTGTTCAAGTTCAAGAGCTTGAGAGAGGTCCGCAATATCATTAGCGTAATCACGCTTCTGATCTTCCATTTTCTCAATGGTGACCTCATACTCCTCTAGATGAGATTCCAACTCTGTAATGTATTTCTTGCTCTCAATGGTAATAGACATGATTTCCATGAAGTTGAAACGAGCAATTTTATTCTTATGAAGAGCTTTAAAAATCATTTCCCACTTAATTTTCAAGGAGGCAACATTATCATTCTCTTCATCACTATCCTCATTATTATCATCATCCTTGTCATCATCACTACTATCACAAGATATATTGGGATTCAAAGTAGGACATACCTTTGAAGCCTTGGCCATAAGGCAAAACACAATATATGATGATGTTGGATCCGTTGAAGCACCATTCGAGGCCACATCTTGTTCCATGGGGTGTTGGATTTCCTCTACATTGTTAGCACAACAATTCGAAGGAATATATGCACTTTTATCATGGAAACGAGACATAGCAAGCATATCACCATGATATTTAGTCAAGCAATTTCTACATGATATTCAAGGACTATTAACGCAAGCATGTGAAACATTTGGAGTGCTCGAAGTGTTAAAGTCCAAAGATGAAGCATTGCAATAATAGAGTGATGAAGGATAATCAATAATAAACTCACTATAATGATTGCAATGAACACCACCACTCACCATATAATTACCTTGTGGCAAACCACATGTAGGTGAAGTATAAGAAATTGAGAACACAATACGGCCGGAGGTGGAGGGAGAAAAATCATACCCACAATTCTTGGACACGCCATATTTATCTTGAAGATTTGTCCACAACTCATCAGCATCCCGAAACGGCATGAGCTGAAATATAACTACATTGCTGAAAGCATCGAAAAGCATGTTAGAAGCTTGAGCATTGAGATAAGAGTTTTTCTCATCCTCTAAAGATAATCTTTGGGGATCCTTTGGAGTAGAAAAACCCATATGCACAATTCGCTCTAAATTCGAGTCCATGACCCTAAAGAGATTATGCATGCGAATTACCCAAACATCAAAATTTGTGCCATTTAAACTAAGAGTGTCAGAGAATCCTAAACCCCTAGTCGACATCCTTACTCTCTAGGGGGTTAAGCCCTATAAAGAGAGATGAGGCTCTGATACCAATTGAAAGATCGTGGATGTCGCCTAGAGGGGGGAGTCAATAGGCGCTTTAAAATAATTACGGTTTAGGCATGAACAAATGCGTGATGAACTTAGCGGTTAATTTGTCAAGCACAAAACCTAAAACAAGTGGGCTCACCTATGTGCACCAACAACTTATGCTAAGCAAGAGAAAAACTAGGTGATAGCAAGATATATGACAAGAAACAATATGGCTATATCACAAAGTAAAGTGCATAAGTAAAGGGGTCGGGTAAGAGATAACCAAGGCACGCGGAGACGATGATGTATCCCAAAGTTCACACCCTTGCGGATGCTAATCTCCGTTTGGAGCGGTGTGGAGGCACAATGCTCCCAAAGAAGCCACTAGGGCCATTGTAATCTCCTCACGTCCTTGCACAATGCAAGATACTGTGATTCCACTATGGGACCCTTGAGGGCGGTCACCAAACCCTTACAAATGGCAACCCTTGGGGGCGGTCACCGAACCCGTACAAATTTCTCGGGGCAATCTGCACGACCTAATTGGAGACCCTGTCGCTTTCCCGGAGCTTTACACCACAATGATTGAGCTTCGAATGCCACCAAGGTTGGGGCTACCTCCACAACTTAATTGGAGGCTCCCAACGACACCACAAAGCTTCACCACAATGGAATATGGCTCCGCGGTGACCTCAATCGTCGAGGGCGCCCAAGCACCCAAGAGGAACAAGCTCAAGGGTACCAAGCACCCAAGAGTAATAATCTTCTCAACTTGTAACTTCCACGTATCACCATGGAAAACTCAAACCGATGCACCAAATGCAATGGCAAGGGCACACGGAGTGCCGATGTCCTCCTCTCTCAAATTCCACCAAAGCAACTAATGCTAGGGAGGGAAAAGAGAGGAAGAAAAATAAGGAGAACACCAAGAACTCCAAGATCTAGATCCAAGGGGTTCCCCTCACCTAGAGGAGAAAGTGATTGGTGGAAATGTGGATCTAGATCTCCTCTCTCTTTTCCCCCAAAAACTAGCAAGAATCCATGGAAGGATTGAGAGATAGCAAGCTCGAAGAAAGTCAACAATGGGGGAAGAACACGAGCTCCAAAGATAGGGTCCATTGGGGAAGAAGACCCCCTTTTATAGGACCCCACGAATCTACCCGTTACAGCCGTTTTTACACTACATCGGTACAACCTCTTGAACCACAGATACTGCCGGAATTCGCGGGTTCCCCTTGCAGAAGTGCACTAGCGGTACAACCGGTGGAGCTCCCGATAGTACCGGTTGGCCGGAGTGAACCGGAACTATCGCTCCACCACCGTCCAACAACTGCCTCTGATACCGAAGGGTTTCACCCCATAGCAGTGGTTGGCGCGGTTGTTGTGCCGGTACAACCATTGGACCAGAGCCCCGGGGAGGTGGAGATCTAGGCGGTACAACCGCCGCAGACACCGGTAGTACCGGTTTGTAAGAGCAAATCGGAACTGCCGCTCCATCACCGCTCTACAACCGTATCAATAGCACAAGGGTATCACCCCAAGGCGGTAGTACGAGCGGTGGTTTAACCAGAACAACCGTCCGAGTGGTACAACCGCTTTTTCAAGCGGTACAACCGCTCTGCACTAAAACCACTGCCATAGAAAGACTACGAGGAAACACTAAAATCAGAACTGCCATAACTTCTACAAATGAACTCCGAATTGAGCAAACTCAAGCTTGTTGTATAGAGGAAGACGAGTAGCATCAAAACAGAGACTAGTCATAGAAAGAAGAGCAGGGAGGTATGTCTAAGATATAGAGGAGTGAACCCTCCATCAGAGAAGAACCGGCATAACCTCCAACATCGAAAACATCATAAAAGATGAATGAGTGAACTCTGTTTTCGATGAAATCGAGCGTGTCATCAAGATGACCATAAGCTCCAAATCTCACAAGGAGAAGAACCAAACAAGAACCAATAAAGATCATACAAGGATGCTATGGTTTGAGCTCTCTACGAACGATACGATCAGGCTACTCATCGAGAGCCCCCCTTGATAGTACGGCAATCGATCCTATAACCCGGTCTCCAAACTACCACCATGAGACCGGTAAAATAGAAAACCTATCAAGAGAAAACCTTTCCCATGCTCATAGTCCACTTGAGCTAGATGTAGACGATCTTGACTTCCTCAAGTTGGACAACCTTTCTTAATTTCATTGCCTCGGTGAAGACTAGTAGATTGCTCCCCCATACTCCACTATGGGTGAGCCATTCTTCGGCACATCTTCACAAGTCCATTGCCACCACAATGGATGGCAAGCTTCAAGCACATGATCTCTTCGTGATGATCCTACTTGAACTTGCACAGCGCAACCTAACCCCACAAAGAACTATCACGAAGACCATGGGTTAATACACAAAGCATAATTGACAATGCTTACCATACCATGGGATCGCTTGATCCCTCTCGGTATATCTTCTATGCTTTGTGTGTAGATCAACTTGATTCACTCTTTGATTTAGTCTTGATCAACCTTGAATCTTTCTAACTCTCTTCATTTCGATGATTTCTTGAAGGTAAACATGAATGATCACACACTCTTCTTCTGCAAGACATGCTTGCAATAAGCTCAACACTCACAAGACCAATCTTTGGATAATTCCTTAATAGCACCTTGGTCATCACAAACTCTCCTTGAAACCAACAAATGGATTCCAAGAAAATCCTATGGACAAACCCTTCAAATATAACTCAAGGCAACCATTAGTCCATATAGATTGTCATCAATTACCAAACATGGGGGCACCGCATGTTCTTTCAATTTCCCCCATTTTGGTAATTGATGACAATCACTTTCAAGAGAGTTTAAACAAGGAATTATGCATCACCATACCATGCAACAATAATGTATGCGCATGAGATGCAAAAGGTTAGGAACAAAACCAAAGCAAGAACATACAACTCACTAAGCTTCTTCACAAAACTCTCTGAAACTTCTCCCCCATTAGCATCGATTACCAAAATGGGTGAAAATCATAGAAGGCCAATAGAAATTGTGTTCCCCCATAACTTGTGTATTACTTTAACAAGAGAGTGGAATGCAATACACATATCCAATGATAAATACTTGGAGGAAAACAACCTATATTGTGGCCTAAAGATTGTTAAAGAATGATATGCCACAAAGACATAACAAAGAGAGAAACAAGCAATCAAGCAATCAAAAGATATCAATTGAAACAAGCTACCAAAAGATACAATTGAACCAATTAGACCAATGACCATACAAGCCACAAGACTATAAGATATTATGATATGAGCAAAGAGTGTCCTAAAGAAACTAGAGAAGCTCCCCATGTTTTGTGCACAATTTAGTTTTGCATTTGGATACAACGAGCACAAAATAGGATCGTCGCTCCCCCAAGATCGATAGAACCTCGTGACAAGTGCAAGAGAGCAATGGAGTGTTCTAAAGACACTAGTGAAGCTCCCCATGATTTGTGCACTCCTTAGAATATTGGCATTAGGATAATAAGTGCACAAAATAGGATCATCACTCCCCAAAATCAATAGAAACACACAACAAGTGCAAGTGAGCATGTAGGAAAATAAGCCTAGCACTAGCAACAAACAAATGGTTGAGCAACATATACAGAAGGCAACTTAAGAGAAGTCTCAACCAAAATGATGTGTGTGAGTCATGGCAACGCACTTGAGAAGACTAATGTAAGGGTGAGCATTAAGCATCAACATAGTCTTGAATACATGAGATACAAGGTGCATGACATGTCCTTCCCACACACACCAAGCATAGGGTTTCACAAGCACACTCACTATGAAAAAAGAATAACAAACGCTTGTGACAACCCATGGTGAAAAAAGAAAGAGATATCTTTGTCATGAGGAGCGATACCAAACGAAATGGCAAAAGCCTCATCAAGACAAGCAAGAGAATAGACCACACAAGAGTGCATCAAGATGTAACAAGGTAAGATCCGCACTCAAGACAAAAGCTTTCACAGAGCCACCAACGTAATAATACAAGAAAGACAAGATGGACGTGAAAGAAAAGGATATCTTCTAGATATGTAATTTCTCTCGAGTGTATAAGATTCTTGGTAGATGAAAATCATGATGATATCAATCCACAAAGAAGCATGTACACACGTAATATTTACAAAAAGGTAAGAAAAAGATATCCACAAGGAAATCATGAATATACCAATAAGAAATTTTCTTGAGAGCATAGCACATGGCTAGATATGGTATTATTGTATATACATGAATTCCAACCAAGCGAACATCAAAGACATCACAACTAGCAACAAGCGATCATTGTTGTGATGCTTTGAGAAAGGAAACAAGTATCACAAGAAAGAATGACTAACATGTCATGATATAACCTATACAAGGTTGGTGCAAGAAATGTGTGCATGAAGTAGATGATGATACTTGTTACCGAGATAGCATTGGAATGATGTAGAAGATACCAATTGAAGGTAGAAAGTAGTTCATTGATCATCCTAGCTTGACTCCAATAAGCACATGGTGACAACACCTTCCTCGTGAGTGAGTGGAGCATCCAGTGCATCTCCAATTGTTCCTAGAACAACAACACAAACTAAATGGTACCCAAACTCATTGGGACCAAAGAGTTAGAAACACCAATACACAAGACAAACTCCACAAACATATGTGCATTTATATATGAAATTGAATTTCATGCACATCTCATCCAAATTGAGACTAGGTGGAGTTTACCCTGCATATGGCGTCAAACAAAGGAAGCATGCCAAAGGAAATACATGATGTAAATATGAATGCTCAGGACTTTCAAGAAATAGAACCAAATGAATAAGAAATACCGAGTGAAAATAGGATACCAAATGGAGAAATAATCACTAGGAAGATATCTATTTAAAAGATACAACAAGGAATGAGATATCCATTGATGCACACAAAGGAAAGATATGAAACTCCTCAAAGAGAGGATGGTTCCAAACAAACCAACCCATCTACAAAGTTTCATGGCGGCACAAAGTACCAAAAAGAAACGGCCTGCCTTCCATGAACACACACTTTATATGGATCACAAGATGAGTGTTCTATCGAAAATAGGATAGCTCCCCCAAGAATTGTGCATTAAAGAGAATTTGCATTTGAATACAAAATGCACAAGGTGATATCACCACTTTCACTATATCTATAAAACACTTGACAAAATCAATAAAACAACAAGATCCACAAGTGCCATGGAAGGCAATGGGAGTTGACACAAACTTGGCAAGAGATAAGACAAAAAAAACCGAAAGACAATGTAAAGATGATCAATAATTTCCACCACATAAATGATTGCCAATTGTCAAAGACAAGAGGTATTTGGAAATAATTCCCGGTGGTAGATTGCCAATGTATCCAACATCATCTTCACACCAAACACAAAACCATATTTGCAACTTGTAGACCTAACATGCCACCTAGGAACAACATAATTTATAATATCAACTCTAGGTGACAATATCTCAAATTTACACATTTTCTAGGCTTGTAATATACACATAGCATATTACTCCCCCATAATGTGATACCAATGAAAGACTTAACAAGATGCAAAAGAGAACCAAACAAGAGATAATTAATGGACCAAAAAGAATCTGAATTTATCATGAGAAGACATACCACATAGAGACTAGATAATCTCTTGTAATATCAATACTAGATGGTATTCCTCATGTGCACACATTTTAGGATTGTGACGTGCACAAAGCACATCACTCCCCCAAAATGGGATGTTCCATTAATCTCTCAGAACAGCCAACTAAAATATAAACAAGATGCCAAAAAAGGCTCAACACATTACACACACGTACATGATGTGCACACCAATATACACATACTTGATGGCTCAAGATAGCAAATTGGATGCACAACATGTACAAACACATGTAAGGAACAAAACCAAAACATGCAAAGGGGCAAGTAACTTTTAATGTAAGCCATTTAAGTGTGAGTTACCGCAAGTAGGAACATTGCATATAAGATAGAAACTTGATAATTCGAATGACTTTACTTGGGACAATATGAATGATGAAGACCCCTTAATTATTCACAATGTAGCCAAGTCTCCAATGCCCTCCAACAACACCTATTGATCAAGTTTTAGCTTGATGATCCCCAACCAAGTTGGGTCCTAAGAGGTTAGTCACAATATGCCTGGCAACCCAAATGGTTATTTGCCACTTTGAGTACCAACAAACTTGCTAAACACATTGCCAACCTTATCCTTACCAAGAGAATAGATATCATCAATAATTATTGGGTTGGATAAGTTACCAGTAGTGCATGAAGAAGCAACGTGACCTTTCTCATGACATAAGTAGCAACGTCTACTCTTCATTTTCTTCTCACTTGATTTCTCAACAAGAGAAGCATGAACTTGAGTCTTCTTGGGAAGTGGCCTTTCTTCAACTTGTGGTTGATCATGAACTTGAGGTCTCTTGCCTTGTTGCTTGTCATTAATGGTCTTCTTCTTCAATGGGCAAGATCTAACAAGATGCCCTTCAATTTTGTACTTGAAGCAAATAATCTTGGCCAAATTCTTGAGTTGTTTGTAGCTCTTCTTCTTGTTGCTCTTGGACTTCTTCTCATTATTGGAGTTGAATAAAAGTCCACCTTTGTCTTTGGGGAATTTTTGCACACTCAAGATATTGTTGAGTGCGGACTTCCCTTCATGCCACTTTACCAAGTCATTCTTCAAAGAAAAGACTTGGTCCTTGAGCTCTTTGATTTCCTCTACATGGTTAGTAGCAACACAAGTACTAGAGGAAGTATAGGCTTCATTGTTAGAGCAACAAGGCAAGGAAAGTAATTCATCACAAGATGTAACAATGTTATGAGTAGATGAATTACGAGGACTAGCACATGGCAATATGGCATTTTGACTTGAAGTAGTGCTAGTATCCACATGAGGCTCACTAGATGTTACCTTGATAATCATATCCTCATGAGCTATCTTTAGCACATTATGGGATACTAGAAGATCAGCATGGGAGCTTGTGAGCTTTACATGATTTTCTTCCAATTTCCCATAAGTGCTAGATAGCAACTCAAGTTGAGCCCTTAGCTCAACATTCTCCTTCAAAATGGATGCTACACAAGATGTAGATTTTTTAGCACATGCATCATCGTTAACAACAAGAGGAGAAGACAACTTGGCAAGCTGCTTTGAATATGAAGCTTTAAGTGGAGCATGAGACTTGGCGAGTTTGATGAGCTCACTCTTAATGACCCTTGAGCCTTTTTCGAGGTGCTCAAAGTCCTCAAGGAGTTTAGCAAGCGCAACTTCAAGCTTCTTGTTTTTAGTTTCAAAATCATTGGCCACCTCAAGAGCTCTCTCATGAGATTCCCTCACTCTAGATAATTCTAGAACAAAAGTCTCCTCAAGAGATTCCTTGGTGGTTTGTTCAAGTTCAATAGGTTGAGAGAGGTCTATCTCATTAACGTAATCACGCTCATGATCTTCCTTTTTCTCAATGGTGACCTCATGCTCCTCTAGATGAGATTCCAACTCCTCAATGTATTTCTTGCTCTCAATGGCAATATACATGATTTCCATGAAGTTGGAACGAGCAATTTATTCTTATGAAGAGCTTTAAAAACCATTCCCCCCTTAATTTTCAAGGAGGCAACATCATCATTCTCTTCATCACTATCCTCATTATCATCATCATCCTTGTCATCATCACTACTATCACAAGATATATTGGGATTCAAAGTAGGAGATACCTTTGAAGCCTTAGCCATAAGGCAAAACATAATAGATGATGATGTTGGATCCGTTGAAGCACCATTCAAGGCCACATCTTGTTCCATGGGTTGTTGGATTTCCTCTACATTGTTAGCACAACAATTCGAAGAAATATATGCATTTTTATCATGACAACGAGACATAGCAAGCATATCACCATGATATTTAGTCAAGCAATTTCTACATGATATGCAAGAACTATTAACGCAAGCATGTGAAACATTTGGAGTGCTCGAAGTGTTAAATTCCAAAGATGAAGCATTCCAATAATAGAGTGATGAAGGATAATCAATATTAAACTCACTATAATGATTGCAATGAACACCACTACTCACCATATAATTACCTTGTGGCAAACCACAGGTAGGTGAAGTAGAAGAAGTTGAGAACACAATACGGCCAGAGGTGGAAGGAGAACAATCATACCCACAATACTTGGACACGCCATATTTGTCTTGAAGCTTTGTCCACAACTCATGAGAATTACGAAACGACATGAGTCGAAATATAACTACATTGCTCAAAGCAACGAAAAGCACGTTAGAAGCTTGAGCATTAAGATAAGAGTTTTTCTCATCCTCTAAAGATAATCTTTTAGGATCCTTTGGAGGAGAAAAACCCATATCCACAATTCGCTCTAAATTCGGGTCCATGACCCTAAAGAGATTATGCATGCAAATTACCCAAACATCAAAATTTGTGCCATTTAAACTAAGAGTGTCAGAGAATCCTAAGCCCCTAGTCGACATCCTTACTCTCTAGGCGGTTAAGCCCTATAAAGAGAGATGAGGCTTTGATACCAATTGAAAGATCATGGATGTTGCCTAGAGGGGGGAGTGAATAGGCGCTTTAAAATAATTACGGTTTAGGCTTGAACAAATGCGTAATAAACCTAGCGGTTAATTTTTTAAGCACAAAACCTACAACAACTAGGCTCACCTATGTGCACCAACAACTTATGCTAAGAAAGATAAACAACTAGGTTATAGCAAGATATATGACAAGAAACAATAAGGCTATATTACAAAGTAAAGTGCATAAGTAAAGGGGTCGGGTAAGAGATAACCGAGGCACGTGGAGACGACGATGTATCCCGAAGTTCACACACTTGCGGATGCTAATCTCCATTTGGAGCGGAGTGGAGGCACAATGCTCCCCAAGAATCCACTAGGGCCACCGTAAGATTCTCACGCCCTCGCACAATGTAAGATGACGTGATTCCACTAAGGGACCCTTGACGGCGGTCACCAAACCCGTACAAATGGCAACCCTTGTGGGCGGTCACCGAACCCGTACAAATTTCTCGGGCCAATCTCCACATCCTAATTGGAGACCCTGACGCTTGCCCGAAGCTTTACACCACAATGATTGAGCTCCGAACGCCACCAAGGTTGGGGCTACCTCCACAACTTAATTGGAGGCTCCCAAAGACACCACGAAGCTTCACCACAATGGAATATGGCTGCATGGTGACCTCAACCGTCTAGGGCACCCAAGCACCCAAGAGGAACAAGCTCAAGGGTACCAAGCACCCAAGAGTAATAATCTTCTCAACTTGTAACTTCCACGTATCACCGTGGAGAACTCAAACCGATGCAACAAATGCAATGGCAAGGGCACATGGAGTGCCCAAGTCCTTCTCTCTCAAATTCCACCAAAGCAACTAATGCTAGGGAGGGAAGGAGAGGAAGAAAAAGAAGGAGAACACCAAGAACTCCAAGGCCTAGATCCAAGGGGTTCCCCTCACCTAGAGGAGAAAGTGATTGGTGGAAATGGGGATCTAGATCTCCTCTCTCTTTTCGCCCCAAAACTAGCAAGAATCCATTGAGGGATTGAGAGATAGCAAGCTCGAAGAAGGTCAACAATGGGGGAAGAACACGAGCTCCAAAGATAGGGTCCATTGGGGAAGAAGACCCCCTTTTATAGGACCCCACGAATCTGCCCGTTACAGCCATTTTTACACTGTAGCGGCACAACCGCTTGAACCACTGGTACTACCAGAATTCACGGGTTCCCCTTGCAGAAGTGCACCAGCGGTACAACCGATGGAGCTCCCGGTAGTATCGGTCGGCCGGAGACAACCGGAACTACCGCTCCACCACCGTCCAACAACCGCCTGTGATACATTAGGTTTTCACCCTATAGCAGTGGTTGGGTTAGTGGTTGTGCTGGTACAACCACTGGACCAGAGCCCCGGGGAGGTGGAGATCTGGGCGGTGGTAGAAAGACTACGAGGAAACACTAAAATCAAAATTGCCATAACTCCTACAAATGAACTCCGAATTGAGCAAACTCAAGCTTGTTGGATAGAGAAAGAAGAGGCAGGGAGGTATGTCTAGGATATAGAGGAGTGAACCCTCCATGAGAGAAGAACCGGCATAACCTCTAACATCGAAAACATCATAGAAGATGCATGAGTGAACTCCGTTTTCGATGAACTCGAGCTTGTCATCAAGATGACCGTAAGCTCCAAATCTCACCAGGAGAAGAACCAAAAAAGAACCAATAAACATGATACAAGGATGCAATGGTTTGAGCTCTCTATGAACGATACGATCAAGCTACTCATCGAGAGCCCCCCCTGATAGTACGACAATCGATCCTATAACCCGGTCTCCAAACTACCACCATGAGACTGGTAAAATAGAAAACCTATCAAGAGAAAACCTTTGCCTTGCTCATAGTCCACTTGAGCTAGATGTAGACGATCTTGACTTCCTCAAGTTGGACCACCTTTCTTGATTTTGTTGGCTCGGTGAAGACTAGTAGATTGCTCCCCCATACTCCACTATGGGTGAGCCATTCTTTGGCACATCTTCACAAGTCCATTGCCACCACAATGGACGGCAAGCTTCAAGCATATGATCTCTTCATGATGATTCTACTTGAACTTGCACACCGCAACCTAACCCCACAAAGAACTCTCATGAAGACCATGGGTTAGTACACAATGCGTAATTGATAATGCTTACCATACCATGGGATCGATTGATCCCTCTCGGTACATCTTCTATGCTTTGTGTGTTGATCAACTTGATTCACTTTTTGACTTAGTATTGATCAACCTTGAATCTTTCCAACTCTCTTCATTTGGATGATGGGTTGAAGGTAAACATGAATGATCACACACTCTTCTTCTTCAAGACATGCTTGCAATAAGCTCAACACTCACAAGACCAATCTTTGGATAATTCCTTAATAGCACCTTGGTAATCACAAACTGTCCTTGAAACCAACAAATGGACTCCAAGAAAGCCTATGGACAAACCCTTCAAATATAACTCAAGGCAACCATTAGTCCACATAGGTTGTCATTAATTACCAAAACCAAACATGGGGGCTCCGCATGTTCTTTCAATTTCCCCCATTTTGGTAACTGATGACAATCACTTTCAAGAGAGTTTAAACAAGGAAGTATGCATCACCATACCATGCAACAATAATGTACGCGCATGAGATACAAAAGCTTAGGAACAAAACCAAAGCAAGAAGAGACAACTCTCTAAGCTTCCTCAGAAAACTCTCTGAAACTTCTCCCCCATGAGCATCGATTGCCAAAATGGGTGAAAATCATAGAAGGCCAATATAAATTGTGTTCCTCCATAACTTGTGTATTTCTTAACAAGAGAGTGGAATGCAATACAAATATCCAATGATAAATACTTGGAGGAAAATAACCTATATTGAGGCCCAAAGATTGCTAAAGAATGATATGCCACAAAGACATAACAAAGAGAGAAACAAGCATTCAAGAACCCAAAAGATATCAATTGAAACAATCTACCAAAAGATACCAATTGAACCAATTTGACCAATGACCCTACAAGCCACAAGACTAAAAGATATTATGATATGAGCAAAGAGTGTCCTAGAGAAACTAGAGAAGCTCCCCATGTTTTGTGCACAATTTTGTTTCAAATTTGGATAGAACGAGCACAAAATAGGATCGTTGCTCCCCCAAGATCAATAGAACCTCGCGACAAGTGCAAGAGAGCAACGGAGTGTTCTAAAGACACTAGTGAAGCTCCCCATGATTTGTGCACTCCTTAAAATATTGGCATTAGGATACCAAGTGCACAAAATAGGATCATCATTCCCTCAAAATCAATAGAAACACACAACAAGTGCAGGTGAGCGTGTAGGAAAATAAGCCTAGCACTAGCAACAAACAAATGGTTGAGAAACATATAAAGGTGGCAACTTAAGAGAAGGCTCAACCAAAATGATGTGTGTGAGTCATGGCAACGCACTTAGGAAGACTAATCTAAGGGTGAGCATTAAGCATCAACATAGTCTTGAATACAGGAGATACAAGGTGCATGGCATGTCTGTCGGATTTAGGGGCTCCGCAAAACCCAAGAAGTTCGAACACAGTGGCGTGAACGAAAATATCTCCCACTCGCATCTACCTAGCGCCTCGCCCTCGTCGGTCAAGATATTCAAGCAAACAACAGATAGAGCACGTAAGAGTTTACCCAGGTTCGGGCCACCGCGTGGTGTAAGAGCCTACTTCCTGCTTTGGTGGATTAGCCTCGGGAGGGCTGGAATATGAGCTAGTACAGTGGTTCCTGAGCTCAGGAGGTGAGCTCAGGAGGGTCAGGAGGCAAGTGTTCTTGCTCCTTGCGTGGTGGCAGAGTGTATGGATCTATCTCCCCTTCATAGTGGAGATCCTAGCTACTTATATAGGCGGCCACAGTCTTCTTCCCCCGAAATGTTTAGGCGGGAAGGGATCCCACAACGGCCATTTTTGAGCGGGAACACAAGGACGTTCCTACCCTGACAAAAGCAGTCTTCGCCTGCAAAAAGACCAGGCGGTGACGCGGTGGTGGACTCGACGGTGACATCCTCCTTGTCGTCCTTGCAGTCTTCGGTCTTCTTGCACCAATGGGGAAACCTTTGCCCCACTCCTCGGGAATCTGTGGCTGCGTTGTCCCCCTTGCACCGAAATGGCAACTGCACCGCTGGCGAGCGCTGGCACCCGTGGGCGCGGTGTGTCACTGTTGACAGCACTGCCTCCTCCTGAGGCAGGCTTGGCCTTGGATTCTCCGCCCCTCCGGATCACCTTGCTGAGGGTTCCTGAGGAGGTCTTGACGTCGTTCTCCTCGGGAGGGTCTAGGGTAGCTGGTCGATCAGCTGGGCCGTACCAGGCCACTGTAGGAGCGCGTTGCGGCCCACAGACAGGCAAGTCTGGGTACCCTGGTTCCCAGGACGCCGACAGTAGCCCCCGGGCCCAAGGCGCGCACGGAGTTGGCTTCGGGGCGAAGCCTTAGTCCAGGACGAAGTGTCGCGGGCCCTAAAAGGCTCCGGGCCAGGCCGGCGTGCGACGGTTGGATGGGACGTGGCGGCTCTGCTCCCCACGCAATCTTGGTGATCGTGCGACTTGACAACTCCTTGGCGCAGACGACAGGGGCGTTATGGATGCGACGCCAGTGGCTGGCGGTTGGGCTCCTCCGCCCTATAAATGGGACTAGGGGGGAGCCCCCAAGCCGTTTCCAAGCCAGCGCCGTCTTCCCCTCCCTTGTTCCTCGCTCTCTCTCCTGTCACGAGATCTCCATGGCGCCGTCGAGGAAGCCGCCCGCCGCGGAGAAGGGGAAGGCCCCGAAGGATCCGGCCCCGCTACCGCCGAAGGGGGGCCGCGGTCATCCCCGCAAGCATGCCGCTGCGCCTGCAGCGACTCCTCGGGGAGGCGGGCGTGTCCTTCAGAGTTCTGCCGCGGCCGTTGGTGAAAGGCGCGGGACGTCCTCCCATGGTGAAGGTGGTCGCGGCCGTAGAGGGAGAGGAGACGCGCAATAGTGCATGTCGGTCGCGCGTCCTCTGTGCCCGTAGCTCCATTCCTTCGACGTGTCGTCAGAGTTCATGGTGTGGGCGGAGAAGCCTGGTGGCCCATGGCTCCGGCTTCCCCGCTCATTCGGTGACGTGTTACCAGCCGGAGGCCTCGACGGCATCTGGCTGCAAGCTGATGGTTGCTGCAGTGGTGCGTCCTGGGTGGAGGTTGATGTGGCTCCCTCGGGCGATGTGTTCCTGCAACGTGGTTGGCAATCATTTGCTCGTGCATGCCGGCTGCAGGGGAGGTGTGTGCTCCACTTCAGGTACGATGGCGTCTCCACACTGTTCGTTAGGGTCTTCTCGGAGGAAGGGAGGCGCCTTGGGTGCTGTCCCGAGCTCGATGACGAAGAGGACGACGGGGACGGCGTCTCGAGGAGCAGCTCCTCCTCCGAAGATGATCTCAATGCTTGGGGGCGCCGTGGGTCCCCCTCTGTGGCGGCAGCAGCTCCTCCAGCAGTGGCGGCCGCAACGAACCACAACATCGTCGAGCTCGGCCTGGCGAGGGGAGGGGGTTGCCGCGCCGCTGTGGCTCGGTGAAGCCGGAGGAACTGGAAGACTTCGACTGAGCGGGAGCGGCCTTTGCTTCTTCTCCTTTCCTTTCCTTCATGTCCTTTCTGCATCAAAATTTCAAGTTGCCTCGAGGAGGCGTGTAATGGACTGTGATATATGTAGGAAGCGAGAACTCGCTGTCATGTTTTTTTGTTGCTTGGGTGAAATCACTTAGCTTTTATGCGTCGCGACATCCTGAGGCGGAGTCCTCCTGGCTCTGGCGTCACGAGCCCCATTGGGTCGTGACGGGGTGGCCGAATCTGAAGGGCTCGTGCAGACCCTGAGCGGGGGTGAGCCGCTGAGATCTGCTGAGAGCGTCGAGCGCGGGTTAGAGCACCAAAGCCTGAGCCAGCTCGGTAGGATAGGTTGCGAGGACTGAGAAGCCCAGCGCCAGAGCCTGGGCAGGCTTGGCCAGGCGAGGTCACGGGGCCGCGGTAGACAAGGGCCGGTGACCGACCGTGCCCCAGCCCCCATGCGCGAGGCACGCGAGGAAGAGCGAGTGGCGCAGCTGAACTTAAAACTAGCGAGAAAGATCCCAAACAAGACTCTCAACCAAATGCAGGAAGCGCAAGAAACACGAAAACTTCATAGCATGGGGTAGAGGAAGGGCTGATAGCCAAGGAAGTAGAAAAGGCTGACAGCCAAACACCAAGCCAAAAAAGGAAAAAAGGTCGCGTCCGACCCCTACACTGCGTCTTCTTCCCAGCACGGAGCTAAGGACTGCCACTGGGGCGTGGGTGGGAGCCCCGTCTGAGGGTCCGTAGGCAACGCATAGGAGACTCCAAGGCGTGTACATCCCCAACTCATTGTTACCTGAGAGCGTCACGGGCGGAGACCTTCACGGCCACGGAGCCTTGATTACAGATAGAACCTCCTGGGGTGTTCGATGTTCCAGGAATTCTGGATAGGTATCCCATCCTGCTTCTCCAGGCGCACGGCACCAGGCCTAGAGACACGGGCGATTCTGAACGGGCCCTCCCACATGGGCGAGAGCTTGTGCAACCCCTCACGGGAGAGGACCCGCCTCAGGACCAAGTCACCAACTTCAAGTGTTCTTGCGCGGACGCCGCGGTAGTGGTACCGCCGCAGCTCCTGCTGATAACATGCCGCCCTGAGGGCAGCTCAGCGGCGGCCCTCCTCGCGGAGCATGAGGTCCATCCGCTAGGCGGCATCCTGGCAGTCCTCATTGAAGGCCAAGACCCGTGGCGAGCGATGCTTGACCTCGTGAGGGAGGACCGCCTCCGCCCCATAGTTGAGAAAGAAAGGAGTTTCCCCCATAGGTTTGGTGGCAGTGGTTCGGATTGACCACAGCACGGACTGGAGTTCGTCGATCCAACCCCTGCCGCAAGCCTCAAGCTTCTTCTTAAAGCTGCGCGTCTCGAGGCCACGCAAGACTTCCGCGTTGGCGCGCTCGGCCTGGCCGTTGCTCCTGGGGTGAGCTACCGAATCGTAGAAGATCTGTGTTCCAAGGTTAGCACATTATGACCTGAAGAGATTGCTTGTGAACTGCGAAGTTATCCGTGATGATGCGGCTGGGGACCCCAAATCGCCTCACGAGGCCCTGGATGAACTTGAAGCCAACCCGGCTCGGATCGCACGAACAGGCTCCACCTCTTCCCACTTGGTGAATTTGTCGATGGCGATGTACAGGAAGCGGTAGCCCCCTGCTGCCCGAGGAAATAGACCCAAGATGTCCAATCCCCAGACTGTGAAGGGCCAAGAGAGCGGAATCGTCTGGAGGCCCTGAGCCGGCTGGTGGATCTGCTTGGCATGAAACTGGCACGCCTCGCAAGCCCGCACGAGCTCCGTGGCGTCGTTGAGCGCTGTGGGCCAGTAGAAGCCGTTGCGGAAGGCCTTGCCCACGAGGGTGCAGGACGACGAGTGATGACCGCGGTCTACACTGTGGATATCAGCCAGCAGCTCGCGCCCTTGCTTCCTCGAGATGCATTCTAGCGAGACGTCGTTGGGGCGCCTCCTGTAGAGTTCACCATCTTGGATGCAGTAAGCTGAGGCCTGTCGGACCACGCGCTCTGCGTCTTCTTCCTTGTCCGGTAGGGTATCATGTTGCAGGTACATCTTGAGTTCTTGGGTCCAGAAACCCTCCTCGGGCTCCGCGGCGAGCAGCAGGCGGGCTCCGGAGGGTGGTCCGCAGGGTGGGGTGCCATCCAGAGGCGCCGCTGGTAACCCCTACTGAGGGGAGGCCGGCTCAGGGGCTGGAGGTGCCGCCGACGACTTGAGTATCCGCTCCTCGAAGACGCCTGTCCTTTGAGGCTCTCATCTGGAGGCTCGTTTGGCGATGTAGTCTGCTTCTTTGTTGGTGCCTCTTGGTACGTGCTGCACCTCCAGCCCTTGGAATCGCTTCTCCATCTTGCGCACCTCCTCCAGATATGCCTCCATGTGCTCGTCCTTGGGCTTGTATTTCTTGTTGGAGAAGTCGAAGAGGAGTTGCGAATTGCCCCTGATGGTGAGACGCTTGACCCCCAGCACAGCGGCGGCCTTGAGCCCAGCAATTAGGCTCTCATACTCTGCGATGTTGTTGGAGACCTTCTTGCCTTGCTGGAAGCAGAGCTGCACAGCATAGTACAACTTATCCTGAGTGGGAGATACTAACACGGCGACAGCCCCACACCGAGGCGCGAGAAGCCACCGTCGAAGTATACCACCCATCTGTCTGGGGCTTCATTGCCGGGGGCCAGTGAGCGGTCTTTGCTGGCCCCCCGCTCCGACGCGTCAGTCCACTCCGCCACAAAGTCTTCCAGAGTTGCTCCCTTGATCACCCGTGTGGTGCTGAACTCCAACTGGAACACTTGAAGTTCGATGTTCCACTCGGCGACCCTCCCGACGGCATTCGGGCCTCGCAGTACCTTCTCGAGAGGATATGACAAAACAACCTTGATGGGATGGCCTTGGAAGTAGTGGCGCAGCTTCCTGGAGGTGACGAGGAGTGCCAGGAGCAACTTCTGGGGCATCGGGTAGCGCGAGCGCGCGTCGCGCAGTACTGTGCTGATGAAGTACACCGGGTGCTCCATGAGGGTCGGCGTAGCAGGGTCCACAGGTGCCTCAGGAACCTTAGGTGCCTCTTGCTGAGTGGCGGGGCCGTCAGTGCCCGTGGTCGAATCTGCCCCTGGGGCCGCGTCAGGGGGCGACGCGGGCCCTGAAGGTGCCGAGCCGCCCGGTGGCCTTGAGCTTCGCGGCCTTTCCTCGCGCTCCACGACTAGTGCCGTGCTGGCGGAATGAGGCGTTGCGGCGAGGTAGAGAGTCATGGGCTCCAGGGGTCGTGGTGCTACCATAATCGGCGAGTTGGTGAGGTATTCCTTGAGGTCCCGGAAGGCGGCATCGGCCTCCGGAGTCCACTCAAAGGGCCCCTTCTTCTTCATGAGCTTGAAGAACGGAAGGGCGCGTTCCCCAAGCTTAGAGATGAAGCGCCCCAGGGACGTTACACACCCAGCGAGCTTCTGCATCTCCTTCAGGTTCGTGGGCGGCCTCATTCTCTCGATGGCCTTGATCTTCTCCGGATTAGCTTTGATGCCCCGGTGCGAAACCAGGAACCCTAGCAACTTGCCAGAGGGTACACCGAACACGCACTTCTCCGGGTTGAGGCACAACTTCACCTTGCGCGAGTTGGCGAACGTTTCTTCTAGGTCCTGGATGAGGGTCTTGGCCTCCCTGGTTTTAACCACGATGTCGTCGACGTAGGCCTCCGCATTTCTCCCGAGCTGAGGGCCGAGGGTGATGTGCATCAGGCCCTGGAAGGTGGCGCCCGCGTTCCTCAGCCCAAAAGGCATGCAAGTGTAGCAGTATACCCCACATGGGGTCAGGAATGCCGTTTTCTCCACGTCTTCCACCGCCATCTTGATTTGGTGGTAGCCCAAGAAAGCATCGAGGAAGCAGGGTAAGTCGCACTCAGCTGTTGAATCCACGATTTGGTCGATGCGCGGAAGAGGGAAAGGGTCCTGAGGGCAGAACTTGTTGAGGCTCGTGAAGTCAATGCACATGCGTTCCTTGCCTCCTTTCTTCAGGACTATGATAGGGTTGGCCAGCCACTCCGGGTGTCGTACTTCCCGTACGACGCCTGCTTCCACCAGCTTTCTAACCTCCTGAACGATGAAGGCCTACTTCTCCGGGGCTTGTCTGCGCGCCTTCTGCTAGATAGGGCACGCATTGGGGCACACCGTGAGGTGATACTCGATGACATGCCTAGGCACCCCGACCAAATCTGCGGCCTTCCAGGCGAACATGTCCTTGTTGGCCTTGAGAAAGCTGACCAGCACTGCCTCTTGCTCTGGATCCATGCCCGTACCGATGGTGAAGGTGGCTCTTGAGAGAAGAGCTTCTTCTTCTAGAAAGGCGCGGCCTCCAGAGCCCCCTCCGGTCCTGGGTGAGCTGCGGCAGTAGCCCTATAAGCGTGCCCGACGACCTGAAGGGCGGCCTTGGGGTCCCCTTTGACGGTGATGACGCCGCTGCTCCCGGGTATCTTGATGGTGTTGTAGCCCGGGTGAGTCGCCGCCATGAACTTTGCCAAGGCTGGGAAACCGAGGACGGCGTTGTAGGGCAGGCGGATGGGCGCGACATCAAAGTCGATGAGCTCAGTCTGGTAGTTAGTCGGTGTGCCGAAGGTGACCGGGAGGCGGATCTGGCCGAGCCCGCGACCCCTGAGAAGGGCTTGGTGGGGAAGAGCTGCCTGTAGGACACAGGCAGATGACCGAAGGCCTCGGGGGAGAGAATGTTGAGGCCGGCGCCGCCATCGATGAGGGTCCTTGTCACGGCCACCCCGCAGATGGTGGGTGTGCACACCGTGGGGAGAACGCTAGTGCCGGCCGCTTCTGAGGCGAGGTCGCCGAGGCCGAAGGTGATGGTGGGCCCCGCTCGCTCTGTGCCCGCAAGGCCTCCTGCGGCTGGGCGGCAGCCCCAACCTGTCGAAAGTGCGACTTGACATGTCGGGCAGACGCCGGCGCTTGGGACCCACCGAGGATGCAGGCGACCCCGCGGCAAGGCCGCTCCTTGCTGGTGACGCCCCGCACCTCGCAGCTGTGGGCCATTCGCGTGCCGTGATTTCTGGCGGACGGCCGGTGCTGGGGCAGCCATCGTGTCATCAAGAGCATGACCGACGAGGCCACAGAAGGCGGGAGTGGTGGTGCAGGCCGCCCTCCAGTGGCCTGGCCGGCAAGAGCGTCATCGAGGAAGGATGAGGAGCGCCCATGGGTGACGTGGTCCGCCGGTACCGCTCGGTCGACGGGGAGGGAGTCAGCCCCCTTGCGGATGTGGCAGGCCGCAGTCGTCGTAGCGGCGCTGAACAGGAGAGGGGAGGCGAGGTCGTCGGAGAGGCGAGATTTCGACACGCCCCCTACCTGGCGGGCCAAATGTCGAATTTAGGGGCTCCGCAAAACCCAAGAAGTTCGAACACAGGGGTGTGAACGAAGATCTCTCCCACTCGCATCTACATAGCGCCTCGCCCTCGTCGGTCAAGAGATTCAAGCAAACAACAGATAGAGCACGCAAGAGTTTACCCAGGTTCGGGCCACCGCGTGGTGTAAGACCCTACTTCCTGATTTGGTGGATTAGCCTCGGGAGGGCTGGAATATGAGCTAGTACAGTGGTTCCTGAGCTCAGGAGGTGAGCTCAGGAGGGTCAGGACGCAAGTGTTCTTGCTCCTTGCGTGGTGGCAGAGTGTATGGATCTATCTCCTCTTCATAGTGGAGATCCTAGCTACTTATATAGGCGGCCACGGTCCTCTTCCCCCGAAATGTTTAGGCGGGAAGGGATCCCACAACGGCCATTTTTGAGCGGGAACACAAGGACGTTCCTACCCTGACAAAAGCAGTCTTCGCCTGCAAAAGGACCAGGCGGTGACGCAGTGGTGGGATTGACGGTGACATCCTCCTTGTTGTCCTTGCGATCTTCGGTCTTGTTGCACCAATGGGGAAACCTTTGCCCCGCTCCTCGGGAACCTGCGACTGCGCTGTCCCCCTGCACCGAAATGGCAACTGCGCTGCTGGCGAGCGCTGGCACCCGCTGTCGCGGTGCGTCACTGCTGACATCACTGCCTCCTCCTAAGGCAGGCTTGGCCTTGGATTCTCCGCCCCTCTGGAGCACCTTGCTGAGGCCGCTCCTGAGGAGGTCTTGACGTCGTTCTCCTCGCGAGGGTCTAGGGCAGCTGGTTGATCAGCTGGGCCGTACCAGGCCGCTGTAGGAGCGCGTCGCGGCCCGCAGACAGGCAAGTCTGGGTACCCTGGTTCCTAGGACGCCGACAATGTCCTTCCCACACACACCAAGCAAAAGGTTTCACAAGCACACTCACTATGAAAAAAGAATAACCAACACTTGTGACAACCCATGGTGAAAAAAGAGATATCTTTGTCATGAGGAGGGATACCAAGCGAAATGGCAAAAGCCTCATCAAGACATGCAAGAGAATGAAAATCTTCACCACACAAGAGTGCATCAGGATGTAACAAGGTAAGACCCGCACTCAAGACAAAAGCTTTAACGAAGCCACCAAAGAAATAATACAAGAAAGACAAGGTGGACGTGAAAGAAAAGGATATCTTCTAGATATGTAATTTCTCTCGAGTGTATAAGATTCTTGGTAGATAAAAATCATGATGATATGAATCCACAAAGAAGGATGTACACACAAAATATTTACAAAAAGGAAATGTTGTTGGTCCACCCGAATGGGAGTGCGAGGCCATGGATTCCGTGGTGTGAGTACACTGTACTAACCTCTGCAGAGTATGTGTTAAATCTATCGATAGCCGCGCCTGCGGATATGGTCCCAGTTCGTAGTCGGTCACACTATGTGGCAACGGTAATAATAATGTGCTTAAAATAAACCTGGTTCAATGATGAGAAGGAGATTGGTTGTGATCAAGAGAGGATCACGGACGTATCATGGATACTGGAGTTGGTTGCGATCGAGAGAGGATCACGGAGGTATAATGGAGACCGAAGTTGTTTGATCTTTAAGTGATCGTGAGGGGATCACCGTGGTATTGAGGATACCGAGTTGTTGAATGTTTGTGGTGTTATGCGAGAGTCAAGGGTAAAGGTCAAGCTCCTTGTGGTCATGTAATGATTACTACGGTATTGTTCATACCAAGCTTGATTGGATCCTGAGATGATCGTGCGATGTCCGTGATGGTAATCTTGTGCATGTGATGGTTACGAGGTAACCCGAGCAGAGTAAGTTGGTGCATGGTAGCGTCATCATGTTGTATGTAGTATCATCATGTTCATATACTCATGTCGTATCCTGTTCAGTTGGTGCATGTTATATTGTTCCGTTAGTATCATGCTCATGGTTGCTTTAACCTGCCAATACCATGTCGTTGTTTGTCTTGACTACTTTTGGTTATTGTGAGCTTGCAAGTACATTCAATGTACTGACCTAGCGTGTCATGCCAATTTGAAGGTCGTGCATGTATTGCTTGCTTGTTTTGGTGTGGTTCCCGTGTTCTCGAGCTTGGAAAAACGTTCTAGCCAGAGTCCGTGTGGATTGGAGTCCATCATCGTCGTTCGTTGTTCCGCTGCCAGTAGAGGTTCCTCTACCTCGAGTTGTTATGCTGCTTGAATAGAGCAATTGTGGTTGGCGTAGCGTCACCGTGCCGATGTTATTCATTATAATATCGGAGACCTTGTATTCGTATTCATGTTGTAATAGGGAGCTAGTTTGTTCTATGCTAAGCAGTATCGTATTCCAGAAGACTTCATCTCGATCTCTGGGCTGGAATGCGGGGCGTTTCGGTTTCTGTGAGCCGGGGTGCCACAGGGCTTGGTATCAGAGCAGGTCTGGTTGTAGAGTGTCCTTGTTTAGTGGAATGATAGAAAACGGTACTATAGGTTCTGGTTGTGTCTCTGCTTGCTACATTTGTTTGTTGCATTTGTTTGCTGCATATAGTCTTATTTCGATTACCCCTAACCCTTATTACGTGCGTAGATGGCCGTCAGCCTTCATGAGTTCAGTGCCCTGATGTTCCAATTGCGTTCAGTCCCACTCCTACACCTCTTAGTTTTCCCACCCTCCTTGGCGATATGTGGCGTAGCATTTATCCCCATGGAGATCCACCTCATTATCCAGTATTCCAGTTTTCTGTCGGAGGAAGAATTCTGGAATATGTTGCTCATGTCCATCTATCAGCCTCGATTCCTGTTGGTAAGCGCACCTACAGTTTCCATGGTGGTTACAGCGCTACTCCCGAGCGTGTAGTTCAGCTTGCCACAATGGCAGGAATCATCGGTTGTCGTCATCAAGAGAGTCCGGTGCAAGAGAACCGTGCTTATCAGTACTATCCCACCATCGTCGAGAATCCTAAGCGGATCAAGTTCCCATCTGTCAACCCTCAAGATGACCCGGCTATCCTCGCCATGCCCCGTTACATGACGTCCAAGTGTATTTTTATTTCCGAGTTAGTCCGAGACACCATTCGAGCCAGGAGATTGCTTGGTGCTTCCTTACCTCAGTCTCTGCCAGCTTCTCCAAGCCCTCCGCCTCCTCCATCGGGAGTTTTGGAGTCAGCAGTTCCACTCGCTACTCCCTTAGCTTCTTTGTCATCTCCCTAGCGTTTCCTCAAGCATAGGGTGTAGTCCTTCGTGTAGTGCATGTGCATTTACTGTAGTATCATGCTTGTGTGTGCCTGTGTGGAATAGTTTTGTAGTGTGTGCTTTGTTGAAATCACTCGTTTTCTCGTGCTTTTTTTATCTTTGTTGTTACCCCCTTATGGAAATTGCTCATCAACTGACACTGGATCAGAAGAAGCCGTGAGAAGTAAAGATATACACCAAGGACTCAGTTAAAAGCAATGAGATTTTCAGCTCACATCATTGTATTGCAGACATCCAGTCTGAATACAAGTATATTCTGCTCAGACTTTCCGTAACAAGTACACGTCAGAGATACACCTTTATTGTAGCAATGATTAAACCAGCGCGAGAACAAAATTGGATCCAAGTCCAACATGCATTTCAAGTCAAAGGTATGGTCCGTACACAATGATTGATTCTGCCATGAGTCATATTTAAAACATGTGACACCCAGAGGTAAATCCAAATATGCAATGAATTCAGAAAGGACAGTCAGACAATTTTTGTCATACAAGTAATCAGCTGCCGGAATGACAAGAATATTCCGTTTACAAAGAAAACCAGTCCAGTCCTTCTTCACAATTTATTAGAGAAGCATACAAGGCAAGATTCCCCAGTCTGCATCAGTAAGGTATGAATGGACTCATGTGCAAGATATTCACTCTTCTTGGATAAGGTACTGCAAAAGCTTCTAACATAAGGTACCAAATCTTCTCCAGCAAGTCTTTAAGGTGGAAAGCTTATGAGGTACGGTACCCAGCCTTCCCAAGCAAGCTATCCGCCGGCGGCTTTGAGTTGTAACATCCCAAAATTCTAAATTTTGTAATGTTATAATAAATAGATAGATTTGATTGCTTGTTTGATGTGCTGAGTGAAATTGAGTGAAATTTGAAACTTTTGAAAGTTAAATGAGAGGGAATAAAATGACTTTCCCAAAACTTTCACTTTGCATTTTTGATCTCCGGGAATTCAAATTCTCTTCAACACGAAACCCAGGAGTGAAGATATTATGACTTCTTCCATTTATTAAATGAAAAAGGGTTTCGAAAGGATTTTTGAATTTCATTCTCGAGATATTTAAAATTCAGAAACTTTATGCAACTCAATGATTTTCCCGAGAGAAGAAAAAATGAGTTGTTCAAATTATAGGAAATATGAGTTGGAGGTTTTTCTAAAATTTTCTATAACTCATTTTCAAAATTTGAGTTATTGGGTTTTATTCAAATTATTTTTCTCCAAAAATAAAATATATGGAAAATAGGGTAACATGATTCCCTACAGTAGAAAATTGGAGAGAAATAAATTTGATATCATTTTGGTATTTTTAAAATGATTTTTACTGGATTTTATTGCATGAGTAGCACCTTTTGATTTATCAGAATTTGTGAGTATTTTATTTGACTGTAGAAAAATGTTCATGTTGTAGGGTTTGTTTTTCTGAAAATTTTGATATATAATATGCCTATAGTATATTATATATTATTTGTGTTTATTCTTTTCTCTGTCTGTATTAAAAAAAGTTCTTCGCCGACTGGGCCGGCCCAGCCGAGCGCGCGCCGCCTCCCTCCTCTCGGACTCCCGTCCGAGCACGCCGCCGCCGCCATGGCTGTCGTGCCGCCCCCGGCCTCTTCCCTTGCCCCTCCTCCATGGCATCTCCTCCCCTCCCGCCTATAAAAGCTGAGGCCCCTGGCCCCGTTCCTCTCCGCCACCGCGCTCGCCAAGCCGCCGCCGCGCTCAACCGCCGCAGCCGCTGCCCAATCGCCGCCGCCGCGATCTTCCACCGCCGCCGCCGCTCTTGCTCGCCGCCATTACTCACCGCCGCCACCCAGCACTGCACCCCGCCCCTCGCCTCTCGCGCCGCACTCCTCGCCGCCCCGCGTCGCCCACCGCTGCAGCCCCGCCGCGCCGGTGCTCACCGCCGGCCGGATTCACCAGACCCGATCCGACCCGGCTCGATCCGCCCGAACGGGCGGTTCACGAAGAAAAACCGCTAGGTATAAAAAAAACCCTGGTTTTCCATTAAGTTAGGTTTTATGTTTTAGATTGGTTTTTTTAGGTTTAGTTATTTTGTGAACGTTCTCTGTGTAGAACTAGATAACGAGCATTCGCTCAGTAGCCTTTTTCTTTTTCTTTTAATTTCAGCTAGGGACCTATCTGTGAATATTTATTTCACAGTTTAGCCCCTGAACTTCAAACGGCCATAACTTTTTGCTCGTTGGTCCAAATCCAACGAAACCAACGCCCACGTCTTCGTTACAATCCCCTCTCTCCAGTAAAATAACTTAAACATGATTTTGGAAATTTTAAAATTTGAACTCAACTAGATTTGAATTTGAACTTCATTTGATCATAAATTGAGTTTTATAACTTCGTTTTAGTTGATTATTTTTGCAAATCGAAGCTCTTGACCTAAACTTTCTGATAAGGCCAAATTCATTCAATTTTGGTGCTGTTAGAAATTGGTTTCTGTTTCAAGCTTCATTCGTTTGTTTTCGCAGTTTTCCGAAGTGTTTTATTCGTTCTTTCTGATCTGCTGAGTGATTGCTTATGTGTGGTTACTATTGTTTGCTTACAATAGATTGATCGGAATGTGACAAGTAGATCTATCACGAGTTCTGAGTGCGAATCTTCTACAACGTCAGTACAAGGCAAGTTCACACTTTGATCATACTTTCCAATACCCAGTTTTCATTGCATTAGTTATATCCTCAAACACTTGCATGAGTAGGACTAGTTACATAATATGATGCTTTGTAGTTCATGAGGTAGGAAACCAATGACCTGAGATCAACCAAGGGGGAGGGTATACGCTTTGTTACTTATTGCTTAGCCATGCTTGTAGACGTGGATTGGTATGAGAGTTTCATGAAAGTTGTGAGTGATATTTAAGGGAAACTTTAAGGTGGTAATTTAATACACATCTGGGTGGATTGGTTGTGGCGCCCTGGAGTACCCGGTGTTTTTCGGGCACCTGGAGAAACCAGTCTTTGCCCTAGGGGATCCTGGAGGAACCGTGTGATCGCCCTATTGGAATGCCACCCAGGCTCAAAGGGATCATATAATTTTTTCATGCCTAGAAACTTCCGTGCGCAGCCACAAGCCATTATGGGCTCTGGCATAGTATGAGTAAGTTGTGTGACCTCTTTCAGTGGTGGACTAGCAGATGTAGCGGATGTAGGTGTACCGATCCACCCGGGGTAAAGAGTAAATGCTTCTGAAAGACCGTGTCTCGGTCATCCGTTTCTCAAACACCATGCAGTGCGAGAAATTAAACGGAGGCGATCGAGTCTTGTGGGGAAAAGTGCACAAACCTCTGCAGAGTGTACAAACTATTCATGAGTAGCCGTGTCCTTGGTTATGGACATCTTTGAGTATCTAGAAGTGGATTATTTGTTGATCTCAACACTCTATTTTAATTTAATTTGTTGGGTTAATAATGACTTTGGTTTGAGATTGAGCTGGAGGAACCATTCTAAATTTAACAAAGTAGTTAAATAAATGCATTCCTTTGTGGTAGGGAAAAATCAGCTTTATGCAAAAACTACCTTACAGCCTCCACCAGCCAAATATGCATGTAGTTGTAGGCATTGTTCATCATTACTACTAAAGTGTGAATTTGCCAGTACATTCAATGTACTGACCAACATGGTTGTAACGTCTCATGTTGCAGGAATTATTCATCGAGTAAGTGCTATGTTAGGGTTGCGCTGTCTACACTCAACTTTGCCATTGGTGTTGATGGAACTCCACAACCTTTGTTGCTTCCGCTATGATTGATTGAGGTAATAGTAATTACATTACTTTATACATGTGATTTACCTCTGTTATAAATCCTCGAGTACTGTGTGTGTCATCATACCGATCCAGGGATGACACTGAAACACAGAGACTTCAGTCCATTCGGATCGTGGTCGCTACAAGATGGTATCAGAGTCAGGTTGACTGTAGGATGTGACCCTAGAAACTGGAAAGCCCACAGGAATTTTTTTCTCTAAAACTATCTTTTCAAAAAGATTTTATACCTCTCTTCTTTTCTGAGCTTTACCAAATTCTCCTCAAATAGTTAGACTACCTCTCGCCCATTTTGGCCACTTCGGAGTAAAGAGGAATTTACCATGCATTGGAAGTGTTGAAGCTACAACAATGGATACTCCGAAGATTTGAAGAGTTGACGACTTTGAGGAGATGTTGACCTTTAGAAGACCAAACCACTATTACGTACTTACGTTAGATGCGACGATTGTGAGCCGTCATTTGTTTGATGTTTTTACCGACGGCCACAAAACAAGAACTCGTCTTTTCAAAACTATTGTTTGTATTGAGTGTATCTCTCTCCCCACCTTGTGAATCTCATCCCAAAACCCCTGGACCCAATAGAGGATGAATGAAGATAGACTTGTATTCTCTAGACCGATGACCCAGCTGGAAGCAGAACTATGGATACAAAACATGGAGGACCACTTCAGGAAAAATTTGGTTGCAAGGAAGTATGAGGTTCAATACGCTCTTCAGTAATTTACAAAAAGTGTTGTAACATGGTGGAAGATGCATCAAGCCATACAAGGATGTAGTGGAGCAAAAAGTTGGGAGGAATTCAAGAAGACTCTGTTAAGATCCCGTCTCATCCGAGAGTGTGGTGACAAGCCGAAGAAGAAGCCTTGTGCCTGCAGGATTTGTGGAGAAATAGGACACACCCAGGAGGAGCACAAGGATCAATGCCCTAATTGTGAAGGAAGTCACCTAGCGGAAGAATGCCCAACTAGGCAGATTACTTGTTCTTATGTGAAGGGACTACCCACTACCCTGATCAGTGTCACTTTTACCCCATGGTACAACGAACCATCCAGCAGAAGAAAGAAGCAATGAAAGAAGTCCTCGAGGAAACCTTAAGGGAATTCGTGATGGAGGAAGGTATTCACGACCCTGATGGAGACGGCCTAAACAGATATTACTCCCATGCTTGCTACTCATGCGGAGAAAAGGGAGATCTTTCACAGTATTGCACGAAGGAAAGCTATGAGTATCTGGGAGACTTCCCGACAGAAGAGGTGGAGTTTGATCCACAAAAGATAGAAGAAATAATAGGAACAAAGAAGTCAAGGAAGAGAAAGAGCATGTGTCCCTAGAACAACCCAATTTCTGCGGAAAAGGACTTGAGTCACATCACATGTTACCAGTGCAAGGATTTAGGTCATTACGCTAGCCACTGCCCAACCAAGAAGCGAAGAATCCAGTGAACCAAGATAGTCACCATGAAGTCCCTAGATTTGTCTAATGACATTAGTTTACACTACAAGGAAGTAGAGCATTTTGCCAAGAGACGGTTCAGACCGGAGGAAAGATTGATCAGAGTAGTTGAGATCTGGATATTGGAATGAAGCATGTAGCTAAATATGGAATACATTTTATTATAATGTTGAGTTGAGTTATGGAAAGAACATTGTAATAGTCGTGGAGCAATAGAAGTTGATATTTTGGAATCTAAGAAGGAGATGCTATGAGTTGTGGATGATTGTGAGTGCCTCTCTTGCTATCTCACCCAGACCAAGACCTAGAACCCATGGACCAGCTGACCCCAAACCTTTCTCGGACAAACGACCACAAGGAAATACCTACATTGTCCTAAGTGTCCTTTTATCTTATACCTATAGATGACAACCCTTTACAAGTCTTTTCTCAAAGGCCCGAAAACGATCATGACCCTGACTAGCGATTAAGATTGTCCGAAGATTCTGAAGGGCATGATGAAGCATATTCACCTGGAAGGAGATGCAGTTTACAAGGGTTATCGCTTCATGGAGAATGGAGTTGAACTTTGGTACGTGGAGGTACACCTCCACCGTGTGAAAGGAGTTTGCCCAAAAACTATGGGTCAATACTTTTTCATCTCCCGAGTACCACGACCAACTTTCTTCGACTCTGTTCGTGAAGCTGCTATGGAGGCCATACATCATATTGGAGAAATACTTGAAGCAAGACTTCGTCACGCTCAGGAATGCCTGAGTGGGGTGCATTCAGAGATGATGGAGATGAAGCACACGACCAATAGGATGAAGCAAAAGATTGATGATTTCAAGAATCACATTACACAATTCCAGTGGGACTGAAGCATCCTCATCAAGGACCAATGGATATGGATGGGAGAAATGCTTGACCCTACCAGACTATGTGGATAATAGCATTTGTAGTGAGACACCCTTGGAAATTGAGATTTTGAATACTGGTTCAGGAAGTAATAAAAGATTTGATATGAAGAGAATATGGATTACGGATGAATCAATGCATTTTGTTTAGGGCGATACTTTTCTGAGTGAACCCTGGACCAATAGAAAGGAAAGTGTTGCTCCAAGGAGTAGAGTTTGCACTGATAAGTTGGAGTTTATTCTCGATATGACGCTTACCCCAAGGGTATGAAGGAAAGAAGTACAATTGGATTTAAGGAGGGTGTAATGCTAGAGTATGGAGCAATAGTGACTCCAAGGATGAGTTAAGGACATACAAGTTCTGAAGTGGGCCCAAGTCGAGGACCTAAGGAGGCTACATAATCACAAGGGAACCATGCAACTTGTCAGAAGTATTATGTTTCTGCTGTAGTGAAGCAGAGCACTTTGCTAGTGATTGTCCCAAGAAGAAGGAGAGTTGTGCTAAGTATTGGAGTTAAAGCAAGAAAATGGAAGTGCAGTAGATCGTAGTAAGTTGAGAATCAATACAGTTGGCATCAGGGTATTGATTTTGGATTTTATGAGTTTGTACTATATAAGTGAGGAGTGAAGACATGATACATGGATCAAGATTTTGGAGGAGAACTAGTGTGATTCATTTTGAAGTGTGGTAGAATCCGACACCATTACCCGAATACACTAGCTAGTGGTTAGTTACGTCAGACTTGGAATGGACTGCCCAAGGATGAGTGTGAGTAATCACACTCAGTTTTGAACCAAGAGAAGTAAGAGATAATTGGGTGGATTTAAGAAAGCCAAGGAAGTTGGATGTTGGAAGAATGATCAGTTGCAACCCGATGATGAGACCAAGTGTTACTAGTGGTGCGATGAGCCATAACCCACAGGCCCCAGGACCTGTCAAAGAAGCAAGCACACTCTTACTGAAGGAAAACCCTGGAAGAAGTTACGACTTTGTCAACAGACGATCCTCTAGGTGTTTATGCTAAACTCGAGGGTTGTGAAGAAACGATAGATGGTTGTTTGGCTTGCAGAATCAATGGATATATCCGAACTTAGTTCATTGACAAGAGAAATTCTGCAATGCTTGTGAGGATGACCGAGTGTTAGAATGCGAGATTCACTAAACCATATACAAGGTAATGATTTGGGTGTGGGATGGATTGATCACCATACCGACTTACTCTTATTGTTCGCCTCTGCTATATGGGATGGTAAATCTGAGTGACTTACCTATAGTAGAGAGATGCCGATGTCAAAACATTGTTTAAAACCTTAGAATGGTATAGAAATTTTTCCCTTGTACATGGCATGTTGTTGTCAACCGTAGGTTATACGGTGAGAATGAATCCCAGACCCCTTTTTTTGCAGGAGAAACCATAAATTGATGACCACCATGAGAGATCGATATTTGTTTAGTATTGGCGCCAGACCAGTTAGTTAAGAGGAACCAGTCCCGGAAGAATCTCACCAAGATGAAAGAACACAAGGAATTGAGGACAAAGGTTATGGCACTACCAGAACAACCCATAGAAGGAGTTATCCCGAAGATCTGAAAAGACCGATACTGTCAAAGGATGGAGTGTTTGAGTTTTGATGGAACCATAACCATCATTCTAAGTGTGGTAGCACCTCAAACCCTACCAAACAATGGGGTTGTTAGGAGACCCCCAAACCCTAACCTATTTCTTGCTAGCCTCTCCGAATCTCGAGGACGAGATTCATTTTAAGTGTGGTAGGTTTGTAACATCCCAAAATTCTAAATTTTGGAATGTTATAATAAATAGATAGATTTGATTGCTTGTTTGATGTGCTAAGTGAAATTGAGTGAAATTTGAAACTTTCGAAAGTTAAATGAGAGGGAATAAAATTACTTTCCCAAAACTTTCACTTTGCATTTTTGATCTCCGGGAATTCAAATTATTTTCAACACAAAACCCTGGAGTGAAGATAATATGACTTCTTCCATTTATTAAATGAAAAAGTGTTTCGAAAGGATTTTTGAATTTCATTCTTGAGATATTTCAAATTCAGAAACTTTATGCAACTCAATGATTTTCCCGAGAGAAGATAAAATGACTTCTTCAAATTAGAAATATGAGTTGGAGGTTTTTCTGAAATTTTCTATAACTCATTTTCAAAATTTGAGTTATTGGGTTTTATTCAAATTATTTTTCTCCAAAAATAAAATATATGAAAAATAGGGTAACATGATTCCCTACAGTAGAAAATTGGAGAGAAAAAAATTGAAATCATTTTGGTATTTTTAAAATGATTTTTACTGGATTTTATTGCATCAGTAGCACCTTTTGATTTATTAGAATTTGTGAGTATTCTATTTGACTGTAGAAAAATGTTCATGTTGCAGGGTTTGTTTTTCTGAAAATTTTGATATATAATATGCCTATAGTATATATATATATATATATATATATATATATATATATATATATATATATATATATATATTATTTGTGTTTATTCTTTTCTCTATCTGTATAAAAAAAAGTTCTTCGTCGACTGGGCTGGGCCAGCCGAGCCAGGCCCAACCCAGCGCGCGTCGCCTCCCTCCTCTCGGACTCCCGTCCGAGCACGCCGCCGCCGCCATGGCTGCCGTGCCGCCCCCGGCCTCTCCCCTTGCCCCTCCTCCACGGCATCTCCTACCTTCCCGCCTATAAAAGCCAAGGCCCCGGGCCCCGTTCCTCTCCGCCGCCGCGCTCGCCAAGCCGTCGCCGCCGTTCTCAACAGCCGTCGTTGCTGCCCAACCGCCGCCGCCGTGATCTGCCACCCGGGGTAAAGAGTAAATGCTTCTGAAAGACTGTGTCTTGGTCATCCGTTTCTCAAACACCATGCAGTGCGAGAAATTAAACGGAGGCGATCGAGTATTGTGGGGAAAAGTGCACAAACCTCTCCAGAGTTTACAAACTATTCATGAGTAGTCATGTCCCCGGTTATGGACATCTTTGAGTATCTAGAAGTGGATTATTTGTTGATCTCAACACTCTATTTTAATTTAATTTGTTGGGTTAATAATGACTTTGGTTTGGGATTGACATGGAGGAACCATTCTCAATTGTTCATGTTTTAAATTTAACAAAGTAGTTAAATAAATGCATTCCTTTGTGGTAGGGAAAAATCAGCTTTATGCAAAAACTACCTTACAGCCTCCACCAGCCAAATATGCATGTAGTTGTAGGCATTGTTCATCATTACTACTACAGTGTGAATTTGCCTGTACATTCAATGTACTGACCTACATGGCTGCAACGTCTCATGTTGCAGGAATTATTCGTCGAGTAAGTGTTACGTTAGGGTTGCGCTGTCTACACTCAATTTTGCCGTTGGTGTTGATGGAACTCCACAACCTTTGTTGCTTCTGCTATGATTGATTAAGGTAATAGTAATTACTTTACTATATACATGTGATTTACCTCTGTTATAAATCCTCGAGTAATGTGTGTGTCAGCATACCGATCCAAGGATGACACTGAAACACAGAGACTTTGGTCCATTCGGATCGTGGTCGTTACAAGAGCACAAGCTATCCAGTCTTCCTCAGCAAGATACCCGCGATGGCTTCTAATGCAAGCTGCCCAATCTTGTTTACTACTGTACTGGTACAAGATATTAAACAATGAGTTGTCAGTATACGATAGTATTTCCCAAGAGACAGGTCTGCAACAGTTAAGTCGGAAATAAAAATCAGTCAAAACAAAGGTATGCGTCGAGAATCGGATATATGTTTATACAATGGGTATGTTGTCAAGTTCATGCAAGTCCCTCGCACGAGGAAGAATTTACGGTACGCATCCGACAACCTCACCATTTATTCAAGAGACAGAAAACTAGTGGGTGATGCAAGAATCGACAAGTCTTGTAGAAAGACATCCTTGAGACACCATCTTGGCCGAGATCAAGCCCCGCACATCCGACAAGGTGATGTTATTAATGCGGTCACTATCCAGCTTAGTCAACAACAGTAACGAGATCTATACAAGCACACGTGAACCGGGTAAATATCCTGAGACTCAAGACATGAACAAGACCAGGTATGATTCATATTACTGTTTTGAACCCAGAAGGTATGCATATATATTCGAGCAGCACGATGCCTGTATAGAAGAGAGTCCTTGTTCCACAGGAATATGTGTTCCCAACTCTGTGGAATATTCTCGGTACTCGATACAGAATAACACCTCTCTCAAGGATTTATATCACCTATGATAATCTTTTGGACCCCAGCTAAGCCAATAGATATGAAAATTTGTGTCAGTATGAACAGGAATGTATGAGGTAAGCCATGTCAGAATGTCAGGTACGGTGAAGCAAACCACCCCAGATCAAGGCAGTCAGTCAGATGCAATTCATTGGGAACCTAACATGAGAGTAAGTAAGAGAAACCCGAGTTGGAAATGATTTCTTCAAGTCGGAATATTTACTTGTCCTTGAGCCATTAAATCTCGAGGACGAGATTTCTTTAAGGGGGGAGGTTTGTAACAGCCTGGATTTTGCCCTTTTCTTTTTTGATGATTCTCTTTGATTTACTGATTTGAATTGTTTTTCTGTGGGTACGTGGTTCTAAAACTTGGGAGGATCATGTCTTCCTAGGTTTTATAGTGGCTTGTCATCCTCATCATCATCTCAAAATCATTGCATTAGCATCCTTGACCCAATTCAAATATTCTTTTTCTAGGGAATACTCCTTTTCTATTAAAGGAATAACCCTATTTGCCCTAGGTTGTGAAGCAACCTATATTTCTGTCACTCCTAAAATTCCCAAATGATTCCCATAAATTCATTGGGTCATATATTGATCAAATATGGCAAAAAAAATCATTGCCATGTTCATAATTGGCACTTTGCAAAGCAAGTGCTATTTATCTTTGCTTGATTGCCTCCAAACTTTTTGGACACATTTTCCTATTGCCTCATGCCAAATTTCAACTCAATTTGCCTAGTAAATATTCCTGAGCACTTTTCCAAAGTTCCTGTCTGAGGGAAGCCATTGTGAAGGAAGTACTGGCTATGTTAATCCAAATGAGTTGAAATTTTGCAAGGTCCTTCATATGATCAAATCAAAGCTCTCCACCAAATTTGAGCTCATTCCATTCATCCATGTGAGCCCAGCTCCAAATCTTGGTTTCTGGTCAGATTTTCACTTGGTCAAGCAACCATATTTTATATTGCTTCATTTAAGCTGAACATTTACCAGGAAATTCTCCTATCCATATAAACTCTTTGGAGCAAGTTTTGGCCCATTTCATTTATCCATTTGCCCTGTGCAATTTTTCCAAGTTTTTGTCGAGAGGAATGCTATATGAAGCAAGTGCTAGTTTGGCTAATCCAAATGGCATGAAACTTTTTGAGCATCTTCATTTCTTCAAATCATTGGGCCATGACCATTTTAAGCTCAATCTAATTAATCATGTGAGTGCATCATCCAAATCTATTTTCTGGACCAAATATGTAGTTGCAAAGCAACTATGTTGAGTTGTGATCCAATTCCCCTCTAATTGAACAGGATCATAGTCCTTCCTAGCCTAAACACCCTAGACATTGAGTTTGGCCCTTAGCATCTCCATGTGCATCACAGTGACCTGACCAAGTTTGATACAACAAACTTCAGAGGATCATTACCACCTAACCATAGTGCCCCTGGTCGAGCCAAAACCTCATAAATGATCTTTCTTGGAAGGACTTTCTACTAGACACCAATTTGGGCGCCAGGGAGCACTGGAAGCCAAGGTTCACGCGGTGACCGCCGCTGTGGCATGTTGTGGATGTGAGCTGGTTGGTTTCTAGCTACGGCCCCTCCCCCTCTCGTCGTCTTCGCACGCGTGAGCGTGTCTAGGAGGTTCCCCTCGTCTTTGCCTTCACCATGGACCCCTCTCTCCCTCCGTCCGCTTCCTCGTCGGTGCTTGCCGCCGCGCGCCCACGGGCGAACAGTGGCCGACACGGCTTTAATGGCGCTCGGCTTCTTCCTCCCCGTGCCCCTTGGCCTCCTTTGCCCCGTGAAGATTCTCATCGTTTCCTTGTCGTGTTCCCCTGCCCTCCACGTGATCGCTGAGCTCGACAGAGCCTCGGTCGGACACGCACGGCGGCAACCAAGTCGGTCCCCTCTTCCCTTGGCTATTTAAGCACCCCGAGCTCCTTCGACCTCACTAGTAGCCACCTCCTCCTCTCAGAGCCCCGCCTAGCTAATCCAACGAGCTCCAGAGCCTCTCCTTGCCCTCCTTTGCTGTCATGGCTGTCATCTGTGACCGGATTATTTGCAACCATCGGAGCCCCATTCTCCCTCCTAGCACTCTCCAAGTTTCTCTTATCCCCGACAGACCCTCCAAGCTCCTCGCCTCGTCGTCGGAGCCACTGTAGCCGCCACCCCCAAGATTTAGTGCCGCCATGGTCTCCTCTCTGTACCGGTGGCTGCCTCCTCTCTGAGCCCTACCTCGCTCCTCTATGACCTCCTCCGGGCGCGGTGTAGGTCCACGAGACCACCTGACTCGTCGGCGGGCACAGTCGGCGGAAGGAGCGCCGGCGTTGGCCACGGCCGAGGTGCCGCTGCCCTCCCCTGCTTCCACATCGCGAGCTAGAAGAAGACCCGTGGAGGAGGAGACTGAGAAGCGGTGGGACCCACGCGTCAGTGGCTCAGCCGGCCCGCTGACGTGGATAAGTGAAGACGTATTGCGGTTAGTACATTTTTCGTTTCCTAAAGAGTATTCCTTGCTTTCTTTATCTAAAAAATTGTTTTCCCTTCTGGAAAGCGTATTCCTATCAACTGCGGCTCTAAATGCGTTTTACTTTTCAGAAAACGTATTCCACCCAAAGGTGCTTCCAGTTTTTCCTCCCAGGGACTTGTTTGTAGTAGTTTTTATTATAGTTTAGTCCCTCTCCTTCATCACCTTATATTCTCCGCGACTGTAACTCCGACCGAGGTGAAACCAACTTCCACTTCTTCGTCTCGTCGAGCTCTTTCTCGTGGTAGAATTTTCACTAGGTGGTTCCATAGTGAAAATGACCATTTCGCCCTTGCTTCTAATTAGCCCCCTCAGAGAGAGAACCGTCCGGCATTTTGTTCTGCGGCTTCACCGCACTTCCTCCCGGAGTCCTCGTCACCCCAGGCAAGCCACAACAGCCACTTGCATGATAGACATGTAGTAGCCATGGTTTCTACTGGAATATTTAATTAAAGTTTGCTTGTTATATGTCTGCTTGTTTGCTACTTTTGTCGTTGTTTCGGTGATGCTCGTGGATTCATGTTCACCTTGATGCTATGTTTCTTATTATCTTGTAATACTTGCTAGTATCATATTCACATGTCATGCTTGGTAGTAGAAGTACGTGCTGATAATAGTGATGTTCATCCCGATGCATGGTTGCCATCTGTTATCACTTATCAAGTATTGTTGCTATGCAGGGCTTTGCATCTAGCTGGTTACATGCTTACTTGGTAGAATTATTGCCGTGTTCTTGAATGGTATTTATTGTAGATGCTAGTGGTCATGTTATGCTGTGAGTAGTGCCATATTGGTGACATTCATGCTCGTTAGTATGCCATGCTCATCTGGATAAATGATTTAATGTTGTTGATATGCTTGATGATTATGTTACTCATCCATGCCCATGTTGGTATCATGCATGTAGCTGCATCATGTTATTTTCATATGGCTTAGTTTATTGCATTCAAGTTTAACCGGATAATAGTGAACTTGAAAAACTGTTGGTTGTGTCATGGTGCCACCAAATCGAGCTGACCAGTGCAGCCACACTTGCCTTATGGGGGGGGTCCTAACTGGTTCTATTTCCATGCCTCTCGCCGATGCCTCCAACAAGGGAAGGTTATGGGCGCACGCTACCTTGATCAGGTAGGCGTACATAATCATTGTGTGCCCGTGGTTGGTATTGAGATCTCTTGTCCCCATTTGGGATCGTTTATGTTTTGCCACGTCGGTGGCCGTTGGATGTCACGAGTTGACATCGGGGATGTCACAGGTTGACATCGGGGCCACCCAGGACTTAGACCAAAGGGGAGTTTGTCGGAGTGACTGGGAGAGTGTGATGACAATAGGACGATTTTGTCGAAATGCCATTGGTCCACCCGAATGGGAGTGCGAGGCCATGGATTCCGTGGTGTGGGTACAGTGTACTAACCTCTGCAGAGTGTGTATTAAATCTATCGATAGCCGCGGCCGCGGATATGGTCCCAGTTCGTAGTTGGTCACACCATGTGTTCACAGTAATAATAATGTGCTTAATAATAACACGGTTCAATGATGAGAAAGAGATTGGTTGTGATCAAGAGAGGATCACGGAGGTATCATGGATACTGGAGTTGGTTGTGATCGAGAGAGGATCATAGAGGTATCGTGGCGACCAAAGCTATTTGATCTTTATGTGATCGTGAGGGGATCACCGTGGTATCGAGGATACTGAGTTGTTGAATGTTTGTGGTGTTATGCGAGAGTCAAGGGTAAAGGTCAAGCTCCTTGTGGTCATGTAATGATTACTACGGTATTGTTCATACCAAGCTTGATTGGATCCTGAGATGATCATGTGATGCCCGTGATGGTAATCTTATGCATGTGATGGTTACGAGGTAACCTGAGCATAGTAAGTTGGTGCATGATAGCGTCATCATGTTGTATGTAGTATCATCAGGTTCATATACTCATGTCGTATCATGTTCAGTTGGTGCATGTCATGTTGTTCCGTTAGTATCATGCTCATGATCGCTTTAACCTGCTAATACCATGCTATTGTTTGTCTTGACTGCTTTTTGTTATTGTGAGCTTGCAAGTACATTCAATGTACTGACCTGGCGTGTCATGCCAGTTTGAAGGTCGTACTGGGATTGCTTGCTTATTTTGGTGTGGTTCCCGTGTTCACGAGTTAGGATAAACGTTCCAGCCATAGTCCATGCGGATTGGAGTCCATCATCGTCGTTCGTTGTTCCGCTGCCAGTAGAGGTTCCGCTGCCTCGAGTTGTTATGTTGCTTGCATAGAGCAACTGTGGTTGGCGTAGCATCACCGTGTCGATGTTATTGTTGGGGATCGTTGCAGAAAATCAAAAAAAATCCTACGCATCACCAAGATCTATCTATGGAGATTACTAGCAACGAGAGGGGAGTGCATCCTCATACCTTTGAAGATCGCGATGTGGAAGCGTTTCAAGAACGCGGTTGGTGGAGTCGTACACGAAGCGATTCAGATCGCGGTCGAATCCGATCTAAGCGCTGAATAACGGCGCCTCTGCGTTCAACACACGTGCAGCCCGGTGACGCCTCTCGCGCCTTGATCCAGCAAGGGGAGAGGGGAAGGTTGGGGAAGACTCCGTCCAGCAGCAGCACGATGGCGTGGTGGTGGTGGAGGAGCGTGGCACTCCAGTAGGGCTTCGTCAAGCACTGCAAGAGACGAGGAGGGAGAGGGATAGGGCTGCGCTAAGAGAGAGGGAGACTCGTGCCTCTGACAGCCCCAAAACCCCCACTATATATAGGGGGAGGGGAGGGGCTGTGCCCCCATCTAGGGTTCCCCCCTAGGGGTGGCGGCAGCCCCAGATCCCATCTGGGGGGGCGGCCAGGAGGGGGAGAGAGGGGGCGCCCCTAGGGTGGGCCTTAAGGCCCATCTGCACCTAGGGTTTGCCCCCTCTCCTCTCCCCTGCGCCCTGGGCCTTAGTGGGAGGCGCACCTGCCCACCTAGGGGCTGGTCCCTTCCCACACTTGGCCCACGCAAGCCTCTGAGGCTGGTGGCCCCTCCCGGTGGACCCCCAGAACTCTTCCAGTGGTCCCGGTACGTTACCGATAACGCCCAGAACACTTCCAGTGACAAAAACGGGACTTCCCATATATGAATCATTACCTACGGACCATTTCAGAACTCCCCGTGACGTCCGATATCTCATTCAGGACTCCGAACAACATTCGGTAACCACCCACTACATTGCATATAGCCCTAGCGTCATCGAACCTTAAGTGTGTAGACCCTACGGGTTCGGGAACCATGCAGTCATGACCGAGACATATCTCTGGCCAATAACCAATAGCGGGATCTGGATACCCATGTTGGATCCCACATGTTCCATGATGATCTCATCGGATAAACCACGATGTCAAGGATTCAATTAATCCCGTATATGATTCCCTTTGTCTAGCGGTATAGTACTTGCCTGAGATTCGATCGTCGGTATACCGATACCTTGTTCAATCTCGTCATGGCAAGTCTCTTTACTCGTTCCGTAACACATCATCCCGTGACCAACCCCTTAGTAACATTGAGCTCATTACGGTGATGTATTACCGAGTGGGCCCAGAGATACCTCTCCATCATACGGAGTCACAAATCCCAGTCTCGGTTCGTGCCAACCCAACAGATGCTTTCGGAGATACCCATAGTGTACCTTTATAGCCACCCAGTTACGTTGTGACGTTTGGCACACCCAAAGTATTCCTACGATATCCGAGAGTGGCACAACCTCATGGTCTAAGGAACAGATACTTGACATTGGAAAAGCTTTAGCATACGAACTACACGAACTTGTTCTAGGCTTAGAATTGGGTCTTGTCCATCACATGATTCTCCTAATGATGTGATCCCGTTATCAATGACATCCAATGTCCATGGTTAGGAAACCGTAACCATCTATTGATCAACGAGCTAGTCAACTAGAGGCTTACTAGGGACACGTTGTGGTCTACGTATTCACACATGCATTACTGTTTCCGGATAATACAATTAAAGCATGAACAATAGACAATTATCATGAACAAGGAAATATAATAATAACCATTTTATTATTTCCTCTGGGGCATATTTCCAACAGTCTCCCACTTGCATTAGAGTCAATAATCTAGTTACATTGTGATGAATCGAACACCCGTAGAGTTCTAGTGTTGATCATGTTTTGCTCGTGCAAGAGGTTTAGTCAACGGATCTGCGACATTCAGATCCGTATGCACTTTACAAATATCTATGTCTCCATCTTGAATATAATTTCGGATGGAGTTGAAACGACGCTTGATGTGCTTGGTCTTCTTGTGAAACCTGGGCTCCTTGGCAATGGCAGTAGCCCCAGTGTTGTCACAGAAGGGAGTCATCGGGCCCGACGCGCTTGGAATAACTCCTAGGTCGGTGATGAACTCCTTCATCCAGACTCCTTCCTGTGTTGCTGTGGAAGCAGCTATGTACTCCGCTTTACATGTAGATGCCGCCACGACGCTTTTCTTGCAACTGCACCAGCTGACTGCCCCACCATTCAAAATATACACGTATCCGGTTTGTGACTTGGAGTCATCCAGATCTGTGTCAAAACTAGCATCGACGTAACCCTTTACGATGAGCTCTTCGTCACCTCCATAAAAGAGAAACATATCCTTAGTCCTTTTGAGGTACTTTAGGATGTTCTTGACCGTTGTCCAGTGTTCCATTCCGAGATCACTTTGGTACCTCCCCACCAAACTTATGGCAAGGTTCACATCAGGTCTGGTACACAGCATGGCATACATAATAGAACCTATGGCTGAGGCATAGGGGATGACACTCATCTTTTCTCTATCTTCTGCCGAGGTCGGGCATTGAGCCGTGCTCAATCTCATACCTTGCAATACATGCAAGAACCCTTTCTTGGACTGATCCATATTGAACTTCTTCAATATCTTATCAAGGTATGTGCTTTGTGAAAGACCAATGAGGCGTCTTGATCTATCTCTATAGATCTTGATGCCTAATATGTAAGCAGCTTCTCCAAGGTCCTACATTGAAAAACATTTATTCAAGTAGGCCTTTATGCTTTCCAAGAATTCTACATCATTTCCCATCAGCAATATGTCATCCATATATAATATGAGAAATTCTACAGAGCTCCCACTCACTTTCTTGTAAATACATGCTTCTCCCCAAGTCTGTACAAACCCAAACGCTTTGATCACCTCATCAAAGCGAATGTTCCAACTCCGAGATGCTTGCACCAGCCCATAGATGGAGCGCTGGAGCTTGCATACCTTGTTAGCATTCTTAGGATCGACAAAACCTTCCGGCTGCATCATATACAGTTCTTCCTTAAGGAAGCCGTTAAGAAATGCCGTTTTGACATCCATTTGCCATATCTCATAATCATAGAACGCGGCAATTGCTAACATGATTCGGACGGACTTCGGCATCGCTACGGGAGAGAAAGTCTCGTCGTAGTCAATCCCATTGAACTTGTCGATAACCTTTAGCGACAAGCCGAGCCTTATAGATGGTCACATTGCCATCCGCGTCAGTCTTCTTCCTAAAGATCCATTTATTTTCTATGGCTTGCCGATCATCGGGAAAGTCAACCAAAGTCCACACTTTGTTATCATACATGGATCCTATCTCGAATTTCATGGCTTCAAGACATTTGTTGGAATCCGGGCCCGCCATCACTTCTTCATAGTTCGAAGGTTCACCGTTGTCTAAGAACATGATTTCCAGGACAGGGTTGCCGTACCACTCTGGTGCGGAACGTGTCCTTGTGGACCTACGATGTTCAGCAGTAACTTGATCTGAAGCTTTATGATCACTATCATTAACTTCCTCTCTAGACGGTGCAGGAACCACAGAAACATCTTCCTGCGCTGCGCTACTTTCCGGTTCGGAAGGGGTGGCAATCACCTCATCAAGTTCCACTTTCCTCCCACTTACTTCTTTTGAGAGAAACTCTTTCTCCAGAAAGGATCCATTCTTGGCAACAAACACCTTGCCTTCGGATCTGAGGTAGAAGGTATACCCAATAGTTTCCTTAGGATATCCTATGAAGACGCATTTTTCTGATTTGGATTCGAGCTTTTCAGGTTGAAGTTTCTTGACATAAGCATCGCATCCCCAAACTTTTAGAAACAACAACTTAGGTTTCTTCCCAAACCATAGTTCATACAGTGTCGTCTCAACGGATTTAGATGGTGCCCTATTTAAAGTGAATGCGACAGTCTCTAAAGCATAACCCCAGAATGATAGCGGTAAGTCGGTAAGAGACATCATAGATCGCACCATGTCCAACAGAGTACAATTACGACGTTCGGATACACCATTACGTTCAGGTGTTCCAGGCGGCGTCAATTGTGAAACAATTCCACATTTCCTTAGGTGCGTGCCAAATTCGTGACTTAAATATTCTCCTCCACGATCTGATCGTAAGAACTTTATTTTTCTGTCACGTTGATTCTCAACCTTATTCTAAAATTCCTTGAACTTTTCAAAGGTCTCAGATTTGTGCTTCATCAAGTAGACATACCCATATCTACTTAAGCCATCAGTGAGGGTGAGAAAATAACGATAGCCACCGCGGGCTTCAACACTCATTGGACCACACACATCGGTATGTATGATTTCCAACAAGTTGGTTGCTCGCTCCATTGTTCCGGAGAACGGAGTCTTGGTCATCTTGCCCAAGAGGCATGGTTCGCACATGTCAAATGATTCATAATCAAGAGACTCCAAAAGTCCATCTGCATGGAGCTTCTTCATACGTTTGACACCAATATGACCAAGGCGGCAGTGCCACAAGTATGTGGGACTATCATTATCAACCTTACATCTTTTGGCATTCACACTATGAATATGTGTAACATCACGTTCGAGATTCAAGAAGAATAAACCATTGACCAGCGGGGCATGACCATAAAACATTTCTCTCATATAAATAGAACAACCATTATTCTCGGATTTAAATGAGTAGCCATCTCGCATTAAACGAGATCCAGATACAATGTTCATGCTCAAAGCTGGTACTAAATAATAATTATTGAGGTTTAAAACTAATCATGAAGGTAGATGCAGAGGTAGCGTGCCGACGACGATCACATCGACCTTGGAACCATTTCCGACGCGCATCGTCACCTCGTCCTTCGCCCGTCTCCGCTTATTCCGCAGCTCCTGTTTTGAGTTACAAATGTGAACAACTTCACCGGTATCAAATACCCAGGAGCTACTACGAGCGCTGGTAAGGTACACATCAATAACATGTATATCACATATACCTTTGACGTTTCCGGCCTTCTTATCCGCTAAGTATTTGGGACAGTTTCACTTCAAGTGACCCGTTCCCTTGCAATAAAAGCACTCAGTCTCAGGCTTGGGTCCATTCTTTGGCTTCTTCCCAGCAACTGGCTTACCCAACTTCTTTGCCGTCCTTCTTGAAGTTCTTCTTACCCTTGCCTTTCTTGAACTTAGTGGTTTCATTCACCATCAACACTTGATGTTCCTTTTTGATCTCCACCTCCGCTGATTTCAGCATTGAATACACCTCGGGAATGGACTTCTCCATCCCTTGCATATTGAAGTTCATCACAAAGCTCTTGTAGCTAGGTGGGAGCGATTGAAGGATTATGTCAACGACCGCGTCATCTGGGAGATTAATTCCCAGCTGAGACAAGCGTTGTGCAACCTAGACATTTTGAGTATATGTTCCCTGACATAACTATTCTCCTCCATCTTACAACTGTAGAACTTGTCGGAGACTTCATATCTCTCGACTCGGGCATGAGCTTGGAAAACCATTTTCAGCTCTTAGAACATCTCATATGCTCCATGCTGCTCAAAACGCTTTTGGAGCCCCGATTCTAAGCTGTAAAGCATGTCGCACTGAACCAGGGAGTAATCATCACTACGCGACAGCCAGGCGTTCATAACATCTTGAGTTGCTGGGAAAACGGGTGCATCACCTAGCGGTGCTTCAAGGACATATGCTTTCTTGGCAGCTATGAGGATGATCCTCAAGTTACGGACCCAACTCGTATAGTTGCTACCATCGTCTTTCAGCTTGGTTTTCTTTAGGAACGCGTTGAAGTTGAGGGCAACATTAGCGTGGGCCATTGGATCTACAAGACATATTGTAAAGATTTTAGACTATGTTCATGACAATTAAGTTCATCTAAACAAATTTAATGAACTCCCACTCAGATAGACATCTCTCTAGTCATCTAAGTGATACATGATCCGAATTGACTAGGCTGTGTCCGATCATCACGTGAGACGGACTAGTCATCAACGGTGAACATCTTCATATTGATCGTATCTTCTATACGACTCATGTTAGACCTTTCGGTCTTCCGTGTTCCGAGGCCATGTCTGTACATGCTAGACTTGTCAAGTCAACCCTAAGTGTATTGCGTGTGTAAATCTGGCTTACACCCGTTGTATGCGAACGTTAGGACCTCTCACAGCCGATCATCACCTGGTGCTTCGAAACAATGAACCTTAGCAACGGTGCACAGTTAGGGGGAACACAATTCTTGAAATTTTAGTGAGAGATCATCTTATTTACTACCGTCGTTCTTAAGCAAATAAGATGTAAAACATGATAAACATCACATGCAATCAAATAGTGACATGATATGGCCAATATCATTTTGCTCCTTTTGATCTTCATCTTCGGGGCTCCATGATCATCATTGTCACCGGCATGACACCATGATCTCCATCATCATGTCTTCATGAAGTTGTCTCGCCAAACATTACTTCTACTACTATAGCTAACGGTTAGAAATAAAGTAAAGTAATTACATGGCGTTTTCAATGACACGCAGGTCATACAATAAAATAAGACAACTCCTATGGCTCCTGTCGGTTGTCATACTTATCGACATGCAAGTCGTGATTCTTATTACAAGAACATGATCAATCTCACACATCACACACACACACACACACACACACACACACACACACACACACACACACATATATATATATATACAGCCGGTCTATTCTCATAACATTATGAGAATAATATTCTCATAACACTTCCGAACTGCATTGCAAAATTGCATTGGAGAGCTAAACGCATCGCACCATAGAGACCAGCGAACTTCATGTTGAAAAAACTGTACGTGTTGTTTTTTCGGTACCTTTTTTGCTCTAGTTTTTTAACCGTTTACCGGAATTATGCGCGTAATATACCGTTGAAAAGCTATGGAGTAGACGCAACTTCGCCATGTTGAACACTTTTCAAAATTCATCATAGTTTAAGATCAGTTTCGAAAATCGTGCGGCTCACAACGAATGGCAGCGAGCGTTTTTTGGCGTTGTTTTCTAAACCGCTCGTCGGAATGTAACATATGATACACCATTGGAAAGGTATCGTCGCCACGCATCTTTTTCATATCTATTATTTTTTCTAATTCGCTACGGTTTAAGAGCAGTTTTGAATTTACTAAATCGCGGAATTGTGTTTTTCGAATTTTTTCAAATTTTCGGTATTGTTTTCATTCCAGATTTTTAACCGTTTGTCGAAACAAGGCGTGTAATATACCGTTGGAAAGCTACGAACGAGGCGCAACTTTCATATGTTGAAATGTTTTTGAGATTCCTTACGGTTTGTAGTTAAATTTGAAAGTCGTGCGGCTGGCTACGAACGGCAGCAACCGTATTTTCGTGAAATTTTTACAAAACGTTGACATAAATGATCCAAATGATACGCCGTTTGAAAGATATCGTCGAGACGCTTTCTCATGTAGAACACGCCCTCTAATTCATTACGGTTTAAGAGCAATTTTGAAATTACAAAAACGCGAAAAGCGCACTGCTTCAAACTGAAGAACGCACTGCATCAGACAGTTAACCGAACCTCGTGATTTACTTTGTTGGACGTAGATTTTTCTCAGAGAAGTTTTGTTGTCTTTTTTCCAACTTTTTTTCGAAGAAAAGTGGACCGCAATACTTCCGAAAGTGAAGCGGAACACTACCAAAAGTGAACCTCATGATTTGTTGTTGTCTTTTTTCGTACTAATTAATTTTTTTACGCGTGTTTGAGAAGTGTTGAGAAGTGAGCTGCTTTTCCGATGTGTTTTTGTTTTTGGATCACCAAGTGAACCGCAATGGTTTTTTTTATGGCCAACTTCGTGGAGAAAAACAAAGTGAGCTTCAAAGAGTCCTTTGCAATGGACTTTTTTTAGATGAAAGTGCACTGCATTTTTACTTGTTTTTAAATGCATTTTGTTCGAAATGAACTATACTGAGGAGTCCTTCGTAACAGACTTTTCTTTTACCCAAGTGCACTGCACGTTCACTTACCTAACAAACCACCATAAAAAGACCAGACACCTTTCATAGACACCACAAAATGCGTTTTTACTTTGGGTCTGTTCTCTTCTTTTTTTCGTTGTTAATCTTCTCTTCCGTATTAATCAATAAAGTCAACAGCTAGAGCAAACAATAAAATCAACAGCTAGAACCACGTCAGAGAAGAAAGCGAGCTTCAAAAGATGGGCATCCATCTGACTGTTATACACAGCTACACACGCATACAGAATCTGCACTCTCCATCAGTCGAATCGTGGTAATGAGCTGCAATGTTTTACAATGAACTAATGAAGTGCAGTTTTCAACAACAGCATATTTGAGCAAACGGGGCATCCAATAGAATTGATCACTCCATCTTTTCCTGCAAAAATGAGTAAAACGAACCTCAATAGCAAACCATACTGTGTGGACAGAGTAAAACGAACCTCAATAGTAAAACGAACCTCAATAATGAGTAAAAATAGTGAGGTGCACAGAGTCAGCGATTTCCCCGCGTGCGTCCTCTGTGTGGACTGCAAGACGAAATTCTGCCTCGAGCCGCTAGACGGCTGCCCCGGCAGAGCGACCACGACCTGAGGCAGCGGCGCCAGGACTAGCGCTGACCCCGACCACCACGGGAGGCATGTGCTGCGGCGGCGACCTGCAGGAGGGGAAGGAGACTGGCGACCTGCCATTGACCTTCCTCGCCTGGGATCCCAAGCAAGATGGGGAGGAGGGTAGAAGGTAGGTGAGCAGAGGCCGTGAGGGAGGTGGATCCATGGATCCCGTGGCTACAGGGGAGGGGAGGGGTGCCATGGCCGCTCAGGGGAGGGAGGCGCCATGGTCGCGGGGGGAGGTGCGGTAAGGGGCGCCATGGCCGCGCGGAGGGCCGAGGGAGGAGCTGATGGGGCGTCGGACCGGTTTCGATTTGCGGCGACGGCCCATGGAGGGGCGGCGCGGCGGCGGCCTGGGGAGGGGCAGCGTGGCTGCGGCTTGGGGAGGGACGGCACTCCGGCGGCCTGGGGAGGGGCGGCGCTCCGACGGCGCGGGGGAGGAAGGTGGTTCGGCGGCCTGGGGAGGGGCGGCGCTCCGACGGCGCGGGGGAGGAAGGTGGTGCGGCGGCGCGGGGGAGGAAGGTGGTGCGGCGGCGCGGGCAGGGAAGTGGTTCGGCGGCGCGGGGGAAGGTGGTCCGGCGGCACAGGGATGTGGCGATGCGGTGGGAGGTTGTGGTGCGGGTGTGGAGCACGGGGAGGGAGCGGGGATGGGTTTTGTTTTTTTTTCTTTGTGTCTACAGTTCGGTCGTGGTTAGTTTGTAGCTACAGACAGGTCGGGGGTGTTAGGAGAATAAGCTTTTTGTTAGGAGAATAAGGTCTTAAGGGGTGTTATGAGAATAGACCCACCCTATATATATATATATATATATATATATATATATATATATATATATATATATATATATATATATATATATATATATCATTCATCACATTCTTTTGGCCGTATTACATCACACGGCACATGCTGCAAGAACAAGTTAGATGTCCTCTAATTGTTGTAGGTCTCTATCAAGAACGTTTCTTACCTACGCAAATACCACAACGTGATATGCCAATTATTATTTACCCTTCATAAGGACCCATTTCATCGAATCCGATCCGACTAAAGTGGGAGAGACAGACACCCGCTAGCCACCTTATGCATCTAGTGCATGTCAGTCGGTGGAACCTGTCTCACGTAAGCGTACGTGTAAGGTCGGTCCGGGCCGCTTCATCCCATGATGCCGCCAAATCAAGATAAGACTAGTAGCGGCAAGTAAATTGACATGATCTACGCCCACAACAATCTTGTCTCACGTAAGCGTACGTGTAAGGTCGGTCCGGGCCGCTTCATCCCACGATGCCGCCAAATCAAGATAAGACTAGTAGCGGCAAGTAAATTGACATGATCTACGCCCACAACAATCTTGTGTTCTACTCGTGTATAGTAACTACGCATAAACCTAGCTCATGATGCCACTGTTGGGGATCGTTGCAGAAAATCAAAAAAAAACCTACGCATCACCAAGATCTATCTATGGAGATTACTAGCAACGAGAGGGGAGTGCATCTTCGTACCTTTGAAGATCGCGATGCGGAAGCGTTGCAAGAATGCGGTTGGTGGAGTCGTACACGAAGCGATTCAGATCACGGTCGAATCCAATCTAAGCGCCGAACAACGACGCCTCCGCATTCAACACACGTGCACTCCGGTGACGTCAACCGCGCCTTGATCCAGCAAGGGGAAAGGGAGAGATTGGGGAACACTCCGTCTAGCAGAAGCACGACGGCGTGGTGGTGGTGGAGGAGCATGGCACTCCAGCAGAGCTTCGTCAAGCACTGCAAGAGACGAGGAGGGAGAGGGGTAGGGCTGCGCCAAGAGAGAGGGAGACTCGTGCCTCTGGCCGCCCCAAAACCCCCACTATATATAGGGGGAGGGGAGGGGCTGTGCCCTCATCTAGGGTTCCCCCCTAGGGGTGGCGGCAGCCCCAGATTCCATCCGAGGGGCGGCTAGGAGGGGGAGAGATGGGGGCGCCCCTAGGGTGGGCCTTAAGGCCCATCTGCACCTAGGAATTGCCCCCTCTCCTCTTCCCTGCGCACTGGGCCTTGGTGGGAGGCGCACCAGCCCACCTAGGGGCTGGTCCCTTCCCACACTTGGCCCACGCAAGCCTCTGGGCTGGTGGCCCCTCTCGGTGGACCCCCGGAACCCTTCTGGTGGTCCCGGTACGTTATCGATAACGCTCAGAACACTTCCGGTGACCAAAACGGGACTTCCCATATATAAATCTATACCTTCGGACCATTCCGGAACTCCTCGTGACGTCCGAGGTCTCATCCGGGACTCCGAACAACATTCGGTAACCACGCACTACATTCCCTATAACCCTGGCATCATCGAACCTTAAGTGTGTAGACCCTACGGGTTCGGGAACCATGCAGTCATGACCGAGACATATCTCCGGCCAGTAAGTAACAACGGGATCTGGATACCCATGTTTGCTCCCACATGTTCCACGATGATCTCATCAGATGAACCACGATGTCAAGGATTCAATCAATCCTGTATACGATTCCCTTTGTCTAGCGATATAGTACTTGCCCGAGATTCGATCGTCGGTATACCGATACCTTGTTCAATCTCGTTATGGCAAATCTCTTTACTCGTTCCGTAACACATCATCCCGTGACCAACCCCTTAGTCACATTGAGCTCATTACGATGATGTATTACCGAGTGGGCCCAGAGATACGTCTCCGTCATATGGAGTGACAAATCCCAGTCTCGGTTCGTGCCAACCCAACAGATGTTTTTGGAGATACCCGTAGTGTACCTTTATAGCCACCCAGTTACGTTGTGACGTTTGGCACACCCAAAGTATTCCTACGGTATCCGGGAGTTGCACAACCTCATGGTCTAAGGAACTGATACTTGACATTGGAAAAGCTTTAGCATACGAACTACATGAACTTGTTCTAGGCTTAGAATTGGGTCTTGTCCATCGCATCATTCTCCTAATGATGTGATCCCGTTATCAATGACATCCAGTGTCCATGGTTAGGAAACCGTAACCATCTATTGATCAACTAAAGGCTTACTAGGAACACGTTGTGGTCTATGTATTCACACATGCATTACTGTTTCCGGATAATACAATTAAAGCATGAACAATAGACAATTATCATGAACAAGGAAATATAATAATAACCATTTTATTATTGCCTCTAGGGCATATTTCCAATAGTTATTCATTGTAATATTGGAGACCTTGTATTCGTATTCATGTTGTAATAGAGAGCTGGTTTGTCCTATGCTAAGCAGTGTCGTAATCCAGAAGACTTCATCTCGATCTTTGGGCTAGAATACGGGGCGTTCCGGTTTCTCTGAGCCGGGGTGCCACGACCACATCTACTGAAGGCTTGCCGTATATTCCAAGACTTCTCTTGCCGCCTCCACGCCAGGATACCGACCTCCTAACCCTAGATACCCTGCCTGGCGTGTATATAGGCCAGAGGGTTTAGCCCGTAGAGGAGACATCAACGCAATTTCATTCACCTAGCCCTAGAGTTAGAACACATCTTAAGATCTCGAGGTAGATCAATTATGTACTTGATACGCCTGAATCAATATAAACAAGAGCAGGACGTAGAATTTTACCTCTATCAAGAGGGCCCGAACATGGGTAAAACACTATCCCTTTGTTCATGTTACCGTTTGTCCGAGATCCACACCTTGGGACCCTCTAACTCGAGGTTTGCCGGTTCTTACACCGACACTACACGTGCCCTTCTCCGCCCCTCCCCCTCATCAAACTCGCCGGTGATTCCCAACAAATCACCACCCCCTCCACCACCACCACCACCACGAGCTGAGAAAAAAAATATGTGTGCATACGGGACCATGCACTCACAGTTTGAGCGCAACGACTCGGAGCGGGTGTGTGACTTGGGGCAGCGTGATCGATTGGCGGTGCAAGGGATCTCTCTTCGACGGAATTGATGGAGAGAACAGAAAGAAGAGATAAGAGCACATGAGGATAAGGAAATACAGATGCTAGGGAGGAAAGAGGTGATGTCTCATGGGCCGTTTGCTTCTTGCGCACGCATATCTTTGTCCCGCTCCACGGGATGACTGGCGTGCATACAGTCTAAGTAGATTTCCCCTAAAAAATATATCTAGGACCTACATCAATCTCACTCCTAAATAGTACTTCCTCCGTCTCAAAATAAGTGACTCAACTTTGTACTAACTTTGCACTAGAGTTAGTACAAAGTTAAGTCACTTATTATTTTGGGACGGAGGAAGTAAGAAATTCTAGACATGAACGAAGTGTTCAAATATATTGACCGCACTCTCCATCAATTCACCGTATAAATACCTTTATATGCAAACATACAGCTGAAATAACATTGTCACTGCATTCCCCGTCCTTCCATCCATCCTACCGAAGCAAAGCTTGGCTTTCGAATACGACGGACGGACACCGACTACTTGCGTCGACCGGGTAATCGGGTAATCTTACATCTACGTACAACACGCACCCATTATTTGCTTTAGCAGATGGGCGGCGACGACGTCTCGCGCCTAATTTCGGGCGAGAAGTTTACACGAACGTAAAAGACGATAATCAGGTAAATTCCCCCATTTTCACGGTTGCTTCCTAGCTTTATGGAAGCTGTCTGCTCTGCTCACGTGTTGCACTACTGCTGCAACGTAGGAGTTGTTCCTCCCCGTTCAGTTTCAGTAGCTAACGACGATAATGAGGCCAATAGCGGTGACGATGATCGTCGACGGCACGCCGAAACGAAGGTGGCTCCAGAAGGTGAGGTTGTAGCCATGGAACTGCGCTCGCCGCGCCTGCTCACAGACGATCAGGTTCGCTGCTGAGCCCAGAAGGGTGAGGTTGCCCGCCACCGTACTGACCCAAGCTAATATGAGCCAGGCTTTCTTCTCTGAAGCCGGTGAGATCGCACCAGCGGATGCTGCCACTCTTGTGCCCAGCAGCAGCACTGCAAACAAAGATGATTCCAAGATAACATGTTTAGTGCACCTGGTTATCCCAAGATCACAAGATTTTTCTCAAGTCTAACAACAAATTATCTGCATTAAATTGTACTCCCTCCGTTCACTTTTGTAAGTCGTTTAAGACAGTTGAAATTGAACTGTTTTAGATGTTGTCTTAAATATCTAAAAGATCTTACAAAAGTGAACGAAGGGAGTATGAGAGATTCAAGGATAAACTACTTGCATTGACTGAGGCAACATTGGGAAAGAAAAAAGAGTTACCGGTTGGAACATTTGAGGCAACATTTGAAAGAACAAGAATCACAACGGCAAGAAGCGCAATTCCTTTGGGGCTATCGATCCTCGCGTGCGGCTCCACCAGCTCCCAGAGCGCGTTGGGTATGCCAGTTCTGTTGAACCCATCCACCGTTATGAACATACCGCAGAAGAAGATCAACAACGAGTAGGATACCTGCATGCAAATCATGAAATTATGATCCGAATGAGCTGCATGTTCACAGGCAGATCCATACATGATTGAGAATTTTGAAAAACCGTGAGATTTTCAGAAGACAGCTATACTACCTTCTCTAGGCATGCTTGTGCGTCGGTGAAATCGAGCGCCAGGAGGACGAGGGCGGCGGTGATGGCGGTCCAGGACATGTTGAGGCCCATGAGGAGCGAGACGAGCATCCCGAGCGTCGTGAGGTACACGGCGGTCTTCCACAAGAGCACCTTCCACTTCTTCTGCTTGACCACTTCCTCCTCGTGCGGCTTCTCTTTCTCGTCGCCGTCGAAGGTCTGCTCGGGCGCGTCCTCGATGATCACGCTGCGCTGGCGGCTGGTCGTCCTGGTCACCTTCCGGGGGCCTTCGTCGCGCCGGTCGCACACCGTGGACACCTCCACCATCTCCTGCGACACGCTGGACGCGCGCACCGACCTGATGGCGACCTGGATGTCGCGGTCGCCCTCGGAGTTGTAGCTCTTGCTCCGGAGGGTGTCGGTGCCCCTGCTCATGCTGTCGCTCCTGCGGATCGGCTCGTTCATGTAGTCGGCGTCGCCGTTTACTGAGTTGGCGCGCGACATCCTCGCGGGCGTGAACCGGTGCGAGGTGACCTCGTCGTCGGCCACAACGACGTCCTGCCCCCCGGCTGACTCTTGGTCCCGCTCCTTGTCCACGGAGAGGTGCTTCCAGAAGTAACAGAGCAGGATGCATGTGTTGGTGATGACTCCGACGATCATGGCCGGGAAGATGCCGAAGAGGAAGGAGCCGAAAGAGATGCCGCTGGTGACGGCGATGACGAGGTTCTGCGGGTTGCCGATGGGCGTGGCGGAGGAGCCGATGTTGGAGCTGGAGGCGAGGGCGAGGAGGAAGGGCTGCGGGGGCAGGTTGTTCTGCCTGGCCACCTTGAGGATGAACTCGGTGAGCACGACGCAGGTGGTGTCGTTGGTGAAGAGCGCGCTGGCGACGGCGGAGACTAGGCAGACGCGGAAGAGGAGGTCCTTGCTGCCGCGGCTCTTCCAGGAGAGCATGCTGCCGAGGTACTGGAACATGTCGGCGCGCTCGAGGAAGATGCTGACGACCATGGTGCCGAAGAGGAGGCCGAGGATGGGGAGGTCGATGGCGGCGTAGGCCTGCTCGGGCGTCATGACGCGGAAGAGAACCATGAGCATGGCCCCCAGCAGAGACCCCGCCGTCCGGCCCACCGGCATGAACGGCACGGACGGAAAGACGGCCAGCACCCAAAAGATGGTGAAGGCCACGCATCCCAGCACCACCTTGGGCGTGCTCTCAAGCACCATCTCCGATACTCCAATCTAGCAAGATCCCCCGATTGACACTTGTTGTGGAGAAGAAAGAAATTCAGCCGATAGAGATTAATGCCAGTCGGTTTCCGTTCAGAACCAGTAGTAGACTAGATCCTGCGGAATCGGTGCAAAGAAACAGAAACTGCATGTTAATAGTGTAAGACAGTCCCCAAAACAAAACGAATGGCTACAAGTTGCGCTAATGTGTGCAAAAGACACAGCGAGGCCAATCATGAATGGAAGAATATATAAATCTCGCAACTACGGTACTGAAATCACTCGAACTGTTCGTCAGTTGCACAGCGCCTAAGGTGATCAGCGGCACGACGGGAAAACTGGTAAACCGAGGTTTGATCGGCCGTGCCTGCGGTCTACTGTAGATAGCTAGCAGCATGCATCGGTTTAGAGGATCAGCACGGAGGTCAGTCAACATGGCCGAAAATAGGCAGCGTCTAGCTAGGTGCCACCGCCCACTGGCATAACGGCGCGCGGCTGGCGAATGGGCGCAACCACCCGGTCAAGCTAGAGTTTCGCACGACGGCGGCGGTGAGGTGAGGGGTTTACACGTACCGGCCGGGAGAGTGGCAAAGCGGCAAAAGGGTTTCAGCAAGCCGCCGCAGTCGCTACTGGGATTCCACGGGGGGTTGGAGAGCCTGAGTAGGAGTAGGAGTAGGGACCTAGCGACTGACGAGTGGCAGAGAGGTCGCGACGTGTTATCTCCTCGTGGTTGGGACCGAGTGCCTAGGATCGGGCTATTTAACACGGGCGGTGTTATCCTGTACGTCTTCGGGCTCTCTACGGCTAACCGGAGCGCCGGGCGGTCTTTGGTTTGGGCAAGAGCAAAGTTTAGTATTTATAGCAAAGCAGCTGACTACATAAGACTGTTAGTATCTCTACAAAAGGCTGTTATTTCATAAAAGTTTAGTAATACTCCCTCATTTCCTAAATATAAGTCTTTGGAGGGATTTCACTATGGACCACATACGAAGCAAAATAAGTGAATGTACATTTTAAAATGCATCTATATACATCTGTATGTGGTCCATAGTGAAATCCCTATAAAAACTTATATTTTGGAACGGAGGGAGTATTATTTATTCATCATGCCGCAGGGTTGGATATAAGATTTACTCTTAGTATAGTAAAAAAATTTCATTTACCCCTTTTACCCCCTCACATTGCTCATTCCTATCAACGAGCACGTGCAGATGCTGGTTGTTCCATGAGAGTTCACTCATTTTTCTTGCTTTTTTCACGTAGGCAAAAATGTTATGTAAATAGCTTTATAGCTAACTATCGTACTTGCTTTAACTGATACGTTCACTGTACATCTCGCACATGCTTCAGTTTGACTAGCAGTTTGACTAGGCCGAACTTACCAGAGATTTGCCACATGGTTTCCTTTGGCCTACGGGAACTATCACAATCCCTTTTAGTTATAGAATTTGCTTTCATACCCTTTGTTTCACCAACTAGTAATTTTTTTTCATAACAATTTACAATAATTTTGGCGCAACACTCAAGCAGCATTGGTCCCGACGAAGACATACTCCCTTCCGTGGGTTTACAAGTTCAGACATATCTTGAGACATACTTTGACCATCACTAACAAAATACCAATTGTTCTAGTATTTTTTGTTAATTATAGTCATAAAATTGTGCCATTGAATCATGTAGTACAAAATAAAAATGGTATATTTATGGCGCATATATTGTTGGTGTAATTGATGATGTAAACAAATATGTGCAGCTATGAGGTGCATACGATGACTTCATAAACCTAAAAAATTGTTGCACCAGTCTTTATGATATGCTCAGAAGGATAGGGTATATTTATAGGGATGAACGTTTGTGCGATTAGATTTATGGCGTATGACTTGTACTACATTTTTGTGGTCTACCATTCCAAGCAGGAACACCATGCACGAAGCAAGAAAGGGCGCAATGGCACAAACGTGATTACCAACTGGATTTCTTAGAGTTCGGTGATCACCATGGAAGCGAATTCCCGGCCTAACAAACAACAATGGTCCATAGTACGGATGTATATCTCCATGTTGTTTTAAATACATTTTTTCCCTATTTGTTGGAAACAAATGAATATTTCTAAATTAGCAATTCCCAAGTCGATACAAATATATTGTGAAGTCTTGATAGCAAATATTATCTCCATCCCAAATTTAGTGATAGATATATTCATTTTTAGCAAAATCTAAGATAAGCAATTCGGAGCAGAGGGAGTATATCTTTACGTAGTGGTGCCCGATTTCCTTTATAGTATATCTCAAATGGCGAATCCATAAACTAAATTTTCTTCGTATGAAGCGCCTACACAGGCGTGTTTGCATTGGGCATGGCCTTATGAATCTGCCCGGGCAGAAGCTATCGTTGTGTGGCAACAACGGAGAGATGAGCAAAGAAGACAAGTAAACTACTCCGATCCATGCTAGGGAAACACATAGATCGATCAAGCTCACGCGCGTGCGTGGATGAGGACCGGGCATCACATTCACATGGTCACCCTCCAGTCAAGCCTGATAGGTGGGTCTCCTATAAACTGGCCGCTACGAGTATACCGTCGGCGTCACTTGAAAACAGGTCAAAAGACGCAAGCGCCCCGTAGAAACCTGCGCCCGACCACGGCCACTCGCTCATGGAGGTGACAGCCGGGCTAACATCCATTTTTGCACTTACGCCGGCCGTGGGGACTGGCTGTCCTATACTTGCTCGAGAAAAGTTTTTTTGGGCCCTCAGGAAACTCCAAAAGAGGCTGGCTGGCAGCTAATCAAGACGCGATCTTGACTGGTGAGACGTGACACGGCTACGGATGAGAGTCGGGTCGAGTCGACCTGACCCCGCGAGAGGAGAGGCTTTCGGACGTACGGAGCGAGCGAAGCGACGGGAGAGGTGTGCGGTGCTTGTTGCCGTGGAGAGGGACCGATAGAGGGAGCAACGTCTGCACGTCCCTGTTTTGTTTTGGCCTCGGCCCAGTGTGACCTCCCCATCATATCGGTGTGAGATTGAGTCATGGAGCTTGCGGCCCCGTGCAACCAAGTACTAGTATGTGCTTGGGCAGGCAGATTCAATTAATTAACCGCTAGAGGAAGGTGGATCGTGTGGATTATTGCCGGCCACGTTTGCCAAGCGGTGAATTTCATCTTTCTTTCTTTTTTCGCGGGG
>LR738709.1:298411446-298550908 GCA_902687465.1 Secale cereale
GGGGGAACGGAGAATTTCATCCCGCACAAAAAGATAATTCCATAGCTTATTGGTATATAGTACTCCTATATGCAGCAGGATCTGGATACTTTATTGAACTACCCCTTTAAAAGTTAACAACACAGGTACGAACTCTGACGAGAGTGTCGTTTCTTGGGACCAAGACCAAATCTGGGCACATGCATCAGCATAAGGCTGGTTACAATGGGCAGGAACATAAGTAGTAATATACACACTTATCCAGACTATATTATTATCTTCATAGTTGGTAGGAACATGTAGGTAGTGTCATACAACGGTGCATTTATTAGCTTATAGACCCATTGTTTCTTGAAGAGTGTGTGATGTTTCGGTAACTTAGCTAGTTATCACAAGCACCTCACTCTTCATTAAATATGTGTCACATAAGCAACGTTGTATTGAAATATGTGATGTTACTCCTAAGTTCCACCCATTGTGACCAGCCTAAGAGCATGCTTAATAATACAGCCAACAATCGGTTATAAGGAGTTGCTATGTCATCTATAACCAACATTGCACTTACACCGGCTACTAACCAAGAGCCCGCTTCTCTTCTCTCTCCTTCAACTCTTTCAAAATATAATATTTAAAGGCTTACAGTCCGTCCACGTCATCCTATTGTACTTGCTCTAATGGTTGTGTGGTATATGGATGCATCATCGTTTATCTTTAAATTAAACTCAACAACTCTTGTTAAACCAAGTCACCCATCTGCATGCATGCTAGGCCAAGTCAGTCACGTGAATTGTACTCGTACGGTATAGAAAAATCACGACTAATTTTGCGCGAAACATGCAAATTGTTCACGAAGCACCTACGAACACACACACACATAGACCGAGAACTTACATTGCCAGGCGCCAGAGCAGTTGAATCGACACACGCATGCGTAAGCGCCTGCCGGCCGATTATTTCCTCTCGCCGCGCGGCCTAAAGATCAGGCTAGGGAAAGGATCAATGGCTTGTACAAAGGGATGCGAGGAAGGATTTGAGCTATTGTGATCTGGAGCTCTTCTTGGCCATGCACTGCCGTGCTAGCTAGGTGGAGAGGTGGTACGTGTGATGGGAGAGTGAGCGCGTATAAATAGGCCGCTAAGAGCCACGCGGGCACTGCGTAAAAGCATAAGCGGTACTTCCTCCGTTCCATAATGTAGTGCCTATAAATTTTTTGAGAAGTCAAACTTGGCAAATTTTGACCAAGTTTGTAGACAAAAGTATTTATATCTACAATAGCAAAAATATATAATGTGAAACTACATCTTATGATGAATCTAGTGATATATGTTTCGCACTCTAGATGTAAATATTTTTCTCCATAAACTTGGTCAAAGATTGTGAGGTTTGACTTTTCAAAAATTTATAGGCACTACATTATGGAACGGAGGGAGTATGTCTTAAACTGTCCTCAAATATTTAGATGGACGGAGCGGTTAAAATGAACCGACCCCTGGCCGTTTCAAACTGGTCTCAAACATTCGTGGTTTTTAGTGCCTTTCATATTCAATTCAAATGTAGGACGGATATGAGATTGTTCGGGTGCGTTCGTCATGTCAGCCCAGCCCATCGCCGACCTTATTCGGTCCGCACAAGAATACTAATCCGGAAATCCTACACACACTTCGCTTGCTCACGCTCCGTCTCTTCTCTTCCCCATCTTGAATACGATCCAATCCAATCTCCGACGAGCAGCTCCGAAAGCCGCTCCGACAATTCCCTCGATAAGACGATGACGATGACGAGTTGGCATTACTATGGAGCGGCCGCGGGTGGACACGAGGGCAGTTCTGGATCTGGTCCGTCACCGCTCCCCCGCCGGCGCAGCGCCAACGTCGGAGCTGGCCCCTCCCAGCACGAGCGCAACTCCGAGTGGGCTGCTCAATGTGTGTCGCCCCCTCCGTCGTCCACGTCCCTTGGTGTCCTATGCTTGCCAACGACAGAGGTGGGTTCTAGGGCTCGCTTTGATGGAGCAGCAGCCGCACCCGCCGAAATCGGGGGTGCACGCCGCCTGCCGCGAGAGGCAGCTATCAAGGGAGAGGGAGGCGTACCAGCAGTCCGCTCACCACCGCAATGGGTTGTCAGCGGTACCCGACGAGGAGGAGTGGCTTCTCGCGTGTGTCTACCATGGAGGAGGGGGACACTCGCCGGCTACGAAGGAAGAACGCGAACGCACTATGGCACCATTGAGCAGTTCGAGCACGAGGCAGCGGAGGAGACGGCGAAGGTGGCCAAGCTCAAGGAGAAGCGGGATCAGATTGTCCAGCGGATGAAGGGCTTCATTGCCATCTCTAATTCCTCCTCCGACGGCTCCTACTACAATGACCCATCTCTTGCCACTGATGCCAACCCGGACGCCTACAACAACGTCAGTGGCCGGAAGGGAAAAGGGCCGGCGAGGAAGTGGTGAAGCTCCGCCGTCTCTGTCTTTAATTTCAAGTTTTTAGTAATCTAGTTTAAACTTGTCCGTCGTTCATGTGGATTATGTGAACTTTGGCGATCTAAGTTATTCTTTGGTGACCGGAATGTGCATTTCTACGTCTATTTCTATATCCGTTTGATGATCTTCATAGTTTTATTTCTGTTGCATGTTTTAATATAAATATGAGATATCGAATATGAGATATTCAGATGTGAATGATAGGATTTTAAAATGCTCAGTCAGTGCAATGCGTTCGAGGAACCGGATTTGGTGAGCCGCGCGTGTAGATGCTCTAAGGCTTTCTTGGTCTGGTGCTTCCTCTTAATTTTCTTTTGTACTCTTCCAACGTGTGACTGAGCCTTTGACACAGCACTGGCCGTCCCTAGTAGCAGCACATACCTACATCCACAAACCGTTAAATTGCTTGACAAGGAAAGATCAACGCAATACAAGGGTTTTCACTCGATTGGCAGTTTGGCAAGATCGAAGATGGAGTGGGTGGCCCCATTCAGCCTCAGTCCAGCAAGCACAATGCGCGGTGCGTCGCTCTACCGGTGGTCACTGCCAGGGCACCCAAAATTTGTGGGCATGGTCGGTTCTCGTAGCAATTTTTGCTTGCGTGGCATGTTTGATTTAGTTAGGCCAACTTCAACGCAGACCCCCAAATGGTATAGCCGCGTCTGTTTGAACCCAAAAGAACAAACTAGGCAGTCCAACGCGTAACATGTAATGCCTATTACAAGTCCACGATCCGCAGAGTCGCAACTCCAAGGTGGGAAGGCCCGAGTATTCTCGGAATCCCGTGCTCAAGATACTCCGACTAAGGTAAGACTAATCCAGCAAATCCTCCCGGCGTGCCGACACCCTGATAGTAGCCGCGCGTATCTCGTCTCAGGCCACGACCGGATGGGAGATGCTACAGGTTTTTACCAGCCCTCGGGTTCCCCCAAGGTGGCCCTGCAGGACCCCCAGTTTGGACCAACACTCATGTGGAGCACTGGTCCGGGTTGTTGATTAAGAAGAGGGTTTATAACTCCCTATGCAAGTTTTAGTTGTTTAGGCAAATAGAACCAAAGTTGGGACTTGCTGGAAAAGACTTAGCGCTAAGCGGTTTATCGAGGGGGTCCCATAACCCCAACCGTGTGAGGAACGCAAAATCAAGAAACGTAACACCGGTTTATACGGTTCCTAGGGCGGCATGAGTGGAACAAAACACCGAGCAAGAGGCTCAGCCTTCCACCCATTATCAATATATAGATGATTTAGTTTAAGACTTTATATAGTGTGATATCCCAACAAATACTTCAACATGATGCAAGAATCTTCGAATCTTCGAATGCAACTAGCAATGCTATAAGAGGGGCTGAGCGAAGCCTACGTAGCCAAACAAAGGTTTGCATAGGTTGGGTGGTTAGACAGATTCATGGTTACAATAGGAGGCTGACAAACAAACATGGGCATCGAGGCAATAAGCTAAAGAGCGAGACTTCTAGCAATAGGCAAAGATAGTAATGATATCTGGGTCATGTCATCTTGCCTGTCGAGTCGTCGACGGAATCGTAAGACGGCTCCTCGTACTCAACCTCAGTAGTAACCTCGTTCTCGTTCTCGGGCTCGGCTTCCGGCTCTACTCAACACAAGAACACACGAGGCACGAAATCAAACAAGGTGCAATGCGCAAACTACATGATGCACGTATGATGCACTTAGGATGCACTGCAGATGCACTTAGGATGCATAACATGTCAAAGTAGGAAGCACACCAGAACAACACAAGAACAAGACAACATGCTCAAGAAAGTAGGATGCAAGACTAGTCTATTTAGGATGCAAAACACGGCAAAGTAGGAACCACATAGAAACAACATAAGAACAACAAGTTTAAATGAGGTCGGAAACTACTTAAGACAAATCCGGTAAGTCCTCATATGCATAGTTTGGAATTAGTTCAGATCTGAACAAACCTTAAGTTAAAGTTGTTAAACAGCAAGTTAACATGCAGCATGATAATCTACATGAAATTCTAGTCAAGTTTCATATAAAGTTTGTTTAATTCGGAGCTACGGTCTAAAAGATATGAGCAAAACAAGTTAAGCATGGCAACGGTGCAAGATGCACCCAAAAACCAAGCAAACATACTCCAAACATGTTAATAAGATGATATTATGATTCTACATGCAAAATCACACAAGTTTCATGTAGGGCACGCTCAAAACGGAGCAACGGACTAAAAGATACACTCGAAACAAGAAACAATGCAAAGCTGTAATTAACAGCCACATAGCAACTTTGGAGCAAGAAATATATACTCTACAACACTCAAACATGGTGACAAGAAGCATGAACATGAAGTAGACATATCCTACAGCAAACAACTCCATCGGAGCATCTCCATAGGAGGCATGGATCAATAGCAACAAGCTACAACAATTTGATCATGACACTAAAAACCTGACAGTAATATTTTATAGCAACTTGGGAGCAAGAATTAAATAAGCTACAACAACCCAAATGAGCAAGTGAGGACATGAATGGATAGACAACAACATATACAACAAGTAATGATCAATGTCCACCCCAAAACTAACATGGATTTGCCTAGGGCATCAAGCAAACATAGCATCAGGATATGACAGATTTCAGACTTAGTGAAATTTCACTAAATGTTAAAACAGTAACATTAGCATGGCATGTTTGCGAGCATGTTTAAGTCATCTTAAAGCATAACATGGAAAATGGTTTGCACCACAGCAAAGAACACATGATGGGGAATCTAAAATATATGAACATGCGACATGGGGGCAAACACATCAATAGCAATGAGCTCTTCAATTAGGCATCTCGTAACAAGTTACAAAACCTAACAGCCACATGCACTTTTGCAATAGAGATAAATATGGCAAAATGAACTCTAACATGCATGCTATAGCAACCAACATGTAGAGCATCTCATGATGAACATTTTGACACATCATTTGCTTCATTTGGATAAACATGCACCAAGTTATCACATCTCAAACATGGCATGAAAATAACAAGTAGCAGCAGTTTATATCAAGTAGCACTCTTGTCACGAAGATAAAGACATCTAGATGGACTCAAACAAGTATGACACAATGGAACAAAACGTAGTACACATCACCACGATCATTTTGACATATCATATGCACAAATCGGACATACACACAAAAAGATATCGCCTTGCAAAGATGCCACCAGACAACAAAATATCAGGGACTTTGAAGAAAACAAAAACAACCTCAGATCTGGATCGGGTCAACGCGGGTCGGGTCGGGTTTGCGGGTCGGAGCGGGTAGCGGATCGGGAGCCGTTAGGGTTCGAACCCGCGGCTCGATCTGGCGATCGGATCGGGCCTCGGGTGCTCGATGGGGACGGCGGCGGCGCCTGGCCCGGCGATGGAGGTGGCCGGCGGGGCTCGGCGGGGCACCGACGGCGAGGGCCCGGCGGGACGGCGGCTGTGCCCGCGAAGGAAGGCGGCGGGACGGCGAGCTGTGCACGGCCCGGCGGCGGGGAGCGAGGGGGCGGCGAGCTCGGAGGTTGGCGGCGGCGGATCCGCACCGGCGGCGACGGGGCGGCGGCCGGCGAGCTGCTGGCGGCAGGGTGGCGGCCGGAGGCGGCGGGGTCGCGGAAGAGGACGACGCGGGGGCGCGAAGGGGCGCGGCCCGGTTCGGCGGCAGCGGCGGGCCCGCGTCGGGCCTCGCGGGCCGGCGCGGTGGGACGGTGGCGGTGGACAGGTGTCGGGCTGCGATTGGTGCGGCCGTCGGCTGGACGCGTCCGGCGGCGGTCGGACGTGTCCGGCGCGGCGGGGAGGAGTAGAACTAGGGTTTTTGGAGAAAAAATGACATGGGGGACGTTTTTATAGGCACAAGGAGCTAGGAGAGTCCAAATGGGGAGCGGTTTTCGGCTAGGCGATCACAATTCGACGACCGAGATGATGGGAAGGGTTGTGCTGGGTTGGTGGGCTGTTGTGGAGGGGTTCTTGGGCCTCAAAGAAGAGGTTCTTTTAGCCCACTAGGTTAACCGTTGGAGTACCAAACGAACTCTAAACGCGACGAAACTTGACAGGCAGCCTACACGTACCAAAACAACATCGCACGACAAGTCTCACGCCCTTCCGGAAACGTTACACGGCCACACACGAAAGAAGGACTCGGGGATGCCACGGGCACGTGTGAGAGCGTCGGAACTCGAAATGGACAACGGGAAGAGACGAGTGGGACCGGATGCAAGTGACAACACAATGCAATGCAATGCACATGACAACATGACATGGATGAAATGCACACACGCACACGACAAAACGAAGAACCCGAAAAGAAAGAAGAACCCGAAAAGGAATTGATGAAGCCAAAGTTTATATATTGCCATATTGGGAAAGTGTTACATCTGGGGCATTACAAACTCTCCTCTACCACGAAAAGATCTCGTCCTGAGATCTAGGACTGGAAGAAGGAAGGGTACTCGGAACGAAGGTGATCTTCTCGTTCCCACGTAGCTTCTCGGTCGGTATGGTGTGACCACTTAACTTTCAAGAACTGATTGACTTGTTGCGGGTCTTGCGCTCGGTTTCTTCGAGAATAGCAACGGGGTGCTCTCGGTAAGACAAGTCTTGTTGAAGATCAATCTCCTCAAATGGAATGGTGCGTTTAGGTGTCTTGAAGCACTTGCGGAGTTGAGACACGTGAAACACATCATGAACATTAGCGAAGTTGGAAGGGAGCTCAAGTTGATAGGCTAGATCGCCTCTTTTGCCAAGGATCTTGAAAGGGCCCACGTATCTAGGAGCAAGCTTTCCTTTGATACCGAATCTTTGGGTGCCTTTCATAGGAGAAACACGGAGATAGACATGATCACCAATGTTGAAGGCCAAATCACGATGCTTGCCGTCATAGTAGCTCTTCTGACGCGACTGAGCGGCCTTGAGATTCTCACGTATGACTTTGCACATTTCTTCGGCTTCTGAGATCAAGTCATTGCCAGGAAGTTGACGTTCACCAGTCTCGGACCAGTTGAGAGGAGTACGACACTTTCTGCCATAGAGGATTTCAAACGGAGCTTTGCCGGCACTTGCTTGGAAGTTGCTGTTGTAAGAGAACTCGGCAAATGGAAGACAATCTTCCCACTTCATGCCAAAAGATATGACACAAGCTCTGAGCATGTCTTCGAGGATCTGGTTCACTCTTTCGACTTGACCACTAGTCTGAGGGTGAAACGCAGTGCTGAAACGGATCTTAGTGTTGGAAATATGCCCGAGAGGCAATAATAAATTGGTTATTATTATATTTCCTTGTTCATGATAATTGTTTATTATCCATGCTAGAATTGTATTGATAGGAAACTCAGATACATGTGTGGATACATAGACAAACACCATGTCCCTAGTAAGCCTCTAGTTGACTAGCTCGTTGATGAACAGATGGTCACGGTTTCTTGTCCATGGACATTGGATGTCGTTGATAACAGGATCACATCATTAGGAGAATGATGTGATGGACCAGACCCAATCCTAACCCTAGCACATATCGTGTAGTTCGTACGCTAAAGCTTTTCTAAATGTCAAGTATCTTTTCCTTGGACCATGAGATTGTGCAACTCCCGGATACCATAGGAATGCTTTGGGTGTACCAAACATCACAACGTAACTGGGTGGCTATAAAGGTGCACTACAGGTATCTCCGAAAGTGTCTGTTGGGTTGGCACGAATCAAGACTGGGATTTGTCACTCCTTGTGACGGAGAGGTATCTCTAGGACCACTCGGTAGGACATCATCATAATGTGCACAATGTGATCAAGGAGTTGATCACGGGATGATGTATTACGGAATGAGTAAAGAGACTTCCGGTAACGAGATTGAACAAGGTATCGGGATACCGACGATCGAATCTCGGGCAAGTACTGTACCGATAGACAAAGGGAATTGTCTACGGGATTGATTGAATCCTTGACATCGTGGTTCAACCGATGAGATCATCATGGAGAATGTGGGAGCCAACATGGGTATCCAGATCCCGCTGTTGGTTATTGACCGGAGAGTTATCTCGGCCATGTCTGCATGACTCCCGAGCCCGTAGGGTCTACACACTTAAGGTTCGATGACGCTAGGGTTATAGGGAAAGTATGTACATGGTTACCGAATGTCGTTCGGAGTCTCGTATGAGATCCCGGACGTCACGAGGAGTTCCGGAATGGTCCGGAGGTAAAGATTCATATATGGGAAGTCCTGTTTTGGTCACCGGAAAAAGTTTCGGGCGCTATGGGTAGCGTACCGGGACCACCGGGAGGGTCCCGGGGGTCCACCGGGTGGGGCCACCGGCCCCAGAGGGCTGCGTGGGCCAAGTGTGGGAGGGGACCAGCCCTATGTGGGCTGGTGCGCCCCCCCACCAGGGCCCAAGGCGCATCATAGAGGGGAAGGGGGCAAACCCTAGGGCAGATGGGCCCTAGGGCCCAATCTGGTGCGCCCCCCTCTCCCTCTCCCCCTCTGGCCGCCACACTTAGATGGGATCTGGGGTGGCCGCACCCCTAGGGGAGGGAAACCCTAAAGGGGGCGCAGCCCCTCTCTTCCCCCTATATATATGTGAGGTTTGGGGCTGCCCATAACATGGTTTTGACCTCTCTCGCTTGGCGCAGCCCTACCTCTCTCCCTCCTCGTCTCTCGCAGTGCTTGGCGAAGCCCTGCTGGAGTCCCGCGCTCCTCCACCACCACCATGCCGTCATGCTGCTGCTGGATGGAGTCTTCCCCAACCTCCCCCTCTCCCCTTGCTGGATCAAGGCGTGGGAGACGTCATCGGGCTGCATGTGTGTTGAACGCGGAGGCGCCGTTGTTCGGCGCTTAGATCGAAATCAACCGCGATCTGAATCGCATCGAGTACGACTCCTTCATCCGCGATCTTGCAACGCTTCCAGATCGCGATCTACAAGGGTATGTAGATGCACTCCCCTCCCCTCGTTGCTAGATTACTCCATAGATAGATCTTGGTGATGCGTAGGAATTTTTTTGATTTTCTGCTACAATCCCCAACACTTAGTGCCCATGGCTTTCTGAAAGGAGTCCCAGAATTTGGATGTGAACAAACTTCCACGGTCTGAGGAGATTACTTGAGGAATGCCATGTAACGACACAATTCTGGAAGTGTACAACTCTGCCAGCTGAGCTGCATTGATGGATTCTTTGACTGGAAGGAAGTAAGCTACTTTGGTTAGCTTGTCAATGACAACAAAGATAGAATCATTCCACTTCTTGGACTTGGGAAACCCAGTGAAGAAATCCATTTCAATGTGGTCGAATTTCCACTCGGGAATAGGGAGGGGTTGGAGAAGACCGGCTGGACGTTGATGCTCTGCCTTCACTCTTCTGTAGACATCACATTCATTCACGAATTGGGCAATCTCCCTTTTCATGTGAGTCCACCAGTAAGATTGCTTGAGGTCTTGGTACATCTTGGAACTTCCAGGATGAATCGAGAGGAAGGAGTCATGTGCTTCGTTCATTATGAGCTTCCAGAGATTACCCTTGGGAACCACAAGTCTGTCCTCAAAGAACAAGGTGTCTTTCTCATCAATGCGATAGCACTTGTATTTGGGAGTACCCTTTGCAATACCATGTTTCACTTTCTGCACCATAGCATCACTGAGTTGGGCCTCACGGATCTGATCTTCCAAGGTAGGAGCAACTTGAAGATTTGCAAGAAAGCCTGTGACGCCCGAAGACCGATGTCCAGAAGACTTCCATATTCCGGGTTCTCCCGTGTGTTTCTTTTGTGCTTGTGTTATTTATTTTGCATTGCATCATGTCATCATGCCATCATGACTTTATTTCTGCATCTCACTTAAATAAATTGTGTGGATCTTCGATCCATTTAAATCGAGGGAAGAGTGACTTCTCTTTATAACATATCCTCTCAATATTATTAGGGAGCTATATTATAAAATATTCCATTTGTTTGGAATTAACCCAACACACTTGCATAATTTTCCCCATGCCTTTTCTACTTCAGGTTTCACCGCCAAAACCTTGCCAAGTAATTCTTTTCCGTTGTATCGAGGTTCCTCCAAAAATTCGAACATTTTTGGTCACTTCCTAAACCTTGTCCTAGTTCAAACCATTTGAATTAAATTCAAATGAGTTCGAATTTATCTCTGCATTCTTGCCTCTTCTATTTTTTCGTGGACCGTGGACATTTTTGCGAGTCCCGAGAAATAACCTCATGCCCTAAGCCTATTCCTAACACCTCCCTTCTTTTCTTTCTTCTTGTTGTTTTTTTGTTTTAATTTGGAAAACAACAAAAGGGAAAGGGCCCTTGCGCTGCTTTAGGGCCTCCCAGCCGCCGGCCAGGCGCCCCACCAGCTCCTTCCGTGGCCCAGACTGGCCCATTCTTTCCCCACCTAGGCCTCATGGCCCAGCTGCACCAAAACCCTAGCCCGAGCCAGCGACATCTCCCCCGACCCCTCGCTCCTCCCTCGACCCCCCAGCCCGCCGCACCTCTCCTCTCGCCCGATCCCCAGCCTCGCTCCCGATCCCCTCGCTCTCCCCTCGACCTCCCTCTCGTCCCCACTCCTCCTCCATCGCCCCGCATCGCCAGGCCGAGCGCCGCCGCGCCATGGCCCCTGCGCCCTTCCCCTCCGTCTCTAGGCCGCAGTGGCGCGCCCCGTCCTCCACGTCGTCGCCGCGCCGGCCGGGGATGCGTTGCCAGCGCCGCAGCGCCGCGCCCCTCCGTCGCCTCGCACGCCGCGCAGGCCCTTGCTCCTATCGCCACCTGGAGCCCCAGCACCGCAGCGCCCCGCTCCCTCCTCCTCAAGCTCGTCGCCCGAGCTCCTGCTCCCCTCCGCGGCCCGCTAGACTCCGAGCTCCTCTGCTCTGCTGCCATTTGCGCTTGCTGCTGCGACCCGACGTCGTGGTCGATCGCCAGAGTGTCCCTGCCGCCTCCCGCGTCTCCTCGTCAGCGCCCAGGCCCCGCCAAACTCGCTCCTGCTCCTGCTGGCCAACCCTACCCCAAGTTACTGCCGCGGCCGCCGTGTCCCAGCTCCTCCCCTACTTCTCCAGCTTCGTCCTAGGCCGGACAGCAGCACGTCCACCGTCGTCCAGAGCTGTCTGCAGGAGCTCCATTTGGTGCTTCATAGAGATGTCGCCAAGTTCCTCTACGCACAGACTCGCCAAGTGCCTCGACGACCAAGTGTACGACTACAGGGTTTCGACAAGTACCCCTTCGTTTAACAAGAACGACAAGTTCGGAGACCTCAAGTACCACGACGAACGTTTTGAAGCGCCAAGTACCGCGACGCCCAGAGCACTCGAAACCGTCAAGTACATCTACGAAACGAGAACGCCTACTTCCTCTACGAATCGCGAGAACGGCTACATAACGAGTACCTCTACGGAACGACTACTTCCTCTACGACCCGTGTACCACTACTTCCACTACGATCTCGAACCGCCCTGAAACGAACACTTCGAAGGTATAACCCCGAGACGATGCCGTGGATGAATGCTTGTGTTGTATGAGATGTTTCCCTTGTTTGCGTCGTGCCCGTTTTGTCTTTTGTCATGCTCCTCGGTTGCCTCATTGCCGACCCGTGGGAACCCAGTGACGGGATCACCCCACCTTTCTTCTTGCATGACACGCTCTCCGCCATCTTTTCTTTTGCACCGGTCTCTCAACGAGTTACCGGAGTCGAGATGTTGCCGTTGCATCACTTTCGGATCGTTGCCGTGGCACCCTTTCCCTGCACCACGGTGACAATACTTCATATCTCTTCATGTTAACTTTACTAAAATTGCATAAAACTTGATCATGTCATCCGCATCATGTTAACAACCTTTGAATGTTCAATTGTTGTTGCTTTAATAATTGCTAAATTGGTCATGTGGGGTTTTTCGGATTTGTTGTTGTTATTTTCCGGCCTCATTTAAATTGCCTAGATAGGTAGTTTACTTTTGATTCACCTCTTGCCATGTTAACAAACATTTAATCTTGTCATGTAAATAAACGAGAGTCAATTGAATAATTAAAATGTGGTGTTTCGTCAATATGCAACTCGTTGCATATTGAGCTCCACTTAACTTGTAGTACTTGTTTGTGCACTTTGCCATGCCATGCATATTTAAACCGGACATGCATCATACTTGTTTGTGCATCATGCCATGGTTATGATATGTGTGTTTACAGTGTTGTTTGCTTCTTTCCAGTTGCTTCTCTTGTTAGCTTCGGTTCCGTTCCGGAGTTGTGAGGCTTCTTCTTCGTCTACTTATTGGATCCGTTCTTCTTCCTTGTGGAATCCCAGGCAAGATGATCATACCCTTGGATACCTTTACTACCATTGCCATGCTTAGTTGTCTCGATGCTATCGTTACATGTCGCGCTACCCATCTTTTATGTCAGCCTCTCCTTGTTGCCATGAAACCCCTAACCTTTTGAAACCTTACTAGCAAAACCACTGTTTGGCTATGTTACCCGCTTGCTCAGCCCCTCTTATAGCGTTGTTAGTTGCAGGTGAAGATGAAGTTCGTTCCAGGAGGGAACTTGTTGTTGGAATATCACAATATCTATAATTATTATTAACACACCTATATACTGGGCATGGGTGGAAGGCTTGGCCTTTTGCTCGGTGTTTTGTTCCACTCATGCCACCTTAGGCGCCGATAAACCGGCATTATGTTCCTTGATTTTGCGTTCCTTACACGATGGGTGGATGGGGACCCCTTGACAGTTCGACTTTGAATAAAACTCCTCCAGCAAGGCCCAACATTGGTTTTTAATTTGCCTCATAATAACAACTTAATTAATTAATTAAAATTGCGTAGGGGGTCGCACCCTCGGGTTCTTAATTCTACATAATAGGGGGGCCAGTGCTGATGGTGTTGGTCCCAAACGGGGAGCCTGTGGGGCCACCACGGGGAAACTCGAGGTTTGGTTTTACCTGTAGCATCACCCATCCGGACGTGGCCTGAGACGAGATACGCGCGGCTACTATCAGGGTGTCGGCACGCCGGGAGGTCTTGCTGGACTTGTTTTACCATTGTCGAAATGTCTTGTGCACCGGGATGCCGAGCCTGATCGGATTTCCCTAAGATAAGGGGTGATGATATTATATTTATCACTTCAGCTAATCGTGAGAGCTTGTGATGGGCTAAGTTGGGACACCCTTGCAGGGTTATGATCTTTCGAAAGCCGTGCCCGCGGTTATGTGGCAGATTGGAATTTGTTAATGTCCGGTTGTAGAAAACTTGACAGAGGATCCGAAGTAAAACACACAACTGTGTGAGTAACCGTGACTGTCTCTTTTCACTTTGAGAAGAGAACACGGTGGGGTTATGTTTGACTCGTATGTAGTTTAGGATCTTTAGCGATCACTACTAGTTTGCGACCGTTTGCGTAGATGCTCATCTTATTCTTGTACTCGTAAGTTAGCCACCATATTATGCTTAGCCGCTGCTGCAACCTCACCACTTTACCTCTTCCTACCCATAAAGCTTTGCTAGTCTTGATACCCATGGATATGGGATTGCTGAGTCCTCGTGGCTCACAGATACTACAACTCCAGATGCAGGTTCAGCCGAGAATGATGCAGGAGATGGATCAGAACTTCTGGGAGTTCCACGAAGAGCGTGGCCGTATGCTTGTGACGTTTTCGACGATCAGTAGTGGTTTCTACTAGGGGCGATTCGGACCTGTGGCTTTATGTTTTTGGTATCTTTCTTTTGGATCTTCACCCGTGGTCGGGTTGTGATGGTTTGGATGATGTTATGCTTATGAAATGTATTGTGTGAAGTGGCGAGTGTAAGCCAACTATCTCCTTTTGCAATTTCATCCCTATTTTTACATGAGTCGTGCAAAGATACCAAACTTGAGATCATTCCAGAATGGGCTTATACCTTTAAGTTGTGCCTCGACACGTAGGAGGTATAGTCCCATCCTGGGCATTACAAGTTGGTATCAGAGCCTTCTCTGACCTAGAAGCCCCCACTGATTGATCGAATCGTTGACGGTTGAGTCTAGGCACACACTTGAAAATGTTTTGAGTCCTATATATATATATATATATATATATATATATATATATATATATATATATATATATCGGAGAGTAGGATTTCTTTTGCTCCTCATCTCTTTTCACTCTGGTGAGGACTCCTGACGATTACTTTTATCTCTTCTATTCTCAAAAATTCACCAATTTTTTTTTAGGATCACGCGAGTATTGTTTGGATTGTTCCGATGTCTTTGTGACGAGAACATTGTTCTCGATGCCTCCTGTCATTTAGGGGTTGTGGCAGTGTCCCGTGGAGTTGAGCTCCGAGGTGTTGTCGTCACAAATATATCGCAGCAATTCTGGAATACTTAAGACGGCCGACATCGAAAACTCTCCTATGCGGTTAGTGGCAAGATAACCCCGACATCACCCAGTACTGGGGAGGTAGTTCGGGAGTATTGCCATAGCTTGTATAGTAGATGCGTTTCGAAGGTCCGAGGTAAACGGTTTCCGGAAATAACTGGTTATGTGTTGAAGGATGGATACAGCTGGATGTAGGATTAGAGTTGAGTGCGCGGTGCTTCCCCTGTATCCCCAACACCTGATTGCATAACTGGAAACTATCGGAAATTAATAGGTGGGTTCATCTAGTAGTTCGTAGGCATTCTTCCAACGAATGCATGATATGAAGTTCGGGGTTCTACATTGAGTGAAGTGGTTTTATGGGCTTGTTCGGATCGGGAGTTGCATCTTAAAGGGTCCTTGGCTATGCTGATCCGGGGATTGCAAAACCCTTTTGTAACATGTTCCATAAGCTTTCAGCACGAATATGTCGAACGAAGCTTCTATCTTGTATTTGTTCTATCTGCTCCTTGTTGTTTTTATTTATCTTTTGTTCTCCCTAGTGGCTTCTTGACAAGCTGATGTACCTACGGAATTCATTCGTTCAATTCTCTGTTCGAATGATATTGTGAAGATTATGTTGCAACATATATATCCTTTGTTTTGTTTTGATTCTGGTATTCGAGTTGCTTCGATGTCAAATGTTGATTACATACCTTTCCTAATCGGTGTTCTCATATTTCTATGGGAGTGCTAATTCTTCTTGACCATCGAGATTTTCATGGTAATCCTTTTTCAACCGGCGTGCCTTCTCTTCAAGTTATTCCATACGGACGCCGTTGAGAAATATGACGATTTGTCTGTTTCATTCATCCCAAGTTGTCTTTGTTTTCCCCACCCTCCCACCCTTCTTTTCTCGGAGCCAGAATTCTTAGTCAAGTATCCATTTTATTCATGTGAGGTTTCTTCATTCATTTCCTTCAATGTTCTTATCCGGTGATTTATCGTGAAGATGCTCAAGAGCTTCAAGTTCATCATTCTTTTGTTTTCAAATTATGCTGGTGGATGTAATTCAAGATTTCGGTGTTGATCTTATCCTTTTCCTCATTTCACAATGCTTTCTTATTCCGGTGCACCAATTAATCATTCTCCTCTTGCTATTCATATCCGGAGTGCTGAAGATTCATAATTCCATTCTTAATCCGTTCAAGCTATTTTTTGAGGATTGTTATCTTATTCAATCCATTTAATTCAACCGGTGTAATATCTCTTAAGCAATCTTTTCAACGGTGATTTCTTTTGAGTGGGCCCTAACCCACAGGTCTTTTTCCAGGATCTTACCTGACTCTTCCAATTTTTCTGGAGTTATACTCAAATTCTTTCAAATTGTGACGTAAGTATGGATTCCATCAGTCATATGACTTTTCCAAGATCGCTTTCAAATTCTTGTTCATCATTGGTTCAACCTTTTAATTCTTCATTACGGAGGGCCTATACAATTCATGGTGGTGTATCTCATCGTCTTCTCAGATTTTGAAGAACGGAGAAGAGTTTCTCTTAAATCTTGGTCCGTTCTCTTGAAGATTCGTGGTTCTAGCTTCATGCCATCCTCATTCTTGTTTCGATTCTGCGGAATTCTTTTTATACCCGTCCGAAGCATTTCATGAATTCTTTTCTTTGTGATCCTCCGAAGGCCATCAATTCAGAATATTTCTTCGCTCTTAGTTTTCAACTTCGACCTCCAACTATTCTTCATTGATGTCTCTTCGTTCGTCTCCATATTTTACGGTGGTTCTTTCAAGATTACCCTTCTGTTGTTATCGTTTTAATTCATTTGTTCTTTTCACAATCCTACCGGTGGTTCGTTGAAGATTTACCCAAGTTTGTGCGAGATCTCTCTTTAATTCTTTGCAAGAAGAATAAGTAGTATGCCAAATCCTTTGGTTGTCATCAATTTAAATTGGTGAAGGAGATGCATGACATAATTCTTATTCTTATTCCTTCAAGGTGATTTAATTCTTTTGTCTGGAGCTTGTTCATCATATCATATTCTTGGTCCTAAGTTGTTCATCTTGTTTTCCGGAGCTTCAAGTTATTTCTATTATATCATTTCAAAGCTCCATCTAATTCATCGCAGGTCTTGAATCTTATTCTTTTCGTATTTCACTTCTCATGCTTTTGTTACCGGAGTTCTTCATGGTGGTTCATCATCAATTATTTCATCCTCGAAGTTTTCATCAAGATTCTTGTTGGAGCTCAAGCATTCTTCATCATGCATTCCAATTGCAATTCTTGCTCCCTTATTTGTTTGAGATGGTGGTATGCCATTCTTGACAATTCCTTCATGAATTATGATTCACGAGTTATCAAGAATGAGATATTTAAAACCATCTTTTTCCTTGTTCAGGAGACCTTTTCAACCATTCATTTTATTCGTTGGAGTTATCTTGGGTTATAATTCACCTAAAAGCTTTCCTTGAGAATTGTTGCTATTATGGTGCTTGTAAATGACCCAAATTCTTCATTTATCATTCCGACGAAATAAGTTTATCGTCTCCTTGTTGATCTCAATGCAATCTATATTTCCGTTAGTGGCTGGTTGTCACCTCATAATTTTGAGATGTTTTCCATAAGCCCACATCAAGCTTATTCGTTTTCGTTGTTGATTTTTCCAACAACTCCATTCAACCCTTCTTCGTAAGGAGGATTTTTCATATTCATTTGTCGGAGAAGTTGTCTTTTTCTTCTCCGTTCAATTCTTTCATGGATCTATATTCAATTCTTTCATTCCGGAGGCATTGTGATATTGCTCTCTTTGACCATCATCTTGTTTTCTTTTCAAGATCATATTCTTCCCTTGCTTGTCTATTTAACCGGAGTGGTGTGTCCTCTTTTCAAGTTCCCTCATCTTATCAAGCTTTTCCTCTCTTTTCAACCGGAGTGCTGTCTGAATCTTTCTTACCCCTTGTGCCATTCTTTTAATTGTTTCGGAAGCAATGTGTTGTTGATTTCATCAAGTATCATTCCATCTCCTCAAGCTCATGTTAATTCCTTCCATTTTCAGACGGAGTGCTGTCCAAATCATGTCATTCTTTTTCCTTGGCTATACCGTTGCAGTTTCATATTCTTTTGGTTCGTAAGCTCTTGTTTCATGTCTTTCAACCTACAAGGTTCTCGTAATGTTACTTGTTCCTCCTTTTACCGGAGTGCTCTTAACTTCGTTCATCTCTGTTGTATTCTTCTTTCATTTTGTTCAACCTCTCAGGTTCGTGGTTTCACTCGTCTGTCAAAGAAGCAACTTTGTTTACCTCTTCTTTTTCGTTTCTACCCGGTGCCATCTCTAGGATCTCGGGTCGAGATCCTCTGTTAGTGTGGGAGAGTTGTGACGCCCGAAGACCGACGTCCCAGAAGACTTCCATATTCCGGGTTCTCCCGTGTGTTTCTTTTGTGCTTGTGTTATTTATTTTGCATTGCATCATGTCATCATGCCATCATGACTTTATTTATGCATCTCACTTAAATAAATTGTGTGGATCTTCGATCCATTTAAATCGAGGGAAGAGTGAATTCTCTTTATAACATATCCTCTCAATATTATTAGGGAGCTATATTATAAAATATTCCATTTGTTTGGAATTAACCCAACACACTTGCATAATTTTCCCCATGCCTTTTCTACTTCAGGTTTCACCGCCAAAACCTTGCCAAGTAATTATTTTCCGTTGTATCGAGGTTCCTCCAAAAATTCGAACATTTTTGGTCACTTCCTAAACCTTGTCCTAGTTCAAACCATTTGAATTAAATTCAAATGAGTTCGAATTTATCTCTGCATTCTTGCCTCTTCTATTTTTTCGTGGACCGTGGACATTTTTGCGAGTCCCGAGAAATAACCTCATGCCCTAAGCCTATTCCTAACACCTCCCTTTCTTTTCTTTCTTCTTGTTGTTTTTTTGTTTTAATTTGGAAAACAACGGAAGGGGAAAGGGCCCTTGCGCTGCTTTAGGGCCTCCCAGCTGCTGGCCAGGCGCCCCACCAGCTCCTTCCCTGGCCCAGACCGGCCCATTCTTTCCCCACCTAGGCCTCTTGGCCCAGCTGCACCGAAACCCTAGCCTGAGCCAGGGACATCTCCCCCGACCCCTCGCTCCTCCCTCGACCCCCCAGCCCGCCGCACCTCTCCTCTCGCCCGATCCCCAGCCTCGCTCCCGATCCCCTCGCTCTCCCCTCGACCTCCCTCTCGTCCCCACTCCTCCTCCATCGCCCCGCATCGCCAGGCCGAGCGCCGCCGCGCCATGGCCCCTGCACCCTTCCCCTTCGTCTCCAGGCCGCAGCGGCGCGCCCCGACCTCCATGTCGTCGCCGCGCCGGCCGGGGATGCGTTGCCAGCGCCGCAGCACTGCGCCCCTCCGTCGCCTCGCACGCCGCGCAGGCCCTTGCTCCTATCGCCACCTGGAGCCCCAGCACCGCAGCGCCCCGCTCCCTCCTCCTCAAGCTCGTTGCCCGAGCTCCTGCTCCCCTCCGCGGCCCGCTGGACTCCGAGCTCCTCTGCTCTGCTGCCATTTGCGCTCGCTGCTGCGACCCGACGTCGCGGTCGATCGCCAGAGTGTCCCTGCCGCCTCCCGCGTCTCCTCGTCAGCGCCCAGGCCCCGCCGAACTCGCTCCTGCTCCTGCTGGCCAACCCTACCCCAAGTTACTGCCGCGGCCGCCGCGTCCCAGCTCCTCCCCTACTTCTCCGGCTTCGTCCTATGCCGGACAGCAGCACATCCACCGTCGTCCAGAGCTGTCTGCGGGAGCTCCATTTGGTGCTTCATAGAGATGTCGCCAAGTTCCTCTACGCACAGACTCGCCAAGTGCCTTGACGACCAAGTGTACGACTACAGGGTTTCGACAAGTACCCCTTCGTTTAACAAGAACGACAAGTTCGGAGACCTCAAGTACCACGACGAACGTTTTGAAGCGCCAAGTACCGAGACAAGGAGCACTCAAAACCGTCAAGTACATCTACGAAACGAGAACGCCTACTTCCTCTACGAATCGCGAGAACGGCTACATAACGAGTACCTCTACGGAACGACTACTTCCTCTACGACCCGTGTACCACTACTTCCACTACGATCTCGAACGGCCCCGAAACAAACGCTTCGAAGCTATAACCCCGAGACGATGCCGTGGATGAATGCTTGTGTTGTATGAGATGTTTCCCTTGTTTGCGTCGTGCCCGTTTCGTCTTTTTTCATGCTCCTCGGTTGCCTCGACGCCGACCCGTGGGAACCCAGTGACGGGATCACCCCACCTTTCTTCTTGCATGACACGCTCTCCGCCATCTTTTCTTTTGCACCGGTCTCTCAACGAGTTACCGGAACCGAGATGTTGCCGTTGCATCACTTTCGGATCATTGCCGTGGCACCCTTTCCCTGCACCACGGTGACAATACTTCATATCTCTTCATGTTAACTTTACTAAAATTGCATAAAACTTGATCATGTCATCCGCATCATGTTAACAACCTTTGAATGTTCAATTGTTGTTGCTTTAATAATTGCTAAATTGGTCATGTGGGGTTTTCCGGATTTGTTGTTGTTATTTTCCGGCCTCATTTAAATTTCCTAGATAGGTAGTTTACTTTTGATTCACCTCTTGCCATGTTAACAAACATTTAATCTTGTCTTGTAAATAAACGAGAGTCAATTAAATAATTAAAATGTGGTGTTTCGTCAATATGCAACTCGTTGCATATTGAGCTCCACTTAACTTGTAGTACTTGTTTGTGCACTTTGCCATGCCATGCATATTTAAACCGGACATGCATCATACTTGTTTGTGCATCATGCCATGGTTATGATATGTGTGTTTACAGTGTTGTTTGCTTCTTTCCGGTTGCTTCTCTTGTTAGCTTCGGTTCCGTTCCGGAGTTGTGAGGCTTCTTCTTCGTCTACTTATTGGATCCGTTCTTCTTCCTTGTGGAATCCCAGGCAAGATGATCATACCCTTGGATACCTTTACTACCATTGCCATGCTTAGTTGTCTCGATGCTATCGTTACATGTCGCGCTACCCATCTTTTATGTCAGCCTCTCCTTGTTGCCATGAAACCCCTAACCTTTTGAAACCTTCCTAGCAAAACCACTGTTTGGCTATGTTACCCGCTTGCTCAGCCCCTCTTATAGCGTTGTTAGTTGCAGGTGAAGATGAAGTTCGTTCCAGGAGGGAACTTGTTGTTGGAATATCACAATATCTATAATTATTATTAACACACCTATATACTGGGCATGGGTGGAAGGCTTGGCCTTTTGCTCGGTGTTTTGTTCCACTCATGCCACCTTAGGCGCCGATAAACCGGCATTATGTTCCTTGATTTTGCGTTCCTTACACGATGGGTGGATGGGGACCCCTTGACAGTTCGACTTTGAATAAAACTCCTCCAGCAAGGCCCAACATTGGTTTTTAATTTGCCTCATAATAACAACTTAATTAATTAATTAAAATTGCGTAGGGGGTCGCACCCTCGGGTTCTTAATTCTACATAACAGGGGGGCCAGTGCTGATGGTGTTGGTCCCAAACGGGGAGCCTGCGGGGCCACCACGGGGAAACTCGAGGTTTGGTTTTACCTGTAGCATCACCCATCCGGACGTGGCCTGAGACGAGATACGCGCGGCTACTATCAGGGTGTCGGCACGCCGGGAGGTCTTGCTGGACTTGTTTTACCATTGTCGAAATGTCTTGTGCACCGGGATGCCGAGCCTGATCGGATTTCCCTAAGATAAGGGGTGATGATATTATATTTATCACTTCAGCTAATCGTGAGAGCTTGTGATGGGCTAAGTTGGGACACCCCTGCAGGGTTATGATCTTTCGAAAGCCGTGCCCGCGGTTATGTGGCAGATTGGAATTTGTTAATGTCCGGTTGTAGAAAACTTGACAGAGGATCCGAAGTAAAACACACAACTGTGTGAGTAACCGTGACTGTCTCTTTTCTCTTTGAGAAGAGAACACGGTGGGGTTATGTTTGACTCGTATGTAGTTTAGGATCTTTAGCGATCACTACTAGTTTGCGACCGTTTGCGTAGATGCTCATCTTATTCTTGTACTCGTAAGTTAGCCACCATATTATGCTTAGCCGCTGCTGCAACCTCACCACTTTACCTCTTCCTACCCATAAAGCTTTGCTAGTCTTGATACCCATGGATATGGGATTGCTGAGTCCTCGTGGCTCACAGATACTACAACTCCAGATGCAGGTTCAGCCGAGAATGATGCAGGAGATGGATCAGAACTTCTGGGAGTTCCACGAAGAGCGTGGCCGTATGCTTGTGACGTTTTCGACGATCAGTAGTGGTTTCTACTAGGGGCGATTCGGACCTGTGGCTTTATGTTTTTGGTATCTTTCTTTTGGATCTTCACCCGTAGTCGGGTTGTGATGGTTTGGATGATGTTATGCTTATGAAATGTATTGTGTGAAGTGGCGAGTGTAAGCCAACTATCTCCTTTTGCAATTTCATCCCTATTTTTACATGAGTCGTGCAAAGATACCAAACTTGAGATCATTCCAGAATGGGCTTATACCTTTAAGTCGTGCCTCGACACGTAGGAGGTATAGTCCCATCCTGGGCATTACAAAGCCTTGCGGAACAACTTGAAGGTTGAGCTTCCTGAATGCTTCACAAAGCTCAGGCTGAAGCGGCTTGATAAGGAGACTGTTGCAATATGCCTTTCTGCTCAAGGCATCTGCAATGACATTGGCCTTGCGAGGTGTGTATTCGATGCTTGGATCATACTCTTGGATCATCTCAACCCAACGAGTCTGGCGAAGGTTCAGGTTCGGCTCTGTGAAGATGTACTTCAAGCTCTTGTGATCGATGAAGATGTCGACTTTTCTACCCAACAGAAGTTGTCTCCACATGATTAAGGCGTGTACCACAGCTGCTAGCTTGAGATCATGTGTGGGGTAGTTCTTTTCACTTGGCTTCAATTGACGAGAGGTGTATGCCACAATTTTCTTGTCTTGCATAGGCACACCACCAAGTCCTTGAAGAGAAGCATCACATAATACTTCATAGGGCTTGGACTCATCTGGAGGGGTAAGAACTGGAGAAGAGACAAGCTTTTCTTTGAGAGTTCTGAATGCCACATCACAATCCGGAGACCAGTTGTACTTGACATTCTTCTGCAGCAAGTCAGAGAGAGGCTTGGCACTCTTGGAGAAGTTCTCAACGAACCTTCTGCAATAGCTAGCAAGACCAAGAAAGCTTCGGAGTTGCTTGACGTTCTGAGGAGGTTCCCAGTTGACAATCGCTTCAACTTTCTCGGGGTTGACAGAAATACCCTCAGCAGAAATGATATGGCCAAGATATAAGACCTTATCGAGCCAGAATTCGCACTTGGAGAACTTGGCATAGAATTTATGTTCACGGAGTCTGTCGAGAACCAGACGGAGGTGCTTTTCGTGATCTTCTTCATTCTTGGAGAATACCAAGATGTCATCCATATACACAAGCACAAATTCGTTGGTGTAGGGGTTAAATATGTAGTGCATCATTCTCGAGAAGGTGGGTGGAGCATTAGCGAGTCCAAAAGACATGACTGTATATTCATAGGAGCCCTAGCTTGTTCTGAATGCTGTCTTGTGAATATCTTCATCAGGATACGGATCTGGTGATAACCCATCCGGAGATCGAGCTTTGAGAACACTTTTGCTCCTTTGAGCTGCTCGAACAATTCATTGATGTTGGGGAGCGGATACTTGTTCTTTATTGTCTTCTTGTTCAATGGCCGGTAATCAACGCAAAGGCGCTCCGTGCCATCCTTCTTCTTGACAAATAAGACACCACAACCCCAAGGAGAAGTGCTAGGCCTGATTAGACCCATATGCTCTTGCTCATCGAGTTGTTTCTTCAACTCCTTCAACTCATCAGGGGAGAGCTTGTACGGACGCCGACATGCTGGCTCAGTACCGGGCTCGAGTTCAATGACGAATTCAACTTGACGATGCGGAGGCATGGCTGGAAGCTCTTCAGGGAAAACATCTTCATATTCATTGACCACCTGAATTTGAGAGATGGCATTAATCTCGCCCTTGTCATTGAGAGAGAATAGCCTGATTGTGTTATCTCGAGAGGCGGAGATAATCACGTCTTCGTCGGAATGAGTAATCTTGACTTCCTTATTTGCACAATCAATGTGAGCATCATGCTGAGAAAGCCAATCCATCCCGAGAATAAGATCAATGTCGGAGTTGCCGAGAACAACCGGAGAAGCCAGAAAGTGGTAATCACCCATGCGAATAGATACATCCGGAGCATACACACTAGAATGCATTCGTCTCCCCGGAGAAATAACTGATAACTCCCTTGGCAAATTTTTGGTGACAACATTATGCTTGGTTGCAAAAGGACATGACATGAATGAAAGTGATGCACCAGAATCAAACAAGACCTTTGCAGGAATAGAGTTAACCGGAAGAATACCAATTATCACATCTGAAGAATTCTCTGCTTGAGCTGCATTCATCAGATTCACTCTTGCATGCTTGGGATTGTGCTTGACAATAGCAGTGCTGACAGGTGGAGGAGGCGGAAGGCGCCTTGGGTTGGGGCACTTGTTTGCATAATGACCCTTCTGAGTGCACTTGTTGAAAACCACTTCTGAGAGAGGACGGTGATAAGGAGCACTTGACTTGGAAGCTTGAAAATGATTCTTTGACTGATTGCTTGGGTTGGGTGGGTGGGAGAAAGCACGGCCACCAGAATTCTTGTTGTTGTTGTTGGGAGGTCGGATCACTGGAGGAGGTGGAAGCCAAAACTTCTGTTGCTTTGTGACCACTTGAGAAGAAGAGGAGGAGTGAACAACGTCTCTAATCCTCTTTTTGGATGCTTCCATCTTGAGCTGGGCTGTCTCTTGCTTAAGTGCCATGTTATAGAATTGATCAAACTCATCAGGCTCGAACAAGGTGAGAGCTAGTTGGAGTTCATCCTTCAGACCACCACGGAACTGATAGATCTTGCTCTTGGCATCTGGGATGTCTTTCTTGGCATAGCGGGCAAGGTTCTGGAACTTGACATTATATTGGTAGACAGTCATTGAGCCTTGCTTCAGGTTGCGGAATTGCTCACGCATACCTTCGATGACACTTGTTGGAATGTGGTGAGAACGAAAGTCCTTGCAGAAGTCATCCCAGGAGATTACACGTCCCTCTCTGGAATCTTTGTACTGCTGCCACCAATCAGCGGCTTGGTCCTTGAGTTCGAAGGCTGCAAACTTCACATAGTCCTCGGGCCTTACGTTACTGCACTCGAAATGCTTCTTGATATAAGTTATCCAGTCTTCAGCATCTAGAGGGTCCACACAGTAACTGAATGCCTTTGGTTGGTTTTCCAGGAACTGGTTGAGCGTAGCAAAGCGAGGTTGGTTGAACAAATTGCCTTGGCCTTGGTTCCCATGAGTACCCTGATTTGCTTGATTTTCTTGAATGTTCTGCATCATTTGCATAAGCATCTGGGTGTTCTGGTTCGTCGCTTGCATAATTGCTTTCCAGGCCTCAGACGGAGGAGGAAGGGAAGGAGGACGATCAGGAACCTCTTCACCCTCTGGGTTAGCATTGGGAACCCTTTTAGGAGCCATCCTGAATGAAATGACAACTATTACCCATTCTTTGAAAGAATATATAAGCTGAATCAACGGCTAGAAATTGCAACATAAGTCTTCATAAGAACATTCGAACAAGATGAACGAATGTAATCCATAGTTTATTAATAACAACAATCTTCACGAGAAGCCACTTGGGAGAACAAAAGATGAATAAAACAACAAGGAGCAGATAGAACAAATACAAGATAGAAGCTTCGTTCGACAAATTCGTGGTGAAAGCTTATGGAACATGTTACAAAAGGGTTTTGCAATCCCCGGATCAGCATAGCCAAGGACCCTTTAAGATACAACTCCCGATCGGAACAACGCCCATGAAACTACTTCGCTCAATGTAGAACCCCGAACTCCATATCATGCATTCGTTGGAAGAATGCCTACGAACTACTAGATGAACCCACCTATTAATTTCCGAAAGTTTCCAGTTATGCAATCAGGTGTTGGGGATACAAGGGAAGCATCACGCACTCAACTCTAATCCTACATCCAGCTGTATCCATCCTTCAACACATAACCAATTATTTCCGGAAACCGTTTACCTCGGACCTTCGAAACGCATCTACTATACAAGCTATGGCAATACTCCCGAACTACCTCCCCAGTACTGGGTGATGTCGGGGTTATCTTGCCACTAACCGCATAGGAGAGTTTTCGATGTCGGCCGTCTTAAGTATTCCAGAACTGATGCGATATATTTGTGACGACAACACCTCAGAGCTCAACTCCCCGGGACACTGCCACAACCCCTAAATGACAGGAAGCATCGAGAACAATGTTCTCGTCACAAAGACATCGGAACAATCCAAACAATACTCGCGTGATTCCTAAAAAAAATTGGTGAAATTTTGAGAGTAGAAGAGACAAGAGTAATCGTCAGGAGTCCTCACCAGAGTGAAAAGAGATGATGAGCAAAAGAAATCCTACTCTCCGATATATATATATATATATATATATATATATATATATATATATATATATATATATATAGGACTCAAAGCATTTTAAGTGTGTGCCTAGACTCAACCGTCAATGATTTGATCAATCAGTGGGGGCATCTAGGTCGGAGAAGGCTCTGATACCAACTTGTAATGCCCATTACAAGCCCACGATCCGTGGAGTCGCAACTCCAAGGTGGGAAGGCTCGAGTATTCTCGGAATCCCGTGCTCAAGATACTCCGACTAAGGTAAGACTAATCGAGCAAATCCTCCCGGCGTGCCGACACCCTGATAGTAGCCGCGCGTATCTCGTCTCAGGCCACGACCGGATGGGCGATGCTACAGGTTTTTACCAGCCCTCGGGTTCCCCCAAGGTGGCCCTGCAGGACCCCCAGTTTGGACCAACACTCATGTGGAGCACTGGCCCGGGTTGTTGATTAAGAAGAGGGTTTATAACTCCCTATGCAAGTTTTAGTTGTTTAGGCAAATAGAACCAAAGTTGGGACTTGCTGGAAAAGACTTAGCGCTAAGCGGTTTATCGAGGGGGTCCCATAACCCCAACCGTGTGAGGAACGCAAAATCAAGGAACATAACACCGGTTTATATGGTTCCTAGGGCGGCATGAGTGGAACAAAACACCGAGGAAGAGGCTCAGCCTTCCACCCATTACCAATATATAGATGATTTAGTTTAAGAGTTTATATAGTGTGATATCCCAACAAATACTTCAACATGAAGCAAGAATCTTCTAATCTTCTCCTGCAACTAGCAATGCTATAAGAGGGGCTGAGCGAAGCCTACGTAGCCAAACAAAGGTTTGCATAGGTTGGGTGGTTAGACAAATTCATGGTTACAATAGGAGGATGACAAACAAACTTGGGCATCGAGGCAATAAGCTAAAGAGCGAGACTTCTAGCAATAGGCAAAGATAGTAATAATATCTGGGCCAGGTCATCTTGCCTGTCGAGTCGTCGATGGAATCGTAAGACGGTTCCTCGTACTCAAACTCGGTAGTAACCTCGTTCTCGTTCTCGGGCTCGGCTTCCGGCTCTACTCAACACAAGAACACAAGTGGCATGAAATCAAACAAGGTGCAATGCGCATACTACATGATGCACGTATGATGCACTTAGGATGCACCGTAGATGCACTTAGGATGCATAACATGGCAAAGTAGGAAGCACACCAGAACAACACAAGAACAAGACAATATGCTCAAGCAAGTAGGATGCAAGACAAGTCTATTTAGGATGCAAAACACGACAAGGTAGGAAGCACAGAGAAACAACATAAGAACAACAAGTTTAAATGAGGCCAGAAACTACTTAAGACAAATCCGGTAAGTCCTCATATGCATAGTTTGAAATTAGTTCAGATATGAACAAACCTTAAGTTAAAGTTGTTAAACAGCAAGTTAACATGCACCATGATAATCTACATGAAATTCTAGTCAATTTTTATATAAAGTTTGTTTAATTCGGAGCTACGGTCTAAAAGATATGAGCAAAACAAGTTCAGCATGGCAACGGTGCAAGATGCACCCAAACACCAAGCAAACATACTCCGAACATGTTAAAAAGATGATATTATGATTCTAGATGCAAAATCACACAAGTTTCATGTAGGGCACGGTCAAAACGGAGCAACGGACTAAAAGATACACTCGAAACAAGAAACAATGCAAAGCTGTAATTAACAGCCACGTAGCAACTTTTGAGCAAGAAATATATACTCTACAGCACTCAAACATGGTGACAAGAAGCATGGACATGAAGTAGACATATCTTACAGCAAACAACTCCATTGGAGCATCTCCATAGGAGGCATGGATCAATAGCAACAAGCTACAACAATTTGATCATGACACTAAAAACCTGACAGTAATATTTTATAGCAATTTGGGAGCAAGAATTAAATAAGCTAGATCAACCCAAATGATCAAGTGAGGACATGGATGGATAGAAAACAAAATATACAACAAGGAATGATCAATGTCCACCCCAAAATTAACATTGATTTTCCTAGGGCATCAAGCAAACATAGCATCAGGATATGACAGATTCCAGACTTAGTGAAATTTCACTAAGTGTTAAAACAGTAACATTAGCATGGCATGTTTGCGAGCATGTTTAAGTCATCTTAAAGAATAACATGGCAAATGGTTTGCACCATAGCAAAGAACACATGATGGGGAATCTAAAACATATGAGCATGCGACATGGGGGCAAACACATCAATAGCAACGAGCTCTTCAACTAGGCATCTCGTAACAAGTTACAAAACCTAACAGCCACATGCACTTTTGCAACAGAGATAAACATGGCAAAATGAACTCTAACATGCATGCTATAGCAACCAACATGTAGAGCATCTCATGATGAACATTTTGACACGTCATTTGCTTCATTTGGATAAACATGCACCAAGTTATGACATCTCAAACATGGCATGAAAATAACAAGTAGCAGCAGTTTATATCAAGTAGCACTCTTGTCACGAAGATAAAGACATCTAGATGGACTCAAACAAGTATGACACAATGGAACAAAATGTAGTACACATCACCACGATCATTTTGACATATCATATGCACAAATCGGACATACACACAAAAATATATCACCATGCAAAGATGCCATCAGACAACAAAATATCAGGGACTTAGGAGAAAAAAAACAACCTCAGATCTGGATCGGGTCAACGCGGGTCGGATCGGGTTTGCGGGTCAGAGCGGGTAGCGGATCGGGAGCCGTTAGGGTTCGAACCCGCGGCTGGATCTGGCGATCGGATCGGGCCTCGGGCGCTCGATGGGGACGGCGGCGGCGCCCGGCCCGACGATGGAGGTGGCCGGCGGGCCTCGGCGGGGCACCGGCGGCGAGGGTCCGGCGGGACGGCGGCTGCGCCCGCGGAGGAAGGCGGTGGGACGGTGAGCTGCGCACGGCCCGGCGTCGAGGAGCGAGGAGGCGGCGAGCTCGGAGGTTGGCGGCGTTGGATCCGCACCGGCGGCGACGAGGCGGCGGCCGGCGAGCTGCTGGCGGCGGGGCGGCGACGGAGGCGGCGGGGTCGTGTTGGAGGACGGCGCGGGGGCGTGGAGGGGCGTGGCCCGGTTCAGCGGCGGCGGCGGGCCCGCGTCGGGCCTCGCGGGCCGGCGCGGTGTGACGGCGGCGGTGGACAGGTGTCGGGCTGCGATTGGTGCGGCCGTTGGCTGGACGCGTCCGACGGCGGTCGGACGTGTCCGGCGCGGCGGGGAGGAGTAGAACTAGGGTTTTTGGACGAAAAAATGACATGGGGGGACGTTTTTATAGGCACAAGGAGCTTGGAGAGTCCAAATGGGGAGCAGTTTTCGGCCACGCGATCACAATTCGATGACCGAGATGATGGAAAGGGTTGTGATGGGTTAGTGGGCTGTTGTGGAGGGGTTCTTGGGCCTCAAAGAAGAGGTTCTTTTAGCCCACTAGGTTAACCGTTGGAGTACCAAACGAACTCCAAACGCGACGAAACTTGATAGGCGGCCTACACGTACCAAAAGAACATCGCACGACAAGTCTCACGCCCTTCCGGAAACGTTACACGGCCACACACAAAAGAAAGACTCGGGGATGCCACGGGCACGTGCGAGAGTGTCGGAACTGGAAACGGACAACGGGAAGAGACGAGTGGGACCGGATGCAAGTGACAACACAATGCAATGCAATGCACATGACAACATGACATGGATGAAATGCACACACACACGACAAAACAAAGAACCCGAAAAGAAAGAAGAACCCGGAAAGGAATTGATGAAGCCAAAGTTTATATATTGCCATATTGGGAAAGTGTTACATGTGGGGCATTACATAACACCATTCTCAAATCATGTCCTTTTTCATCTGGCTCGATCCATTCCTGACACATATTTGAGCGAGCTTTGGGACCACACGGACAACGAACGAATGGGCATGCGGCGTCTCGACGTCCGACTCGGGCCCGCGTGTCGGTCGTGCAACTACCTCCCACCGAGCCTAGTAAATACACACGGGTGGTTGGTCCCGCATGTCAGCCACCCAGACGGCCCCTGACCACATCTGTTTTTATGGCGAAGCCATAGACTCTCACTGCCACTTCCACTTCCTCGTCCCCATCGGCTTCCCCACCATTGGCACCTCCATCAGAGACAACAAACCCTAGCCACCGTCCACCTCTTTCCCGCAGGCCATGGGGTTCTGGAAGTGGGTCCCGGCAAGAAGGGCAAGCATGACTACGAGGCGGGGTCGTCGTTCGGAAGCGTGGCCAGCTACACCACCTCGCCGGCCTCCTTCTCCATCTCCCGACCGTGGTCGTAGGCCGCCCCATGTGTCCTAGAGTGCGGCCCATGCCCCTTGTGCGGCTCGTGGCCCTCGTGTGCATGCACCGAGCCCGCCCATGCATGTACGCATGCGAGTGCACGGCCTGACGCTGATGTCGTCTCCCTCCCCGTCTTCGCCACCCACACAGCCTCCTGCCATGACGGTCAGGGAGGAGGAGCGGCTGCTGCAGGCCATCATGTGATGCGGAGCATCCTATGGCCATCCCCATGGACCTACCTACATCTCCCAAAGCGTCAAGTGGACCAGTGACAAGATCTTGTGCACATGCTATCGAAACCAAGGTGAACTTCCTCCTTTTCGAACTACCATTTGATGCATGTGAGACATGGCTACTACATAAAGCGGAGACTCTATGCATGATCGGGTGTCGAGAGGGTGGACGTGAAGATACTACGCCAAGTGAGCAAGACGGCGAGGACACCGAGTACACATACCAAGAGATTGAAAATGTTGTCAGGAAATCTACAGCCATCGGACGACTAGTTCAGACTGGACGTCTAACCCCTGGAGGCCGCACCAGCCAGAAGAAGCCATGCCAGCGGATGCTACAGCGGCCGGACGACCGATAAGGACCGGACGTCCGACTCCCTCCAGCGCCCGGATGTCCGATACCCACCGGACAACCGGGCCCCTTCAGAAATCCGATGGCGGATCATAGAAGAAATATACTGGAAGTCTGAGCCCTCTGAATGTCCGGACCCTCGCGAGCCATCGGACGTCCGGTAGCTGCCGGACTTCCGACGCCTTTCTGTGCATAGCGTGTTGGGCCGAAGCCCATGTACCGTTTCCCCCCTAGACTATATATACTCCTCCTACTTCCTCTTTCTTGCGTTAGCATTGGTTTAGCTCATTTTGTGGATAGAGGTTTGCTCGTACACTTGATACTGACTCCACGAGAGACCGCGACCTCTACAAAGAAGATCCACCAAGTGGATTCCAGACCCCTCATGAGAAGATCCTTCGCGGATTCAAGGACTCCTTCTAAGGGGATGAACTAGCAACCTTTGTATATTTACTTTGTTGTCTTTGGATCGTGTAACTCTTTGTGTGTTCGGATCTAGCACATGTGTGATTGGATCTTGTTAATTCGAGCATTTCCTCTCGTTCCTCCTCGTGTTTCCCCCCTCGTGTTCTTCGTGTTCTTCATGGGAATCCCCTCCAACCGTGAAAGATCGGCCTACTACTACTTCTCAAGCTTGCGTTGTATTCCCTCGAAGAGGAAAGGGTGATGCAGCACAGTAGCGTAAGTATTTCCCTCAGTTTTTGAGAACCAAGGTATCAATCCAGTAGGAGACCACGCGCGAGTCCCTCGCACCTGCACAAACAAATAAGAACTTCGCAGCCAACGCGATAAGGGGTTGTCAATCCCTTTATGGTCACTTACGAAAGTGAGATTTGATAGAGATGATAGTTTGATATTTTGGGTATTTTTGGATATAAGAACAGAAAGTAAAGGCGGAAAAGTAAAGTAGATAGTAGATTGATATGTTGGGAATAGACCCGGGGGCCATAGTGTTCTCTAGTGGCTTCTCTCATGATAGCGATATTCTACGGCGGGTAAACAATTTACTGTCAAGCAATTGATAGAAAAGTGAATAATTATGAGACTATCTAGGCATTATCATTATATATAGGGATCACGTCCGAGACAAGTAGACCGAAACGATTCTGCATCTACTACTATTACTCCACACATCGACCGCTATCCAGCATGCATCTAGTGTATTGAGTTCATAAGAACAGAGTAACGCCTTAAGCAAGATGACATGATGTAGAGGGATAAACTCAAACTTAGTGATATAAACCCCATCTTTTTAACCTCGATGGCAACAATACAATACGTGCCTTGCTGCCCTACTATCACTGGGAAAGGACACCACAGGATTGAACCCAAAGCCAAGCACTTCTCCCATTGCAAGAACTATAGATCTACTAGGCCAAACCAAACCAATAATTCGAAGAGACTTGCAAGGATATTATAATCATACATAAAGAGTTCAGAGAAGAATATTTCTCAGAGATAATCTTGATCATAAACCCACAATTCATCAGATCTCGACAAACACACCGCAAAAGGAGATTACATCGAATAGATCTCCTCGAAGACCGTGGAGAACTTTGTATTGAGATCCAAAGAGAGAGAAGAAGCCATCTAGATACTAGCTATGGACCCGAAGGTCTGTGGTAAACTACTCACAACTCATGGTGAGGCGATGATGATGATGTAGAAGCACTCCGTGGTAGATCCCCCCTCCGGTGGAGCTCCGGAACAGGCCCCAAGATGGGATTTCACGGGAACAGAAGGTTGCGGCGGTGGAACTAGGGTTTTCTCTGTTCTTTTGATGGTTTCGGGGTACGTAGGTATATATAGGAGGAAGGAGGGCACCGGGGGCCATACGTGAGGCCCACGAGGCAGGGGGCGCGCCCTAGGGGGGCACCCCCCACCATCGTGGGCACCTCGTAAACCCTACTCCATGGTTCTCAAGTCTCCCATGCGTGATTTTCTCCAAAAATATCTCTCCCAAAGGTTTCATTCCGTTTGGACTCCGTCTGATATCCCTTTTATGTAAAACCCTGAAACAGGCAAAAAACAACAATTTGGACTGGGCCTTTGGGTTAGCAGGTTAGTCCCAAAAATAATATAAAACTGTATGACAAAGCCCATAAAACATCCAAAACATCATAAATAATAGCATGGAACAATAAAAAATTATAGATACGTTGGAGACGTATCAAGCATCCCCAAGCTTATTTCATGCTCGTCCTCGAGTAGGTAAATGATAAAAACAGAATTTTTGATGTGGAATGCTAACCAACATAGCTTTTCAATGTAATTCTCTTAATAGTGGCATGAATGTTCAGATCTGAAAGATTCAAGACAAAAGTCTATATTGACATAAGAAATAATGATACTTCAAGCATACTAACAAAGCAATCATGTCTTCTCAAAATACTATAGCTAAAGAAAGTTATCCCTACAAAATCATATAGTCTGTCTATGCTCCCTCTTCATCACACAAAATATTCATATCATGCACAACCCCGATTTCAGCCAAGCACTTGTTTTCATACTCTATTCTTTCAAACCATTCAACTTTCACGCAATACATGAGCGTTAGCCATGGACATAGCACTATGGGTGGAATAGAGAGATGGTTGTGGAGAAGACAAAAAGGAGGGAGATAGTCTCACATCAACTAGGCGTATCAACGGGCTATGGAGATGCCCATCAATAGATATCAATGTAAGTGAGTAGGGATTGCCATGCAACGGATGCACTAGAGCTAAATATGCATGAAATCTCAACAAAAGAAACTAGTGGGTGTGCATCCAACTTACTTGCTCATGAAGACCTAGGGCATTTGAGGAAGCCCATCGTTGGAATATACAAGCCATGTTCTATAATGAAAATTCCCACTAGTATATGAAAGTTACTAAACATGAGACTCTCTATCATGAAGAACATGGTGCTACTTTGAAGCACAAGTGTGGAAAAAGATAGTAGCAATTGTCCCTTTTTCTTTTCTTTCTCTCTTTTTTTCTTTTTTTTCCTTTTTTTGGGCCTTTCTTTTTTCTTTGGCCTTTCCCTTTTTTTCTTTTTTTTTCTTTTTTTGGAGGGGCTTTATTGATTTAGCCTTTCCTCACATGGGACAATGCTATAATAATGATGATCATCACACTTTCATTACAACTCGATATTACAACTTGATACTAGAACAAAGTATGACTCTATATAAATGCCTCCGGCGATGTACTGGGATGTGCATTGAATCAAGAGCGACATGTATGAAAAAGTATGCATGGTGGCCTTGCCACAAATACGATGTCAACTACATGATCATGCATGGCAATATCACAATATGAAGCGTGTCATAAGAACAGAACGGCGGAAAGTTGCATGGCAATATATCTCAGAATGGCTATGGAAATGCCATGATAGGTAGGTATGGTGGATGTTTTGAGGAATATATATGGTGGCTGTTTTGAGGAAGGATATATAGTGGGTGTATGGTACCGGCGAAAGTTGCGCGGTACAAGAGAGGCTAGCAATGGTGGAAGGGTGAGAGTGCGTATAATCCATGGACTCAACATTAGTCATAAGAACTCATATACTTATTGAAAAAATCTATGAGTCAACAAAACAAAGAAATCAATGCATGCTCCTAGGGGGGAGGTTGGTAGGAGTTAACCATTGTGCGCCCCCGACGTCCGCACAAAGGTTGACACTTTACAAATACCTCATGCTCTAACTTCGTCACATAGCGGTTCACCATACATGCATGCTACGGGAATCACTAACCTTAACACAAGAATTTCTCAATTTCATAATAACTCCACTTGCATGACTCCAATATCACTATCCTCATATCTCAAAACAATTATCAAGCATCGAACTTCTCATCGTATTCAATGCACTTAGTGTGAAAGTTTTTACTACATTGATATTGGATGTCTATCATGTGAAGACTAGTTTTATAGCCTAAGCACATTACCATGCTGTTTTAATAGACTCTCAAAAGGATATAAGTGAAGCATGAGAGTTCAACAATTACTACAAAATATGATCACCACCGTGCTCTAAAAGATATAAGTGAAGCACTAGAGCAAAACTATTCAACTCAAAAGATATAAGTGAAGCACATGGAGTGTTCTAACAATTCCTAGGACTTATTTAACTCTCTCAAATAGGTATGTCCAGCAAGGATAATTGTGGCAAACTAGCAAGCAAAGACTCAAGTTATACAAGAAGCTCCAAGTAAAACACATATCATGTGGTGAATAAAAATATAGCTTCGAGTATAGTTACCGATGGATGAAGACGAAAGAGGGGATGCCTTCCCTGGGCATCCCCAAGCTTAGGCTTTTGGTTGTCCTTGAATTTTACTTGGGGTGCCTTGGGCATCCCCAAGCTTAGGCCCTTGCTACACTTTGTTCCATAGTCCATCAAAGCAATACTCAAAACTTGAAACTTCACAACACAAAACTTAGACAAAAAATCTCGTGAACTCCATTAGTATAAGAAAGCAAACCACTACTAAAAGGTAGTGCAGTGAATTCAATATTTGTTTATATTGGTGTTAAACCTACTGTATTCCAATTTCTCTATGGTTCATACTTCCCAATATTACTCATAGATGCATTGAAATACGCAAACAACACACGAAAAACAGAATCTGTCAAAAACAGAACAACCTGTAGTAATCTGCAGGTTTCGCATACTTCTGTAACTCCAAAAATTCAAACTAAATTGATAATCGTGAGGAATTTGTCTATTAATCACCTGTAAAAAGAATTAACTAAATAGCACGCTCCAGTAAAATCAGATGACCATTCTAGCTAGCGCTAACGATTCTGTTTTTCACAACAAGATCACATAAACTTCACACAAGTCTTCCCAAAGGTTCTACTTGGCACAAACACTAAACAAAACACAAAACCATATCTAAACAGAAGCTAGATGCAATATTTATTCCTAAACAGAAGCACAAACAAAAAATAATATAAAATTGGGTTGCCTCCCAACAAGCGCTATCGTTTTACGCCCCTAGCTAGGCACGATACATGGATAGATCTAGGTATTGCCATCTTTGGAAGGCAATCCATAAGTGGCTCTCATAATAGATTCATATGGTAATTTGATTTACTTTCTAGGAAAGTGTTCCATGCCTTTCCTTAACGAAAATTGGAATCTAATATTTCCTTCCTTCATATCAATAATTGCACCAATCGTTCTAAGGAAAGGTCTACCAAGAATAATAGGACATGAAGGATTGCAATCTATATCAAGAACAATGAAATGTACGGGCACATAATTCCTATTGGCAACAATAAGAACATCATTAATCATTTCCATAGGTTTCTGAATAGTGGAATCCGCAAGATGCAAATTCAAAGAGAAATCATCAAGCTCATGGAATCCTAGCAAATCACACAAAGTTTTTGGGATAGTGGAGACACTTGCACCCAAATCACACAAAGCATAGCATTCATGATCTTTAATTTTTATTTTGATAGTAGGTTCCCACTCATCATAAAGCTTTCTAGGGATAGAAACTTCTAACTCAAGTTTTTCTTCATAAGATTGCATCAAAGCATCAACTATATATTTAGTGAAAGCTTTATTTTGACTATAAGCATGCAGAGAATTTAGTACGGATTGCAACAAGGAAGTACAATCAATCAAAGAGCAATTATCATAATTGAATCCCTTGAAATCCAAAGTAGTGGGTTCATCACTATGCAAAGTTTTAATCTCTTCACTCCCACTTTTAACAATTTTAGCATCAAGATCTAAAAACTCCAAATCATTGGGACAGCTTAAAGTAGAATCATCTCCAATCCTATCTTAATCAAGATTTATACTAGAAAACATGGATCTAATAGGAGACACATCAATAACTTTCAGATCTTCATCTTTATTTTCATGATAACTAGAAGAACACGTGTTTATATAATCCTCTCTTTTAGCACGCATCCTAGTGGTTCTTTCTTTGCATTCATTAATGGAAATTCTCATGGCTTTGAGAGACTCATTGATATCATGCTTAGCTGGGATAGATCTAAGTTTCAAAGAATCAACATCCAGAGTAATTCTATCCACACTTCTAGCCAATTCATCAATCTTAAGCAATTTTTCTTCAAGCATAGCATTGAAATTCTTTTGCGAAATCATAAACTCCTTAACGCTAGTTTCAAATTCAGAAGGCATCTTTCCATAAGAGTTGTTGTAGGAATTACCATAATTGTTAGACGAATTACTAGGAAAAGGCCCAGGATTAAAGTTTCCTCTATAAGCATTGTTACCAAAATTATTCCTACCAACAAAATTCACATCCAAAGATTCATTGTTATTTTCAATCAAAGTGGACAAAGGCATATCATTATGATCAGAAGAAGCACTCTTAGCAGCAAATAATTTCATAAGTTCATCCATCTTTCCACTCAAAACACTAATTTCTTCAATAGCACGCACTTTTTACTAGTAGATCTTTCTGTGTGCCATTGAGAATAATTAACCATGCTATTATCTAGGAGTTTGGTAGCTTCTCCTATGGTAGTTTCCATGAAAGTGCCTCCTGCGGACGAATCTAAAAGATTTCTAGAAGCAAAATTCAAGCCATCATAAAAGTTCTGAATAATCATCCATAGATTCAAACCATGTGTAGGGCAATTACGTATCATTAACTTCATTCTCTCCCAAGCTTGTGCAACATGCTCATGATCTAGTTGCTTAAAATTCATAATATCGTTTCTAGGAGAGATGATCTTGGCAGGAGGGAAATACTTAGAGATAAAAGCATCTTTGCGCTTATTCCACGAATCAATACTATTTCTAGGCAAAGAGGAAAACAAAGTTTTAGCACGATCTCTAAGTGAAAACGAAAATAACTTCAATTTAACAGTATCGTTATCCGTATCCCTTTTCTTTTGCATATCACACAAATCAACAAAGTTGTTTAGAAGGGTAGTGGCATCTTCACTAGGAAGGCTGGAGAATTGATCTTTCATGACAAGATTCAACAAAGCAACATTGATCTCACAAGATTCAGCATCGGTAATAGAAGCAATCGGAGTGCTAATAAAATCATTATTGTTGGTATTGGAGAAGTCACATAATTTGGTATTGTTCTGAGCCATAGTGACAAGCAAGCAATCCAACACACAAGCAAACAAGAAGCAAGCGAACGATAAACACACGACAGAAGAAGGGCAAATAAAACAGCAAGGGTGAAGTGGGGGAGAGGAAAACGAGAGGCAAAAAAATGTAATGCGAAGGATAAGGGTTTGTGATAGGTACTTGGTATATGACTTTTGTGTAAGCCTCCCCGGCAACGACGCCAGAAATTTTTCTAGCTACTTCTTGAGCTTGTGTTGTATTCCCTCGAAGAGGAAAGGGTGATGCAGCACAGTAGCGTAAGTATTTCCCTCAATTTTTGAGAACCAAGGTATCAATCCAGTAGGAGACCACGCGCGAGTCCCTCGCACCTGCACAAACAAATAAGAACTTCGCAGCCAACACGATAAGGGGTTGTCAATCCCTTTAGGGTCACTTACGAAAGTGAGATCTGATAGAGATGATACTTTGATATTTTTGGTATTTTTGGATATAAGAACAGAAAGTAAAGGCGGAAAAGTAAAGTAGATAGTAGACTGATATGTTGAGAATAGACCCGGGGGCCATAGTGTTCTCTAGTGGCTTCTCTCATGATAGCAATATTCTACGGCGGGTAAACAAATTACTGTCAAGCAATTGATAGAAAAGTGAATAATTATGAGACTATCTAGGCATTATCATTATATATAGGCATCACGTCCGAGACAATTAGACCAAAATGATTCTCCATCTACTACTATTACTCCACACATCGACCGCTATCTAGCATGCATCTAGTGTATTGAGTTCATAAGAACAGAGTAACGCCTTAAGCAAGATGACATGATGTAGAGGGATAAACTCAAACTTAGTGATATAAACCCATCTTTTTATCCTCGATGGCAACAATACAATACGTGCCTTGCTGCCCCTACTGTCACTGGGAAAGGACACCGCAAGATTGAACCCAAAGCCAAGCACTTCTCCCATTGCAAGAACTATAGATCTAATAGGCCAAACCAAACCAATAATTCGAAGAGACTTGCAAGGATATTATAATCATACATAAAGAGTTCACAGAAGAACCAAATATTTCTCATAGATAATCTTGATCATAAACCCACAATTCATCGGATCTCGACAAACACACTGCAAAAAGAGATTACATCGAATAGATCTCCTCGAAGACCGAGGAGAACTTTGTATTGAGGTCCAAAGAGAGAGAAGAAGCCATCTTGATACTAGCTATGGACCCGAAGGTCTGTGGTAAACTACTCACAACTCATGGTGAGGCGATGATGATGATGTAGAAGCACTCCGTGGTAGATCCCCCCTCCGACGGAGCTCCGGAACAGGCCTCAAGATGGGATCTCACGGGAACAGAAGGTTGCGGCGGTGGAACTAGGGTTTTCTCTGTTCTTCGGATGGTTTCGGGGTACGTAGGTATATATAGGAGGAAGGAGGGCACCGGGGGCCATACGTGGGGCCCACGAGGTAGGGGGCGCGCCCTAGGGGGGCGCCCCCACCCTCGTGGGCACCTCGTAAACCCTACTCCGTGGTTCTCAAGTCTCCCGTGCGTGATTTTCTCCAAAAATATCTCTCTCTCGAAGGTTTCATTCCGTTTGGACTCCGTTTGATATCCCTTTTCTGCAAAACCCTGAAACAGGCAAAAAACAACAATCTATACTGGGCCTTTGGGTTAGTAGGTTAGTCCCAAAAATAATATAAAAGTGTACGATAAAGCCCATTAAAGATCCAAAACATCATAAATAATAGCATGGAACAATAAAAAATTATAGATACATTGGAGACGTATCACCTACATCGGGTTAGCCCCGCATCATATGGTATCATGAGCCAAGGTTGATCGTGATTTTGCAGCCCCGCACTTCTTTTTATAGCTTAATTTTGTTGTTTTTCGTCCAATTTCAAAAAATCCCCACAAAAATAGCCATACCAATTTTTTTGTGATCAGTTGGTTTGACGAGATTTTGTTGAGTTTGATCCATGTATTTGCTGTGTTTCTAGTCAATCTAGAACTTCCCCATCATCTCCATCATTTTTATCCACCAAATTCGTCCAATTTTGGATCAAAATTTTTCTTTCTCAACTTGTTCATCCAGTTTTTCTCGAGCCCGAATTCTTCCAGACACCGGACGGCCAACGTATACTGGACGTTCGGGAACTCTTGAAGACCTGACGTCCGTCACCCTTCGGACATTCGACCATCGGACATCCGACACATAGACGTCCGACCAACCCTGACGGACCTGAATTTTTTCAGTTCGATCCCCGATACACCTTTCACAATCCCACCTCGAACTTCCGCATACGCACTCCCATTACCACCGTAGTCTTTCCGCAATGCCCCTGATCATCCTTCACCATTGTGTTACCTTTCACCACCTTAGATTTTGACCATTTGTCCTTGTGACTTGAGTTTTGGTTTTTCTCCGTTTCCTCGGGTGCTTAGGCTAACTTGGAACGGTACGACATCGACGACACCACCGCTCATCCACGACAAGGACATCGACTTCAGCCATCTTGACAACCAACCGTAAGCAAGGATGGTAACATCGATGACACTTTGAGTACTCCCTTGCCATTGCATTGTCACCCCATAGCCCATTTTTCCTACCTTTTCTATCGAGACTAGCCATTTGAGTATTGTCGGGCCACGCTACTTGTGCACATTAGTGATCATCATCTACATTGCATACATACTATATCATCATACCTTGGTGTGCCACAAGGGTGTTCCGCATACACAATTGCTATATTGGTACGAGCTTTGCAAAAGTGGCCAATAAAAGAGCTCAAAGGAGAAAAGATCCAAAAAGCTTTTAAGCAATAGAAATACAAAGACGCCTATAAGCAAGAGCCATAAAATCATACCACATTGCATAAACATTGAGTCATACTCGATCTTCTTGGATCATCTAGTGCTAAAGTATTGGAACATCATGCATACATAGCATACTTGTGATAGGAAGTTGCCACATTTTTTCTCTTATAGGTAGTGCACAAGTTCGTATCCGCCTATTGAGCAATCGGCTAGCGTCTCTCTAGTGTTGTGCGACAAGAGTATTTCCCGTGGATTCCACATTTTCCGCTCAATCCTTGGTTGCACAACCTGACAACCACATGTATCTATCTGTGCGTGTGTTTCCATGTGCCCCATATTGCTATTGGTCTACTTGTTGCATTTGCAAATTTGTGAATGATTTTCAACATCATTGAGTATTGCTAACAATTGCATAAATTTTGAGCCACTATCCTCATCGAGCTACTCCAAAGGCTTTACTTGTGTAGGTGTGAGAATCGACAAGAATCAGTACCAATCATGCTATTTCCTACTGCACTATTGAGTGATCATTAATCCATCTTCAACATCAGATAAGGTACATTTGGTCTAGTTCTTCCTTTCTAACACTGACATATTTGCTTGTGATGAATATACCAAGTACATCTTTGAACCCCCTATTCGGTGACCCTCAAGAACCGAACAACTACGTCACCAAGGTTCACCTATTTGGTGTTCAACGAGCTCTACATCAAGCGAATGAAGCTATGAACGAGCGCATCGAGCTACTCGCCACTGACTTGAGGCATTCCGAAGAGTGAACAAGAGAATACTCTACGCTTACACACCACATAGAAGATCTCAATGCCAAAATAACTACTCAAATGAAAGAGCTATAGACTTTGATGGTCAATTGATCTTCTTCCACTTCGTCATCCCAAAGACGGAGCCGCTCAAGTCGTCATTCTTCCGACTCCATCACCTGCTCAAGTACGCCGACATCAAACACTCTTCGTCGAGCCGCTCGCTAGGACCGTCAAGCAAACTGCAACCCTCTAAATGGCAATGATTCTCAAGAGCAGCTTGAAGAGCACGAACGTCGACATCGAGAAAATCAAGTCACTCTTGCGCAAGCACCAGAAAGGCAACACCAATGCCAAAAAGAGGAAGCGTAAGTACGGCAACGCCAACATCAAGACGAGCTAGACGCCGACGCTCTATGTCAAGAACAATAACGGCATGAAGCACAAGCCCTTGAGGCATAATGTGCCCTCCGAGACGCAAATCGTGCCATCGCTGCTCGCATCCAACGCGTTCGAGAAGAAGAAGGAGCACTTTTTGATGAATTCCAAGAAAGGCAACATGAAGCACGATTGCACCGCCAAGCTCCACAAGCTCTTCCAGAAGATAGAATCAAAGAGAAAGAGAATGTTGTGGCGGATGCACTTTCCCGAAAATGCATGCTTGTTACTCAACTTGAATTGAATGTCATTGGCTTCGAGCACATAAAAATACTTGTATGCGCATGATCCTACTTTCTCTATTCCATATGCCAAATGTTTGACGCATACATCTGGGAAGCGATACTATATCAAGGATGATTACCTCATGAGAGCTAACAAACTATGTATTCCCGAGTCTTCTCTTCGTTTGTTACTTTTGTAAGAAGCTCATGGAGGAGGACTCGTGGGACACTTTGGACGTGACAAGACATTTTCTATGCTCTCCAAGAACTACTTTTGGCCCAAGATGTTGCCAGACGTCTCACACTTCACCAATCGATGCTCTACATGTCGCAAAGCTAAGTCTAAAGCTCAATCCCATGGTCTATATATTCCACTTCCTATTATGTATCACCCATGGGAAGATATTAGCATGGATTTTGTCCTTGGTTTGCCTAGAACTCAAAATGGAAAGGATTCCGTGTTTGTTGTTGTGTACTGTTTCTCTAAGATGGCACATTTTATCCCATGCAACAAGATAGACGATGCTTAACATATTTCAAATCTCTTTTGTAGGGAAATTTTGTGTCTACATGGAGTGCCTAAGACTATCGTGTCGGACCACGACATCAAGTTCCAAAGCTACTTTTGGAAGATGCTATGCACCAAGCTCGGAATCAAGCTCCTATTCTCTTCGGCATACCATCCACAAACCGACGGCCAAACGGAGGTCACGAACCAAGCGCTATCAACTCTCCTAGGCGTGTTGATCAAGAAGAACATCAAGGAGTGGGAACAATGCTTGCCCATTGCCGAGTACATCTACAATCACGCAAGACTTTCTACTACCGGCAAGTCCCCCTTTGAGGTCGTCTCGGTTTTAACCCTTTGTCCCCATTGGACATTCTCCCTCTACCACTACAAGAGTGCATCAAAATGGACGCGAGTTGCCGAGCAAGCTATCTCACGAAGATGCACGAAGATACAAGGCACACCATCGAGTGTCAAGTTCAATGACTCGCGTCCAAGATCAACATCAACAAGCACCCCATGGTATTTGACATTGGATATGTTGTGTGGCTACACCTTCGCAAGGAACATTTTCCCAACGAGTGCAAGCCCAAGTTACTACCACGAGCCGACGAACCCTTCATGGTGCTCACATGCTAGAACAATAATGCCTACAAGATCAACATCCCACGCGACAAGTACAATGTGAGCGTTATCTTCAACGTCAAGGATATCTCTGCCTTCCAATGGGGGAAGATGATGTGCAGCATCCTTCGGTCATCCCCATGGACCTACCTACATCTCCCAAAGTGCCAAGTGGACCCATGAAAAGAGCTCGTGCACGTGCTATCGAAACAAAGGTGAACTCGCTCCTTTCCGAACTACCATTTGATGCATGTGAGACATGGCTACTACCTAGAGTGGAGACTCTACGCATGATCAGGTATCGAGAGGATGGACGTGAAGATACTACGCCAAGTGGGCTAGATGGCGAGGACACCAAGTACAAGTAGCAAGAGATGGAAAATGCTGCCGGGAAATCTACAGCAACCGTATGACCGGTCCAGATCGAACGTCCGACCCTTGGAGGCGGCACTAGCCAGAAGAATCCAAGCCAATGGACACTACAGCGGCCGGACGACCGACAAGGACCGAACGTCCGACTCCCTCTAGCGCTTGGATGACCGAGACCCATCGGACGACTGGTGACCAGACAACCGAGACCCACCGGACGACCGACGATCGGACGATCGAGCCCCTCCAGAAATCTGATGCTGGATCACAAAAGAGAAATACTGGAAGTACGAGCCCTCCAGACAACCAGACCCTCGCGAGCCACCGGATGTCCCGTAGCTGCCAGACTTCCAACGCCTGTCCGTGCACAGCGTGTTGGGCCGAAGCCCATGTATCCTTTCGCCCACTAGACTATATATACTCCTCCTACTCCCTCTTTCTAGGGTTAGCATTGGTTTAGCTCATTTTGGAGATAGAGCCTTTCTCATCCACTTGATACCGACTCCATGAGAGACTGCGGCCTCTCCGGAGATGATCGCCCAAGTGGAGTCAAGACCCCTCACGGGAAGATCCTTCGCGGATTCAAGGCCTCCTTCTGAGGGGATGAACTAGCTACCTTTGTATCTTTCCTTTGTTGTCTTCAGATCGTGTAACTCTTTGTGTGTTTGGATCTAGCACATGTGTGATTGGACCTTGTTGATTTGAGTGTTTCCTCTCGTTCCTTCTCATGTTCTTTGTGTTCTACGTGGGAATCTCTTCCAATCGTGAAAGATCGGCCTACACTGGTTTAGCCCCACATATTCATGGAGGACTTCGAGCGGGAGTACAGGCGCCAACAGGAGGAGGAGTGGGAGGGCTTCAAGGAGATGCTCGAGTTGTCGGATTCCGACGACGTGTATGTGCCGGAGCTGGAGGTCAAGCAAGAGGGCAAGGAGGAGCGTGTATGGGCGCTGTGGTCACCACCAGCCGCACCGCTGCCACCGCGGCCCTCTCCGCCTGCACAGCACGCGCCTGACCCGTTCTGGGGCACGCCGCCCCACCTCTGGATGCCCCCAACGTACATCGACCTCACGAGTGATGATGAGGATAGTGGCGCCTGAAGATGGCGGCCGCGACATCATCGTCGGGGATGGCTTCTACGACGCGCAGGGTGGCCGCATTATCTTTTTTAAGTTTTTTTTTAAATTTCATCTTAACTACTATGTTTGGGATGTGTCGACTGCGGACTGTTTAATTATTATTTTTATGTTTTAACCTATTCTACAATGTATTTTTTTGTTTTTCCATGCCTTTTGTGGGGTTTTTTATGTGTCACACAAACCAGTTGGGACAGCGGCCGCGTGTTGGGTGTGTCGACACGAGGTTGGACCAAACTGGACATGGGCATTCATTTTCCTACCCCAAACGGACCGAATCCGTACCAAAAGGATATCCGTTTGTGGTCGCACGTTGGAGTTGGCTTTAAACTTAACTGAGTGAAAATAGGAAAAAAACAACATCTGTATGTTGTTTGTTTCCCTGCATACTCTCTAGCCGCGTGAGGCATAACCAAAGGTGGACTGTTTGGTTGCCTGGTTGTTTAGGCGGAAACACAAAACATGATTTTTGGTTTCATGCAACGCATGTTGTCGGATAACCTCTTCTGTTAGGTGGTGATTACCAGCACACATGTAGAACAACCCAGTTCTCAAGCAAAGCAGTACACCATAGTCGACACTAAACAGGCCAGAGCAACAAAGAGTTGCCCTAGATGTTCACGACGAAGGCTTCGTTTTGCCTCCCGCCCTTGGTCACCACTTGAATGGCGTCGCCATTGAAGGCGATGACCTTGAGCGTGTCGGGAGTCAGCAACTTGAAGGTCACCATGTACCCGATCTTGATCTGATGGAAGTGGCGAAGGTGGCCCAACCCTGATCAAGGGTGACCCTGTCATTCATCAAACGAACAGTGACCCTCCATGAGCAGATGATGTTCGTCTTCAGCTTAAGCTCCATGGGAACGACCCGGAAGTGCTTCGTGAAGCCTAGGGGCACTGGTATGCACTTGAGCTTCGTCGCAAGGATCACCTTGCACAAGTGAGTCGGCCCACCGTCCTCATGGTAGTGCATGTAGTTCCAGCATTTAACGCCGCGGGGCCTCCGACACCTCGTCATCCGTGTGCACCTCCTCAGGTGTGTGCGGCACCACCTCCAAGGGCGGCACCACCTCCTTGTACTTGTTCTCTGTCTCAATCTACTTTATGAAGAGGACAAAGTTCGAAGGTTGATCATCATTTAAAGCTATCTTCAGCCCGACGCTCGCTACTTACACACTACTGTACTCGGTTAACCCTCTCCGTCTCTCACTCCTCTTTTATTAGGATCGAGTGTATATCGACTAGAGGGGTGGGTTAATGGGAGACTCAAAAAATCTTGGGAATATTTTTGATCTGATCCCAATCACAACAGCGAAAATAAGGTTCGGTAGAGCAGAACTCAATCAAGCACGTCACAAAGGAACATATCTATCGATATAGGAGGCAATGATAGTTCTACTATAGTATATCGAAAGCTTTACGAGAACAATGGTAAAACAAGAAGCTAACAACAACAAAATCATGGGAGAAAACAAGGTATGGGTAACGAAGGGAAATCACGAAGAAGAACTATGATGAAGATAATGAAACAACATAGAGTAAGCACTCTAGTCTAAATGAGATAGGTGCGCACAGAAAACAATATAACTAGGATGATTGATCTAAAAGAGGAGAATGCAGAATGATGTGAAACGAAATAAAACATATGTGAATGATAGATATGAATGATATGCAACAAACAGAGAACAATTAGATAAACTATCGTCACAGAGCACGAGAGCAAACTGCAGAACACGAAAGTAATCTTCTGAACAAATTGCAGTAAGATAGACTGAACCAGTGGAGATCGAATGTGACAGATGAATTTGGTAGACCAGTTCTCCCTTCTACCAAAGGACTACGTCTGGTTGGAGGGGTTGTGATTTAACACAGAAGATAAACTCTATCCGCCCTATTCTCCTTCAACTCGTTGCTGATCAGACTCCACTTGATTTCACTCGTGGTAGATACTTATCGGCGATCTCCAAACCTTTGACAGACCTCTTTGCGAACCACAATGACTCTTGATTGCTGAAGATGTAGCTCGGTGAAGACAACAACTGTTCAACACTCGATCTGACATCTATCCATCTAGAGAGTGCATAGATCTCATGAGTAATAGGTACAAGAACCCTAACTCATAACTATTGTGATGCTAACCACTGTCTAAGTTTTGGCTCTTGATTTTTCTCTCGGTGGATCTTAAACTCAAATCACTCGGAGAGGGGATGCTGATTTAATCTTCTTAGAAATCTTAAGAGGAGCAGCCAACGTGCAAAGTTCGAGCGGGGTGGCTATTTATACGCGCAGTCTTTCCTGAAGGGAAATGACCAAATTGGACATGTGGAGCAGCCAATGGCCGAACGGCACGAGTCCAATTGCCGGAAATTGTGCACGACGGTAACATTCCATGCGGCACAACAAATGCTAACTCCCCAGTCTGAAAGATATCACCTGCAGCACGCAAAACAACGTCTACTGCTGGCAGGTAATCATTCGAAACATAAAGAGATTTATCTTAGTCTTGCATAGGTTTGGGCTAAACATCACAGCGGTTCTAAGCTTCGAGAACCTATATCCCTCTAAATAGTACGGAGGTCATATGACTCAAATAAATGAAAGAAGAACAACAGAATAAATAATATGTCTTCACTTTTCCTTCGACTTCCATTCAGTTCAGTCAAATTTCTTCGGACGAAATCTTCGAACCAATTGCTTCACGTGAGCAATAAATTTTCAAGAGGTTAACTCCTTCACATTAATCTTCTCGCCTACATGTCTTCCACACATGTAGCTCATTCTTCTCTGCAACGTAGATATTCTTCGGTGAAGTTCCCCAAACTTGACACAAGAGACAACATTCTCTTCGGTTCTGCATGGACTATTTCCCTTTGTGTGCACTAGCAAACAAATCAGTCCATGCTTGTTCCTGTCAACAATCTCAAAAACACAAGAGGGCAAATATTGCACCAACAATCTCTCCCTTTTTGGAAGATTGTTGACAAAACAAAACACATCGAAAGATAGATAATGTAATGAAGTGGAATGTGAAGGAAAATGAAATACGAGAGATAATTACAAAGATAAAGAATGCTCCCCCTGAAGGTATGCATCATTTGAGAGCATATGATAAGGTGGAAGGTAGCGAGATGAATCTTTGTAAGAGTGATATTGACATATGATCTTATTCATAGCCGTTTTCAATTCACTCGACAGTGACTGAGATTTCTTCTTGTCACAAACTTGAAAAAGATATGCTAAATAGAATATTTTGAAATGATTTGTGATGAAGGATAAGTTAGGAGACTCTTCTCAGATCATGGTCCGACTCCACATAAGATATAAGTTCCCTGCAGGTTAGATACTCGAGGAGAATCAGAGCAAGGGAATCATAGGTATGTTGCTCGGAGTAGATATGCTTCAGACGAGGTTTTCCTGTAACTAGGATGATATGATAGAGATATGCGAGGAAAAATATCTTAATAGTCAGATAGAGAGGATTCGCTTTCGATTCTCAAGAAATTGTAATCCGAAGCTTATTTTCTTCTCGTGCAAGGCTAGATAGCGAATGATGATCATTATACAATATCTAACCACCAGGAAAATAAGATTTCAAGGAGTGAAATATCTCTTCTAGAGAAACATGATTCCCAATCTTCCTTGAAAAGCTTTTACTTCTTCCTGCACGATAGATTAACATTGAGGATAATTTCTGCAAGGAATTAAAACTTTCGATTTCACCTGCAAATAGATAACTTGAAGCAAATAGCATTGCATGGGGTTATTAATGGTACATGACGACCAAGTATTCCAACACCACAAGCAGTGCACCAAGTTTCCAAAAGCAAATAGTTCGAGGAAAACCAGATAGTTCAAGGGAAAAGCAAATGGCGAAAGGAAACACCCTGCAAATAACCCGCTGATCTATCTCTCGATGTTCTTCTCCCCCTGTTTTGTGAACAATTGTCAAAAGGAAAGAGAATGCAGAGCGAGGAACTACTCGTCCAAAGAATCCTCAGAATCAGAGCTCGGACCTTTTAGGGAAGTAGAGCGAGCGATGGTCGAGGCCGAAGAAGGAGTTTGAGATCTAGCATGGGCTTCGGGATCAGCTTCGGGAGTAGCAGCATGAGGTGCATCTGGCTTGTAGACAACTATTCCTGCTGTGTCTTCGAGAATATCATCTGGTTCGACAAATAGCAGATCTGTGGAGGCAGAACATTGAGGAAGAACAGGGGTTTGCCTTCGTACGCGTGGAACTTCAAATAACTCAAGATGATCATATTCCATCCCGATACTCTTGGAAGAAAGTTGTTTGCGAGAATAATGCTTGCATAGAAGGGTCCATGAGCGCTTCTTTTGTTCCTTCTCATACAAAAGAGTTTGGCGAGCGTAATTGTGAAGCGGATTCAGCTCAGCCATCATTTCCAGCTTCTCTTTGCGGTCTAGCTTGATATGACTTTCAAGTCATTACTGAGTGCGAAGACAAATTACTCTCTTAAAGCGAAGGGTTCTCATCACGAGGGATTTAACTTCTGCCTTCTTGACCTTCGGAGCTTTAGCAGAAGCAGGCATAGACGCAAAACCAGCAGCATCCATCGGTGTTTTTCCTTTGCCGATATCCTTCACCATCCGGAGTGTGTTACAGACTAGTGGCATGACAACTTTCAGACAAAAGGGCAGAAAAACTTCTCCTCAACAAGCTGCACAATGGCAAACATGATCCAAAGTGCATATGGCTTCAAATCCTGATGATTATTAGTTGGATAAGCCAAGTTGCGAATGAAAAGATCCGGGACGTCAAATTGAGTACCCTGAGCAATGGTTAGAAGAGCATTTGCCATGATGCCATGAATAGTTTTGGGTATGTTTGTAGGCGTGAGGGAATTCCAGAAGATATAAAACATCACTTTGTTCTCATAAGCCAGACTCTTTGGATTTGCTTCAGTACATTCATCACCAACAATATTGGTGTCCATTATCAAATGAAGTTGAGCTTCAGATACTTCCCAATAGTGTAGTCTATGCTCTTGAGTAGCATAAAATTTGCACCATGGAAGATTTAACAGTGCTACGAACAGGTCTGCCGAACATTTGATCTTTTCTTCTCCTGTCATCCATTCGAGTATCCAAGTACTGCAATTAGCAAGGTCTCCTGAGATATATAGAGTGGCATAAAACTGAAGGATTACTTCGTGCTTCCAGCCATGATTGAATCAAAGGAAACTCTATAGGAAGACTTGTTCAATTTGCTCGATGGTGTGGTGGAAGCAGGGTAAACTTTTGAGCTCAACGAAATCTGGATTCTTATGCTTAAAAATATGATCCTTCTCATACAGAATGCGAGCATAATACACGTCATGTTCCTTTGTCCAGAATCTTGGTGACATGGATGTTCTCTCTTCTTCATATGGACTGGTTCCAAAGAATGCAAGTTTCAAAGGATGAAGCTGCTCGTTGAATGCAGGACCATTCAGGCCATCTTTGATAGGAAACAATGGAAATGTTTCCAGTGGATTTCTCAGATTTTCTTCTTCATTCATAACCCGGGTCTGAATGTCGTAAGGTGCAGGCACACCCTCCTCAATAGGCTTGAGAGGAGCACGAGGCATTCTAGATTTATTCTGCATAGATTGCTTTGGGGAAAGTGATGAACTTTCATTTTTGCTCACTGGAACTCCTTCAACATCTTTTGTTCTTTCGGGTACTAGGGCCTTTTCTTTCGAAGCATCTTCTTTGCTGGGGGGCACAACAACCTTCTCAGGCATTTGTGGCACAATTGGTGGAGCATTTTCTTCTTGAGCCATCGGCTCAGTAGGTTTCTTTTCTTCCTCTTCCAAATGTGGATCATCCGAATGAGGAGCAGGATCAACTTCCATATGGGTAGGGGCACCAGATGATGTGACTTGGGTGGATATGTCTCAGGAAGCATTTAGCCCCCCCCCCCCAATTCCTTATGAGTCTCCTCCTAATTTGATTCGGAGGGCTCAGCTTGCAATTTTATTGAAGGCGATGGATCTGCCTTCTCAACTTCTATTTCCTCATCAACATCATCAACATGGGATTGCTACTTTGGTGAAGCATTTCCTTCTTCGGTCTTTTCTAAGAAGATATCAACGACATCATGTTGTTCTTCAGCTGCTGGGATGGGAATTATAACATGTACATGACCAGCTTACTGCATAGGTTCATCTTTGTGAGCCGGACATGGTGGAACCTGATGCAAGGGTGTACCTGAATCAATTGGAGCATTAGCTGCAACAGCCTGAAGGCGGTCATATTTGATTCCTTTCGTCTTGCTAGCTATCCCTTTAACCTTCTGACGTTTTTCTTCTTTGTTTCTTCTATGAGCGAGATCAACCTTGCGTTCAATTTCCTCGTTCCTCCTACCACACAACTGGGATACTTCCATTTACAGACACAAATGCCAATCAATTTTCTCATTGCGCATGATACTGAGGGTCTTGGTGAGTTCAACAATCTCTTTGTTCAGATTCTTTGTTTTCAGTTCAGAGTTGGCCTCTTTTCTCATTTGCTCAAAAGTGCTTGTCCTTGACAGATTGATTGAGTTTCTTTGAGATCATCCCCAGCTCAATGAATTGTTTCGTTACCAGTTTGATAACATCATCAGGTAGTCCCAAACTACCTATGTCCTCTGACTTTGCATCATATGCAACACTCTCAATAACATCGACCATGAGATGATAATCATATTTCTATTCCTCTCTCGAAGTAGAAACATTTGGCTGGCACTACTACAGGTTGCTACTAACGCGGCACTACGATCAGAGACCATTCATGAAACTGTGTGCGATGCAATCATCACAAACGGTGGTGTATGAAAACCGTCAAAAATGTGTAAAACGTTTCCGAAGACGGGTGCATCAAACATGGTTCAAATTTTAGTCACGTGTGCGATGAAGGGCATACGGTTCAGTTCCATTTACTGTTTGCGATGAGGAGGAACAAAAGAAACGGGCATCCGGATGAAGGCGTGTGCGATACACATCATACAGTTCACTCAGATGAACTGTTTGTGATTAGGCAGCACAAAAGAAATGGGCAGCCAGATGAAGGTGTGTGCGATATACGGCATGCGGTTCACTTGGATGAACTGTTTGCGTTGAGACATGAGACCAGAAATGGTTCATAACAAGATGTGTGTGATACGCGGCAAATAGGTCTGTAATCAGAAATGTGTGTGAAGACAGATAATAACACAGATGGTTGCGGCTAATAAGACGTGTGTGTTGTGCGATGGGATTGCATACAGAACAACAACATATATATAGACACACACACACACACACACAGTTATAAGGACATGCTTGCATAACCAAATTAAACATCCACTTACATATGTGGCTACTACAACCATGGCATTTGCACACACCAAAGAAAACTATTACATGCATAATTACATAGGTGGCTACTACACATATGACATTTCCACACACCAATAAAGTAAACTATATATTACATGCATGATTAACTAGCATAAACGATCATATGATCATTATCTACTTCTTGTGACGCTTGCTCTGCCTGTGGCGCGATCCGGGCTCGTCGATTTTGTTAACGAGGCACTTGCTCATGTCAACGATCCGCCTGTGCATCTCGTAGCATGTGTACACGCTCTTGGCCGCGAACCTAAGGTGGGGTTCATCCAGTTGCCGCATCCAGGCCCTGTGCGAGGATAGGGGACTTGTTCTCCGGGCATCCTGCTTCATCTTTTCGTAGTAGGGGTCGGTGATGGCAGAGGCGAGTTCGACCAGGGAGTCCTTCTTCGTGCTGCCCTAGACCCTGTAGTGGTCATAGATTTCAACAAGGTTCTTGCAGGACAAACCCGTAACACTGAGCGCATTTACATCGTCTTTGGTTTCCACCACGGCGAAGTAGTAGTCGGTGCTGTTGAGAAACCTGTTGAAACGGTCACAAGGCTAGGTGGCCATGCAGTAGTGGTAGATGAGGACATGATGGCGCACGCACAACTGGGTGATGGGAACCTTCTGATCTATGCCGGGACGACCAGTGGTGTACCAGAGGTCGATGCCGACCACCTTTTACTTGTCTCGAGAAAGCAACTACTCAACGCTGTTGTTGTAGTCGTCCACCACGGCCGGGTCGATGGTGTACATCACCGAGAGATCCATCTCCCTCGCGTGGGTCTCCACTCTATGCTCTCCGAACTCCATTGGAGCGCCTCTGGACATCCCCTCTCTATGTGTCGTCGTGGTGTGCTTGTTGTGTTGTGGGGCGCGATCGAAAGATTGAAGAGACTAAGATTATAAAGGTCGCGAGAATTAAAGGGGAAGCTGAACGGTCAGGAATATCGGCAGGCCCTTGATGGCAGTTCTAATTTGCAGCGCGTAACTCCATCGTGCCTCACGTAATTGCATCGTGTGGCAACGCGATGCAATTACGTGCGGCACGATGGAGTTACGCGCGCGCACGGCGTAGCCGCAGGCATATGGGCGCCCCGACGTGATCGTGCACAGGCCCAACCGCTGGCAGAGCGCGCGGGGAGAGATGCGACCAGAGCGCTCCGCGGTCGGCTCAATGGCGAGCAACCATATATATGCATATAGCAGTTGAACGCGCAAGGAAAACCTGTCCACAAGCCGAGCGCGCCGACGGACATGAGCAGAGCGCGCCGCAGCGCCTAACAATGAGCAGAGCTTGCCGAGGGACGCGAGCAGAGGCTGGCACAGTGATACGTGGCAAATAAGACGAATTGTGCGAGCGATGTCGGAGACATCAAGCACGAACTAGATTAGAGTTGCGCGTGCGATACATGGCATACAGTTGATCCATCCGAGCTGTTTGTGATTGAATAAGCCGTGTGTGTTGCGGGCAAACGCTTGCTGGTATATAACCTTAAATTTAACCAAAACAGTGTTAATGCATGTTAGAAAAATTGTCTAGCTGGAAACTATGTTCAAATACGACTCCAACGATATAATCTTTGGCGACATGCATTCGTATTTTATTAGTTAAATCCTACTTATACACCAGGACGGGGGTATAGTAGGTAATTAAATCGCAAATGTTTTTTATTAACCGTATATATACGTGTCCTTTCGTCCTCCTCTCGCACGTCTTGTTACCCTGCTGCCGCAGACGGCTTACAGAGCAAGCTTGCGCAGCGTGCGGGGGCGTTCTTTTGGCCAAACGGTGGCGCCAATGAATCGTCGGTGAGCCCGTTCCCGTGCAACCTCGCTGGTTCCCGCGCAAGCTTCTGCCCGACTCAGTGAAATCCCCCAAAATCGTAATGCTTACCGGCCTGGTATAAAAACCTCACGGCCGGCGAGTCCCGCATCGCATTTTTCCATCCCTCCTTGTAGCTTATCTCGTCTGCTTCTCCCACAATCGCCAATGGCACCGGTCCGTCGTCGTCGCTCAGCCACTCCGCCATCATCAGAAGATAGCTCCAGCTGGGAGGCTACACCGCGGCAGCGGCGCAGTCCCCTGCGTAGTGTAGTGGGCTTGGCGTCTCTGTTGGGTGTGCGCGGAACACCCACCACACGCTCCGCTGCCGCTGCCCGTCGGCAGCTGTTACCAGCCGCCGTTGCCGCCACACCACCGTCGAAAGCCAGGGCCATCTCCCGCTCCGCCACCGCGGCCCGAAGGCGGGAGGTGGCCGTCGTGGCCGCCACCCCACTGCCGGCCACCGTGGCCATCACCCGCTCCGCCACCGCGGCCCGAAGGCGGGAGGTGGTGGGCATGGCCGCCACCCCATCGTCGGCCATCGTGGCCACCAGCTCACTGTCAACCACCGGGATCATCACCCGCTCCGCCACCGTCGCCCGAAGGAGGGAGGCGGAGGTGGAGGGCCGCACGTGCGTCAGCGACATTGCACGCTACATCGAGTTCCCGCGGGAGGAGGAGGAGCGCCTCATCGAGCATGCAAAGAGCCTTACTGCACCGTGGCCGCAGCACACGCCATCGCAGAGGCGAGGAATCAGGAGATCTACGAGCAGCCCGGCTGCTTCGAGAGGGATCGTCTAGAGCGGTAGTGGGCGTTCGAGCTGGCGAGCGTCGCTGAACGTGTAGCAGCGGCAGGCATCGTATTGCATTTCTCCAGCTCGTCGGTAGGCTCCTCCTCCTCTGCCTCTTACTGAGCGCGCTCAGCAGAGGAGATGCCATCGGAAGTAGCACAAAGCCCCTACGTGGTAGTAGTTGTATTTAGGGGCTATTTTGTTCAGTTCATCTGACTATAGATGTTTGGTCGAACTGTACAACGTACTTAAAATTAGCTAGTATATATACTTGAACTAGCTATTTCAATACGTGGTTGGCAACAATTAGGGAAAAGTTTGGTCAGTTCAGCTGTCGAGTTGAACTGTTTGTATAAATTAAGAACGACTACTTAATCTATGAATGAAATCTATGCTTAATTACTGAATTTTAGTTGCAAAAATTAGATAGTGCTAGTGATTTCTAGCTGCATATTTTGACAAATTGCAGTGTTACAAGGATTGACAAATGGCAACGTTACTAGATCAACAAATGTAAATCTTTCCAGTTTGACAAATGACAACATACCCAATATGACAGATGCAAATCTTACCAAATTGTTTGTACGTGGTTGCACACGGGTCATCCAAAACAACCGTTTGCACTGAAGGGATGCACAAATCCTGCGCTGCTCTCACTTTGCATACGGGTGTTCTATCTAAAACGTTTGCGATCAAGAGCTGCACAAATCCTGCTCGGCACATTTTCCCTTCGCTTCTTGGGGAAGCTGTCGGTTTGCATATGGGTGTTCTAACTAAAACGTTTGCGAGCAAGGCGGGCGTCGATGGAAGTCAAAGGGCTCGATTCTCAGTGAGCCTGCACGGCGTACAACTCGCATGCTTCTCGTTGAGCCTCTGCATTGGAGTACAGCTCGCACGCCTTCCGTTTAGTCAAGCACTCAAGCACTTGTCCGCACGACACCTCCTAGCCACTAAAAGAGTGAGGCGTGTCATCACGTGAATGGTTAACAGAATGCACACAATTTAAATTATACAAAACGTTTGAGATGTTACAGTGGCAGATATTTGTTTCAAAATGCCTTTGTTGGTTGTTATTCGAGTGCGCCTTCTCTCAAAATGGACATAAAAATAACACATCATGTCGGGTGCCATTCCATTATAGCATGCCAAGTTTCATGTTTTTCAGACGAGTTTTGGATTTACTAGAATTTAGAAACAAAGTATCTCAACATTTTGCCGGCAATCAACAGTGCCCTGGTGTTTCAAATTCATTCCCATTTCTTCCATGGGACCTAAGCATGCCCCGAAGGACACAGATTTGATTTTTCAACCAATTTATATGCATTGGAGCTTGTGCATGTAGTTCAAATTTGAATTATGCACAAGAAATGCCTGGAAAACCCAGTTAATGTATAAAAATGCCCAAACGAACCCCGAAATATTCCAAAAGTAAACACAACACTCCTTTTGTTCTATGTTGACACTCGAATTTTTTTGAAAGAAATAAGAGGCAACGAATATCGTTTCATCCTCAAAGGTGGCACGTTCCCTACCGAAACCATCACGCTTGTTGTAAGAAGCTAAGGTTTGTGAGAAGCTTATACCCAAACCTGCCCCAAATGGGACAATTTTTTTACCATGGCATGTTGATGCTGCTCCATGATAGCATGCCAATTTTCATGAATTCCAGACGAGTTTTGGATTTACTAGAATTTGAAAACTGTGTATCTCAATGTTTGCGGCCGAGTGGCGGTGGCAGGCTGTTTGAAATTCATTCCCATTTCTTGCATGGGACCTAAGCATGCAACCAAGGACACATATTTGATTTTCCAACCAGTTTTTATGCACTAGAGAATGTGCATGTAGTTCAAATTTGAATTATGTGCATAAAATGCCTGGGAAACCCAGTTAATGTATAAAAGTGTCCAAACGAACCCCAAAAAATTCCAAAATTGAACACAACACTCCTGTTGTTCTATGTTGACAGTCGATTTTTTTTAAAGCAATAAGAGGCAACGGATATCTTTTCGTCCCCAAAGGTGGCACGTTCCCTACCGAAACCATCATGCCTGTTGTAGGAAGCTCTTGTTTGTGAGAAGCATATACCCAAACCTGACCCAAATGGGACAAAATATTTACCACGCCATGTTGATGCCGCTACATGATAGCATGCCAAGTTTCATGAATTTCAGACGAGTTTTGGATTTACTAAAATTTAAAAGCCATGTATCTCAATGTTTGCGGGCGAGTGGCGGTGGCAAGGTGTTTGAAATTCATTCCCATTTCTTGCATGAGACCTAAGCATGCAACCAAGGACACATATTTGATTTTTCAACGAGTTTAGATGCACTGGAGAATGTGCATGTAGTTCAAATTTGAATTATGCGAATAGAATGCCTGGAAAACCCAGTTAATATATAAATATGTCCAAACGAACTCCGAAAAATTCCAAAATTGAAGACAACACTCCTGTTGTTCTATATTGACACTCGAAAGATTTTGAAAGCAATAAGAGGCAATGGATGTCCTTTCTTCCCCAAAGGTGGCACATTCCCTACCAAAACCATCACACTTGTTGTCAGAAGCTCTGGTTTGTGAGAAGCTTATACCCAAACCTGCCCCAAATGGGACCAAAATTTTACCACGACATGTTGATGCCGCTCCATGATAGCATGCCAAGTTTCACGAATTTAAGATGAGTTTTGGATTTACTAGAATTTAAAAAACCAAGTATCTCAATGTTTGCGGCCGAGTGACGGTGGCAGGGTGTTTGGAATTCATTCCCATTTCTTGCATGGGACCTAAGCATGCAACCAAGGACACATAATTGATTTTTCAACTAGTTTATACGCACTTGAGAATGTGCATGTAGTTCAAATTTGAATTATGCAAATAAAATGCCTGGAAAACCAGTTAATGTATAAAAATGTCCAAATGAACCCCAAAATTTCCAAAAATTGAACACAACACTCCTGTTGTTCTATGTTGACACTCGAAAGATTTTGAAAGCAATAAGAGGCAACGGGTATCGTTTCGTCCCCAAAGGTGGCACGTTCCCTACCATAACCATCACGCTTGTTGTGAGAAGCTCTGGTTTGTGAGAAGCTTATACCCAAACCTGCCCCAAATGGGACACAATTTTTATCACGGCATGTTGATGCCGCTCCATGATAGCATGCCAAGTTTCCCGAATTTCTGATGAGTTTTGGATTTACTAGAATTTAAAAAATCAGGTATCTCAATGTTTGCGGCCGAGTGACGGTGGCAGGGTGTTTGAAATTCATTCCCATTTCTTGCATGAGATGTAAGCATGCAACCAAGGACACATATTTGATTTTTAACTAGTTTATATGCACTGGAGAATGTGCATGTAGTTCAAATTTGAATTATGGGAATAAAATGCCTGGAAAACCCAGTTAGTGTATAAAAATGTCCAAACGAACCCCAAAAAAATTCCATAATTGAACACAACACTCATGTTGTTCTATGTTAACACTTGAAAGATTTTGAAAGCAATAAGAGGCAAAGGATATCGTTTCGTCCCCAAAGGTGGCACGTTCCCTACCGAAACCATCACGCTTGTTGTGAGAAGCTTTGGTTAATGAGAATCTTATACCCAAATCTGCCCCAAATGGGACAATTTTTTTACCACGGCATGTTGATGTCGCTCCATGATAGCATGTCAAGTTTCATGAATTGAAGACGAGTTTTGTGTTTACTAGAATTTATAAAACCAGGTATCTCTATGTTTGCGGCCGAGTGACGGTGGCAGGGTGTTTGAAATTCATTCCCATTTCTTGCATGGGACCTAAGCATGTAACCCAGGACACATATTTGATTTTTCAACCAGTTTATACGCATGGGAGAATGTGCATGTAGATCAAATTTGAATTATGCACATAAAATGCGTGGAAAACCCAGTTAGTGTACAAAAAGTCCAAACGAACCCTGAATAATTCCATTTTTTACGACACACCTATAGTTGCATGTTCACTGCAGATAAATGTTCTAACAATTCAAACACCATCCTTTGTAACTGTGACCACATTACATAATTCAAATCAAGACGGTAAATCAAGTAGATCGCACACAATTTATTATCACCAACCGTGTGAGATGCGGCACAAAATATCTTGGAGCACCATCAGTGTATAGTACGCCTATGGCTTATGCGAGAAGGTGCGTCGGCTACAGTCCACAACCCGTGTGTCAAGCACACTAGCTCACTCCCCAAATACCATTTCACTGTTCACGCTGCTGAAAGATGGGGACATGAACCCACATCGTGAGGGCAACGTCGGTGGCCCACTCTGGAGAGAGCGCGGCAACAACCGCTAGGCGCGTGCTAACAACCTTCGTGAAGGCGACCGCAGTCTGCGTCCGGGCGGCCAATGCAGCCCAAACGGCCGCTGTTACTTCTTAGGCGGCGGCAGCAACATCTGCCTTGGGGATAGCCACTGGCAAGAGCAGCACAGCAGGTGTCTGTTCCACAGCGGCGGCCTTAGCCCAGATGGAGGCCACCCACTACCATGTCGAGGGCGTCAAAGCCCGGCTCGTAGCAGTCACCGCACAACTCAAACGAAGCTTCTCCAACAACGGTCGGCAACCCACGGCCGAAGAGCTAGCAATTGTCGAGAGAGTTCGAGCAGCCGTCCGTTCTTGTGTGGCATACCTTGCCTCGACAGATTCCGCCAGAGCCCAGATCACGGCCGCCCACACGCAGCTCGTGGTGGCCTATGACAAAGATATGGTGGACGCGGATGTCGAGATGCTTGCCGAGTATGGTGCAATTGATGCCATGGAGCCCCTTCCCCAGGAGACCATCGGGCGCGAGATGGACATGGAAGTGGCGACGGAGATCGACGAGCACTAGCAATAGTAGTACTCTTTGTTTTGTTTAATTAAGAGCGCCGTTATTTAATTTGTTAGAGTAATATTTTGGTTAGCTAGCTCTGTTTAATTGCTAAACTTGCACGATTAAGAAGTTAGTCTCCTTTGTGTACCCAAATTATGCAATGATGTGGATGACCACTATAACCAGGGAAATTCGAACCCACAACTTTGACGTTCTCAACACACACGGGTTAAACTATATGAATCGTTTGTGATGTTCACATATTGTACACAGTTTTGAATAAGGGACCGTATGTGATGACACTTTGCGCGCCAGTTTTTTCGCTGAAGCGATTCCAAAATTTCTTCTTCCACAGAAATATCTACCTCCCCGCCCCCCTGCCCCTTACCAAATGCCACATTTCCCCTCTTTCCGCCGTCCTTTCCAAGTTGAAACCTTCACTCCTTGCTTGGAGCGCCGCCGCCTCCTCGCCGGCGACCCTCCTTCATGCTTCTCGGCCTCGCCTATCCAGGCAGGTAATCCACACCCCGACCACCCTCCTCCTCCTCCTCCTCCTTCCACATCCCACATGCCCCGAACACCGACGCGAGCGCGACACCTTCCACCCAAATCACCGATCCCTCCACCAAATAAGCGCCGCCCTAAGCCATGGTGCACGCAGTATAGCCAGGGTCTCAAGGAGCATTTGGTAGCGGAGAAGCAAATCGCGGCCGCACGTGTAGATGAGGTCGCGACGGCTGCGATTCGTGCCGACCCCCAGATCTTGGAGAAGCACCTCGCCGTCGAGGCCACCGTTGACGCCTCGCGCGCCGACGCCGCGACGCGGTTGGCTGCTTTAAACGATAGTTCGTGGCGTTTTCTGGAGGCCATCGTTTTCTAGCTACTGCCTTTCCTTAACAAATTCTAGTGAATTGTGCTATCTACTTTTACCATGCAATCTTCTGCTATAGTGTATATGTTCTATATGTCGTGCAATGTGGTGTTCAGTTAACTGCTTGGTTCAATTCTGCAATGTGATGTTCAATTCTTTAGGGTGCAATATTTCCAAGTTGTTAAGCATGCTTGGTTTGGTTAACTGTCTGATATTCTATTACGAGTATGTTATATTGTGCAATGTGCTGCTCAGTTAACATTTGGTTCATTTGTAGGGGTGTTTAGTTAACTGCTTGGTTCAATTATACAATGCGATGTTCAATTGTTGTGGCTACATTCTGTTATTGTATACCATGTGAGAAATAAATCGAATTTGGGTGTACTAAATACACGATAAACAAATACAATTGCTATATTTCCAAGTTGTTAAGCATGCTTGGTTTGGTTAACTGTCCGAGCTTCTATTAGGAGTATATTATATTGTGCAATGTGGTGCTGAGTTAATGTTTGGTTCATTTGTTGTGGTGTTTAGCTAACTGCTTGGTTCAATTCTACACTGCGATGTCCAATTGTCATGGGAAGAATTTTGTATTGTTGTGCATGTGAGGAATAAATCAAATTTGGCTGCACTTAATACATGAGAAACATATACCATTGCTATATTTCCTAGTTCTTAATCATGCTTGGTTTGGATAAATGGGCTTTCCATGTGGCTTGAATTAATCTGATGAATCTGTAATGTGCTTATTTTTCATCAACATATTTTACTGATAGCATGCGAACCTTACTTAACATGATGACTAACTACCTTATATGTGTTGCAGGTTAACAATGGGAAGCACTGAGGTTCACAATCGACGTTAGCACGTGCATTGTACATTGTCTAATAGCACATTAGTGTGCAATTGCATGAACCATTCTAAGATTTTGGTTTTTAACAATTTGGTCTTGCACATGTAGGTCCTCCTGTCAGAGGTTTTGACCCACTGTTGGACCCTTTTTGCATATGGGGAAATGAGCTGTCCATGAATATCAGTCAAGTCAAGAAACTCAGAAAGATTGTTAGGATAAAGAAATTAGCGACAAAAAACAACAAGATCTTTTTCTGCACAATGAGGAAGACATCAGTTCACTACAGGATGGTAGTAACTATTATACCTTGCCTTTTTATTCCTTTGCCCCATTTCCAATATAGAGAAGATATTTATGCACATCCTTATTTTCAGGCCTTTCCAAAGCAGTTCACTGATGATTACCTCTCAAACCACCTATATGGTCAGGATGCGAGGAAGATATTCATAAAACACCCATGGTTCAATATTGAAGTGTTCCTCAAGAGGACGAAGGATGGACGGCCGATCATCCACAGGCACTGGCCTAAAGTTACAAAGACCTTGAACATCAATGAAGGCTAAATATCCGCCTTCTGCTTCAGCAGTTTTCCAGATGAGATACATTTGTCTATGTACCGTCTATGATGCTAATTTCGAAAGGTTATATATGTTGCATGTGAAACTTGGTCCTGGTGTAGTTGTGTAATGGGGTAGCTGAGTGTTGAAGCTATATGATGTTATACTCTGATGTATTTCAATTCTGAAAATGAATATATTGTGTGCTTAATATGAAATGTCAATTAGATTACTAAGTGGATTATGAATAATCAGATAATTAGCCTGCTAATTGGGGTTTTCTATTGCAAACGGTTATTGAGAAAACACCGTGTGTGATGATTCAATAACGCACACAGTTTCTAGGAATAGTCCGTGTTAGATTAATGAACAATCACACAAGACATCCTCTTGAAAACTGTTTGTGTTAGGACACCCGGCGCAAACATTTACCACATAAAAACTGTGTGTGATGGACAACCTTTGCCACATAGTTTCTTCTTCACAACATGTGTGATGCATTCAATAACGCAAACGATAAAATTGTTAATACCGTGTGCAATGGAAACGCTATCACAAACGATTTAACGGGACAAGTTGTGTGTGATGTACCTGTGAACGGAAATGTTTTCGTTGGAGCGACTATGTGGGATGTACATACGAACGAAAACATTTAGTGGGGACTGACTATGTGGGATGTACTTTCGACCGGAAACATTTTTGACGTATAATTGTATTTTTAGCTCTATTGTACGTATTTCCATATTTGAGCGCTCGCCGGTCGCACACGACCTCATTTCTCCAAGCGTGTGTGCCAGGAGGGCATATCCTCGATGGTTTCTGGGTCATGTGGGAAGGACCCCCCTATCACCCACACTCACTTGGCGACGGTTCCGAAGGTCGTCGCACAAAGGGGTTTAAAACCGTTTGTTTAGCAGCTCGCTGTACTAGTGTGGCCTTCTTGGCAGAAGCATCAGCTTTTCCTTTAGATTGCAGCTTTCTCTTCGTAGAAACATTGGACAATGATTTTGGAGCTGCAGAACCCAGAGATTCATCGGTGTGTACATGCCTTGGTGATTTTCTTAGAGAGGGCAAAACTCTCACCGGTGAGGGCCTCTCATGAGGCTTGTTGAGAATAGCAGGTTGATCATACATTGGATTTTCATCAGAAGTTTCTTCACTTGATGACTCAGTCGAGTCAGAAACGGCCTTCTTAGATGTCTTGACAAAAGTTTTCTTTCATGGAGCAGGAGGGGAACCCGATTTCCTAGACTCTCTTCCCTTGGAACCAAAGGCGCGATCGTTTTTCTTCTCAATGTCTTGATGAGTTAGCGCGGCATTTTTTGCTTCCACTTGGTTTTTCTTTGCTTCTCTAGCTTCTCGCTTGGCCTTGGCCTTCACCCCATTGGCTACTTCATTGGGAAAATCAACGGTTGTTTTGAGGGAGTCAGGATGAGCATTCGGAGGCTGTTGAGGTCTGACTTTTTCATCATTTGAACCAATGCAATTGTCAGCAATGCAGTCGTTCCACAAAGGTGTGAAGGCAAATAGAATCTGGTACTTCTCATGAACGTTTTCATAATTGAACCATTTCTTTGCCCAATGGCGGTGAGTCCTTTGAAGTCTGTTGTTGCGATCTGTGGTTGATTTTCCTTCAGGTGGAGTTTTGTAGCTGTCTGGGTTGGACATCTCGGCAGTGGTATTCTTTCCTCTGCCACGACCACCCTTCTTTGGATTTCTATAGAAGAAGATAGTCATGGTGTCGGTGACCAAATCATCCTCGGGCTGACTGTGAGATGACGGATTCAGACTGTGGTTTCCTCTTTGGTGCTTTGGGAGGCTTCAAAGATTTTCCTCCTCCTATCAATCTCATTTGTTCAGACCATGGAGGATACTGAGACAAATCTCCATCAATATCTGAGAACTCATTAGAACTCTGTGCCATGACCAACCTGTGAAAAGAATAGGTACGAGGGAAGATGGAGTAGGGTCATGAGCATGCATAGAAGGAAATTTAAGCAAAAACATATTTTTGGAAGAACACATGAACTCATGCTAGACTTGCAAAAGATATCATTGATAGATTTCAACCTTGCCAGTGAGAGTTCAAAGGTGATTTAAATACCATCTAATCTTTCGGATAAATACACATGAACCCTAGACCAAGGAGACCTAGTACGAGGAAAAACTACAAACCGCACCAGTCTAAACCAAGTGAATCCTAAAAATCTACTATGATGAAATAAAACTCAGTTAAATGTGTCTGTAAGAATTGCCTTATGAATAGAGGAGAGGAGTGGGACAGTTCCAGATCTAAGAATCCTAACTTGGCAGGTTATCAACTACGGCAATGCAGGAGGATATATTAGCGCACCGGCGTGAACAGTTGCGATGAAGTTCCACCAGAGTTGCACGACGAAGCTCCTCACCGGAGTTGCTTCGAGCAAGGGCTCAGATGAGGAAGGTTGGATAAGGGATTTGGGAGAAGGAAGGAAGATGATGCAGTGATACACTAAGGGATATTTATAGCCAATAGCTGAACTACCTCTCCAAAATCAATGGCCTAAACAAGCGGGACGTTCCACATTCAATGGACATGCTCACAATCGTGGAGATCATGGGCACGTGGCAACAGTTTCTTGCAAAAATCTTGGAAGAGAGCGGGCAACCGAACGATTTGAAGGAGGGAAAATGCCAAAACTGAATAAAGGTTCGAAGTTGATTTCTTTCGTGACCAAGGACATCGAACATAAATTCTCTTCATGTAAAATTGCATGCTAATGATGGACAACATAGATTTGGACGAGAATGAATAGGGGGATAAAAGGGTCCGAAACAAAACACTCAGCCAAAATAAGGAAACACAAAGCTCAGAGCTATGAGTGAGTTCTTCATCGGACGAAACACAAACACGGGAAAAATGAAAACAAACAAACAAATAAGAACGAAAAACCAAAAATGAGCAAGCACCAACAAGATGGATCTCAGGAATAAGAATAAGCGAGTAGTATCCCTGAGATAATTCCTGCAAGAAGGGTTATTTCTTCTTTGCAACCCACACTTGTGTGGGCAATAAGGACCTTATCTATTTTGTTTGAGCATGGATATCCCTTCGATGAGATCTGTAGTTTGCCTGTGCATTTTGAGAGTAATCATATGATTATGCATTGAAGTTATTTCTCGAGACATGAACGTAATGATTTGAGGAGGTACGCATGTACTCCTTCTGTCGAACGTTTGGTGGATATCTATTCGAGGAAGTTTCAGCAACAATCTGCGGATGATAATCGTTTCCTCAAAGAGAAACACTCTGCATATTCAGGTTAGGAGTGCCAGATAACTTTTCAATGATGCACTTCTTCACCCAACTTTGCTTCTTGGGTGAACCAGACCTTCAGTTAGTCCCTACGTATCGAGAGAAAACCATGCCATTCTGTTGTTTGAAGAAGTTGTAGTTTGAGTCACTAGACTCGTCAGAAACAACACATATGGGAGTGTTATATCCAGATAGAGTTTCAGGTTCAAGAGTTTTACTTTTGGCAAGAACCCAACACTTTCGAGGATATTGCTCGGGAGTCCAGTAGGTTCCATCGACCTTAAGTTTTATTTCAAAATCCAATCCTTCCTTTCGAGGAAATTTTAGCAGTATTGACTTCTTGAGCACATCACAGAGAGTTTGATGTCCATTGAGACTCTTTAGCATTCCTCTCTCAAGCAAGCTGTTTAATCTGCAATTTTCATCAGAGATAACAACAAATTCCTCAGAAGAGGGGTTAGAAATATCATTCGTAGTTGTTGCAATATTATTGATGATAGTCTTAGACGTATCAGCACTTGAATCAGCATTGCAATGTTCTAGGCATTGTGAGCAAGAAGGCACAAAATCATGAGGAAGTTGTTGAGATTGCTCGGCAAAGAGAGAAGCTTTTTCTTTGGCCAGCGCATTATGAGACTCTTTTAGTGACTCGAGTTCTTGATTCCTGTTAAGGAGTTCATCTGATAAACTCTCGTCGTCGACTGTAAGGGAATCATATCGGTTGGAAAGATAATCAATAGTTGAAGTAAAAGCATCTTGCTTTTCGATCAACTCTTGATTCTTTTCCATCTCTTCGACCAGTAATCCTTCGACTTTCCTAAGAGTTTTCTCAAATTTTCAAGTTTATCTTGTTGATATTTTGCCATCTTAACTAGTTTAGAATAGGCAATGTATTCAGGAGAATATTCAGTCATAGACTTTCTGTATTTTGTTGATACCTAATCCTTTGAGGTCTTTGCCATGAGACAGAGTGCATTAGATTCATCATCGCTTGAAGCATCATCATGTGTGTCCAATTCGAGTGATTTCTTGGATGGTTCATAAGAAACGAAGGAATTGCTCCTTCCTATCATTCTGTGGAGCTCTTCATCTTCAGATTCTGATTCGAAAGATTCATCTTCAGATTCCAGATGCATGTCGGCACATGCTTTGTTCAGCTGCAATATTCTTTTCATATTTGATTGAATGGTAGCTCTGGCTTGTGCGTTAGTGACTTGTCTCGTCAAAGAAGATGAGGAAGATTCATTTTTCTTCGGGAGCTTAGTATGACGATTCGTTTGAGTGAATCCATTGCAGTGAAGATACATCCATTTGTTGAAAGGTTTTCCATCCCAACAGGGACAGTCTGCTATCAGGTGACTGGATTGCTTGCACTTAACGCATTTCTTTTCCTTTGGAGGTAACTTCCTTGAAGGTTTAGGTAAGTCAAATTCATCATCATTAGTGAGGCACAAATTTTGTCTTCCGAGATCACTTAGCCTTTCTGTGAGCATTTCTAGTTCCCTTGTGATGGTGTGTTGATTCTCAATATCTTCTTCTTGTGAGCTGCCATAGTGTGAAATAATTTCCCCTTCGCTTTCCAAATAAGATTCTTGATATCCATTTTCATGATCCATATTTTCTTCGTCAATGGACAACAGTTTCATGACCTCGATGTGGTGAAGTTCTTCGTAGTCTGGTCTTTGCTTGATTTCAGCTACAATAGGATCGACGGTTGCATTGAGAGCACTCAGAAGCTTGTTCACAACAGCTTTAGCGGTGATATCTGTAACTTCTCGTTGATGAAATCTTTCAACAATACTCGTCGGTTGATCAGTGAGTTCCATTGCACTTTCCTTATGAAGACTTCTAAAGCCAGCATACATGGCACGAAGCATTTCAGTGTGAGGATCTATTCATGTAACGAATTCTTCATGGAATTTTTGATGGCATCCTAGATTTGCTTCACATTGACAAGTTCTCGAAACCGAATGAAGATTGTGTTTCGAGATACTACCACAAATTATATATTTCGCTTGTGCATTCAAACGCATCTTGACTTTGTCATCAACATTGGGAGCATCAGGGTACACACATTGTATTCATTTTCCAAAATCTGCCAAAGTTCTATGTCAATGGCTTGAATTCTGATTCTCATTCTCTGTTTTCAGTATACATGGTCATTTCCATCAAAGATAGGAAACCTTTCAGAGTGTGAAGATCTACCTGCATACGACATACTCAAAACTCGAAGGTTGTTAGACCTTTAAAAGAAGAGACATGGAGTACCCACTCTGATACCAATTGTTGGGACCGAGAGTATATCGACCAGAGGGGGGGTGAATGGCAGATTCATAAAATCTTGGGAATATTTTGATATGATCCCAATCACAGCAGCGGAAACAAGGTTCGGCAGAGCAGAACTCAATCAAGCACGTCACAAAGGAACATATCTATCGATATAGGAGCAAGCTTGAAAATATCAGATATCGAGTTCATATCGGTTTGGCTTCGACATATCAGATGTCGGATATCTGGTGATAGATCGAACGATATGTAGATATATCAAAGAAAACATGTCTAATTTTTTTCATTATTATTTTCCAAAACATTTATCTTTAGTGAAACAAAATGTATGATTCAATGCTTTAACATAACACTTTTAGATTTCTAGTTTATTAACTTGTTGATTAAGAAACTATTGAGGAAAGATTCACAAAATCCTTACTCTATGATTAAAAAGAATACAATATATATGCATTTGTATGAAACATATTGTGCATGAATTTGACAAGATATAACGAAGTTGTAAATTCATAATCTTATTTCACTATTTTCCAATAAGAATTGTTGTAATCTATGTATCGTTCTATATGGGTGGACATACTGGGCTAGATATTGGTCATATGGGTCGATATTTTAGTCCATATCCGATGATATGTTTAAAAATGATATATTATGTCTATATCGATAGAGCCCCAAAAGTGATATATCGGCCTATATATCGGTCGTATCAGCCTAGATTTAAAAGCTTGTATATGAGGCAATGGTAGTTCTAGTATAGTATATCATGGACTTGACGTTAACAATGGTAGAACGATAAGCTAACAACAATATAATCATGCGAGAAAACAAGGTATGAGTACGAAAGGAAATCATGAAGAAGAACTATGACGAAGAAAGTGAAACAACACAAAGTAATAACTCCAGTCTAAATGAGATAGGTGTGTAGAGAAAACAATATAACTGGGATGATTGATCTGAAAGAGGAGAATGTAGAATGATTTGAAATGAAAAAAATAGATGTGAATGATAGATATGAATGATATGCAACAAACAGAGAATGACCAGATAAACTATCGTCACAAAGCACGAGAGAAAACTACAGAGCGCAAAAGTAATCTTCTGAAGGAATTGCAGTAAGATAGATTGAACCATTGGAGCTCGAAGGCGACATATCAATTTGGTAGACCAGTTCGCCCTTCTACCAAAGGACTACATCTGGTTGGAGGGGTTGTGATTTAACACAGAAGATAAACTCTCTTCGCCCTATTCTCCTTCAACTCGGAGCTGATCAGGCTCTAGTTGATTTCACTCGTGGTAGATACTTGTCGGCGGTCACCAAACCTTCGACAGAACTCTTAGCGAATCACAATGAATCTTGGTTGCTGAAGATCTATCTCGATGAACACAAAAACTCTGCAACACTCGAGCCGACACCTATCCATCTAGAGAGTGCACAACCCTCAAGAGTAATAGGTACAAGAACACTACAAACTCAGAACTACTGTGCTGCTCAACCACCGTGTAAGTTTTGGCTCTTGATTTTTCTCTCGGCGGATCTTAAACTCAAATCACTCAAAGAGGGGATGCTCAATCAATCTTCTAAAAAAATATTAAGTAGAGCAGCCAATGGGTAACGTTGGAGTGGGGTGGCTATTTATATCTAGAACCTTCCCTGAAGGGAAATGACCAAATTGGACATGTGGAGCAGCCAATGGCCGAATGACATGAGTCCAACTATAGGAAATTGAGCAGAGCGGTAACATTCCATGCAGAACAAGAAATGCTAACTCCTCAGTTCGAAAGATATCTCCTGCAACACGAAGAACAACGTCTACTCCTAGCAGGTAATTATTCGAAACGTAAAGAGATTTCTATCAGTCTTGCATAGGTTTGGGCAAAGCATCACAATAGATCTAAGCTTCGAGAACCTATACCCATCTTAATAGTACGGAGGTCCTATGACTCAGATAAATGAAAGAAGAACAACGAAATGAATACTACATCCTCACTTTTCCTTTGACTTCCAATCGCTGCAGTCAAATATCTTCAGACGAAATCTCCGAACCAATTGCTTCACGTCAGCAATAAAATTTCGAGAGGTTAACTCCTTCACATCAATCTTCTCACCTACATGTCTTCAACAGATGTATCTCAGTCTTCTCTGCAAGACATATATTCCTTGGTGAAGTTCCTCGAACTGGACACAGGAGACGACATTCTCTTCGGTTCTGCATGGACTATTTCTCTTTGTGTAGCAAACAAATCAGTCCATGCATGTTTCTGTCAACAATCTCCAAAGCATAGGAGGGCAAATATTGTACCAACATCTTCCACCTATCCATCTCCATGAACTCCAACCCCAACCCCTTCCCTCGGGGAATTGGATGGAGGGCTCTCTTCCTTGGGTCGGTGACCGCACCAAGTTCGAGAACACCTGGAAGTGTGCTTGAACTTTAGAAACATCAAAGACATGCAGAGGAAATCGGACGATGTGCTCAAGAAGGCGACGACGAAGGAGTTGAAGACACTAATTGCTGACCCAACGAAGGTTCCTATGTCAGTTGACATCCTTCACTGGGCGATAAGTTGACTCCAGCAATGCTGGACAAAAGGGAAAGGTGGGCCAAGTACAGAGGAAGAAGCGATGGAGGTGGTGGTCAGGGTGCCTGAGTTAGGCCACCGTACTTTGCCAATAAATCTGGACCACTGAGAGGACGAAGATATGGTGAATGCTATGGTCCAGCCGGAGGACAACAACAAGGCCAAGGGTCACACCCGCTCCAAGCGCCTCGAGGGCCGCCGTGGCTAGGATTTAAAGCTACAGTCTAAGATTAACCCCTAATCCCCATTTCCCTTGTACTCAATACGGATCAGAACCCTAAAATCGATCGCTACCAGGAACTCATGAAGAAGTTATGATCAATCCAATGGCTATTTACCCTGATTCCCCGTTCCCCTCGAACGTGGATGGATTACACAGACCGAATCTAAACGCAGACCGAATGCAAAATAGTAAGTGAGGAGGTGAAAATATGGCTTACCGCCATTGCCGAAGTGATGCGGGTGATGTTGCTAATGCAAGTGATAAAGGCTGATGGTCACCTTGTTGTTCTCTGAACCGATGAACACCGTCGTCGGTGAGACTGGGAGAGGAGAGAGAGAGCGGTGAGGGAAGGTGAGGGCAATTATTGCCGGCACTTTCGAAAGCAATGTGACTTCCCGAGCATGGCTCCTCATGTCCAGTCACCGCCCACATGTTTCATGTGGGCCTGGCTATGGAAAAACTGGCGATTTTAGTGTTCCTAGCGGGCCTAGCTGGGAGACGCTTTAAATTCCATGCGATGCAGGTGAATGTAGGAAACCAAACGCCCCATTTTCTTCCTGCGCGGGCTTGGTTGGCCTAAACGCGGGCTACCAAACACACCCTATAGGTGTGGGGGTACGTGTCTACGAAAACGTCTTCAGCCATCGATCTATGTTGTGATTCGAGAAGGTTCTGCATTGGAAATTTGTTGAAAAATAAATGCTAATTTGTACTCCACTCAATACTAACAATATACATGTTTATCTTGTACAAATACTTCATTTAGGTGTTCTTCTACATTATCCATTCTATTCGAATGGTTCTTCATCATTGATCACCATGTTATTCTTCCTTCTTGCAGTCCAACATCTCTATGTTGTTATATTTCCTTTACCCGCTTTATACTCATCATATCAAATTCATTCCATTATTCTTTCTACCAGTCTGTTCTGCCCTTCCCAAATTCATATCATCTCATCTTTTTGCCTACTTTTGATTGTCCTGGCGTACATGATATTGTTAGTCAAATAGTATCTATTTTTTCATTAGCTAAATTAATCATTGTATGACCAAATATTAAATATGGGAACCGTTCAATGGATTCCTTCAAAAATATTATTTACCATATATTTTTGTCCCTAACATTTGATTTCATTTTTACTCATAGCACTTTGGTTCTTATTGTACAAAGTTATAGTCTACGAAACTAACTCTTTTTTTACAGAACTTACCAAGCAGCTTCAGATTCATTGGTACTTTTACCCATTCGGCTGCTTATATTCCTAATAAATTATTGCTGGGTGCAGACAATATGTCCTCTCATTGTATTTCCTAAAATCAATTTTTCGTACGCGCAATCGATTGATGCCTCAACTTCTTTCTTGCTTCTTTTTGCCCATCATATTGTTCATTTCTACTGTCACCATTTTGCTCCCCTCACACTCCAACCGGACGTTGTTCCCACGGCTTGCCCGATGTCGACAGTGAAAATCGGGGATGAGTATTACAACGTCGCTCGGTGGTTCTATATGCCCTTGAAGTCATGCCTCGGAAGAAAACCTCATGGACAGAATTCAGTTCACTATCTGTTGGTACTTTTATATTGCCCAATTTGTCACGACCACAAAGGCTTGTGCGACAAGGACACCATTCCGAAGAACAAATGCATCTCCCTCTTTTTTCCACTAGACTGTAAATAAAGAATAGCAAGTTCTAAATACTTATCCAAATCTTGTTGATCAGATGCCTGATTTATTTGTTAGTTCATTATATTTTTTCCATAACTATGTGCTCCCTTATTTGACTGAACAAGATGTAGATCTGACATTATTTTCATTGCCTCTAATTATTCCATCATTTTTCCAAAAAAGGTCTTTTAATCCAACCAGCATGTCCTTTTTAATATATCCTAACGTCATACAGATTTCAACTTAGAACTCATACCGACGTTTTTCCTACTGCTGGACCAGTACCTCAGGATACATTAATACTATTTGGATGCCAATTTCCTATTCATGTATGCGTATATGTAATTTTTCACATTTTGTCACATAACACTTCTTACATTCCAATATTAAGGTTACACACCGTTATCTAAAATACAACCCTCTTTCTGTAAAAATATCCAGTTCAAAATTCTATGTAAGAACCGTTGTTTATTTACTTTTATTTTTCTTAGGTCATCCCCAGCTTTGCAAGATATTATTTTTTAGAATACATCAGCATTACGAGATCCGTTTTAGCTCAAGTTACAGCCTTGCTTGAGAAAAAAGGAGTCAGTTTTTTAGTTGATGTCACCAATAATCAGGAAAAAACATATTTCACTGGCAACTCTTCGAGAGAGTTTTTGTATGTGTATAACCTGCACCTGGAATTTCATAAGGAGATGCACCTCATTTTATGGGCCAGATATCTGTCCAGCTATCCATCCATGTATGTATCTTCCTACCATAGTTTTGTCTGAATTCCCTTCTCTTGTACTTCCACATTTTCATAGTATTATCATTAGTTACTACTTGTACTGATACAACAGTCTTTAGTCCTTCCCCTCAAGTTCCACCTTACTTTCTAACTATCATTTCTTATATATATGCATGTCATAGCTTATTTCCAACTGGATAAAACATAGACAAAAATTGTGATGAGCATTCATACTACATATGACACAAATGAAACCTAGAAAGACATTGGCCATAAAATTAAGTTCATCAAGCATATTCAGTGGGTTTGAAACAAATACATAATTGAGAATCCTCATCATCCATACGCTCCACTACTGCACACTTTGATGAAGTCTAGCATTAAGAAAAAAACATATAATATTTCTATTCAATATCATGTTTCAACACACTTGTCTTACACTACATAAAATTGTGTATGTCTGATACGTCTCCAACATGTCTAATTTTTTGGTGCACTTCTATATTATTTTTATGGACTAAATTATTGATCTAGTGCCCAGTGTTAGTTCCTATTTTTTTCATGTTTTTTGTTTTACATAAAATCCATATCTAGGAAAGTCAAAACACCTTGGTTATTAAAATGATTTTTTATTGAATATATGTGATTTTTGGGTGAAGGAATCAAGGCAAAATAAGGCACGAGGGCCGCACAAGGGCAGGTGGCGCGGCCACCCTCTTAGTCACATCATGGACCCTTGTGAGCAACCCTTAAGTTAGTTTGTGCCCTTTTTCCGTTGCTAGGAAGCTACTTTCCAGAGGAAAACCCCCTCAAGGTTTTAGCTCGATTGGAGTTACTGCTCTCTAGCTATAAAAGAAATGGTGAAAGGCCAGAAAACAGTCACGAAACAGAGAGGAAACACGGAGAGATATCCAGTCTCGGAGGAGCTCCCGCCCCTCCACGCGCCAGGGAGGCCAACAATTAGAGGGGAGAATCTATCCCCATCTAGGGGGAGGCCATGGAGGAGCAAGCGATAGGGGAGCTTCTCTCCTCTTCTGCCTCGGTGACGCTAGAGTGCTTCTGAGGGAACCATCGCCGCAGTGGTCGCCTTCATGAATGTTGTGTATTCATGACCTTCCTCACCTCTATTCAATGGTCCACTCTCCCACAACTCGCTATAATCCCCTACCTTAACATGGTGGTTTGGTGCTATGGATTATTATCTAATGATTTGGGTCATAGCTATTGTGTTTGAGTGGATTTTTGTTATCCTCCAGCTTAATTGGTGAATTGCTACGATTAGTTTAAATTACTTGTGGTTATGTTACCATCCTTTGGTGCCCATCATATGAGCGCGCATGTGAATCTCACCATAGGGTTAGTTATATATTGATAAGACTATGCATTGAGGTGCGAGCGCGACAAAAACTTCTTCCTACTATAGAAATTGATACATACATGATTGAAGGGGGACCAAGATATCTTAATGCTATGGTTGGGTTTTGCCTTAATGAACATGTTAGTATTTGCGGATGCTTACTAATAGTTCCAATCATAAGTACATTGAATTCCAAGGGATGTCATGCTAGTAGAGGCCTCTCCCACATGAAAACTTGCCATCGGTCTAGTATCTTAGCAAATTGCATAGGGACAATTCCACACACCAGACCACCATTATTCCACACTTTCTATTTGTATTATATTGTGATATATTCTATCTTTATTCGAGTAGCACCTACTTTTATGTTTTTATTCTTCAAAACTATCCCTTTATACCCACTTCGTAGTTTTATTTGTCATTTCTAGATAAAAGCAAACACTCGGTGTACGTAGGGTTGTATGAGTGGCAGATAAGACCCAAGAGAATACTGATCTTACCTTTAGATCTAGTTGCTTCGACCCACCATGCTTATGTTGTGAAACGTAGTAGAAAACAAAATATTCATGCCTATGCACAGCCAAGATAATATGAAGATGCATACCGGGTTGGAATCACGATCATTACCGTCACCGAGTTGCAGCGGAAGAAGAACATGTCCGTGTAGAGCGTCCTTGGAGTCCCTCGAACCATCGACGAATGAGCGCGCGAACAACCCACGAACAGTCCCTCAAAGCTGTTGGAAATATGCCCTGGAGGCAATAATAAATTGGTTATTATCATTTTTCCTTGTTCATGATAAAGGTTTATTATTCATGCTAGAATTGTATTGACCGGAAACTTAAATACATGTGTGAATACATAAACAAATACCATGTCCTTAGTAAGCCTCTACTAGACAAGCTCGTTAATCAAAGATGGTTAAGGTTTCCTAACCATATACAAGAGTTGTCATTCGATAATGGGATCACTTTATTAGGAGAATGATGTGATGGACAAGACCCAACCGTAAGCTTAGCATCAAATCGTTCAAGTTATTTGCTATAGCTTTCTTCATGTCAAGTATCTGTTCCTTCGACCATGAGATCGTGCAACTCCCAGATACCGGAGGAATATCTTGTGTGCTATCAAATGTCATTTCTTAACTGGGTGATCATAAAGATGCTCTACAGGTATCTCCAAAGGTGTCTGTTGGGTTAACATGGATCGAGACTGGGATTTGTCACTCCGTGTGATGCAGAGATATCTCTGGGCCCTCTCGGTAATACAAGTTCACAAGAATGTTGCAAGCATGTGACTAATGAGTTTAGTCACGGGTTCTTGTATTACGAAACAAGTAAAGAGACTTGATGATAACGAAATTTAACTAGGTATGTGATACGTCTACAACGTATCTATAATTTTTTATTATTACATGTTGTTATATTATCATTCTTGGATGTTTTACAATCATTTTATATCATTTTTGGGACTAACCTATTGACATAGGGCCCAGTGCCAGTTGATGTTTTCTTCTTGTTTTTTACATCGCAGAAAATCAATACCAAACGTAGTCCAAATGCAATGAAACTTTTTGGAGATTATTTTTGGACTAGAAGATATCCAGTGGGCCGGATAAGTACCAGTGGGGTGCCTCGAGGGGGCACAACCCACCTGGGAGCGCCTGGAGGCCCAGGTGCGCTATGGTGGGCTGTGCCCACATCGGTGGCCTCCCGCACTGCCTCTTCGCTCTATAAATACCCTAATATTCCAGAAAGCCTAGGGGAGTCGACAAAATTTTGTTCCAGGCGCCGCAAGTTCTAGAACCTCAAGATTCAATCTAGAGCCCTTTTCCGGCACTCCGCCGGACGGGAACACGATCACGGCGGGGTTCATCATCCTCATTGGTGCCTCTCTGATGATGCGTGAGTAGTTTAACGCAGTCCTACGAGTACGTAAGCAGTAGCTAGATGGCTTCTTCTCTCTTTGTATCTCAATACAATTGTATCTTGGAGATCTATTTGATGTAGTGACTTTGTCGGTGTGTTTGTTGGGAACCGATGAATTGTGAGTTTATGATTAGATTTGCCTTGATTTAATATCCAGTATTGATTATTATAGCCTCATATTTCTTCTCCGATATTCGGGTTTTGTTTTGCCAACTTGATCTATTTATCTTGCAATGTGAAGAGGTGCTTTGTAATGGGTTTGATCTTCCGGTGTCCTTTCCTAGAGATAGGAGGGGCAGCAAGGCACGCATATATCGTTGCTATTAAGGATTAAAAGATGGGGTTTATTCCTACATGAATAGATCTTGTCTACATCATGTCATCATTCTTATTGCATTACGGCATTTTTCCATGAACTTAATACACTAGATGCATGCTGGATAGCAGTCGATGTGTGGAGTAAGAGTAGTAGATGCAGGCAGGAGTCGGTCTACTAATCTTGGATGTGAAGCCTATATACATGGTCATTGTCTTGGATATCGTCATAATTATTTGCTTTTCTATCAATTGCCCATCAGTAATTTGTCTACCCACCGTTGTTATTTATCGAGAGAAGCCACTAGTGAAATCTATGGCCCCCGGGTCTATTTTCCTATCATATACTTTCAGATCTACATTGCTATTTGCCTTTTCCTCTATTTGCAAATTTTATTTTCAGATCTATATTATAAAAAACACAAAAATACCTTGCATCATTTTATTTGCATCTTTCAATCTACTACAATTTTATCCCGTCAACTTAACAATTTATTGCACCGTTACCCGAAAGGGATTGACAACTCGTTTAACATGTCGGGTTGCAAGTATTTGTTCTTTGTGTGCGTGTACCATTTATATAGTGTTGCGTGGTTCTCCTACTTGTTCGATAACCTTGGTCTCATCACTAAGGGAAATACCTACCATAGTTGTGCTGCATCATCCCTTCCTCTTTGGGGAAATGCCGTCGTAGCTTCAAGCGACATCAAAAGGAATTTCTCGTGCCGTTGCCGGGGAGACATAATCAACATCTACTAGGTTCCTAATCACAAATCTCATCTCCTTGCAATTTACATTATCTGCCATTCTCCTCTCATTTTCATCTCCTCCACTTCACAAAAAATTTCCGTTTTTATTCGCCTTCTTTTTCGTTCGCCGTTGTCTCGTCAGATCTGTTATTGTCTACAATCTTGCCTACGTAGTCATGACGCCTCAACGCAAATACTATGATATTCCTTATCCCAATATCTTGCTTGAGATTGAGAAAAGTACTAAGGAATATATGACTATGTAATTTGAGCACAACAAATGTTTTACTGAAGAACTTAAAGAACACTCTATTGTGTTAGATGCTATAATGAAGCCACTTGAGGATATTAGTAGAGAAGTTTGCAATCTCCAATCTAAGTATGCTTTTGCTGAAAGTTTGTTAGGAAAAATATCCGATGCACAAGCTACGCTAGTAAACCAAATGGTCGATAAACCAATCTCGTTAGAAGACAAAAACGATGAAGATCTTAAAATGTTTGGTGTTTCTTCTATTAATTCCTTGTTTAGTAAAGTTAAGATTGATGATAAAGGGACTAAAGAAGAGTCTACTTTAGCTAGAAGGCGTCCCGATAATTCGGAGGGTGAAATCTTGTTGAGAAAATTGATAAAAGTGGGTTTGGAGAGGTAAAAACTTTAACTAGTGATGTGCCCACTCTTTTGGATTACAAGGACTTCAATTATGATAGTTTCTCTTTGGATGATTGTATCTCCTTGTTGCAAACCATGATAAATTCACCTCATGCATATGAACAAAATAAAGCTTTTACTGAGCATATTATTGATGCTATGATAAAAGCTTTAGAAGAAAAGTTGGAATTAGAAGTTTCAATTCCAAGAAAGCTTCATGATGAATGGTAACCTACTATCAAAATCAAGATTAAAAATTATGAGTGCAATGCTTTATGTGATTTGGGTGCTAGCGTTTCCACAATTCCGAAATCTCTTTGTGATGTTCTTGGTCTTACCAATATTGAAGATTGTTCTCTTGATTTGCATTTGGAGGATTCAACTATTAAAAAGCCTTTGGGAAGGATTAGTGATGTTCTTATTCTTGCAAATTGGAACTATGTACCCATAGACTTTATTGTTCTTGACATTGATTGCAATCCATCTTGTCCTATTATACTTGGTAGACCGTTTTTACGTACTATTGGTGCAGTGGTTGATATGAAAGCAGGGAATATTAAATTTCAATTTCCCTTGAGAAAGGGCATGGAACACTTCCCTAGAACTAAGATCAAATTGCCTTATGAATCTATAATGAGTGCAACCTATGGATCATCCACCAAGGATGAGAACACTTGAGATCTATGTGTTTTGCCTAGCTAAGGGCGTAAAACGATAGCGCATGTTGGGAGGAAACCCAACTTGGATCTTTTTGCTTTTTGGTTTTCTGGCTGTTTTCAATAAATTTCCTAATTATACCTTTGGTTAGATGTGTTTTATGGTTTAAATAAGTGTTTGTGCCAAGAAAAGCCTTTGGGATGATTTGGTTAATAGTTGATTTGACTGCGTTAAAATTCATAAACTTTTGCATCCAGAGTTGTAATTTCTGACGATGACTGGAGCGCGATAAATTCTTGAATTTTTTTACACGTTATCTGGATACAAATTGTACACGTTATCCTAAGTTTTCAGGATTTTCAGCACTACAGAAGTATGATAAAAAATCATGTCTTTACATATTGTTCTGTTTTTGACAGATTCTGTTTTCATTGTGTTATGTGCTTGTTTTGATTGATCTATGGTTTCTTTTGAAGAGTTTTTGCCATGGAAAACTAAGAATACAGTAGATATAATACAATTACAAACTACGAATTGGTTTGCTACAGTACTTAAAGTAAAGATTGGTTTTGTTATACTAACGGATCTCACAAAGTTGTGTTGAGTTTTGTGTGATTGAAGTTTTCAAGTTTTGGGTGAGACCACAATGGATGAAGGAATAAGGATTAGAAAAAAGGCTAAACTTGGGATGACCGTGGCACCCCAAGATAATGTTCAAGAAGTATCAAGCAACTAAGCTTGGGTATATTACTTGAGACCATATTTTTATTCGTCACATATTATGAGTTTTGCTTGGAGCGTCTTGTATGATATGAGTATTTGCTTGTTTTGTTTGCTATTTTGTTACGATCATCCTTGCTATACACACCCATTTGAGAGAGCCAAAATTATGTTATCATTTGTTAGAATTGCTCTGTATGCTTCACTTTAAAAAAAATAGAGCTATGGAATTGCTCTAGTGCTTCACTTATATCTTTTTGAGCACGGTGTGCTTTGTTATTTTTGGAGAAATGCTCTCATAGTTCACTTAGATTTATTTTAGAGTTAGTAAATTTTTGAAGAAATTCTCTCATGCTTCACTTAGATTAATTTGAGAGAAGGAAATTTTATTCTCATGTGCTTGCCTTATATTTGTTTGAGCTTATCAAAAGCAACAAATGAAACTAGTCCCACTACGATAGATATTCAAGGGGGTATAATAAAAAGTTTCATGAAGATCATTGGAAAAAATAAAATTGATTCTTTGTAATAGTTTTGAGATATGATGATAGTAATATGTGAGCCATATTAATGAGTAATTATGTTTTAGTAAGAATATTGATGTTAAGGTTTGTGATTCCCTATGCAAGAACGAAAGTCAATAGTCATGCAATAAAATTACATCCTACTTGTGTTGCATTATTCAATGTTAGTTATGTTTAATGTTCTCTTATGATGGTTTTCGTTCCTTGGTTGGTCCCTTCTCAATGTCTTGCTAGCCTCCACCTTGTAGTAAGTAGAAATACTACTTGTGCATCCAAATCCTAAAACCCAAGATATGCCAAATGAGTCCACCATACCTACCTATATGTGGTATTTCCATGCCGTTCTAAGCAAATTTGTATGTGCCAACTCTAATTTCAAAATAAATTTCTCTTTTGTGTGCCCGTACCGCTCATGAAGCGGCGAGGGGTGGCTAATATTTTTCATGCTAGATGTGTTATTCTCAAGATGAGTGTTTATTCACTTGTCATTGTACGAGTGTATGTCGGTAATAAGGATTCCCAGTCCCGAAATGAAAAATAAACTTACTTTATGCTTTCAAATAATAAATTCCCTGGAAAGTGATGGTATGGAGGGCACCCGTGGATACAAATAGCCATGGGTTGTGAAAGAATGGTGGAAAAAGGAATAAACTTTATTTTATGTTTTGGAACCGCCTATGATATATCTAGTATCAAAAGTGTTGGGAACTCTAAGTCGTCTTCATTGACGGGAAAAGTATGCCTCCCAAAAAATGTATCTCTCAATTTTTAACCTTTGAGCTCTAGCAGCTCTACAAATCCCCACTTTCTCTCTATGAAGGGCCTATCTTTTACTTTATGCAATTTTTATTTTTATTTGAGTCTCCATCTTCTCTTATAAAACACCAATTACGGAACTCTATTATCACACTTGAGCATTGGAAGTAGTTAATATATGGATGTGTTGCATGAATGGATCAATGGTTGAGCATACTGGGCTAGGGATAGCTTGCTTTAGTGTTGATATTTTGAAAAGAGATGATTGTTTGCTGGTATGCTTGAGTATTAAAGTCTTCATGTCAAAACTAGACTATTGCTTTGAATCGTATAAAAGTCCAAATGTCCATGCTAGAAAAGAAAAGAATATGTGATGAACATGATAGGTAGCATTCCACATAAAAATTCTGTTTGTATCATTTACCTACTCGAGGACGAGTAGGAATTAAGCTTGGGGATGCTGATACATCTCCAACCTATCTATAATTTTTTGGAACTAACATATTGACATAGTGCCCAGTGCCAGTTGTTGTTTTCTGCTTGTTTTTTACATCCCAAAAATCATTACCAAACAGAGTCCAAATGCAGCAAAACTTTTTGGAGATTTTTTTTGGACCAGAAGACATCCAGTGGGCCGGAGAAGTACAAGTGGGGTGCCCCGATGGGGGCAAAACCTACCTGGGCGCGCCTGGAGGCCCACACGTTCCCTGGTGGGTTGTGCCCACCTCGCTTGCCTCCCACACTGCCTCTTCGGGCTATAAATACCCCAATATTCCAGAAACCCTAGGGGAGTGAATGAAATATTTATTCCAGCCGCCGCACGTTGCAGAACCATGAGATCCAATCTAGAGCCCTCTTTCAGCACTCCGCTGGAGGGGAACACGATCACGGAGGGGTTCATCATCCTCATTGGTGCCTCTTCGATGATGCGTGGGTGGTTTACCACACACCTATAGTTTCATAGGCAGTAGCTAGATGGCTTCTTCTATCTTTGTATCTCAATACAATGGTCTCTTGGAGATCTATTTGATGTAATGACTTTGTGCGGTGTGTTTGTTGGGATCCGATGAATTGTGATATTATGATCAGATTTTCCTTGATTTAATATCCATTCTTGATTATTATAGCCTCGTATTTCTTCTCTGATATTTGGGTTTTGTTTGGCCAACTTGATCTATTTATCTTGCAATGGGAAGAGGTGCTTCGTAATGGGTTCAATCTTGTGTTGTCCTTTCCCAATGATAGAAGGGGCAGCAAGGTACGCATGTATCGTTGCTATTAAGGATAAAAAGATGGGGTCTATTACTACATGAATTGATCTTGTCTACATCATGTCATCGTTCTTATTGCATTACTCTGTTTTCCATGAACTTAATACACTAGATGCATGCTGGATAGCGGTCGATGTGTGGAGTAATAGTAGTAGATGCAGGCAGGAGTCGGTCTACTAATCTTGGACATGATGCCTATGTACATGATAATTGTCTTGGATATCGTCATAATTATTTTGTTTTCTATCAATGGCCCAATAGTAATTTGTCTACCCATCGTTGGTATTTTTTAAGAGAAGCCAATAGTGAAATCTACGACCCCCGGGTCTATTTTACTATCATATAGTTTCAAATCTATATTGTTATTTGCTTTTTCCTCTATTTGCAACTTTTATGTTCAGATCTATATTATCAAAAACAGAAAAATTCCTCGCTGCGTTGTATTTGCTTTTATTTCTGGCACCGTTACCCGAAAGCAATTGACAACCACTTTAACACATTGGGTTGCAAGTGTTTGTTCTTTGTGTGCAGGTACCGTTTACATAGTGTTGTGTGGTTCTCCTACTGGTTCGATAACCTTGGTCTCATCACTGAGGGAAATATTTACCGTAGATGTGCTGCATCATCCCTTCCTCTTTGGGGAAATACCGATGTAGCTTCAAGCGACATCATTACGGAGATACCGAGGATCGAATCTCAGGCAAGTAACATATCGTCGGACCAAGGGAATTGCATACGGGATTGACTGAATCCTTGACATCATGGTTCAACCGATCTTCATGGAACATGTAGGAACCAATATTGGCATCCAGGTCCCACTATTGGTTATGACCGGAGAGGTATCTCAGTCATGTCTACATAATTCTCGAACCTGCAGGGTAAGGATGGTGATGGGTCGAGTTTGGATCGGCTTGAACAATATCAAATCCATATCCATATCCATGAAGACAGTCTTTGTCCGCCCATGAAAAACCCCATGGGTGAAAAATCGTGTCCATGTCCAAACCCGATGGATATCCATATTCGTTGGATATCCATGGGGTCCTCTCAAGACATATACATAAGACATAACACAATGTGCACATAAGTTATTGCACCCATGCATCAATGCATGTGTGATAAAGTAGAGACAGAGGGGTCGAGGGGATACAGACTTGCGTTGTCATTGGCCAGTGGTGCTGGCTGTTGAAGTGCTCCACCAAACATGGAGATAGCGGCTGACAGGGTCGACCATCTCTCAGGATGCAGGAAGAGGAGACGGGGCTGATACTTAATGATGAGTTATTTAACTATGACATAAAATGATCAGAAGGGGGCTGATGTAATATTAAGGCGGTGATTGAATGTCAACTAATAAAAGTTACGGTGGGGATTGTGCAATTTTCTTTGAATGTTTTACATTATAATGGGTAAATTACAGTGGGACATGTGACTGTGGGGTAAGGATAGTAGAATATTGCCATTAAGTCATACTATCAGGCCGGGTTTGGATATATCCATGGGTACAAGATTATGTCCATGCCCTACCCATGAGTAATCGGGTCGGGTTTGGATGCTGCCCATGGACGTAAAAGCATATCCTAACCCCGTCCATACGGGTCGGATATCCATGGGTATCCATTTCCATGGGTAAAATTGCCATCCTTACTGTAGGGTCCGCACGCTTAACGTTCGATGACGCTAGATTAGTATTGGGACATGTGCTTTGGTAACCGAATGTTGTTCGGAGTCTTGGATGAGATCCCAGACATCACGAGGAGCTCTGGAATGATCCGGAGGTAAAGATTCATATATAGGAAGTCCTGTTTTGGTCATCGAAAATGTTTCGATCATTATCGGTATTGTACCGGGAGTGCCAAAAGGGGTCCGAGGGTCCACCGGGGGGTCCACCTAGCCCAAGGGCCCACATAGGGTGTATCAAGTGCTCCCTGGCCTACATGGGCCAGGGGCACCTGCCCCAAGAGGCTCATGCGCCTTGAAGATGGAGAGGAGGCGAGTCCTAAGGGGGAAATGCACCCCCTAGGTGCCTTGGGAAGGGAAGACTCCTCCCTAGGCCGGCGCCCCAGCACTCCCCCCTTGCCTCCTATAAATAGTGGGGGAGACGAGGGACTGGACACACCAAATCCCACGCCCCGGTGGCAGCCCTTCCTCTCGCAAAAATCCATTTTCAACTCAGATTGGTTTCGGCAGCGTTTGGCGAAGCCCTGTCGGGATTGCACCACCACCATCTCCACCATACCTTCGTGCTGGTTATTATCCCATCTACTTCTCCTCTCTTGCTTTATAGATCAAGAAGGAGGAGACATCATCGAGCCGCATGTGTGTTGAACATGGAGTTGTCGTTCGTTCGGTGCTGGAATGGATAGGATCGCGAAGAGTACGACTGCATCAACCGTGTTATACACGCTTCCTCTCTCGATATACAAGTTTATGTAGACACACTCCCCTCTCGTTGCTTTACATCTCCTAGATTAGATCTTGCGTGTTTCATAGATTTTTTTATTTTCATGCAACGGTTTTTTAAGTGGTATCAGAGTCAGGTTTATGCGTAGATGTATATGCACGAGTAGAGCATAAAGAGTTGTGGGAATTGATGCTCAAATTGCTTACCTCTCTTGTATTATTTGGATTCGACAGTATTGTGGGAAGAATCTGCTCGGACCAACTTTACATGCCCTTGGACATGAGACCGGTTCCACCGATTAACATGCAACTTGTATTCCATAAGGTGGCTAGCAGGTGTCAGTCTCTCCTACTTTAGTTGAATCTCAATTGACAAAGGCCGTCCTTGTAGAAGATTAAAATTCAACTTGATTATCACCATTGTGGCATTGCGTAGATAAGAATGGTTCTTATAGTTTTCCTTAGCAGCCATGTAAAAATTGCAACAACAAATTAGAGGATGTCTAACTTGTTTTTGCAGGGCAAGTTGTGATGTGGTATGGCCAAAACGTGATGTGATATATGTTGATGTATGAGATGATCATGTTTTCGTAATAGGTTCACGACTTGCAAGTCGGTGAGTACAGGAATCGACGGGCGCCACAGGGTTGTCTTTAATTTATTGTATGACCTGTGTGTCAATTACTGAATGCCATCTAATTGCTTTACTTTATCGCTATGAGTTAGCAATAGTTGTAGAAGCCATAGTTGGTGGAGACAACCACGATGACGACACAATAATGGAGATCATTCGATGGAGATCATATTGTCATGCCAGTGATGATGGAGATCATGTTGTGCTTTCGATATGGAGATCAAAAGCACAATCATGATGATGGCCATATCATGTCACATATATTGATTACATGTGATGTTTATCTTATGCATCTTATTTTGCTTAGGACTACGGCAACATTATAAGATGATCCCTTCAGTTCATTTGAATATAAAAGTGTTCTCCCTAAGTATGCACCATTGCGAAAGTTCGTCATTTCGAATCACCTCGTGATGATCAGGTGTGATAGACTCTACGCTCACATACAACGAGTGCAAGCCAATTTTACACATGCAGAATACTTGGGTTATACTTGACGAGCCTAGCATGTACAGACATGGCCTCGGAACACAGGAGACCGAAAGGTCAAACATGAGTCGTATAGTAGATATGATCAACATGGAGATGTTCACCATTCATGACTACCCCATCTCACGTGATGATCGGACTTGGGTTAGTTGGTTTGGATCATGTATCACTTGATAACTTGAGGGATGTTGATTTAAGTGGGAGTTCATTAGTAATTTGATTAACTAAACTATTTATCATGAACTTAGCCTTAATAGTCTTTGCAAAATTTTATTTGTAGATCAATGGCCCGCGTTGTAGTTCCCCTGAATTTTAATGCGTACCTAGAGAAAGCTAAGTTGAGAGATTATGGAAGCAACTATGCGGACTGGGTGAGAAACTTGAGAATTATCCTCATTGCTGCACATAAGGCTTATGTTCTTAATGCACCACTTTGTGCCCCACCCCCTCTAGCTTCGTCTGTGGATGTTGTGAACATCTGGCAGGCACGTTTTGATGACTACTCGATAGTTCAGTGCGCCATACTTTAAGGCTTGGAACCGGGGCTCCAAAGACGTTTTGAGCACCACAGAGCATATGAGATGTTCCAGGAGCTGAAATTGCTATATCAAGCTCATGACCGGGTTGAGAGGTATGACACCTCTGAAAAGTTCTTCAACTGCAAGATGGAGGAGAACGATTATGTTAGTGAGCATATACTCAGAATGTCTGGGTATCACCACCACTTGATGTAGTTGGGAGTTAATCTTCCAGATGACACAATCATTGCCAGGGTTCTCGAGTCACTCGCACCAAGCTATAAGGGCTTTGTGATGAACAATAATATGCAAGGAATGGAGTGATACGTCTCCAACGTATCTATAATTTTTATTGTTCCATGATATTATTTATGATATTTTGGATGTTTATTGGGCTTTGTTATACACTTTTATATTATTTTGGGGACTAACCTACTAACCCAAAGGCCCAGTCTAGATTGTTGTTTTTTTGCCTGTTTTAGGGTTTTACAGAAAAGGAATATCAAACGGAGTCCAAACGGAATGAAACCTTCGGGAGAGATATTTTTGGAGCAAAATACGCACGGGAGACTTGAGAACCACGGAGTAGGGCTGACGTAGTGTCCACGAGGGTGGGGCGCCCCCCCTATAGGGCGCGCCCCTGCCTCGTGGGCACCCCGTCTGGCCCCCGGTGCCTTCCATCCTCCTATATATACCTACGTACCCCCGAACTATCAGAACAACAGAGAAAACCCTAGTTCCACCGCCGCAACCTTCTGTTCCCGTGAGATCCCATCTTGGGGCCTGTTCCAGAGCTACGCTGGAGGGCGGATCTTCCACGTAGTACTTCTACATCATCATCATCGCCTCACCATGAGTTGTGAGTAGTTTACCACAGACCTTCGAGTCCATAGCTAGTATCTAGATGGCTTCTTCTCTCTCTTTGGATCTCAATACCAAGTTCTCCTTGGTCTTCGAGGAGATCTATTCGATGTAATCTCTTTTTGCAGTGTGTTTGTCGAGATCCGATGAATTGTGGGTTTATGATCAAGATTATCTATGAGAAATATTTGGTTCTTTTCTGAACTCTCTATGTGTGATTATAATATCCTTGCAAGTCTCTTCGAATTATTGGTTTGCTTTGGCCTACTAGATCTATAGTTCTTGCAATGGGAGAAGTGCTTGGCTTTGGGTTCAATCTTGCGGTGTCCTTTCCCAGTGACAGTAGGGACATCAAGGCACGTATTGTATTGTTGCCATCGAGGATAAAAAGATGGGGTTTATATCACTAAGTTTGAGTTTATCCCTCTACATCATGTCATCTTGCTTAAGGCGTTACTCTGTTCTTATGAACTTAATACTCTAGATGCATGCTGGTGGTGTCCGGTATCCATGGTATTGTGGCTGTAGGGTAAGTGCTGCAACAGTAGCAAGCAATCGTTGAGCTGCCACCAGCAGAAGGGACTGCCGCCAATGATGTACATATAAAAAGTCTTCTTAGATGTAATTATATGGCATACAAATGATTCTTGCATGTGATTGTGATAGCATGTTGGGTTTGTGAAGTGTGAGCAGTAGCCAACGCATATATTCCTCATGTGATTTTGATAGCTTGGTGAGGAGCTCGATGCGGGAGGGCGACCTGTAGCAGCGTCGGCAACAGCGACAGACGACTCCCATACCCTTGCACCCCATCTTCTCCCGGTATCATTCACTCTCGCACCGGGGCACCCCATCTTCTCCCGGTATCATGTACTCTCGCACCGGGGCACCCCATCTTTGTCTTCTCTAGTGGCTCCTCCCCCCTCACTACTATTGCACCGGTGTCATGCTACCCGATGTTGCCGTCGGGGCCAACATAAGAGTAAGAGTTCATGACACATACGAGTTCTAAAATAATTGGTCTCAATGTTTAGTGCACCTAAAACTTCTTTGGTGCAGTAGAAAGAATGAGAAATATAGGGCCCAGCAGAGCAAAGGAAAATTGTTAACAGAAATTAGAGAGTTGGAGGGTTCTCAGACTATCACAGATTGAAAAGCCCCAAGGATAAGAAGCATTTGGAGCTACAAAAATGTGACATATATTTCTTGAAATATTCACATCATGTATTGTGACTGATTTTTCTTTTTGAAGGAACCAGGGATTAATTATAATTGGAAAATGTGACATATATTTCTTGAAGTATTCACATCATGTATTGTGACTGATTTTTCTTTTTGAATGAACCGGGGACTAATTACAATTGGATGTAATCTTGACATATAGGTACGCCAGCAGAGGTTGTTCGATGTCAACATCTAATCACAACATCTTTGTATTTTTACAAACTCTAATTTTCTTTGATTTACTAGCATTTTCATGGAAAGACAATACAGTATTTGTTTCCAATGATATCAATTTGTATCACTGTTGTTGTATTCCATCTTGACTAGTGATTATACTATAATGAGTGAACTGCTACCATCCAACAATGTGAAGGTGAGACTACTTCTTTCTTTGTTTTTGAGGTGTTATATAAAAATTATCATGACATGCAAAATCTGAAACTGGATAGTCTTTTATTCGTGCAACTGAAGTATGTGTGTACGGTGCCTTTTTGAATTGCCATGAAACTTGTACAAAGCGTCTATGAAAAAATGACTTTTCTGCTGAGTAGTACTGTAACATATTGTAAGTGCTTCACGAAGTCTACAACATATTGTATGAAGTAGGAACTCGATGCTTGATTGGCAAAATTATGAAGTTTGTGCCATAAATGTAGATTGTACTGAAGGTTTCATGTTTGTGGCTCAGATTTTTGATTTTTTCACAAGTTCAGTAGAAAACATGTGTGTACAAAAGTGTTTTGATGGCTATCTGCATCAATATATGACCATATAGATGTATCATTTAGCTTTTTGGTTTTAAATGCACATATAGAATAAGCTGGTTAGATATGAACACCTATTTGTATTAACATGTTTATTAAGTTCTCCTATAGTTTGAGAAATCTTCATGAGAATTTGTCTGACTATGTAATTAGAGACGCCATAATGAGCCGATGTTACACGCAAGATATTGAGGTAGTTGGCATGGAAATTTTATTGTTACTAACCACTTTTATGTTACAGAATGATGTGTTCAGCTGTGCTCTCATCTTGAGGAAGTTTTGCATGTCCCCAGATTGTTATGCATTATTTCTCGGTAACTATACCAAGCATACTTAGAGGTTGAGTTTGTGCTTGTGTTTTGGATTATCTACATTTTTTTATGCTCTGAAAGTGTGGAAATATATTAATATTTGATAAAAAATAGGGCATAGTTTACTAGGCGGGGTTAATTCTTATTGATTTGAGTTCAATGTCGTGTGAGCAGATTTGACTTTGTATCACTATGTCAACTTATGCCTGCCACAATTCCTCGTGTTATAAATCTAATCTATGCTTCTTGAGTATGCTGGGATCAGATCTAAAGCGGATAGCAACTGCTCTATTAGTTGTCTCTCGCTTCAATGTTTGTTCCTCTGCTCAGACTAGCATGGTTAGTGTTGTAGCCTTTGAGATGCACAACGCTCCATCGCACCTACACAAGTGGTCGCACGTTCTGTTTTCCTTGATGCTGATATAACAAAGGGAAAGGTTGCTAGAATTAACGAAGAACAAAACAGACGAACCATGCTGCCGGTCAGATTGAAGGAAGGTGTTGCAGGTTTCAAAACACATTGCAAAGTGTAGAGGAGATAAAGAGAATTAGGCTCGCGGAGAAAAGCCGAAGGAAGGGTAGAGTCATGGGGCACAACGAGACTAATGGAGGAATGAGTTGGATGACGAGTACAACAAAGAGGAATGGAGCTGAAGGTGGCATGACGACCAGATTGCGAAGGAGAGCAAAATGGGATTGGTGTTTGCTGAGTCAATAGCATGTACATAACTATCCCGTGGTAGTACTATTTCGTTAAATTTGTAAGTGTAAGACTGAAAATTCAATTTGTCCCTCGGGCACCTATGCTCTTGCGTCCAATTTTCAAAGTTCCCATTTGTAAAAAACGCCACAAAAATCACACTGTAGTAATCGACATGTTTGTTGAGCCTATAAATCTTCATAAAATAATTGAAATTAATGCAGTTTGTGCAAAAATAAGGGGTTCGTCGTGTTTCTACATATTTCAATATTGCATTTCGTTAACTGGTGCTTGCTATTTTTGTACATAAGGCATATCTCATTGTTATTATTTTTAAGCTTTTGAGATGGTAACGAAGGTCCAAACATGCATAAATGTTTCTCCGGATGAGTTTTTGTAGCCTGCACCAGGAACGCCCAAGAGCAAAAAGGTTGGGTTTGTACAAGATAATATTTGTTTGAACACACTCATAACATGCATACGACATACATGATGTAAATTATAGTGATGATTCGACATATGTCTCTTTATCCAATTTTGTTATATATCCCATGGCAACGCACGGGCATTCGACTAGTAGTAGTAGATGCAGAATCGTTTCGGTCTACTTGTCTTGGACGTGATGCATATATATGATGATCATGCCTAGATAATCTCATAATTATTCACTTTTCTATCAATTGCTCGACAGTAATTTGTTTACTCGCCGTAGAATATCACTATTATGAGAGAAGCCACTAGAGAAAACTATGGCCCCCGGGTCTATTCTGAACATATCAGCCTACAATCTACTTTACTTTTCCGATTTTACTTTCTACTTTTATAACCAAAAATACCAAAAATATCAAACTATCATCTCTATCAGATCTTACTTTCGTAAGTGACCGTAAAGGGATTGACAACCCCTTATCGCGTTGGCCGCGAAGTTCTTATTTGTTTGTGCAGGTGCAAGGGACTTGTGCGTAGTCTCCTACTGGATTAATACCTTGGTTCTCAAAAACTGAGGGAAATACTTACGCTACTGTGCTGCATCTCCCTTTCCTCTTCGAGGAAATACAACACAAGCTCGAGAAGTAGCAAGAAGAATTTCTGGCGCCATTGCCTGGGAGGCTTACGCAAAAGTCATATACCAAGTACCTATCACAAACCCTTATCCTCCGCATTACATTTTTTGCCTCTCATTTTCCTCTCCCCCACTTCACCCTTGCCGTTTTATTCGCCCTTCTTTTTCCGTGTGTTTACCGTCCACTTGCCTCTTGTTTGCTTGTGTGCTATATGCCCTCAATTAGCTTGCATCTTTGCTTGCTAAAGTATGGATCCTCATCCACTTGCTAATCTCTTTAAGAGATCCCATTATGTTTAACCTATTGCTAGTGAGCTGCGTGCACTAGATTATCATTATGGGGTTTTGCTTGAAATTTACGAATCTGAAAATTGTGAGGAATTGTTAAAATAAAAAGTGATTCATGATAGCTCCTTGAATAAAAAGCATGATTGCAATGATGTTATGATAAATTCTATTAATGTCAATTGTGCTAATGATATGCAAAACCATAAGCTTGGGGATGCTTATTTTGGTATGCCCACTACTTGTTGCAATGATCATGATTGGGGTGATTCTTCTTATGATCTTGAAAATTTATTGAAGCCCCATGGTATTTATGTGATTGATAATAATGTTTGCAATAATATTTAAAGTGGGTTTGGAAGAGTGTCAACTTTACATCCCACATATTTGGAGAATGTTCAATCTTATGAAATTTTTGATAAAAGTGGGTATGGAGACGTTATGACTTTAGTTAATGTTGATTCCACTATTTTGGTAGAGTGTCAACTTCGTATGCATATGGATCGTATTGAGAATATGTTTTGTGATAGCCATATTGTTGAATTTTCTTATGATCCTACATGCAATTATTATGAGAGAGGAAAATATGGTTGTAGAAACCTTCATGTTACTAAATTACCTCTCGTTATGTTGAGATTGCTATCGTTTTTGACTTCTTCCTTGCATATGCTAGATCTTGATTGTATTGCTAATTTGTTTTCCTATACAATGCCTATGCATAGGAAGTATGTTAGACTTAGATGTGATTTTCACGTGCTTTATGATGCTCTCTTTGTGCTTCAATTCTTATCTTTCATGCCTAGCTAGGGGCGTAAAACGATAGTGCTTGTTGGGAGGCAACCCAATTTTTTATTTTTTTATTTTTGCTTCTGTTTAGGAATAAATTTTGCATCTAGCTTCTGTTTAGATGTGATTTTGTGTTTTAGTTAGCGTTTGTGCCAAGTAGAACCTTTGGGAAGACTTGTGTAAAGTTTATATGATCTTGCTGTGAAAAACAGAATCGTACGCGCTCGCTAGAATGGTCACCAGATTTTACTGGAGCGTGATATTTAGTTGATTCTTTTTGCAGATGATTAATAGACAAATTGCTCACGTTTACCAATTTATTTCAATTTTTTTGGAGTTACTGAAGTATGCGAAAACTGCAGATTACTATAGACTGTTGTGTTTTTGACAGATTCTGTTTTTCGTGTGTTGTTTGCTTATTTCAATGCATCTATGAGTAGTATTGGGAAGTATGAATCATAGAGAAGTTGGAATACAGTAGGTTTAACACCAATATAAACAAAGAATGAATTCATTGCAGTACCTTTGAGCAGTGGTTTGCTTTCTTATACTAACGGAGCTCACGAGATTTTTGTCTAAGTTTTGTGTTGTGAAGTTTTCAAGTTTTGAGTATTGCTTTGATGGACTATGGAACAAAGAGTGGCAAGATCCTAAGCTTGGGGATGCCCAAGGCACCCCAAGGTAAAATTCAAGGACAACCAAAATCCTAAGCTTGGGGATGCCCCGGGAAGGCATCCCCTCTTTTGTCTTCATCCATTGGTAACTATACTCGGAGCTATATTTTTATTCACCACATGATACGTGTTTTACTTGGAGCGTCTTGTATAATTTGAGTCTTTGCTTGTTAGTTTGCCACAATTATCCTTGCTGGACACACCTATTTGAGAGAGTTAAATATGGCCCATGAATTGATAGAACACTCTATGTGCTTCACTTATATCTTTTGAATTGAATAGTTTTGCTCTAGTGCTTCACTTATACCTTTTAGAGCACAGAGGTAATAATATTTTGTAGAAATTTTTGATCTCTCATGCTTCACTTATATCCATTTGAGAGTCTATTAAAACAGCATGGTAATGTGCTTTGACTATAAAACTAGCCTTCACATGATAGACATCCAATATCAATGTAGTAAAAACTTTCACACTAAGTGCATTGAATATGATGAGAAGTTGGATGCTTGATAATTGTTTTGAGATATGAGGATAGTGATATTAGAGTCATGCTAGTGGAGTTATTATGAAATTAAGAAATGCTTGTGTTAAAGTTAGTGATTCCCGTAGCATGCACATATGGTGAACCGCTATGTGACGAAGTTAGAGCATGAGGTATTTGTAAAGTGTCAACCTTTCTGTGGGGGTCGGGGGCGCGCGATGGTTAGCTCCTACCAACCTCCCCCTAGGAGCATGCGTTTATTGCTTTGTTTTGATGACTCATAAATTTTTGCAATAAGTATATGAGTTCTTATGACTAATGTTGATTCCATGGATTATATGCACTCTCACCCTTCCACCATTGCTAGCCTCTCTTGTATCGCGCAACTTTCGCCGGTACCATACACCCACTATATATCCTTCCTAAAAAAAGCCACCATGTATATTCCTCAAAACAGCCACCATACCTACCTATCATGGCATTTCCATAGCCATTCTGAGATATATTGCCATGCAACTTTCCACTGTTCCGTTCATATGACACGCTTCATATTATCATATTGCCATGCATGATCATGTAGTTGACATCGTATTTGTGGCTAGGCCACCATGCATAATTTTTCATACATGTCACTCTTGATTCATTGCATATCCCGGTACACCGCCGGAGGCATTCATATAGAGTCAGATTTGTTCTAGTATCGAGTGGTAATATCGAGTTGTAAATCAATAAAAGTGTGATGATCATCATTATTAGAGCATTGTCCCATGTGAGGAAAGGCCAATAAAAAAAAGAGATGGCCCAAAATAATAGAGAGGGGCTAAAAAAAGAGAAAGCCCCTCCAAAAAATGAGAGAAAAGAGAGAAGGGACAATTGCTACTATCCTTTTCCACACTTGTGCTTCATAGTAGCACCATGTTCTTCATGATAGAGAGTCTCATGTTTAGTCACTTTCGTATACGAGTGGGAATTTTTCAGTATAGAACTTGGCTTGTATATTCCAATGATGGGCTTCCTCAAATGCCCTAGGTCTTCATGAGCAAGCAAGTTGCATGCACACCCACTTAGTTTCTTTTGTTGAGCTTCCATACATATTTAGCTCTAGTGCATCCGTTGCATGGCAATCCCTACTCACTCACATTGATATCTATTGATGGGCATCTCCATAGCCCATTGATACGCCTAGTCGATGTGAGACTATCTCCCTCCTTTTTGTCTTCTCCACAACCACCTCTCTATTCCACCCATAGTGCTATGTCCATGGCTCACGCTCATGTATTGCGTGAAGGTTAAAAGGTTTGAAAGAATAGAGTATGAAAACAAGTGCCTGGCTGAAACCGGGGTTGTGCATGATATGAATATTTTGTGTGATGAAGAGGGAGCATAGCCAGAATATATGATTTTGTAGGGATAACTTTATTTAGCCATAGTATTTTGAGAAGACATGATTGCTTTTGTTAGTATGCTTGAAGTATTATTATTTCTTATGTCAATATAGACTTTTGTCTTGAATCTTTCAGATCTGAACATTCATGCCACAATTAAGAGAATTACATTGAAAAACTATGTTGGTTAGCATTCCACATCAAAAATTCTGTTTTTATCATTTACCTACTCGAGGACGAGAAGGAATTAAGCTTGGGGATGCTTGATATGTCTCCAACGTATCTATAATTTTTTATTGTTCCATGCTATTATTTATGATGTTTTGGATGTTTAATGGGCTTTGTTATACACTTTTATATTATTTTTGGGACTAATCTACTAACCCAAAGGCCCAGTCCAGATTGCTGTTTTTTGCCTGTTTTAGGGTTTTACAGAAAAGGAATATCAAACGGAGTCCAAACGGAATGAAACCTTCGGGAGAGATATTTTTGGAGCAAAATACGCATGGGAGACTTGAGAACCACGGAGTAGGCTGACGTGGCGTCCACGAGGGTGGGGGCATGCCCCCCTATAGGGCGCGCCCCCCCTATAGGGCGCGCCCCCCTGCTTCGTGGGCACCCCGTCTGGCCCCCGGTGCCCTCCTTCCTCCTATATATACCTACGTACCCCCAAACTATCAGAACAACATAGAAAACCCTAGTTTCACCTCCGCAACCTTCTGTTCCCGTGAGATCCCATCTTGGGGCCTGTTTTCGAGCTCCGCCGGAGGAAGGATCTTCCACGGAGTGCTTCTACATCATCATCATCACCTCACCATGAGTTGTGAGTAGTTTACCACAGACCTTCGTGTCCATAGCTAGTATCTAGATGGCTTCTTCTCTCTCTTTGGATCTCAATACCAAGTTCTCCTTGGTCTTCGAGGAGATCTATTCGAAGTAATCTCTTTTTGCGGTGTGTTTGTTGAGATCCGACGAATTGTGGGTTTATGATAAAGATTATCTATGAGAAATATTTGGTTATTTTCTGAACTCTTTATGTGTGATTATAATATCCTTGCAAGTCTCTTCGAATTATTGGTTTGGTTTGGTCTACTAGATCTATAGTTATTGCAATGGGAGAAGTGCTTGGCTTTGGGTTCAATCTTGCGGTGTCCTTAACCAGTGACAGTAGGGGCAGCAAGGCACGTATTGTATTGTTGCCATCAAGGATAAAAAGATGTGGTTTATATCACTAAGTTTGAGTTTATCCCTCTACATCATGTCATCTTGCTTAAGGCGTTACTCCATTCTTATGAACTTAATACTCTAGATGCATGCTGGATAGCGGTCGATGTGTGGAGTAATAGTAGTAGATGCAGAATCGTTTCGGTCTACTTGTCTCGGACGTGATGGCTATATATAATGATCATGCCTAGATAGTCTCATAATTATTCGCTTTTCTATCAATTGCTTGATAGTAATTTGTTTACCCGCCGTAGAATATCGCTATCATGAGAGGAGCCACTAGAGAAAACTATGGCCCCGGGTCTATTCTCAACATATCAATCTACAATCTACTTTACTTTTCCGCTTTTACTTTCTGTTCTTATAACGAAAACACCAAAAATATCAAACTATCATCTCTATCAGATCTCACTTTTGAAGGAAATATGCCCTAGAGGCAATAATAAAGTTGTTATTTATATTTCCTTATATCATGATAAATGTTTATTATTCATGCTAGAATTGTAGTAACCAGAAACTTAGTACATGTGTGAATACATAGACAAAACAAAGTGTCCCTAGTATGCCTCTACTAGACTAGCTCATTGATCAAAGATGGTTATGTTTCCTAACCATAGACATGAGTTGTCATTTGATCAACGAGATCACATCATTAGGAGAATGATGTGATGGACTAGACCCATCCGTTAGCATAGCACTTTGATCATTTAGTTTTTCTGCTATTGCTTTCTCCATGACTTATACATATTCCTATGACTATGAGATTATGCAACTCCCGAATACCGTAGGAACACCTTGTGTGCTATCAAACGTCACAACGTAACTGTGTGATCATAAAGATGCTCTACAGGTGTCTCCGAAAGTATTCGTGGTGTTGGCATAGATCAAGATTAGGATTTGTCACTCCGAGTGTCGGAGAGGTATCTCTGGGCCCTCTCGGTAATGCACATCATAATAAGCCTTGCAAGCAAATGACTAATGATTTAGTCACGAGATGATGTATTACGGAACGAGTAAAGAGACTTGCCGGTAACGAGATTGAACTAGGTATAGAGACACCGACGATCGAATCTCGGGCAAGTAACATACCGATGACAAAAGGAACAACGTATGTTGTTATGCAGTTTGACCGATAAAGATCTTCGTAGAATATGTAGGAGCCAATATGAGCATCCAGGTTCCGCTATTGGTTATTGACCGGAGATGAGTCTCGGTCATGTCTACGTAGTTCTCGAACCCGTAGGGTCCGCACGCTTAACATTTGATGACGATCGGTATTATGAGTTTATGAGTTTTGATGTACCGAAGGTAGTTCGGAGTCCCGGATGAGATCACGGACATGACGAGGAGTCTCGGAATGTCCCAGACATAAAGATTGATATATTGGATGACTATATTCGGACACCAGAAGCGTTCTGGAAAGTTTCGGAATTTACCGGAGTGGCGGGGGGGTTACCGGAACCCCCCGGGGGAATGGTGGGCCATGGTGGGCCATAGGGGAGAGAGAGGGCAGCAGCCAAGAGGTGGCGCGCCCCCGCCCTAGGAGGAGTCCGAATAGGACAAGGGGAGGGGGGGCGCGGCCCCTCTTTCCCTCTCCCTCTCCCTCTCTTTCCTTCCCCCTTCTTCCTTCTTTGGTAGTTCCTACTAGGAATAGGATTGCAATCCTATTCCTAGTAGGATTGCAACCCTAGCCGCACCATAGGAGGGCCGGCCGGCCTCCCCCCTTGCTCCTTTATATACGGGGGCAGGGGGGCACCCAAAGACACACAAGTTGAATTGTTCTAGCCGTGTGCGGTGCCCCCCTCCACAGAAACACACCTCGGTCATACCGTCGCAGTGCTTAGGCGAAGCCCTGCGCCGGTAGATACATCATATCCGTCACCACGCCGTCGTGCTGACGAAACTCTCCCGTGAATCTCAACTGGATCAAGAGCTCGTGGGACGTCATCAAGCTGAACGTGTGCAGAACGCGGAGGTGCCGTACGTTCGGTGCTTGATCGGTTGGATCGCGAAGAAGTTCGACTACATCAACCGCGTCACTTGACGCTTCCGCTTCCGGTCTACGAGGGTACGTAGACACACTCTTCCCTCTCGTTGCTATGCATCTGGTAGATAGATCTTGCGTGATCGTAGGAAAATTTTAAAATACTACGTTCCCCAACAGTGGCATCAGAGCCAGGTCTATGCGTAGATGATATGCACGAGTAGAACACAATGAGTCGTGGGCGATACTAGTCATACTGCTTACCAGCATGTCATATTTTGCTTCGGCGGTATTGTGAGATGAAGCGGCCCGGACCGACATTACGCGTACGCTTACGCGAGACTGGTTCACCGTTACGAGCACTCGTTGCTTAAAGGTGACTGGCGGGTGTCTGTCTCTCTCACTTTAGCTGAATCAAGTGTGGCTACGCCCAGTCCTTGTGAAGGTTAAAACATCACATACTTGACGAAACATCGTTGTGGTTTTTGTATGCGTAGGTAAGAACGGTTCTTGCTAAGCCCGTAGCAGCCACGTAAAACTTGCAACAACAAAGTAGAGGACGTCTAACTTGTTTTTGCAGGGCATGTTGTGATGTGATATGGTCAAGACATGATGAGTTATACGGTTTTGTATGAGATGATCATGTTTTGTAATGTTATCGGCAACTGGCAGGAGCCATATGGTTGTTGCTTTATTGTATGAAATGCAATCGCCATGTAATTGCCTTACTTTATCACTAAGCGGTAGCGATAGTCGTAGAAGCAATAGTTGGCGAGACGACAACGATGCTACGATGGAGATCAAGGTGTCGCGCCGGTGACGAAGGTGATCATGATGGTGCTTTGGAGATGGAGATCAAAAGCACAAGATGATGATGGCCATATCATGTCACATATTTTGATTGCATGTGATGTTTATCTTATTATGCTTCTTATTTTGCTTAGAACGACGGTAGCATTATAAGATGATCCCTTACAAAATTTCAAGGTACAAGTGTTCTCCCTGAGTATGCACCATTGTGAAAGTTCGTCGTGCCGAGACACCACGTGATGATCGGGTGTGATAAGCTCTACGTTCAAATACAACGGGTGTAAGCCAGTTTTGCACACGCAGAATACTCGGGTTAAACTTGACGAGCCTAGCATATGCAGATATGGTCTCGGAACACTGGAGACCGAAAGGTCGAGCGTGAATCATATAGTAGATATGATCAACATAAGATGTTCACCATTGAAACTAATCCATCTCACGTGATGATCGGACATGGTTTAGTTGATTTGAATCACGTGATCATTTAGATGACTAGAGGGATGTCTATCTAAGTGGGAGTTCTTAAGTAATATGATTAAATTGAACTTTAATTTATCATGAACTTAGTCCTGGTAGTATTAGCATATCTATGTTGTAGATCAATAGCTCGCGATGTTGCTCCCCGTTTATTTTTTATATGTTCCTAGAGAAAACTAAGTTGAAAGATGTTAGTAGCAATGATGCGGAATTGTTCCGTGATCTGAGGATTATCCTCATTGCTGCACAGAGAATTATGTCCTTGATGCACCGCTAGGTGACAGACCTATTGCAGGAGCAGATGTAGACGTTATGAACGTTTTGACAAAAGCTCGGTATGATGACTACTTGATAGTTTAAGTGCACCATGCTTTACGGCTTAGAACCGGGACTTCAAAAAAAATTTGAACGCCACGGAGCATATAAGATGTTCCAAGAGTTGAAATTAGTATTTCATACTCATGCCCGTGTCGAGAGGTATAAGACTTCTGACAGTATTTTGCCTACAAGATGGAGGAGAATAGCTCAACCAGTGAGCATGTACTCAGATTGTTTGGGTACTACAATTACTTGAATCAAGTGGGAGTTAATCTTCCAGATAAGATAGTAATTGACAAAGTTCTCTAGTCACTATCACCAAGTTAGTAGAACTTCGTGATGAACTATAATATGCAAGGGATAGGAATTCCCGAGCTCTTCGCGATGTTGAAGTTGGCGAAGGCAGAAATCATGAAAAAGCATCAAGTGTTGATGGTTAACAAGACCACTTGTTTCAAGTAAAGGGAAAAGGGATAGAAGGGGAACTTCAAGAAGAATGAAAAGCAAGTTGTCACTCCCGTAAAGAAACCCAAAGCTAAAACTCAAGCATGAAACTAAGTGCTTCTACTGCAAAGGAAATGGTCACTGGAAGTGGAACTGCCCTAGATACTTGGCGGATAAGAAGGATGGCAAAGTGAACAAAGGTATATTTTGATATATAGATTATTGATGTGTACTTTACTAGTGTTCATAGCAACCCCTGGGTATTTGATACCGTTTCAGTTGCTAAAATTAGTAACTCGAAACGAGAATTGCAAAATGAACAGAGACTAGTTGAAGGTGAAGTGACGATGTGTGTCGGAAGTGGTTCCAAGATTGATATGATCATCATCGCACACTCCCTATACTTTCGGGGTTCGTGTAAAACCTAAATAAATGTTATTTGGCATTTGCGTTGAGCATGAATATGATTTGTTCATATTTGTTGCAATACGGTTATTCATTTAAAGTCATGGAATAATTGTTATTCTGTTTACATGAATAAAACCTTCGATGGTCATACACCCAATGAAAATAGTTTGTTGGATCTCGATCGTGGTGATACACATATTCATAATATTGAAGCCAAAAGATGCAAGGTTAATAATGATAGTGCAACTTATTTGTGGCACTGCCGTTTAGGTCATAATGGTGTAAAGCGCATGAAGAAACTCCATAGTAATGGAATTTTTGAATCACTTGATTATGAATCATTGGTGCTTGCGAACCATGCCTCATGGGCAAGATGACTAAAACTCCGTTCTCCAGAACAATGGAGCGAGCAACAAATTTGTTGGAGATCATACATACAGATGTATGTGGACCAATGAGTGTTGAAGCTCGCGGCGGGTATCGTTATTTTCTGACCTTCACTGATGATTTGAGCAGATATGGGTATATCTACTTAATGAAGCACAAGTCAGAAACATTTGAAAAGTTCAAAGAATTTCAGAGTGAAGTGGAGAATCATCGTAACAAGAAAATAAGAGTTTCTACGATATGATCGTAGAGGTAAAATATTTGAGTTAGCGAGTTTGGCCTTCAGTAAAAACAATGTGAAATAGTTTCACTACTCACGCCACCTGGAACACCACAGTGTAATGGTGTGTCCGAACGTCATAACCGTACTTTATTAGATATGGTGCGATCGATGATGTCTCTTACCGATCTACCACTATCGCTTTTGGGGTTATGCATTAGAGACAACTACATTCACATTAAATAGGGCACCATCTAAATCCGTGGAGATGACACCGTATGAACTGTGGTTTGACGAGAAACCTAAGCTGTCATTTCTTTAAGTTTGGGACTGCAATGCTTATGTGAAAAAGTTTCAACATGATAAGCTCGAACCCAAATCGGAGAAGTAAATCTTCATAGGATACCCAAAATAAACTGTTGGGTACACCTTCTATCACAGATCCGAAGGCAAGGTCTTTGTTGCTAAGAGTGGATCCTTTCTAGAGAAGGAGTTTCTCTCGAAAGAAGTGAGTGGGAGGAAAGTAGAACTTGATGAGGTAATTGTACCTTCTCCCGAATTGGAAAGTGGAACATCACAGAAACTAGTTCCAGTGATTCCTACACCAATTAGTGAGGAAGCTAATGATGATGATCATGAAACTTCAGATCAAGTTTCTGCTGAACTTCGTAGATCAACCAGAGTTCGTTCCGCATCAGAGTGGTACGGCAACCCGGTTCTGGAAGTCATGTTACTAGACCATGATGAACCTACGAACTATGAGGAAGCGATGATAAGCCCAGATTCCGCAAAATGGCTTGAGGCCATGAAATCTGAGATGGGATCCATGTATGAGAACAAAGTGTGGACTTTGGTTGACTTGCCCGATGATCGGCAAGCCATCGAAAATAAATGGATCTTCAAGAGGAAGACTGACGCTAACGGTAATGTTACTGTTTACAAAGCTCGACTTGTTGCGAAAGTTTTTCAACAAGTTCAAGGAGTTGACTACGATGAGACTTTCTCACCCGTAGCGATGCTTAAGTCTGTCCGAATCATGTTAGCAATTGCCGCATTTTATGAAATCTGGCAAATGGATAACAAAACTGCATTCTTTAATGGATTTATTAAAGAAGACTTGTATATGATGCAACCAGAAGGTTTTGTCAATCCTAAAGGTGCTGACAAAATGTGCAAGCTCCAGCGATCCATCTATGGACTGGTGCAAGCATCTCGGAGTTGGAATATACGCTTTGATAAGTTGATCAAAGCATATAGATTCATACAGACATACGGTGAAGCCTGTATTTACAAGAAGTGAGTGGGAGCACTACAACCTTTCTGATAAGTATATGTGAATGACATATTGTCGATCGGAAATGATTTAGAATTTTCTGGAAAGCAGAAAGGAGTGTTTGAAAGGAGTTTTTCAAAGAAAGACCTTGGTGAAGCTGCTTACATATTGGGCATCAAGATCTATAGAGATAGATCAAGACGCTTGATAAGACTTTCGATGAGTACATACCTTGATAAGATTTTGAAGTAGTTCAAAATGGATCAGTCAAAGAAGGAGTTCTTGCCTGACTTGTAAGGTGTGAAGTTGAGTAAGACTCAAAGCCAGACCATGGCAGAAAAATATAGAGAGAATGAAAGTCATTCCCTATGCCTCAGCCATAGGTTCTATAAAGTATGCCATGTTGTGTATTAAACATGTTGTGTACCTTGCCATGAGTTTGTCAAGGGGGTACAATAGTGATCCAGGAGTAGATCACTGTACAGCGGTCAAAATTATCCTTAGTAACTGGATGACTAAGGAAATGTTTCTCAATTATGGAGGTGATAAAGAGTTCGTCGTAAAGGGTTACGCCGATGCAAGCTTTGACACTAAATCCAGATGACTCTAAGTATCAATCTGGATGCGTATTGAAAGTGGGAGCAATTAGCTAGAGTAGCTCTATGCAGAGCATTGTAGACATAGAAATTTGCTAAATACATACGGATCTGAATGTGACAGACCCGTTGACTACACTTCTCTCACAAGCAAAACATGATCACACCTTATTACTCTTGGGTATAAATCACATAGCGATGTGAACTAGATTATTGACTCTAGTAAACCCTTTGGGTGTTGGTCACATGGCGATGTGAACTATGGGTGTTATTCACATAACGATGTGAACTATCGGTATTAAATCACATGGCGATGTGAGCTAGATTATTGAATCTAGTGCAAGTGGGAGACTGAAGGAAATATGCCCTAGAGGCAATAATAAAGTTGTTATTTATATTTCCTTATATCATGATAAATGTTTATTATTCATGCTAGAATTGTATTAACCGGAAACTTAGTACATGTGTGAATACATAGACAAAACAAAGTGTCCCTAGTATGCCTCTACTAGACTAGCTCATTGATCAAAGATGGTTATGTTTCCTAACCATAGACATGAGTTGTCATTTGATCAACGAGATCACATCATTAGGAGAATGATGTGATAGACTAGACCCATCCGTTAGCATAGCACTTTGATCATTTAGTTTTTCTGCTATTGCTTTCTCCATGACTTATACATATTCCTATGACTATAAGATTATGCAACTCCCGAATACCGTAGGAACACCTTGTGTGCTATCAAACGTCACAACGTAACTGGGTGATCATAAAGATGCTCTACAGGTGTCTCCGAAAGTATTCGTGGTGTTGGCATAGATCAAGATTAGGATTTGTCACTCCGAGTGTCGGAGAGGTATCTCTGGGCCCTCTCGGTAATGCACATCATAATAAGCCTTGCAAGCAAATGACTAATGATTTAGTCACGAGATGATGTATTACGGAACGAGTAAAGAGACTTGATGGTAACGAGATTGAACTAGGTATAGAGATACCGACGATCAAATCTCGGGCAAGTAACATACCGATGACAAAAGGAACAACATATGTTGTTATGCGGTTTGACCGATAAAGATCTTTGTAGAATATGTAGGAGCCAATATGAGCATCCAGGTTCCGCTATTGGTTATTGACCGGAGATGAGTCTCGGTCATGTCTACATAGTTCTCGAACCCGTAGGGTCCGCACGCTTAACGTTTGATGACGATCGGTATTATGAGTTTATGAGTTTTGATGTACCGAAGGTAGTTCGGAGTCCCGGATGAGATCACGGACATGACGAGGAGTCTCGGAATGTCCGAGACATAAAGATTGATATATTGGACGACTATATTCGGACACCGGAAGCGTTCTGGAAAGTTTCGGAATTTACCGGAGTGCCGGGGGGATTACCGGAACCCCCTGGGGGAATGGTGGGCCATGGTGGGCCATAGGGGAGAGAGAGGGCAGCAGCCAAGAGGTGGCGCACCCCCTCCCTAGGAGGAGTCCGAATAGGAAAAGGGGAGGGGGGCGCGGCCCCTCTTTCCCTCTCCATCTCCCTCTCTTTCCTTCCCCCTTCTTCCTTCTTTGGTAGTTCCTACTAGGAATAGGATTGCAATCCTATTCCTAGTAGGATTGCAGCCCTAGCCGCACCATAGGAGGGCCGGCCGGCCTCCCCCCTTGCTCCTTTATATACAGGGGCAGGGGGGCACCCAAAGACACACAAGTTGAATTGTTCTAGCCGTGTGCGGTGCCCCCCTCCACAGAAACACACCTCGGTCATACCGTCGCAGTGCTTAGGCGAAGCCCTGCGCCGGTAGATACATCATATCCATCACCACGCCGTCGTGCTGACGAAACTCTCCTGTGAAGCTCAACTGGATCAAGAGCTCGTGGGACGTCATCAAGCTGAACGTGTGCAGAACGCGGAGGTGCCGTACGTTCGGTGCTTGATCGGTTGGATCGCGAAGAAGTTCGACTACATCAACCGCATCACTTGACGCTTCCGCTTCTGGTCTACGAGGGTACGTAGACACACTCTTCCCTCTTGTTGCTATGCATCTGGTAGATAGATCTTGCGTGATTGTAGGAAAATTTTAAAATACTACGTTCCCCAACAACTTTCGTAAGTGACCGTAAAGGGATTGACAACCCCTTATCGTATTAGCTGCGAAGTTCTTATTTGTTTGTGCAGGTGCGAGGGACTCGCGCGTAGTCTCCTACTAGATTGATATTTTGGTTCTCAAAAACTGAGGGAAATACTTATGCTACTGTGCTGCATCTCCCTTTCCTCTTCGAGGGAATACAATGCAAGTTCGAGAAGTAGCAGCGACTATCAAATGATGGAGGCCCAAAGAGATCCATGTGAAGGAGCTCCAAAGGCCTCGTCGAGTAGATGATAGTCGTGGGAGAGTGAGCCTTCTCATGTAGCTTTCCTTCAATACAAGCACTGCAAGCACGATCTTTGGCAAAACTAACATTTGTTAGTTCACACACATGCTCTCCCTTGAGAATACTTTGAAAAGATCTCTTATTGATGTGGGCTAAACGGTGATGCCAAAGCCATCCTACATCAACTTTAGCCATTAGGCATGTCACGGTCTTAGTGGGTCGCTCTGAGAAGTTCACCACATAGAGACCGTTCTCGACATGCCCAACAAAGGCTACTTTAAGAGTCTTGCTCCACAAGAGGGCCACATAATCAATATCAAAGAAAGTAGCAAAACTCATGAGTGCAAGTTGACGAACGGAAAGTAAATTGTATGCAAGGGACTCAACAAGCATCACTTTCTCAATCGTGAGATCATGAGAAACGACAACCTTGCCAAGACCCAATACCCGAAGATGAAGCATCACCCCATTTGACATTGGTGGGCATAGATGAACCTTTGTGCACACCCACCACCAAGTCTTTGCTTCCGGTCATATGATTTGTGGCTCCACTATCGAGCAACCATGATCCCCCATGGGAAGCAAACTCCTAAAAGAGATCAATGCTTGATTTTAGGTACCCATTATGTAATGGGTCCTTTGATGTTAGCAACAAGGGTCTTAGGAACCCAAATAGACCATTCAATGTACTCATAAGAAGAACCGACAAATTTAGCATAAACATGCCCATCACTAGCACGGCATAACACATAAGACGGGTTAAAGTCGCTGCTAGTTCTCGAGCTTGTGTTGTATTCCCTCGAAGAGGAAAGGGAGATGCAGCACAGTAGCGTAAGTATTTCCCTTAGTTTTTGAGAACCAAGGTATCAATCCAGCAGGAGACCACGCATGACTCCCTCGCACCTACACAAACAAATAAGAACTTCGCAGCCAACGCGATAAGGGGTTGTCAATCCCTTTACGGTCACTTACGAAAGTGAGATCTGATAGAGATGATAGTTTATATTTGTGGTATTTTTGTTTATAAGAACAGAAAGTAAAAGCGGAAAAAGTAAAGTAGATGTAGATTGATATGTTGAGAATAGACCCAAGGGCCATGGTGTTCTCTAGTGGCTTCTCTCATGGAAGCGGTATTCTACGGCGTGTAAACAAATTACTGTCGAGCAATTGATAGAAAAGCGAATAATTATGAGACTATCTAGGCATGATCATTGTATATAGGCATCACGTCCGAGACAAGTAGACCGACTCATGCCTGCATCTACTACTATTACTCCACACATCGACCGCTATCCAGCATGCATCTAGTGTATTGTGTTCATAAGAACAAATTAACGCCTTAAGCAAGATGACATGATGTAGAGGGATAAACTCAAGCAATATGATGTAAACCCCATCTTTTTATCCTCGATGGCAACAATACAATACGTGCCTTGCTGCCCCTACTGTCACTGGGAAAGGACACCAGAAGATTGAACCCAAAGCCAAGCACTTCTCCCGTTGCAAGAACTATAGGTCTAGTAGGCCAAACCAAACCAATAATTCGAAGAGACTTGCAAGGATATTATGAGCACACATAAAGAGTTCAGAAAAGAACCAAAAATTTCTCATAGATAATCTTGATCATAAACTCACAATTCATCGGATCTCGACAAACACACCGCAAAAAGTGATTACATCGAATAGATCTCCACGAAGACCGAGGAGAACTTTGTATTGAGATCTAGAGAGAGAGAAGAAGCCATCTAGATACTAGCTATGGACCTGAAGGTCTGTGGTAAACTACTCACAACTCATGGTGAGGGCGATGATGATGATGTAGAAGCACTTCGTGATGGATCCTCCCTCCGGCGGAGCTCCAAAACAGGCTCCAAGATGGGATCGCATGGGAACAGAAGGTTACGACGGTGGAATTAGGGTTTTCTCTCTGTTGCTGATGGTTTCGGGGTACGTAGGTTTATATAGGAGGAAGGAGGACACCGGGGACTCACGAGGGACCCACGAGGCAGGGGAGCGCGCCCTGGGAAGGGGGCGCGCCCCCACCCTCGTGGGCACCTCGTGGCCCCTACTCCGTGGTTCTCAAGTCTCTCGTGCGTGATTTTCTCCAAAAATATCTCTCCCGAAGGTTTCATTCCATTTGGACTCCGTTTGCTGTTCCTTTTCTGCAAAACCCTGAAACAGACAAAAAATAACAATCTGGACTGGGCCTTTGGGTTAGTAGGTTAGTCCCAAAAGTGATATAAAAGTGTATGACAAAGCCCATTAAACATCCAAGGCATCATAAATAATAGCATGGAACAATGAAAAATTATAGATACGTTGGAGACGTATCAGTCGACGGCTTTGTTGGAAGGAGTGGCAATGCCCTTCTTGACTCCACCACCCTTCACATTGTTCTTCTTCTCCTTATATGTTCCCTCTCCCTCCTTCACAAAGGTTTGCTTGAGTGGAAGAGGTTGCTTGGTCTTGTCATTCTTCTTCGTCTTGGTCTTGGGTGCAAACCCAATCCCTTCCTTGGCAACAACTTCCTTTTGATTGCTCAAAAGGTCGCTGAGGTTCTTCTCACCTTGTATGCAAGACACAAGGCCTTTCTCAAGTTGATTCTTCAACTTGGCATTCTCGTCCACAAGATGCACATGCTCACAACATGGGTTAGTAGCATTTGCATTATCAATTAAAACCATGTGAGGAAGAGTGGCTTTCTCCTTGGTTAGCGAAACTTGAAGTTGATCATGAGACTCTTTGAGGCTAGCATGAACGCTATTCAAGAACTTGTGAGCCTTGTCAAGTATATCAAACTCCTCCTTGAGTCTAGCATGGTGAACCACAAGTTTGGCCTTTTCGGAATTATGCACATGAGAGACGACAATAGCCTTACCAAGATCTTTCTTTAGTTTAACATGATCATCATTGTGTGACTCCTCAAGAGCCAAATGAAGACCACTCTCTTCCTCAAGCGCATTAGAGAGATCCAATATCTCATCGGAATATTATCGACTATGACCTTCCATCTTAGAGATGGTCTCTTCGTGAGTCTCGATCATGTCATTGGCTTCACCAAGTTGTTCCAAGAGAGCAACGAAGTGCTTCTTGGATTTACCTTTGAGCTTACTCATAAATGACTCAAATTCATTTTCCTCCTCCTCCACCCCACACTTTCATCAATGCAATCCGTCAACGAAGGATTAGTAGTGATGGTATACTTGATGTTGGGGGTTACCTTGTTGGTGGCTTTAGCCATGAGGCATTTAGCGGTGATGTTCTCGTTGGGTGAATCGAAGAGGGATGGCCGTTGAATAGTTGCAATGGAAACGGTGGTCATGGTAACCATCTCATCATCTTCTTCGTCATCATCATCCTCATCATATTCTTCTTGTGCCACCAATCCTTTGGAAGGTGTTTTCGTGGTGAAGTTGTTCTTGTTGGGGAAAGACTTGGCCTTGTCTTTTCGGATAAGCTTGCCTCCATTGTCTTCCCTTTTCTCATATGGGCAATCCACACCAAAATGACTCACATTGCCACAATTGTAACACATCCTCACTTGTTACTTGCCCTTGACGCCACTTGAGTTGTTCTTGTTGAAGTTGGGTCTTGAGTTCTTCTTGTTGCCCCAAAATTGTCGTGAATCAAGAGCCATGTGCTCATGATATGCATATTTGGTGTCTTCGAGGCAACACTCCTCTTCTTCCTCTTCATCCTCTTCTTCCACACGAGCATTGGCCTTCAAAGCAAGGTTGGGTTTCTTTGATCGTTGAGATCGCAACACCGCATTGTCGGCGGTCTTGTCCAAGACCCTCATAGCAACAAACTCATCCAACACTTCACTTGAGGACAAGAAGTGGAAGTCCGGCCTTTGACAGATGACGGAGGACATGGCCTTGTGATAAGGCCTCATGGCCCTTAGACACTTGCGCTTGATCCAATTGTCATTTGTATCCTTACTCCCATGATCTCGGAGTGAGACTGCAAGAGTGGGTAATCTTCGATAAAGTTCACAAGGTTCTTCATCTTTGATCATGGAAAAGTCATCGGCCTAATATTGCACCACTTCATAGTTTTTAGCATTGAATGCTAGCACTTCCCTTGTACAAGGAGACCGCATGTTACCATGCTTCCTTGGCCACGGAGAAGGGTCGGAGGTGAGCAATATCTTCGGGAGGGATATCATATTGGAGAATGCAAAGAACGAACTCGTTGAGTTGATGATCCACGGCTTCTCTAGGAGTGAAGTTGTATGGATCGTGCAGGTAGAAACCTTGCTCAATAATTCTCCAAATATTAGTAGAACAATGATTTAAATGACGTTTAAAGCAAAAAAACCAAGTAGCAAAATATGCACTTTTTACATACTTCGGGGGAGGACCAACATGATTTAAATGCATGGAGGGAATGGGTCCTCCATAGGTAATGGGAGGTTCAACATGGGCAAATATGCCACTCCCTATTTTATCCAAATGAGCTTGATCACTACTAGCTCCCCCCTTATCGGGGTGAGCATCCGCCACCTTCCTAGTGGGACTAGTCACTTCCAACGGTGCGGTGGATAATTTAAGCCCATCAAGAAATTCTTTGAACATGCCTTTGCCCTCGGTCGTCATAGAGGTTTTCAAGTTTTCCAAAGCCGCATTGAATTCCTCTCGAGAGATCGAGGATCCCCCATCGGCCATAGACAAAGACGGGTTCCCACCGGAGTGCTCCTCCATCTCGACTACGGTGTCACCCATACTCTTTGGACAGTAAAGTCCTTAATACAGAGACGAGGCTCTAATACCAATTGAAAGGATTGATATGGTTGACTAGAGGGGGGTGAATAGGCAACTAACAATTTTTAGCTTTTCTTTACCAAATTAAACTTAGCATCAAGATAGGTTGTCTAGATATGCAACTAGGTGGGCAATCTATATGATGCAACAATAACAAGCACACAAGCAAGCTAGAGATAAAACCCAACAAAACCTTTCACAAGTAAAGGTAAGAGATAACCACGAGTGGAGCCGGTGGAGACAAGGATGTCTTATTGAAGTTCCTTCCCTTTGAGAGGAAGTGTGTCTCCATTAGAGCGGTGTGGAGGCACAATGCTCCCAAGGATGCCACTAAGGCCACCATATTCTCCTCACGCCCTCGCACAATGCGAGATGATGTGATTCCACTAGTGGTGCCCTTGAAGGCGGCGACCGAACCTTTACAAACAAGGTTGGGGCTATCTCCACAACTAAATTGGAGGCTCCCAATGACACAACAAAGCTTCACCATAATGGATTATGGCTTCAAGGTGACCTCAACCGTCTAGGGTGCTAAAACACCCCAAGAGTAACAAGATCCACAAGGGATTAGTGGGGGAATCAAATTTATCTTGGTGGAAGTGTAGATCGAGGCCTTCTCAACCAATCCCTAGGAAATCAGCAATTTTGATTGGCTAGGGAGAGAGACCGGGCAAAAATGGAGCTTTGAGCAACAATGGATCTTTGGGAAGGAAGAGGTAGTCAACTTGGGGAAGAAGACCCCCCTTATATAGTAAGAGGAAAGATCCAACCGTTACCCACCAACTCAGCCCACGACATGCGGTACTACCGCACATACCTACGGTACTACCGCAAAGGCTTGCGCTACTACCATAAGGTAGTGCGGTACTACCGCTCGCGTACCAGAAGCCAGACGAGGCCCTGTTGCGTATAGCAACGAGCGGTAGAACCGCCGGAGCGGTACTACCGCGCGCCCTTGCGGTACTACCTCAAGGCAAGACACAGTCTGGGCAGAGAAAGGCACAGACTAATAAAATTACATCCGTGGCTACTTCCGCTGAGTTTCGGTCGATGCAAAAACCCAGCATGGTACTACCGCTCACAGGGAGCAGTACTACCGCGTAGGGTGCGGAAGTAAAAAATTACTTCCGCTCCTACTACCGCGCAAGCCACCGCTCTGGGCCAGAGGCCACGATACTACCGCATGCGAGGAGCTGTACTACCGCTACCATGGGCGGTACTACCATGGACCTCTGCGGTACTACTGCTCCCTTGAGCAGTACTACCGCATTCCACATAACAGTAATACTTGGGAGCCATCATCTTCGCAACGACAAGGGAAACGACTGGTGCTCCAATCAAGCGAAGGAAATGTGGTGCAAAGGAACAGATGTGTACATGTTGATTCCTCCCTAACCTTTCCGAAGCGTACCCCCTCTTAATAGTACGGCTTTCCTACGACTCAATTCCACCGAAAATAAACATAGAGAAACGCCGTCTTCGATAGGCTCCAGGGGGCAGGGAATGGTCTTGTGCCTAGACATGAGATATCTGAAATGCTCAATGCACACGATTAGTCCGCAAATGCATTGTCATCAATCACCAAAACCACTTAGGGAGAAATATGCCCTTTACAATTGTTTATTGTGAGATAGTTATTCAATAAAGTCCTAGAATAATGGTTGTTCTATTTATATGATTAACATCTTTTATGGTCATGCACCCTTTTGTGAATGGTTTATTCTTGTTGAATCCCAATCATAACAATACACATATTCATAATATTGATACCAAAAGATGCAAAGTTAGTAATGATAATACCACATGCTTGTGGCATTGTCGCTTAGGTCATATTGGTATAAAGCGCATTAAGGAACTCCTTGCTGATGGACTTTTGGAATCTCTTGATTATGAATCATTTGAGACATGTGAACCATTCCTCATGGGCAAGATGACTAATACTCTGTTCTTTGGGACAATGGAGCGAGCTAGTGACTTACTGGAAATAATACATACCTATGTATGCGTTTCGATCAGTGTTGAAGCACGAGGTGGATATTGTTATTTTCTTACCTTCACAGACTATTTGAGTAGATATGGGTATATTTACTTAATGAAACACAAGTCTGAAACATTTGAAAAGTTCAAGGAATTTCAAAGTGAAGTGGAGAGTCATCATAACAAGAAAATAAAGTTTCTACGATATGATCATGGAGGTGAATATTTGAGTTATGAGTTTGGTATGCATTAAGACAATGTGGAATTGTCATAGCTCACGCCACTTGGAACACCACAACGTAATGGTGTATCCGAATGTCATAATCGTACTCTATTGGATATGGTGCATTCTATGATGTCTCTTACTGATTTGCCGCTATCATTTTGGGGTTATGAATTAGAGATAACCGCATTCACTTTATATAGCGCACCATCTAAATCCGTTGAGACGACACCGCATGTGTTCTGGTTTGGCCAGTGTAGGACTGAAGTATATCTACTGGAAGGGGGGTTGAATGGGATTTTTAATTTTTTCGGAAAACTTAAATCTCTCAGTACCCGATAGTGGAACAAGTGAGAAATAGATAACAGTGAAGTAAAAACAACTATCGAAAGGAAACTAGGCATAGGACTGTAATAGATCACATGAGCTACGAAGTACCGAATGTAAACAGAGTGAAAGAGAATACCAGTGATGCTCGATGGCGAAAAATAATTTGTTTGACCAGTTCGTCCTTCTGCACAAGGACTACGTCTGGTTGGAGGGGCTGTGACTTAACACGAAAGATAAACTCTCTTTGCCCTATTCTCCTTGACAATTGATTCATCAACCAATGTTGATCACTCATGGTAGATAATTGAAGGCTATCTCTAAACCTTTATGGACCTCTTCTTCGAGAACCACAATCACTCTTGGTCTCTGAAATAATTGATAGTTAACCGTCTAGAGAGTTTGCAGCTCTCAAGAGTAATAGGCAGAGCGTACTAAACTTAGATTCCAGTGATGTTGAACCCCTATCTAATTGTTCAGCTCTAGGAGTTTTTCTCTCGGTGGATTATAAACTCAAATCGACCAGAGAGTGGGTTTCTTGTAAATCTTCTCACAATCAAACGAAGGAGCCACCAAACAAAGCTGGCACGGGGTGGCCATTTATAGCCGCAGCCTTCCCATAAGGGAAATGACCATATTGGACATGCAGTCCAGCCAATGGCCAACCGACATGTTCACAACGCTCGGATTTTTGAAGCAGCGGTAACATTACTTGAGGAACAAGTAATGCTAACTTCTCGGTCCGAGACAAATCTCTCACAGGGAAGAAGAACACAGTCTCTTGCTGGCTAGTATTTGCTCAGAACACACAGAGATTTATCTCACAGCTTTCATAGGTTTGGGTTTAGCATCAAAGAATGAAAGCTTCGAACGATACACCCCTCTTTATAGTATGGTGGTCCTATGACTCAATGAAAGAAGAAGACCAACAAAAAATGCTACGTCTTCATTCTTCCTCGAGCGCAGTCATGTTCTACGGACGAACACCGAACCAATTGCTTGAACTTCAGCAATTTTTAGGGGCCACTCTTGTTAGCTTTATCTTCGGTGATAACCATCACTGCCACGCAGGGAGATTATCTTCGTCGTGTATATCAAACTCCTCGATACTTCAGGGAGCTGTAACTCAGTGTGCACTAGCAAACACATAAGTCCCATACTGTTTATGACAACAAACTCCAAAACATAGGGGGCCTATCATTGCTCCAACAATCTCCCCCTTTTGGATGGTTGTTGACAAAATAGATAATCATGGAAGTGAAGATAGATAAATGAAATGTAAATCAAACAAGAGTGAACTTGCGTTACTTGTCTCAATGATGAAATATACCCTCCTATATGTATGCATGGTTAATGATATTCGATAATGTGTATTGCAATTCATTGACTTGTCTGGAGGAATTTTCAATCATTCAAGGTAATGATTCGCAGTGATGAATTATCCAACGAGAAAAAAATAGTGCAATCAATCATGACTTCTGTCAATTATTCCACCTGCAAATCAAATGCTTCGAGACAATATATAGTGCAGCAAGAGGATTATTGATATTGCAGCTCATAACATAAGTTTTACATCAGAGCACAAAGTGAGACAAAAGTCTCAAAACAGCAGAGAAATTAAGCACAGAGTCAAAAACCATTAGACCAAATATATCGGAACTCTCAATATTATTCTCCCAATTTTTGTCAACTAGTGCCAAAAAGGTGACTACTGACATGACTGTGAAAACACGTGAATATGATTCAATCTGGGGCATTGCCCGAAGAACTGTCCAAAGAAGTTTCTGATTTGGTGCTGGCCGGTAAATCTTCATCATCAGCAACAACAACAGATCCTTCAAGGTTGGCTTGAGGCTGAGAAGAGGTAGGCACACCTGTATCAGCTTCTTGATTCTTGCGAGATAGAACATTCCCTTCGGCAGGTTTCTCAGTGGGCGAAATTTCTTCTGACTCATCGATCATTTTGCGCAGCTGAATTCGAAGTAAATCAGTAGTAGGTTCATGAGCTGGCAGAGGCGAAGTGACTCGATCTTGGAAATCTTCAGCTGAGAACCCTTGATCAATGTACTCGTAAAGTTCTTTGAGTTGCGATTTGCTCAATTGCTTATTGGAGAAGAAATTTCGAAGTAATTTCCAAAGACGCTTCTTGTTTTCAGTAGCAATCATGTGCACAATTGTTGTTGGGTTGTTGATTGCATTGAGTTCAGCAGCCAAGTGCTCTTTCTATTGGCGATCCTCGGCCATCTGCTTCATAAGAAGTTGTTGAGTGCGCAAACTCATTTCAAGTTGTGAAGGAGATTGGGCAACATGTTGATGTTCACATTGAGGCACCATAGGTCCTTCAAAAGTGATGTGGTAATCTGGAGAGCTTGGCATAGGAGCCTTGCTCGAGGAGATATCTTTCATCACACGTATTGTATCATGAACCGGTGGAATGGAAGTCTTGTGACTGCTCTTGGCTAAATATTCGGTTTTCATTGTAGAGTCTACCACTTTCTAAATCCATGGTGCAAAGACTTTGATGAATTTGGGATGTTGTGCAGAATCCTTCAAGATTTGCGAAGACATGTCTTCAACATCGAATATGAATCCTGGTCAGATGGCATGAATTGTGTTCTGACAGATATCAGATATAGCATTATCTGGATTCATCTTGGCCATCAGACAAATGGTGTAGGTGAGCATATGATAGAGAGCTTGATCGTCGAAGGTCAAATGCTCGGGAAGAGGAGGACCATTATAGTCAGAAATTTTCTCTGGGTCCATTGTGCAACGGAAATCTTAATCGAATATGGCATCAATATTGTGAACTCGAATTTCAAACTTGCGATGCTCAAAGCGAGGAAAATGGAAGTATCAGACGAAATCCATTGCTGAGCATTTGATAGGTTGTCCTTCACTCATCCATTCCATTATCCATTTGGTGCTATCAAAGGCATCACCAGTAATATACAGTGTGGAGTAGAATTGAAGCACAATCTCTCTATTCCACTGATGCTGATAGGCAAAGACATGTGTGAGGCCAAAATCTTTGATGTCTTGTATGACTTGATTGAAACAACCAATGCTCTTCCTAGCCGTAATGTCTGGAACCTCATAAGGGAAAATCTTGCGACTGTCATAGAGGATCCGCGAATAATATACGACTTGTTCCTTGGTCCATAAGCGAGGAGAATTTGAATTCCTGGGCTTGCTGTATGGACTCTCTTCAAAGAAAAGAGGATGAGTGTTCCAATTAAAAAGAGGTCCTTTGACTCCAGCACCCCTTGGGAAAAGAGGCAAACACTCTCGAGGATATGGGTATTTGAGCTCATCGTCAACAGACAATACTTCATCGCCATAAATTACAGAGTCTAAGTAATGAAGAGTGACAGACTTAGCTGCAGAAGGTCCAACTTCTGGAATGAGTCGAGAGTTGTTGATGGAGATTGACAGAGGAGAGGGATCAGACTCTTTGTTGATCACCAAATCTTTTTCGATCACTAGGGATCATTGAGGATTTTCTTGAGCAGTCTATTGAGGATTTTCATGGGTCGGATAGTACTGCAAGATGTTGCTAACGCAATACTACGATGAGAGACCCTTTGATGAAACTGTGTGCGATGCATTAATTGCAAACGGTGATGTAAAAACGTCAAAAAATATGCAAAACATGTGCGATGGCGGAGCCATCAAACACGGTTCCGATTTTAGTTGCGTGTGCGATGCAGGGCACATGGTTGATCCATCCAAACTGTTTGCGATGAGACAGAACACCAGAAACAGGCATCCATATCAAGGTGTGTGTGATATACGCCATACAGTTCACTCATATGAACTTTTTGCTATTAGGGAGTGCAACATAAACGGTGAGCCAGATCAGGGTGTGTGTGATATACGACATACGGCGAACTATTTTTTATTAGGGAACATAACAGAAATGGGTCAACTTAACAAGGTGTGTGTGATATGCGGCATACAGGTCACATAGATGAACTATTTGCGATGAGCCAAAAGAACACAAATTAATCGTGTAAACAAGACGTGTGTGATACGCGGCAAACAGCCAACTCGGATGAACTATTCGCGAAGAGAAATTATAATACAGATGGTTACTACAGTTAATTCGTGTGCGATTCTGTGTGTACAAATTTTTTTGAAAATTGCAATCTAGTTGCTTGCGGTGGCTAGGAGTATCGCACACGATGCGTCTGCGAGTACTCGTGTGCGATGATTAGTAAGTTACACATACATTTCCTTATGTTAACACGTGTGTGAATTTGCAATACGAATAGTTAATATGCAAATGCCTTCTGGACATCGGGCACACGCTTAAACTCAATGAACTGTGTACGATACTAATACTTTCCATGAAAATAAAATTTTGTACCAGTGTTTTGTGCACACAATTGGACTTGTTCAATGTGTCCAACATAGGTATAATTAATCCCATCCAAAATCTAGCGTTCATACGCTATGCTATCTCTGTCAGATTATCAACAAACTTTATGACATGCTTCAAGTACTTCCAGTGAAATTAGGTACTCTTAGTAACATAGAGATCGTTCACTATGCATCAAACATATACTGCTTACAACGTGGAAAGGTATTATTTATTCAAATCATGGCAGAAGAATATATAATACGCATAAATTGGCAAATAGAATTTGTTACTGCCTAGGAACGGAGCCAGAAAATGAAATCATAATTGGTTGCTTAAATAGTGATTAATTAGTCAGAACAAATACCCTAATTTTGCTATGTAATATGCTAGCATGGAGAAAGTGGAAATGACACTAACCTCGATCAGAATTTGATCGGCTGATGACATTGGGGAAGTAAACATCCATGTTAATTAGACCAGGCTATGGTGCACGCACTAGAATTTTATTGCCAGCTTTCAGTTCATAACACTTAGATTTCTCCATAGGTCCGCATCAAAATAGGAGTGGCCATCTTACCAAGTTTTACGCGAACTGTCATTGTAAATCCATGTTGCGTTGTCAATATGACATCCATGTAGTCATCAAAAAAGTAAATCCCAAGATTTCCTTCTACTCCTGTTATAGAAAAGCAAGGGATGTACTGCTTGAAATGTAAATTAATATCGTGAATTAGATATATCGAAATAACAGAGAAAAATGCAAATATGGGAGTAACTAATAGAACAGATCAATATATAGATGAAATCTAAGTACAAAAATAGATAATTAAAAATAGATAATGTAACAAATAATTGATGCAAATATGAGAGTAACTCAAAGAACAATACATCATAGATTTGCCTAATATAGGGGGTGTGGGAAATCGGCTTCGACATCTAGGCTGCATGTGGCACCGTACCTTTTATCCAAATGTAGCAACATACAATATATGTTTACAAAATAGGCCATGCCGAGCGTGGTAGGTTGAGATTGAACATACTGAGCACTCCCTGAAGTCATCCGGAATGGTGGGATAGAACTTCGTTTCCGACTGGCCACGACCACACTTGCCCAATTTGTGCTGGCACTATGGACACATGAATGAAAACCCCCGAATCAGCTAGAATAAAAATGAATCCACATCAATTTCTGCCGGTTTATTAACAGCGACGGACGGAATGCGATAAGAGATGAGTGAATATTTTGCTAAGTTGATTAGAATGTCGGTGCAGATAGGCGGCGGAAAGCGGTAGGGGCAAAATCCCATGCCATTTGGAGCGCGACCTCCGCCAGCCGACAACTGCCGTCGAGCTTAGGTGGACGTAGCGATAGAAGTTGATGGCGTGCAGAGTTGCGGAGGAGTCCGCGACGAGTGGGTGGGGACGAAGTGGGCGAGGGTTTTCTTTATTCCTTTTGCATGTGTGGGTGAACACACACGGTTCGCAGAGGCGATATAGATGAATCATGTGCGATAGTAAATCATCGAGATTGAAGGGGAATCCAAATTTCCTTTGTCCATGAGTTTTTTCATATGATGAACATAAACCCTGCAAATCACCGTGTTCAAATTTGACAATTTTCCGGGTTCATTTACAATATTTAGGGGATTATGTGCATTTTCTAGGCATCAATGCACATAATTCAAATTCAAAAAATCGATGCATGAAAAAGTGCACGAGAACGGTCCAAAAAACCATGATCATGCTATTTAGTAAATTCTCATGCCTTTTACAAGGAATGGGCAGATATTTCCACGGAAATGTGTGGCAACAGTCAACCACAAACACGTGGTTTATTGGTTTCTCAACTGTAGAAAAATGAAATACATGCTTGAACATGACGGCTGGCATGGTGCCATGGTATGGCTTCACCATGCCCTAGTACAAATTTGAGAAGGTTTGGCTTATGTCGTTGTCCACGCCATTCATAAATCGAACCATCACCGAGGATTTTTCATGGTTTCGTGGGGGAAACCACCAAGATTGAAGGGGTCGGGAATCCAAATTTCCTTCCTAGCTTGTCATTAAGTTTTTTCTACAATCAACATACCCCCTCAAATGCAACGTGTTCAAATTTGGCATTTTCCAGGCTCATTTATCATATTAGGGGATTGTGTGCATTTTCTAGGCATTAATCCACATAATTCAAATTCAAACAAATCGGTGCATGAAAAGGTTCACAAGAACGATCTGGAAAAACCACACTCGTGATATTTAGTAAATCTCAAGCCTTTTACAAGGAATGGGCAGATATTTCAAGGGAATGCGTGATAATAGTCAACCACTAACGTGTCATTTGTTGGTTTATCAACTATAGAAACATGAAATAAATGCTTGAAAAACATGACGCCTGGCATGGTGCCATGGTATGGCATGCCCTGGTAAAAAGCTGAGAAGGTTTGATTTATGTCTTCATGCACGCTCTTCATAAATCGAACCATCACTGTGGAAGTTTCGTGCTTTCGAGAGGGAAATCACCAAGATTGAAGGGGAATCCAAATTTTCATCCTAGTTTGTCATTCAGTTTTTTTCCAGTGATCAACATACCCCCTCGAATGCAGCGCGTTCAATTTTGGCATTTTTTCGGTCTCATTTACCATATTTAGGGGATTATTTTCATTTTCTAGGCATTCATGCACATAATTCAAATTCGAACAATCGATGCATGAAAAGGTGCACAAGAACGGTTTGGAAAACCATGCTCATACTATTTAGTAAATTCTCATGCCTTTTACAAGGAATGTCCAGTTATTTCAAGGAAATGTGTCGCAATAGTCAACCACAAATGCATCGTTTACTGGGTTAACAAATATACAAAAATGAAATACATGGTTGGAAAACATGACGCCTGGCGTGGTGCCATGGTATGGCCTCACCGTGCCCTGGTAAAAGTTTGAGAATGTTTACCTTATTTCGTCATGCACGCCTTTCATAAATTGAACCATCACCCATGAAGTTTCATGGTTTCGAGGGGGAAATCACCAAGATTGAAGGGGGGGTCCAAATTTCCTTTGTCCTTTGTCCATGAGTTTTTTCTACGATGAACATACATCCTGCAAATCACCGTTTTCAAATTTGGCACTTTTCCGGGTTCATTAACCATATTTAGGGGATTATGTGCATTTTGTAGGCATTAATGCACATAATTCAAGTTCAAACAATCAGTGCATGAAAGGGTGCACAAGAAAGGCCTGGTAGACAATGCTCATGCCTTTTAGTACATTCTCATGCCTTTTAGAAGGAATGAGCTGATATTTTGATGAAATGTGTGGCAATAGTCAACCACAAACGTTTGTTTATTGGGTTTTCAACTATAGAAAAATGAAATAAATGCTTGAAAAACATGACTCCTGGCACGGTGCCATGGTATGGCCTCATCCTGCCCTGGTAAAAAATTGAGAAGGTTTGGCTCAGGTCGTCATGCACGCCCTTCATAAATAGAACCATCACCGAGGAAGTTCCATGCTTTCGAGAGGGAAAACCCAACATTGAAGGGGAATCCAAATTTCCGTCCTAGTTTGTCATTCAGTTGTTTTCCAACGATCAACATACCCCCTCTAATGCAATGTGTTCAAATTTGGCATTTTTCCAGACTCATTTACCATATTTAGGGGATTATGTCCATTTTCTAGGCAATAATGCACATAATTCAAATTCGAACAATCGGTGCATGAAAAGGTGCATAAGAATGGTCTGGAAAACCATGCGCGTGCTACTTAGTAAATTGTCATGCCTTTTACAAGGAATGGGCAGATATTTCAAGGAAATGTGTCCTAATAGTCAACCACAAACGCGTCGTTTCCTAGGTTAACAACTATACAAAAATGAAATACATGGTTGGAAAACAAGACGCTTGGCGTTGTGCCATGGTATGGCCTCACCGTGCCCTCTCAAAAATTTGAGAATGCTTGCCTTATGTTTTCATGCACACCTTTCATAAATCGAACCATCACCGAGGAAGTTTCATGGTTTCGAGGAGGAAACCACCAAGATTGAAGTGGGATCCAAATTTCCTCTGTCCTTTGTCCATGAGTTTTTTTTCTATGATGAACATACACCTTGCAAATCACCGTGTTCAAATTTCGCATTTTTTCGGGCTCATTTGCCATATTTAGGGGATTATGTGCATTTTCTAGGCATTTAGCACATATAAATCCAATCTAGCTACAGATGCACGGGTGTGATGTCAGGGACATGGATTGCCGTTTGATCAAGGTGCATCCTACGGTGCACACGCACGATCCGCGTGGCTGGGGTTCCGGGCAATCATAATGCAACACACAATAGGCTCAGCACACACTGTTTCCGGAGGCGACGGAGATGAACCGTGTTCGATATTGAATGAGAAAAGTTGTTTTTCCCCGCTCAAGTTTCAAGTTTCGCGGCGAAATTTTCCTAGGCGTGCGATTTCAGAATTTATTCCTCCAACCACATCCCCACCCATCAAAATTCCTCAATATCTCCCCCTCCCCCTACCGGCAGCTTAAAAACGCCACCGCCGCAACCACAACTTCAACCACATCTACGTTCTGCTCGGATCCAGTTAGGTAACCCACTGATCTCTCTCACGGCCCTGGCCTGATTGCTTAAATGGCGCACGCGAAATATCCTCATGCCTCCAAATCCCCACCACCCTACCTCCAGAGTATCGGCCGCGCAATCCCAACCACATATCACGTAGAGGTCGAGGAGCTGATGGCGGTCCATGGCGCGATGGTCGATGTGCACGTGGACCTGGTGGAACACCTCGCCTCCGTCGCCGCCGACATGGTGCGGGCTCTGGCCCAGATGAAGTGCCCCAGGGACCACCCCTAGGAATTAATAGGTATGATCTGACCATCTCAATCTTACCAATACCACTTGAAATGGCTATGTTTTGCATGGTTGATGTAGTAAGCATGTTCGTGCCTTGTTTATTTCAGTACTACACATTGTGTGATGTTCAAGTATTAACTGCCCAGCTCAATTTCCCCAATAGCAGCAACAAACTTACAATACATGACTCGGGATATCACTAGAGATGCTGCCCATTTGCTATTTTGGTGGATGCTAAGCCTGCTGTACTTAACATGTCTGTCCATGTACTTACGCAGGGTCATAATGGTCGATGATGTTGTTTGCCGTGGAGGTTAGCTGCATCTGATGTCTTACAGTATTTCACATCATTTGTGCAATTGCAGTTTAACTTCTAACATTTCCTGGTTGCCTGTAGGTACACCTGTCAGTGGCACTGATCCACGCTTTGACCCGGAGGAACAGCTCGCCTCCGCCGCCGCTGACTTTGGGCGGGCTCTGGCCAAGATGAAGTGCCCCGGCAACTATCTCTCAGGACTTAGCAAGTATATACTCACCAGTTCAATCTTACCAATACCAGTTCCAATTAATGGCTATGTTTTGTACGATCGATGTATTAAGCATGTTGTAGTAAACATGCCTAACATGTTTGAGCTACTTTCCCTACCTTTTTATAGACAACTGGGCCATTCTCTGCTCTGGCAGCACCTGCCTTGTGATGTTTAACTCTGCCAATTGCATTTTTATCAGTATCAGTTTCAATGGCTATTTTCCCTGTTGCAATTAATAGTTGTATCCATTTTTAAACAATTGTATTTCAATGGCTACAAACTTACAAAACATGACTTAGGATGCTGTTAATCCTGTTGCAATAAACAGTTGTATCCATTTTTTAATCTGTACCTTTGCTACGGTGCTACTCTCCGCAATGAAGATATACTAGGGATGACGCCGTTTTATTACCATTTGCTATTTTTTTGGTGGATGTTAACCCTGTTGTAGTTAACATTGGCTTTCCATGTACTTAAACAGGGCTACAATGGGCGATGTTGTTGTTTACCGCTGAGGTTAGTTGCATCCCATGTCTTACACACCATTTGTTCCTAAATATAAGCATTTTTAGAGATTCCAATATATACTACATAAGGAGCAAAATAAGTGAATCTAGATGCTAATCTAAACTATATCTATAATTCTATATACATCTGTATGTAGTTCATATTGAAATCTCTAAAAATACTTGTACTTAGGAATGTAGGTTGTTGTATTTTACATCATTTGTGCAATCTCAGTTTAGCTTCTAACATTTATTGGTTCCTTGTAGGTACATATATGAGCGGTACTGATCCATGCTTCAATCCCTTTTGCGTATGGGGCAATGAGATATTCATGATCAAGCGTCAAGTGACGAAACTAAGAAAGATTGTTAGGGGAAAGAAACGGGTGATGGGAATTAATATCTTTATTTACATTGTGTCAAAGACAATAGTGAACTTTAGGATGGTAAGTAATATGTTGCATTTCCCCCCGCCCACAACAAGTTACTCTATTAGACCTCAGTATCTGATATTTTTCTCTTTTCAGTGGTTTTCGAAGCTGTTTACTGATGATTACCTTGCAAACTACATGACCAGAGTGGAGGCAACTAAGGTTAAATTATATAATTCAAGCTACCATGATAATTCTCTAGAAGTCTTCATGAAGGCAGTGAAGGATGGACGGGCGATCGTCACAAGGGGTTGGACAAAAATTGTCCGTGCCTATGGCATGCGGGAAGGGACATTATGGGCATTCCACTTCTTCAACACTATGGGCAGTCAAAATGATTTACATTTGTATCTTCACCTTTACCGCCTCTAAATATCGTGGTTCATCATAGTTAACTGATGTCTAATCCTGTATTTACTAAACATATTGTCCTGACAACTTTATTTATGGATTCGTTGTTGAACCATTGTGCTGAGAATTTGAATTCCACGTTTCATATTTCAAAATTTCCAATTCGAATAATAAATTACAAGGAAAAATAAAATTATACAGGAGCGAATAAAATAATGTGCACACGGTTAGAAACAAAACAGTGTGTCTATGAAAAATAGAGAACTGACGGTTCTTTTACATGAAACGTTTGCGATGCTCAACGGACGAACACACGGTTTATTCTCATATGCGTGTGCGATTCACGGTAATACAACAAATGTTTTGAAACCAGTGTGCGTGTGTGATAGGAATACCAATCACACACAGTTTTGAAAATGGACACATTGGCGTTAGTAGAGGCACCGCACACATTTTTTATTCTTGAATCGTGTGTGATAACATACCTATCACAAACATATCGGTAGATTAAATGCTGGTGTCCACCTTTTTCACATGGCTATAGCGGCGTAATCGTTTGGGATGTCTCTCTGTTCAAAAAAATAACATCAAGATGTAACGTGTGGGCTTCTCATACGTTTATTCTATGGTGATCGTCAGTAGCCGCTAGCGTATCCCCGATGGTTTCTGGGTCTGATACGTCTCCAACGTATCTATAATTTTTGATTGTTCCATGCTATTATATTATCCATCTTGGATGTTTTATATGCATTTATATGTTGTTTTATATGATTTTTGGGACTAACTTATTAACCCAGAGCCTAGTGCCAGTCTCTATTTTTTTTCCTTGTTTTCCAGTTTTGCAGAAAAGGAATATCAAACGGAGTCCAATCAAGTTGAAACTTTACGACAAATTTTATGGACCAAAAGAAGCCCATTGTGTACCGGAGATGCACCATAGGAGTCCTAAGGCCACCACAAGGATGGAGGGTGCGCCCCCTAGGACACGCCCCCCGTCCTTGTCGGCACCTCGTGGGTCCCCCTGACTTGTCCCCGATGCCAAAAATTCTTATAAATAGGGAAAACCCTGAAAATAAATCTAGATCGGGAGTTCCGCCGCCGCAAGCCTTAGTAGCCACGAAAAACCAATCGGGAGCCCGTTCCGGCACCCGTCCAGAGGGGGAAACCATCACCGATGGCCATCTTCATCATTCCAGCGGTCTCCATGACGAGGATGGAATAGTTCACCCTCGGGCTGAGGGTATGTACTAGTAGCTATGTGTTTGATCTCTCTCCTCGTGTTCTTGATTTGGCAAGATCTTGATGTACCGCGAGCTTTGCTATTATAGTTGGATCTTATGATGTTTCTCCCCCTCTACCTTCTTGTAATGGATAAGTTTTCCCTTTGAAGTTATCTTATCAGATTGAGTCTTTAAGGATTTGAGAACACTTGATGTATGTCTTTCATGCGCTTATCTGTGGTGACAATGGGATATTCACGTGATCCACTTGATGTATGTTTTGGTGATCAACTTGCGGGTTGTGTGACCTCGTGAACATATTCATAGGGGTTGGCACACGTTTTCTTCTTGACTCTCCGGTAGAAACTTTGGGGCACTCTTTGAACTTCTTTATGTTGGTTTAAATAGATGAATCTGAGATTGTGTGATGCATATCGTATAATCAAAAACCACGGATACTTGTGGTGACATTGGAGTATCTATGCGACATTAGGGTTTTGGTTGATGTGTGTCTTAAGGTGTTATTTTAGTACAAACACTAGGGCTATTTGTGACACTTATAGGAATAGCCGAATAGACCGATCAGAAAGAATAACTTTGAGGTGGTTTCGTACCCTACAATAATCTCTTCGTTTGTTTTCCGCTATTAGTGACTTTGGAGTGACTCTTTGTTGCATGTTGAGGGATTGTTATATGATCTAATTATGTTATCATTATTGAGAGAACTTGCACTAGTGAAAGTATGAACCCTAGGCCTTGTTTCCAAGCATTGCAATACCGTTTGTGCTCACTTTTATCATTAGTTACCTTGCTATTTTTATAATTTCAGATTACAAATAACAATATCTACCATCCATATTACACTTGTATCACCATCTCTTTGCCAAAGTAGTGCACCTATACAGTTTACCATTGCATTGGGTGTGTTGGAGACACAAGAGACTCTTTGTTATTTGGTTGCAGGGTTGTTTGAGAGAGACCATCTTCATCCTATGCCTCCCTCGGATTGATAAACTTTAGGTCATCCACTTGAGGAAAAAATGCCACTGTCCTACAAAACCCTGGGCTTGGAGGCCCAACACGAGTCTACAAGAAGAAGGTTGTGTAGTAGACATCAAGCTCTTTTCTGGCACCATTGCCGGTGAGGCTAGGTTAGCGGCACTCACATCCCGTCAACGAAGCTCTTTTCTGGAACCGTTACCGGGGAGAGTAATAAAATTTCTATGCTTATGTATCATGAAAAGAATGCTTTATGTGATGGTTATATTGTTGAATTCATTCATGATGCTACTGAAAATTATTATGAGAGAGGAATATATGCTTGTAGGTATTGCAATAATATCAAGTTTCCTCTCTATGCGTTGAAAATCTTGAACTTGTGCTTGTTTTGCCTTCCTATGCTAGTTGATTCTTGTTCCTAATTTTTTTTTGCTCACAAAATCCCTATGCATAGGAAGTGGGTTAGACTTAAATTTGCTTGTCATGCAATTCATGATGCTCCCTTAATGTTTCAATTCCTATCCGTACGTGGGCATCATTCAAATCTTCATACCTAGCTAAAAAGGCATTAAAGAAAAGCGCTTGTTGGGAGACAACCCAATACTTTTAACTAATATTTTTATGTGTTCACATGATTAAGCTACTGTAGTAATCATGTTTTATAGCTTTTGTTTCTATAAAGTGCCAAGTAAAGCCTTTGGGATAGTGTGGATGATAGTTGATTTGATTCTGTGCAAAAATAGAAAGTTTTGCGTCCAGTGGAGAAAATTCAATAAATCGCTGGAACCTGAAAATTAGCTGAAATTTTTACGCATGATTGATATACAAATTTCCTACGTTTTCCTATTATTGTTTAGAAGTTTTAGAGTTTTACAAGTGTGGTGGTTGTCCAGATCATTACAGACTGTGCTGTTTCTGACAAATTCTATTTTCAATGCATAGATTGCTTGTTTTAGTGTTTCCATAGCTTATATTAAGTGATATAAACTGTGGAAATGATAAGGTACAATAGCCATTGTGTGAGAAAAATTATGAATCTTTTCTTTGATAGTACCCAAGTGAATGATTTGCTTTATCATACTAATGCATCTCACGAAGTTTAGTTAAGTTTTGTGTGATCGAAGTTCTCAAGTTTTGGGCGAGATACCAGTATGAGGAGAATAAGGAGTGGCAAGAAACAAAGCTTGGGGATGCCCAATTCACCCCAAGATAATATTCAAGGAAGATCCAATGAAGTAAGCTTGGGGATGCCCGGAAGGCATCTCCTCTTTCGTCTTCAACATTATCGGTAACCTCACTTGGAGCTATATTTTTATACGTCACATGATATGTGTTTTGCTTGGAGCATCATTTTATTTTGTTTATTTGCTTGCTGTTATTTAGAATAAGGTTTTGTATCTTTTGTATCAATAAAAGTGTGAAGTATAGCCTTTACCATGCTTATTTTGCAAGTATATATGTTGTTGTTTGAAAACAGAAAGTTTTCTATCATGTCTTAATTCTTCTGGAAAGTAAGAACATGATAAAATCTTGAAATTTTTACAAAGTTAGCATGAATAAGTTCTTTGTAATGTGGTAATTGTTCAGAATGTTTAGAGCTAGGGAAGTATGAGAACAATTTTACTCTTTACAGACTGTCCTGTTTAGACAGATCGCTGTTTTGTTTGCATTGTGTGCATATGTTCGCTTGTTTAATGATTCTATTTGAGGATAGGAGTATTAAATATCCATAGGCATTCAGTATGTAGTGTAAAATTATAATTTTATTGATTTGCCACAGTACGGAATGATAAGGTTTTGAGTGTATTTATACTAACTTATCTCATGAGTTCTTGTTGAGTTTTGTGTGGATAAAGTTTTTGAGATTTAGGGAAACCGCAACATGAAAGGAAATAAGGAGAGACAAAAGCTCAACCTTGGGGATGCCCAAGGCATCCCATGTTAATATTTCAAGAATTCTCAAGCATCTAAGCTTGGGGATGCCCCGGTTGGCATCCCACCTTTCTTCTTCAACAATGATCGGTTATTATCGGTTGATCCTAAGTTTTTGTTTCTTCACATGATATGTGCTATCCTTGGAATGTCACTTTATTTTGTTTTGCTTTCTATTTGAATAAAGCACTTAAGATCTAAAATTCTTAAATGAGAGAGGGTCTTATCATAGCGAGTTAATTATTTGCTACTCATTGATCTTCACTTATATATTTTTTGGAGTAGTTTGTCAGTTGCTCTAGTACTTCATTTATATCTTTTTAGAGTACGGCGGTGGTTTTATTTTATAGAAATTGATGAACTCCCATGATTCACTTATATTATTTTGAGAGTCTCTAAACAGCACGGTAATTTTCTTTGGTTATGAATTTAGTCCTAATATGATAGGCATCCAAAGAGGGTATAATAAAAACTTTCACATAGAGCATTGAATCTAGGAGAAGTTGGATTCCTTATAATTGTTTTGAGATATTAAGATGGTAATATTAGAATCATGCTAATGGTAGTTTGTTAGGTTAAAGAAATAATTGTGTTAAGGTTTGTGATTCCCGTAGCATGCACGTATGGTCACCCAACTATCTACCCAAATTGGAGTGCATTGTATCTTGATTGTTTATCTTTGGGTGAAGGTCGGGGGCACATGATGGTTAACTCCTACCAACCTCCCCCGTAGGAGCATACGTCGTAGTGTTTTGCTTTGAGGGCTAAGTAGATTTTTCGATAAGTATGTGAATTCTATATGACTAACGTTGAGTCCATGGATTATACACACTCTCACCCTTCCACCTTGATAGCCACTCTAGTGCCGCGCAACTCTCGCCGGTGCATCAAACCACCTTACACCCTTCTCAAAACAGCCACCATACCTATTATGGCATTTCCATAGCTATTCCGAGATATATTGCCATGTAACTCCAACGTTCTGTTGGTCATGACACACATCCTGTAATGCCCAGGATGGAATTATACCTCCTACGTGTCGAGGCACGACTTAAAGGCATAAGTCCATCCTAGAATGATCTCAAGTTTGGTAATCTTGCCCATCTCATGTAAAAGAGGGATGGTAAACTTAAAATAGTTGGCTTACAATCGCCACGTCACAGAATAACAGTACAAGTCTCAAACATCATACAATAAGATCACTACAACCCTCTAAGGGCAAAAAATCCAAAAGTCAAAGTACCAAACTCAGATAAATAAAACAACCACAGGCGGATCGAATCCTAGTAAGAGTCTCCACTACTGATCGTCCGGGTAGCGCACGTAGTAACGACTACGCTCCTCGTCGTACTCCCAATCCAGCTCGGTGCCATCACCTGGATAGCTCACGGCTGGACCTGCATCTGGTGTGTGAAGTAACTGTGAGCCACAGAGGACTCAGCAATCCCGTTCCCGGGTAACAGAACTATCAAAGCCTTTAGGTGAGGGAAAGGCTGAAGAAAGAAAGGAGGTGAAGGAGCAACAAAGAGTCTGCAGCAGCAACTAGCATCTAACTTACGCAAGTGAGAGCGAGAAGAGAAGGCAACGCGAGAAGTGATCACTAAGTGATCCTAGCTACAAGGTCACAAGCATAACCCCTCCGTGTTCAACTCCCGAATCCCTATTCGGAAATTGACAGTCACGGAACTCACGCTGGTAGTGTATTAGCATCATTTGTGTCAAGTTTTCTACAACCGGAATTAACAAGCTCCCATCTGCCACATAACCGCGGGCACGGCTTTCGAAAGTTCAAACCCTGCAGGGGTGTTCCAACTTGACCCATTACAAGCCCACGATCCGCGGAGTCGCAACTCCAAAGTGGGAAGACCCGAGTATCCTCGGAATCCCGTGCTCACGTTAAACCGAACTAAGGTAAGGCTAATCCAGCAAATCCTCCCGGCGTGTCGTCACCCTGATAGTAGCCACGCGTATCTAGGTCTCAGGACACGTCCGGATGGGCGATTCTACGGGTGGATACCAAATACCTCGAGTTGCCTCAAGGCGGCCCCGCAGACTCCCCGTTTCGGACCAACACTCATGTGGAGCACTGGCCCGGGGTTGTTGATTAAGAAAGAGGGTTAATTACTCCCTTATGCATGTTTAGTTTGTTATTAGGCAAATAGTACCAATGTTGGGATTTGCTGGAAAAGACTTAGCACATAGCGGTTTATCGAGGGGGTCCCATACACCCCAACCGTGTTAGGAACGCATAATCAAGGAACATAAAACCGGCTTATACAGATCCTAACGGCATGAGTGGAACAAAACACCAAGCAAAAGGCTTAGCCTTCCACCCTTGCCAATATATATGTGATTTCAATTAAAGCATTTATATAGTGTGATAAAACCCAACCAAACTTCAACATGGAGCAAGCATCTTCACTTCACCTGCAACTAGCAACGCTATAAGAAGGGCTGAGCGAAGCGTACTTAGCCAAGCAACGGTTTGCATAGGTAGGGTGGTTAAACATGGCAATTGGATACAAGTAGGAGGCTGACAAGAAGAACATGGGCATCGAGGCAAAACTATAGATCGAGACTACTAGCAATAGACAAAGATAGTAATGTTATCGGGGTTCGGTCATCTTGCCTGAAGAGAAGAAGTTCGGATCGAAAGAAGGGTCCTCTTGCTCAAACTCGTTGGAAACCTCGTGATCAACCTCGTTGGAAAACTCGTGCTCAACTTCCGGGTCTAAACAAGACAAACACACCAGCACCAAATCAACACAATGCAATGCGCACTCGAAAAACATGTATGCATGATGGATGCACTAGAGATGCACATGGAGCACGGAAAAACATCACTCAAGCAAAACACCTCAAAACAAGGTAACAACCTGATATTATTAATCTACACAGAAAATCACCCAAGTTTGATATAAAGATCGCTGAAATCGGAGTTACGGGCTAAAAGTTATGCCCGAAACAAGATTTGAGCGAAAACTGCAAATTACAGCAACATAGCATCTTGGGAGCACAAAATAATTAATCTACAGCACCCAAAAAGCATGGAAAAGGACTTGAACATAAACTAGATATAATGTACAGCAACTAGGTCCAAAGTGCACCCCAAACGGAGTCACGGATCAATAGCAATGATCTTGGACATATTGAACTTTGAAATAAAATTCTGGCAGCAGAATTTTATTGAAAGTTTGGAGCAAGAGATAAACATGCTACAGCCACTCAAATGGACATGTGAGGACATGGATGGAAAGACAACAATATATACTTCATGGAACAATCAAAATCCACCCCAAAACTATCATGCTTTGTCCTACAACATCACACGAACATGGCATCGGAACGTTACAGATTTCAGACTTAGTGAAATTTCACTAAGTCCTAAAACAGCAACATCATCATAGCATCAAAAAGAGCATGTTTAAGACACCTCGAAACTAAACATGGCAAAGGGTAAGCACCTCATCAAAATACATATGACGGTGATCCCGAAACACACAAGCATGCATCAATGTGGTGAACACACCGATTACAACGAGCTCAACAACATGGCATTTCATAACAAGTAAAAACACAACATTTGAACATGGCATCTTGCAAGGATGATAACAAGGAAAAGATAAATCTACCATGCAACCTATCACACTCAACACGTAGTTCGTGACGAGACGAACACGTGGACATGTCATTTGCATCGTTTGGACAAACGAGCTAAAAGATATCACATGTCAAAGGTGGCACAAAAATATCACATAACAGCAGTTTATATCATCATACACTCTTGCAACAGCAAAACAAGGCCCTAGATGATCCCTAACATGCATGACAACAACAGGTAAAACGTAGAGGGCATCTCCACGAACATCTGGACATGCTACACGCGCAAAACGGAGCAACACAGAGAAAGTTATGCATGGTCAAAGTAGGCATATCAGAACAGAGAAAAACAGGGCTAGGGTTTGAATTTGGACCTCTCAGATCTGGATCTGAGGAACGGGCCCGGATGAACAGTAGCGGCCCGATGAACAGTGCGCCAGATCTGGAACAGTGCGGCGGCCCGCGGAGGAACAGTGCCGGCGGCCTGGTGCGACTCGGCGGCGGCCCAGCTGGGGGAAGGCGGCCCGCGCGGTGGAGCCGCAGGCCTGGCCCGATCGGAGGCCGAGGCGGGGCTGGGCGAGGCTTGGCGAGGCCCAAAGCGGAGCGGGGCGGGGCGGCTGGTTGGCCCGCGGGGCGGTCCGGCGCTGGCGGGAGGCGGCGGTGGGGCGCTCGGGCCGGCCCACCCGGTCGAAGCGAGGAGGGGCTGCGAGGAGGCCCGATGCGGCGATGTGGGACTGGACCCAGGCCGCGATCTGGCGGTGAAGTGGGGACCCAGGGGGTCGCGCGACGGCGCGGAGGCCCGACGCGGTCGCTCGCCTGGCCAGCTGGCGAGCAGGCAACGGCGACGCGGCTCGGCCGACGCGGGAGGCCCGACCAGGCGTTGACTTCGCCCGCGGAGGAATAGATCGAGGCGGCTCGGCGGTTCCTTCGATGGAAACTGGAACCTACGGGATCCAGAACAGATGATTTGGATCTGAGAACTGAAATAAAAGGAAAAAATAGAGGGGAAGGAGGAAGAAGAAGGGGACATGCCAAATAGACTAGGGGTCTATATATAGCAATTAGACTAGGGTTTGAGACTAGGGGATGTTTAGGAGCGGTCCGATCTGGATCCAACGGATCCGATCGCGGGGATGATTTTAAAAGGGCCAGACGGAGATAAAAGAATACCACAGGGGTATTTCCGGGACACGAAGTAAGGGCACTTCGGACCCACACGGACAACGGAGGGAAAAGTCAACGGAGTCCAAACGAGACGAGATTTGAGAGGCGGGTTGCACACAACAAAACAACAACACACAACACAACCTCGCGGCACACCGGTAACGAAAAACGCCCGAACAACAAAGAAGGCCTACGGGACGTCACGGACACGCGAGGGAGCTCCGGAACACGAAACGGACAACGGGAAGAAACGCCACGAACCGGATGCAACCCACAACACAAACAAAATGCAATGCACATGTCTACATGATATGAATGAATGCCACACACTCACACAACAAAACGACGAAAACCCGAAAGACAAAGAACCCGAAATGGAAATAGATGAAGCCGGAGATTTATTATAAGCCCAAAAAGGGAAAGTATTACATCCGGGGCATTACAAACTCTCCTCTACTACAAAAAGATCTCGTCCCGAGATCTAGGACTGGAAAAAGGAAGGGTACTCGGAACGAAGATGATCTTCTCGTTCCCAGGTAGCTTCTCGGTCTGTGTGATGTGACCACTTGACTTTCAGAAACTTGATGGTCTTGTTGCGAGTCTTGCGTTCGGTTTCTTCGAGAATGGCAACTGGATGCTCTCGGTAGGAAAGGTCTTGTTGAAGATCAATCTCCTCAAACGGAATCATGCGCTCAGGTGCCTTGAAGCATTTGCGAAGCTGAGACACATGGAAGACATCATGAACATTTGCAAAGTTGGAAGGGAGCTCGAGCTGATAGGCTAGATCGCCTCTTTTGCCCAGAATTTTGAAAGGACCGACGTATCTAGGAGCAAGCTTTCCTTTGATACCGAACCTTTGGGTTCCTTTCATCGGAGAAACTCGGAGATAGACATGATCACCGATGTCGAAAGCCAAATCACGATGCTTTCCGTCATAGTAACTCTTCTGACGCGATTGAGCGGCCTTGAGATTCTCACGTATGACTTTGCACATTTCTTCGGCTTCAGAGATCAAATCATTGCCAAGAAGTTGGCGTTCACCTGTTTCAGACCAGTTGAGAGGGGTACGGCACTTCCTGCCATAGAGAATTTCAAACGGTGCTTTGCCTGCACTTGCTTGGAAGCTGTTGTTGTAAGAGAATTCTGCAAATGGAAGACAGTCTTCCCATTTCATGCCGAAGGAGATGACACAGGCTCTGAGCATATCTTCAAGGATCTGATTCACACGCTCGACTTGACCACTAGTCTGAGGGTGAAAGGCAGTGCTGAACCTGATCTTCGTGCCCATGGCGGACTGAAAGGAGTCCCAGAACTTTGATGTGAACAAGCTGCCACGGTCTGAGGATATCACTTGAGGAATGCCATGTAGGGACACAATTCTGGAAGTGTACAGCTCTGCAAGTTGAGCTGCATTGATTGATTCTTTGACTGGAAGAAAGTGAGCAACTTTGGTAAGCTTGTCAATCACCACAAAGATAGCATCATTGCCTCGCTTGGATTTAGGAAAACCAGTGACGAAGTCCATTTCAATGTGGTCGAACTTCCACTCAGGAATAGGAAGAGGTTGGAGAAGACCGGCTGGACGTTGATGTTCTGCTTTCACTCTTCTGCATACATCACATTCATTCATGAACTGGGCAATCTCCCTTTTCATGCGTGTCCACCAGTAAGATTGCTTGAGGTCTTGATACATCTTGGAACTGCCAGGATGGATGGAAAGGAGAGAGTCATGAGCTTCTTCCATTATGAGCTTCCTGAGATCACCTTTGGGAACAACGAGTCTGTCCTCGAAGAACAAGGTATCTCTCTCATCCACACGGAAGCACTTATATTTTGGAGTGCCCTTTGCAATCCCATGTTTCACCTTCTTCACCATGGTATCACTGAGCTGGGCCTCACGGACTTGATCTTCCAAGGTAGGAGCAATCTGGAGATTTGCAAGAAAACCCTGCGGAACAACCTGAAGGTTGAGCTTCCTGAAAGCTTCACAAAGCTCAGGCTGGTGTGGCTTGATAAGAAGGCTGTTGCAATATGCCTTTCTGCTCAAAGCATCTGCAATCACATTCGCCTTGCCTGGAGTGTACTCAATGCTGGGGTTGTACTCTTGGATCATCTCGACCCAACGAGTCTGGCGGAGGTTCAGATGCGGCTGTGTGAAGATGTACTTCAAGCTCTTGTGATCAGTGAAGATGTCGACCTTTCTGCCCAACAACAGATGTCTCCACGTAATCAGAGCATGTACCACAGCTGCTAGCTCGAGATCATGTGTGGGATAGTTCTTCTCAGCTGGCTTTAGCTGACGTGAAGTATATGCCACAATTCTCTTCTCTTGCATAAGCACACCACCAAGACCTTGAAGAGAAGCGTCACAGAACACTTCATAGGGCTTGGATTCATCAGGAGGAATCAGAACTGGAGCTGAGACAAGCTTCTCTTTGAGGGTTTTGAAAGCCACTTCACAATCGGGAGACCAAAAGTATTTGACATTCTTCTGAAGGAGGTTGGAAAGAGGCTTGGCAATCTTGGAGAAGTTCTCCACAAACCTTCTGCAATAGCTGGCAAGACCCAGAAAACTGCGGAGCTGCTTGACGTTCTGAGGAGCTTCCCAGTTGACAATTGCTTCAACTTTCTCGGGATTAACCGCAATACCGTCAGCTGAGATAATGTGGCCCAGGTAGAGAACCTTATCGAGCCAAAACTCGCACTTTGAGAACTTGGCATAGAATTTGTGCTCTCGGAGTCGATCAAGAACCAGACGCAAGTGCTTTTCATGATCTTCTTCATTCTTGGAAAACACCAAAATATCATCCAGATACACTAGCACAAACTCGCCTGTATAGGGGTTGAAGATGTAATGCATCATCCTTGAGAAGGTAGGAGGAGCATTGGCGAGGCCGAAGGACATGACGGTATACTCATAAGAACCGTAGCTCGTTCTGAACGCCGTCTTGGGAATGTCTTCCTCGCGAATGCGAATTTGATGGTAGCCCATTCGGAGGTCAAGCTTAGAGAATACTTTAGCTCCTTTGAGCTGCTCAAAGAGTTCATTGATGTTGGGGAGTGGATACTTGTTCTTAATCGTCTTCTTGTTCAGTGGCCGGTAGTCAACACAGAGACGCTCCGTGCCATCTTTCTTCTTGACAAATAAGACACCACAGCCCCACGGAGATATACTCGGTCTGATGAGACCCATACGCTCCTGTTCATCCAACTGTCTCTTCAATTCCTTCAATTCATCTGAAGAGAGCTTGTATGGACGCCGACAAACAGGTTCGGTGCCCGGCTCGAGTTCAATGACAAACTCCACCTGACGGTGTGGAGGCATTCCTGGAAGTTCTTCTGGAAAGACGTCTTGATATTCATTCACCACTGGAATTTGCTCTATGGCATTAATTTCACCCTTATCATTAAGAGAGAAAAGCCGAATAGTATTATCCCTGGAGGCGAAGATAATCACATCTTCATCAGAATGAGTCAATTTGACTTCCTTTTGAGCACAATCAATGTGAGCATCGTGCTGAGAAAGCCAATCCATTCCGAGAATGAGGTCGATGTCAGAATGACCAAGAATCACCGGAGAAGCCAAAAATCGATAATCACCCAAGCGAATAGAAACATCCGGAGCATAAACACTAGAAGTCATAATCTTGCCCGGAGAAACAACTTGCAACTTCTGAGGCAAATTTGAAGTGGCAATACTGTGCTTGGATGCAAAAGGTTGAGACATGAAAGAGCATGATGCACCCGAATCAAATAACACTTTAGCTGGAAAAGAGTTCACTGGAAGGTTACCCAGAATGACATCAGAAGAAGCCTCTGCTTGTGCTGCATTCATCAGATTAACCCTGGCAGCCTTTGGATCATGCCTGACAATAGCTGAACTCACAGGTGGTGGAGGAGGAAGACGCTTCGGATTCGGACATCTGTTGGCATAATGACCCTTCTGGCCACACTTGTTGCACACCACTTCAGAGAGAGGACGGAACTGAGAGCCACTGGACTTAGAGCCTTGGGACTGAAACTGCTTCTTCGACTGGTTGCTTGGGTTGGGTGGGTGGGAGAAACCACGGCCACTAGAGTTCTTGTTGTTGGAGTTGTTGAAGTTGCTGGAGTTGTTGTATGGAGCTCGAATCGCTGGAGGAGGAGGAAGCCAGAATTTCTGTTGTTTCGCAGCCAACTGAGACGATGAGGTAGAGTGAACAGCATCTCGAATTCTCTTCTTAGAAGCCTCCATCTTAAGCTGAGCTGCTTCTTGTTTCAAAGCCATATTATAGAACTTATCAAATTCATCTGGCTCGAACAAAGTGAGAGCAAGCTGAAGTTCGTCTTTGAGACCTCCACGGAACTGATAGATTTTGCTCTTTGCATCAGGTATGTCTTGCTTTGCATAACGAGCGAGGTTTTGGAACTTGACATTATACTGATAGACTGACATGGAGCCCTGCTTGAGGTTGCGGAATTGCTCACGCATACCCTCAATAACACTTGTAGGAATGTGATGCGAGCGGAAATCCCTGCAGAAGTTCTCCCACGAGATCACTTGACCCGGCCTTGAGTCTTTATACTGCTGCCACCAATCGGCTGCTTGATCTTTCAGTTGGAAGGCTGCAAACTTCACATAGTCATCTTCTTTCACGTTACTGCACTCAAAATGCTTCTTGATATCGGTCAGCCAATCCTCAGCATCAAGAGGGTCGACACAGTAACTGAAAGCTTTAGGATTGTTGGCCAAGAACTGGTTGAGAGTAGCATGGTGCTGCTGGAAGAAGTTGCCTTGGTTCATTGGAATGCCCTGATTAGCTTGATTAGCTTGCATAGCCTGCATTTGCTGCATCATCTGCATCATCAACTGAGTGTTCTGAGCAGTAGTCTGCATAATTGCTCTCCAAGCCTCAGGCGGAGGAGGAGGAGAAGGAGGACGTTCCGGAACCTCTTCACCCTCTGGGTTGGCATTCGGAACCCTTTTCGGAGCCATCCTGTAAGAGATGACCACGAATCAGCAATTGATTGACAAAAGGAATAAGCTGAATCAATGGAATGAATTGCAACAAGTCTTCACAATAATCATTCGAACAATAAGAACGAATGAAATCATCCGAACAAGAGGAACGAATGAATTTCTTAGTTAATTGATAACATCAGTCTTCACGAGAAGCCACATAGGGATCAAAAGGATAAATAATAAAAACAACAAGGTACGGAAAGGAACAAACACAAGAGAGGAGTTTCGTTCTAACATCTTTGTGCTGAAAGCATATGAAAGCGTTACGAAAAGGTTTTGCAATCCCCGGATCAGCATAGCCAAGGACCCTTTAAGATGCAACTCCTGATAGTAACCTCGGTCATATAACCCCTTCACTCAATGTCGAACCCCGAACTCACTAACCTGCATTCGTTGGAAGAATGCCTACGATCTACTGGATAAAACCCACCTATAGCTTTCCGAAAGATTCCAGTTATGCAATCAGGTGTTGGGGATACACGGGAAGCACCGCGCAATCAACTCTAACCTACATCCAGGTGTATCCATCCTTCAACACATAACCAGTCTTTCTCGGAAACTGTGTACCTCGGACCTTCGAAAAGCATCCACTATAACAAGCTATGGCAATACTCCCGAACTACCTCCCCAGTACTGGGTGATGTCGGGGTTATCGTGCCACTGGCCGTATAGGGGAGATTTTCGATGTCGGCCGTCTTAAGTATTTAGTACTGTCGCGATATGCTTGTTACAGTGATACCCCGAAGCTCAACTCCTCGGTAACAGGAGGCATCAGGAACAATATCCTTGTCACAAGAACATCGAAACAATCCCAGAATACTCGCGGGAATCCTAAAAAAAAAAATTTTGTGCAAATTTTGAAGATAGGAGAGACAAGAGCAGACGTCAGGAGTCCTCACCAGAGAGAAAGGGGATGAGAAGCAAAGAAATCCTACTCTCCGATATAATATATGACTCAAAAAGTTTTCAGTGTGTGCCTAGACTCAACCGTCAACGGTTCGATCAAACAGTGGGGGCTCCTAGGTCGGAGAAGGCTCTGATTACCAACTTGTAATGCCCAGGATGGAATTATACCTCCTACGTGTCGAGGCACGACTTAAAGGCATAAGTCCATCCTAGAATGATCTCAAGTTTGGTAATCTTGCCCATCTCATGTAAAAGAGGGATGGTAAACTTAAAATAGTTGGCTTACAATCGCCACGTCACAGAATAACAGTACAAGTCTCAAACATCATACAATAAGATCACTACAACCCTCTAAGGGCAAAAAATCCAAAAGTCAAAGTACCAAACTCAGATAAATAAAACAACCACAGGCGGATCGAATCCTAGTAAGAGTCTCCACTACTGATCGTCCGGGTAGCGCACGTAGTAACGACTACGCTCCTCGTCGTACTCCCAATCCAGCTCGGTGCCATCACCTGGATAGCTCACGGCTGGACCTGCATCTGGTGTGTGAAGTAACTGTGAGCCACAGAGGACTCAGCAATCCCGTTCCCGGGTAACAGAACTATCAAAGCCTTTAGGTGAGGGAAAGGCTGAAGAAAGAAAGGAGGTGAAGGAGCAACAAAGAGTCTGCAGAAGCAACTAGCATCTAACTTACGCAAGTGAGAGCGAGAAGAGATGGCAACGCGAGAAGTGATCACTAAGTGATCCTAGCTACAAGGTCACAAGCATAACCCCTCCGTGTTCAACTCCCGAATCCCTATTCGGAAATTGACAGTCACGGAACTCACGCTGGTAGTGTATTAGCATCATTTGTGTCAAGTTTTCTACAACCGGAATTAACAAGCTCCCATCTGCCACATAACCGCGGGCACGGCTTTCGAAAGTTCAAACCCTGCAGGGGTGTTCCAACTTGACCCATTACAAGCCCACGATCCGCGGAGTCGCAACTCCAAAGTGGGAAGACCCGAGTATCCTCGGAATCCCGTGCTCACGTTAAACCGAACTAAGGTAAGGCTAATCCAGCAAATCCTCCCGGCGTGTCGTCACCCTGATAGTAGCCGCGCGTATCTAGGTCTCAGGACACGTCCGGATGGGCGATTCTACGGGTGGATACCAAATACCTCGAGTTGCCTCAAGGCGGCCCCGCAGACTCCCCGTTTCGGACCAACACTCATGTGGAGCACTGGCCCGGGG
>LR738709.1:298552070-298574556 GCA_902687465.1 Secale cereale
GGTGATCCCGAAACACACAAGCATGCATCAATGTGGTGAACACACCGATTACAACGAGCTCAACAACATGGCATTTCATAACAAGTAAAAACACAACATTTGAACATGGCATCTTGCAAGGATGATAACAAGGAAAAGATAAATCTACCATGCAACCTATCACACTCAACACGTAGTTCGTGACGAGACGAACACGTGGACATGTCATTTGCATCGTTTGGACAAACGAGCTAAAAGATATCACATGTCAAAGGTGGCACAAAAATATCACATAACAGCAGTTTATATCATCATACACTCTTGCAACAGCAAAACAAGGCCCTAGATGATCCCTAACATGCATGACAACAACAGGTAAAACGTAGAGGGCATCTCCACGAACATCTGGACATGCTACACGCGCAAAACGGAGCAACACAGAGAAAGTTATGCATGGTCAAAGTAGGCATATCAGAACAGAGAAAAACAGGGCTAGGGTTTGAATTTGGACCTCTCAGATCTGGATCTGAGGAACGGGCCCGGATGAACAGTAGCGGCCCGATGAACAGTGCGCCAGATCTGGAACAGTGCGGCGGCCCGCGGAGGAACAGTGCCGGCGGCCTGGTGCGACTCGGCGGCGGCCCAGCTGGGGGAAGGCGGCCCGCGCGGTGGAGCCGCAGGCCTGGCCCGATCGGAGGCCGAGGCGGGGCTGGGCGAGGCTTGGCGAGGCCCAAAGCGGAGCGGGGCGGGGCGGCTGGTTGGCCCGCGGGGCGGTCCGGCGCTGGCGGGAGGCGGCGGTGGGGCGCTCGGGCCGGCCCACCCGGTCGAAGCGAGGAGGGGCTGCGAGGAGGCCCGATGCGGCGATGTGGGACTGGACCCAGGCCGCGATCTGGCGGTGAAGTGGGGACCCAGGGGGTCGCGCGACGGCGCGGAGGCCCGACGCGGTCGCTCGCCTGGCCAGCTGGCGAGCAGGCAACGGCGACGCGGCTCGGCCGACGCGGGAGGCCCGACCAGGCGTTGACTTCGCCCGCGGAGGAATAGATCGAGGCGGCTCGGCGGTTCCTTCGATGGAAACTGGAACCTACGGGATCCAGAACAGATGATTTGGATCTGAGAACTGAAATAAAAGGAAAAAATAGAGGGGAAGGAGGAAGAAGAAGGGGACATGCCAAATAGACTAGGGGTCTATATATAGCAATTAGACTAGGGTTTGAGACTAGGGGATGTTTAGGAGCGGTCCGATCTGGATCCAACGGATCCGATCGCGGGGATGATTTTAAAAGGGCCAGACGGAGATAAAAGAATACCACAGGGGTATTTCCGGGACACGAAGTAAGGGCACTTCGGACCCACACGGACAACGGAGGGAAAAGTCAACGGAGTCCAAACGAGACGAGATTTGAGAGGCGGGTTGCACACAACAAAACAACAACACACAACACAACCTCGCGGCACACCGGTAACGAAAAACGCCCGAACAACAAAGAAGGCCTACGGGACGTCACGGACACGTGAGGGAGCTCCGGAACACGAAACGGACAACGGGAAGAAACGCCACGAACCGGATGCAACCCACAACACAAACAAAATGCAATGCACATGTCTACATGATATGAATGAATGCCACACACACACACAACAAAACGACGAAAGCCCGAAAGACAAAGAACCCGAAATGGAAATAGATGAAGCCGGAGATTTATTATAAGCCCAAAAGGGAAAGTATTACATCCGGGGCATTACACATCCTCATTGTCATATTGCTTTGCATGATCATGTAGTTGACATAGTATTTGTGGCAAAGCCACCGTTCATATTTTTCATACATGTCACTCTAGATCATTGCACATCCCGGTACACTGTCGGAGGCATTCATATAAAGTCATATCTTTATTCTAGTATCGAGTTGTAATATCAAGCTGTAAGTAAATAAAATTGTGATGATCATCATTATTAGAGCATTGTCCCATGTGAGGTTATAAAAAAAGAGACCAAAAGGAGCAAATTAAAAAAAGATGACAAAAGAGTATCCAAAAAAAGAAAGAGAAAAAGAGACTCCAAAAAAAAGAGTAGTCTTAAGAAAAAAAAAGAGAGAAAAGAGAGAAGAGACGATGTAACTATCCTTTTCCACACTTGTGCTTCAAAGTAGCACCATGTTCTTCATGATAGAGAGTCTCCTATTTTGTCACTTTCATATACTACTAGTGGGAATTTTCGTTATAGAACTTGGTTTGTATATTCCAACAATGGGCTTCCTCAAATGCCCTAGGTCTTCATTAGCAAGCAAGCTGATGCACACCCATTTAGTTTTCTTTTGAGGTTTCATACACTTATAGCTCTAGTGCATCTGTTACATGGAAATCCCTACTCACTCACATTGATATCGATTGATGGGCATCTCCATAGTCCATTGATTTGCCTAGTCGATGTGAGACTTTCTCCCTCCTTTTGTCTATCACCACCTTCTATTCCACCCATAGTGCTATGTCCATGGCTCACACTCATGTATTGCGTGAAGAGTTGAAAAGGTTTGAAAAGTAAAGTATGAAAAGAATTGCTTGGCTGACACTAGGATGCGCATGAGGGGTACCTTGTGTTAAGAAAAGGGAGCGTAAAAGACTATATAATTTTGTAGGGATAACTTTCTTTAGCCATGTTATTTTTGAAGCTTCGTAGATTGCTTTTAGTATGCTTGAAGTATTACTGTTTTGATATTGATAACCTTTTATTTTGAGTCTTATGGATCTGAACATTCATGCCACAATAAAGAAGAACTACATTGATAAATATTTTACGTAGCATTCCACATCAAAAAAATTGTTTTTATCATTTACCTACTCGAGGACGAGCAGGAATTAAGCTTGGGGATGCTTGATACGTCTCCAACGTATCTATAATTTTTGATTGTTCCATGCTATTATATTATCCATCTTGGAGGTTTTATATGCATTTATATGTTATTTTATATTATTTTTGGGACTAACTTATCAACCCAGAGCCCAGTGCCAATTTCTGTTTTTTCCCTTGTTTTTGAGTTTCACAGAAAAGAAATATCAAACGGGGTCCAATCGAGCTGAAACTTTACAATGATCTTTTATGGACCAAAGAAGCCCACGGAGTACGGGAGATGCACCAGAGAAGTCCCGAGGCCACCGCAAGGATAGAAAGCCCCGCTGGGGCGCGCACCCCGTCCTTGTCGGCACCTCGTGGGTCCCCCTGACTTGTCCCCGACGCCAAAAATTCTTATAAATATGGAAAATCCAAAAAATAATCCTAGATCGGGAGTTCCACCGCCGCAAGCCTCTGTAGCCACGAAAAACCAATCGGGAGTCCGTTTCGGCACCCTGCCAGAGGGGGAAACCATCACCGGTGGCCATCTTCATCATCTCGGCGGTCTCCATGACGAGGAGGGAGTAATTAACCCTCGGCGGCTGAGGGTATGTACCAGTAGCTATGTGTCTGATCTCTCTCCCTCGTGTTCTTGATTTGGCACAATCTTGATGTACCGCGAGCTTTGCTATTATAGTTGGATCTTATGATGTTTCTCCCCCTCTACCTTCTTGTAATGGATTGAGTTTTCCCTTTGAAGTTATCTTATCGGATTGAGTCTTTATGGATTTGAAAACACTTGATGTAGGTCTTGAATGTGCTTATCTATGGTAGCAATGGGATATTCACGCGATCCACTTGATGTATGATTTGGTGATCAACTTGCAGGTTCAGTGACCTTGTGAACTTATGCATCGGGGTTGGCACACGTTTTCGTCTTGACTCTCTGGTAGAAACTTTAGGGTGCTCTTTGAAGTTCTTTGTGTTGGTTTGAATAGATGAATCTGAGATTGTGTGATGCATATCGTATAATCAAACCCGCGGATACTTGTGGTGACATTGGAGTATCTATGTGACATTAGGGTTTTGGTTGATGTGTGTCTTAAGGTGTTTTTGTACGAACTGTAGGGTTGTTTGTGACACTTATAGGAATAGCCCAATAGATCGATCAAAAAGAATAACTTCGAGGTGGTTTTGTACCCTACAATAATCTCTTGGTTTGTTCTCCGCTATTAGTGACTTTGGAGTGACTCTTTGTTGCATGTTGAGGGATTGTTATATGATCCGATTATGTTATTATTGTTGAGAGAACTTGCACTAGTGAAAGTATGAACCCCAGGCTTTGTTTCTAAGCATTGCCCTTGTTTTAAATTATAAGTTGCTGTAGCATGTCTCTTTCTTGCTCTCAAGTTGTCATCATGATAAATCTGTTAGCCTGTTAACAACATGTTCCTTTTGGCTAAGCTCATTGTTATTAATCTATGCATATTATGGAGTTGTGCCAATGGAGTTATTTGGAGTATGACATACCTACTACATGTTCATGACCTTTGCATGCTTAATAGAACTGATATGCTTGTTGTTATGTGCCTTCAAAGTCAGCATCATGATGTTGTTGTTTGCATTCCCAGATTTTCACTAAGTGTGAGAATCTGCTATATCATGTTTGCATCTTGTTTTGATGAATGCCATGAACATGTTGCTCTCATGTATATGACATGTTGTATTCTTTGAGGTCCATGTTATGGAATAGAATGCCATGCTTTTGTTTGCCATGTTTTTGCACTGTAGCTTAATTATTTCTTACCTCCAACATGCCAACATATTAATTCTGCTCATGTGTATGCCCAATTTTTCACTAAGTCATAATTTGTGATATAAAGTTTGCTTGTTCCCTTGATCATGTTAGATTTTTCTTGATGCCTATGAACCTGAACCTTGATGATATTTGAAGTATGCTATCTTTACTTTGAGTCCATGCCATGCTTGTGCCTATCTTGTACTTGTAGCATGTCGTTTTGATGCTTGTAAGATGCCTAGTTGCTGTTTTGGACAGATTGTGTTTCAAACTTGTTTCGTGTGTATGTGTTGAACCGTTGCTCCGTTTTGAGCCTTCTCTATATGATACTTGCTTGGTTTTGTGTGTAGATTCATTTTGTCATGTTTCATCCATGTTTTGAGTGTTGTGCTTGATGTTTGAATGCATTTTCCATCAATGCCATGTTCAACTTGTTTTCCTCATATCTTCTGGGCTGTAGCTCCGAATTAAATGAACTTTATACGCAACTTGATTAGAAAATCGTGTAGAGCATCATGGTGCATGTTAACTTACTGTTTAACACCTTCAACTTAATGTTTGTTTACTTTTGGACCAATTTCGAAAGTCGCATATGAGGACTTGCCGGAATTGTTATATGATGTTTCCGGCCTCATTTAAACTTGCTTGGTTGTGTTGGTTCTTGTATGCATCATCTCTTGCCATGAGTAGCATCATGTAGCCTTGTCATGCATCATACTTGGTTGAGCGTCTTGTATTTATGATGTGTTGTGTGTTTACCATGTTGTTTGCTTCTTCTCGTTAGTTCATGTTTCGTTGTGATCGTGAGGATTCGTTCGACTACGGTTGGTTCGACTGCATGGCTTGTTCTTCTTCATGGACTCGTTCTTCTTCCTTGCGCGATTTCAGACAAGATGACCGTCACCTTGGATCTCACTACTATCATTGCTATGCTAGTTGTCTCGATGCCATCGCTATATGTCGCGCTAACCACCACTTGTTTATCAAGCCTCCCATTATGCCATGAAAGAACCTCTAACCCTTTTCACCATCCCAGCAAACCGTTGTTTGGCTATGTTACCGCTTTTGCTCAGCCCCTCTTATAGCATGTTAGTTGCAGGTGAAGATGAAGTTTGCTCCATGTCGGAACATGTATATGTTGGAATATCACAATATCTCTTACTTAATTAATGCACATATATACTAGGTAATGGGTGGAAGGCTTGGCCTTTTGCTTGGTGTTTTGTTCCACTCATGCCACTTTAGGATCCGATAAAGCGGTGTTATGTTCCTTGATTTTGCGTTCCTAACACGGTTGGGGTTTATGGGCCCCCCTTGCTTTTTCACTTAAAGTAAAGCTTTGCGAGGAGATCCAACATTGGTTTTACCATTTGCCTAAGAACAACTAAAATTTGCATAGGGAGTAGCTACCCCGAGGATTCTTAATTTAACCCCCAGGGCCAGTGCTCGACATGAGTGTGGTCCACCTACCTAGCGTCGGCGGTGCTGCCTCGGGGCAACTCGAGGTATTCTGGCTACCGTCCACTTCGCATAGACGGATGAGTCCATAAATAGATAGTGTGCGACTCTGGACACGGATCTGACTCATCGAGAGATCTCCTTGGGATAGTTTTCCTTTCTTCGAAGAACTTGTGCACCGGGATTTCGAGAACACTCGGGTCTTCCCTAAGATAAGAGGTTTCACCTCTGCTGACCATGAGACTTGTGATGGGCAAAGTTGGGACACCCCTGCAGGGTTATGAACTTTCGAAAGCCATGCCCGCGGTTATGTGGCAGATTGGAATTTGTTAATATCTGGTTGTAGAGAACTTGACAGAGGATCCGAAATAAAATACACCAACCGCGTGAGTAACCATGACCATCTCTTTTAAATTTGAGAAGAGAACACGGTGGGGTTATGTTTGAGTAATAGGTAGTTCAGGATCAGTTAGTGATCATTACTAGTTTGCGACCGTTTGCGTAGCTTCTCATCTTCTCTAGATTCATAAGTTAGCCACCATACAATGCTTGGACGCTGCTGCAACCTCACCACTTATCATTTCCACACACATTAAGCTTTGATAGTCTTGATACCCATGGTTATGGGATTGCTGAGTCCTCGCGGCTCACAGATACTACAACAACATTAGTAGGTATAGGTTTCCGATGCCTTGACGTGAGAGCGATCTTTACTTGTGTTGGAGTTCTTCCTTCTTCTTCTTCACCAGTCTTGGGATAGGTTCCTGGTCGGCAGCCTGGCATAGCAGGATGGATGTCGTTGTGTTTTTCATGTGTTTTGCATTCGTAGTCAGATGTCTCGTGTATGTTGTGATGTATTCATGTGGCAACTGTATGACTAGTATGTATCCTCATCTATTTATGTAATGGTACGATGTAATGATATCGATCTTACTAAGTGCCCGATATGCGGTTGTGCCCCAGTCTCAAAGTAATCACGTGATCGGGATAGAATCGCATCTTGGGCGTGACATATGGCCCCCGGGTCTCTTTTACATCTTATAAGTTTCAGATCTACTATTTTGCAATCTTTTATTTTTCAATCTATAAACCAAAAATCCAAAAATATTTACTTCATTTGTTTATCTATCTCTATTGGATCTCACTTTTGCAAATAACCTAGAAGGGATTGACAAACCCTTTATAGCATTGGGTGCAAGTTGTTTGATTGTTTGTGAAGGTATTTGGCGACTTGTGTGTAATATCCTACCGGATTTATGCCTTGGTTCTCAAAAAACTGAGCGAAATACTTACTTCACTCTGTTGCATCACCCTTTCCTCTTCGAGGGAAACACTAACGTTACCTCGGGAAAGCAGCGAGGAAGCAGAAGAATTTCTGGCGCCGTTGCCGGGGAGATCTACACCAAGTCAAGACCCACCAAGTACCCTTCATTAAACTATCATCTCTCGCATTTACATTATTTGCCATTCGCCTCTCGTTTTCCTCTCCCCCACTTCTAAAACGATTTTTCGTAAAGATTTGCCTTTTGTTCGCCCTTCTCTTGTTCGTCTTGTTTGTTTGCTTCGTGTGTGCTTGTGTGTGTTAGATTACTTCCCTTTCTTTTAATGGCTAGCACCAATATCTCTCCTCCGTCTTCACAATTTTAAAGATGTCTTGTGTCGTATGATAAGATTTTATCGCATCTGCACTACAAAGGAGGATGTTAAGATTCTTCTTCGCAATTTTTACATTGGATTAAACATGCCCCATAGGCAACTTCTGGATTTCGCTGCTAAAGGAAATTTCATTGAGATCGATGACAACACTGCTTTTGATATAATAGAGGGTATGTTAGGAATACCATCACCACCAGGGGCATTCGATAAATCCCAAGAGAAAACTCAAGTTTTAGAAAAATTATGTGAGGTACAGAAAAATTGGTTGATTTACAAAAATCTATTGAACCTCTCAAAAATATTAGTGGAAACCTTAACTGCATGAATATGTTGATCACTCTTTTCAATAAAAGGTTAGATTCTTTAGATATAAAAATTGTTAAAGATGATGGGAGGCGCAAGGAACCTCCCGGATTTGAGCAAAACATGGCTAAAAGAGTTAAGACCAAATATGACAATACCTAGATCTATTTACTTTTTATGCCTAGCTAAGGGCGTTAAACAATAGCGCTTCTTGGGAGGCAACCCAATTTTATTTTTGCTTTTTAATTTTTGTTTTTTTTAAGTTTCGCACATTATTACTTCTGTAATAATTGTGTTTTGGTGTTTTAATTAGTGTTTGAGCCAAGTAAGACCTTTGTGATGGCTTACGCGTATCGTTGATTTGATTTTGCTAAAAAACATAAACTTTTGCGCCCGGTGCGGAAAATTCAATAAATCACTGGAATGTCGAAACCTTCTGCAATTTTTACAAAAAATTTATATACAAATTCCCCACGTCGTCCAACGTTTTCAGAATTCTTAGAGTTACATAAGTATGCGAAGTTTACAGACTGCTACAGACTATTCTGTTTTTGACATATTATGTTTTTTATGTGTTGTTTATTTTGATGCATCTATGGCTAGTATCAGGTGGGGGGGTATGAACCATGGAGAAGTTGTAATAAAGTAGATATTACACCAATATGAAATTAGAATAAGATCACAATTGCACTTTGGGTGGTTATTTGCTTTGTTTTACTAACAGAGCTCACAAGAATTTCTGTTGAGTTTTGTGTTGTGAAGTTTTCAAGTTTTGAGTAAGGATTTGATGGACTATGGAATAAAGAGTGGCAAAAGCCTAATATTGGTGATGCCCAAGGCACCCCAAGATAAAATTCCAGGACGGCCAAGAGCCTAAGCCTGAGGATGCCCCGGGAAGGCATCCCCTCTTTCGTCTTTATCCATCGGTAACTTTACTTGAGGCTGTACTTTTATTCACTACATGATATGTGTTTTTCTTGGAGCGTCATGTATGATATGAGTCTTTTCTTTTGAGTTTTTCACAATCATCATTGATGTACACACCTTTTGGGAGGGACACGCTTCAATCGTGATTTATTAGAATACTCTATGTGCTTCACTTATATCTTTTGAGCTAGGCAATTTTTCTCTAGAGCTTCACTTACATCTTTTTAGAGCACGGCGGTGGTTTTATTTTGTACAATTTTTTGAACTCTCTTGATTCACTTATATTATTTTGAGAGTTCTTAAAAATAGCATGGTAATTTGCTCGGGTTATGAAATTAGTCCTAATATGATAGGCATCCAAAGGAGATATAATAAAAACCTTCATATAGAGAGCATTGAATATTATGTGATGTTTGACTCCTTGTAATTGTTTTGAGATGTTAAGATGGTAATATTAGAGTCATGCTAGAGGTAGTTTGTGAGGTTGAAGAAATAATTGTGTTAAGGTTTGTGATTCTCGAAGCATGCACCTATGGCCTATGTAACCAAATTGGCGTGCGCTGTATTTTGATTGTTTCATCTTTGTGGGAAGGTCGAGGGCGCGAGAGGTTAACTCCTACCAGCCTCCGACCTCGGGGCATGCATCGTAGGGTTTTGCTTTGAGTGCTAAGTAGATTCTTTTACAATAAGTATGTGAGTTCTTTATGACTAATGTGAGTCCAGGGATTATACACACTCTCACCCTTCCACCTTTCTAGCCACTCTAGTGCCCCACAACTTTTGGCGGTGCATAAAACCCTCCTTATACCTTCCTCAAATCAGCCACCATATCTACCTATTATGCCATTTCCATAGCCATTCCGAGATATATTGCCATGTAATTCCATCATTCCGTTTATTATGACACGCTTCATCATTGTCATATTGCTTTGCATGATCATGTAGTTGACATAGTATTTGTGGCAAGGCCACCTTTCATTTTTCCATACATGCCACTCTTGGTCATTGCACATCCTGGTACAGCACCGGAGGCATTCATATAGAGTCATACCTTTGGTCTAGTATCGTGTTGTAATATCTAGTTATAAGTAAATAAAAGTGTGATGATCATCATTATTAGAATATTGTCCCATGTGAGGTTATCAAAAATAAAAGAGGCCAAAGAAGCCCACAAAAAAGAGGTCAAAGAACCCAAAATAAAAAAAATGAGAGAAAAAGAGAGAAGGTACAATGTTACTATCCTTTTCCACACTTGTGCTTCAGAGTAGCACCATGTTCTTCATGATAGAGAGTCTCCTATGTTGTCACTTTCATATATCACTACTGGGAATTTTTCGTTATAGAACTTGGCTTGTATATTACCATGATGGGCTTCCTCAAATGCCCTAGGTCTTCATGAGCAAGCAAGTTGATGCACACCCACTAGTTGTCTTTTTGAGCTTTCATACACTTATAACTCTAGTGCCTCCCTTACATGGAAATCCCTACTCACTCACATTGATATTGATCGATGTAAATCTCCATAGTCCATTAATTTGCCAAGTTGATGTGAGATTCTCTCCCACATTTTGTCTATTACCACCTCCATTCCACCCATAGTGCCATGTCCATGGCTCGCGCTCATATGTTGTGTAAAGAGTTGAAAAGTTTGAAAGAGTAGAGCATAAAAGCAATTGCTTGGCTGACTCCGGGATGGGCATGAGGGGTGCTTTGTGTTAAGAAAAGGGAGCATAAGACTATATGATTTGTAGGGATAACGTTCTTTAGCCATGTTATTTTTGAAGCTTTATAGATTGCTTTTGGTATGTTTAAAGTATTATTGTTTTGATATTGAGAAACTTTTATTTTGAGTCTTATGGATCTGAACATTCATATTACATTGAAAAATATGTTGGGTAGCATTCCACATCAAAAATTCTGTTTTTATCATTTACCTACTTGAGGACGAGCAGGATTTAAGCTTGGGGATGCTTGATACGTCTCCAACGTATCTATAATTTTTTATTGTTCCATGCTATTATATTATCTATCTTGGATGTTTATATGCATCTATATGCTATTTTATATGATTTTTGGGACTAACCTATTAACCTAGAGCCCAGTGCTAGTTTCTGTTTTTCCCTTGTTTTTTAGTTTTGCAGAAAAGGAATACCAAACAGAGTCCAAACGGAACGAAACTTTTTGGAGATTTTTCTTGGACCATAAGACATTAGATGGACTTGGAGTACATGCCAGGGGATCCACGAGGCGGCCACAAGGGTGGAGGGCGCGCCCTAGGGGGTAGGGTGCGCCACCTACCTTGTGGGCCCCTTGTGCCTCCCCCGACCAACTTCTTCCGCCTATAAACACCTACATATTCCAAAAACATCAGAACACCCATCGAAACCACTTTTCCGCCACCATAACCTTATGTTCTCGCGAGATCCCATCTGGAGGCCTTTTCCGGTACTCTGCCGGAGGGGCAATCAACCACGGAGGGCATCTACATCAACCCTATTGCCCTTTCGATGAAGTGTGAGTAGTTTACCACGGAGGGCTTCTTCTCTCTTTTGACCTTCAATACCATGTTCTCCTCATTGTTCTTGGAGATCAATCCAATGTAATCTTCTTTTGCGGTGTGTTTGTCAAGATCCGATGAATTGTGGGTTTATGATCAGATTATCCATGAATAATATTTGAGTTTCTTCTTAATTATTTTGTGCATGATCTTATATCTTAGTAATTCTCTTCGAACTATCGGTTTCGTTTGGCCAACTAGATTGATAATTATTGCAATGGGAGAAGTGATTTGCTTTGGGTTCAATCTTGAAGTGCTCAATCCCAGTGAGGGTAGGGGACATGACACATATAGTATTGTTGCCATCGAGGATAAAAAGATGGGGTTTTCATCATATTGATTGAGTTAATTCCTCTACATCATGTGATCTAGCTTAAGGCTGTGACGCCCCCGATTTGACCGTACACTAATCATGCACGCAAATGTGTACGACCAAGATCAAGGACTCACTGGAAGATATCACAACATAACTCTAGACACAAATTAAAATAATACAAGCTTTATATTACAAGCCAGGGGCCTCGAGGGCTCGAATACATAAGCTCGAAAACGCAATATTCAGCGGAAGCAATAATATCTGAGTACAGACATAAGTTAAATAAGTTTGCCTTAAGAAGGCTAGCACAAATGTAGCAACGATCGAGAAAGCAAGGCCTCCTGCCTGGGACCTCCTAACTACTCCTCGAAGCCGAACTCCGCGTAGAAACATCCTCGGGATCCTCTGGGTTCTGGACTCCACCATCTGGCTGCATCAACCGAGAAGAAAGGAGAAAAGGGGAAAAGGGGGAACGAAGCAATCGTGAGTACTCATCCAAAGTACTCGCAAGCAAGGATCTACACTACATATGCAATGATATATGTGTAAAGGAGGTAATATCTATGGGCTAAACTATAGAATACCATAATAAGAGGGGGATAGCTAATCCAATCGAAGACTACGCTTCTAGTAACATCCATCTTGCAGCAGAAGATGAGAGTAGCTGGAAAGTACCAAGTATCCTCACTTCTGGCAGCCTCCGTCTTGCAGCAGTAGAAGAGAGTAAATGGTAAGTTCACCAACTAACATAGTATAGCATAATCCTACCTGGCGATCCTCCCGCACATCACCCTGTGAGAGAGCAACCACCGAGTTATATCTGGAACTTGTCTGGGTGTGTTTTATTAAGTATCCAGTTCTAGTTGTCATGAGGTCAGAGTACAACTCCGGGTCGTCCTTTTACCGAGGGAGACGACTATTCGAATAGATTAACTTGCCTGCAGGGGTGCACCACATAACCCAGCACGCTCGATCCCATTTGGCCGGACACACTTTTCGGGGTCATGCCCGGCCTCGGAAGATCAACACGTCGCAGCCCTACCTAAGCACAACAGAGAGGTCAGCACACCGGTCTAAACCCTAAGCGCACGGGGGTCTGGGCCCATCGCCCAATGCACACCTACATGTTGCGAGGGCGGCCGGTAAGCAGACCTAGCTTCTCCTAATACCAGAGTAGACATTCCGGTCCAATCCGGCGCGCGCCGCTCAGTCACTGACGTCAAGAAGGCTTCGGCTGATACCACGATGTCGAGTGCCCATAACTATTCCCACATAGCTGGTTAGTGCTTATAGGCCAATGGCCAGACTCAGATCAAATACCAAGATCTCGATAAGTGTGTTATTATGAAATAACCGCGGACTACGACCAGGGCCAGGCCCACCTATCTCCTTGGTGGTCGCAACCTGCCCTGTCGCTCTGCCACAAAGTATCCATCCGGGGGCTGCCGAGAACCCAGGCCCACCACTACCTGTGTGGAACCACCTGCCCCTTCAGCCCCCATCTCCGAATCAACATCATGTATATGTAATAGTATAGTAATATACCCATGATCACCACCCGAGTGATCACGGCCTGATAGTATAACATGGCAGACGGACAAGAATGTAGGGCCACTGATGGAATACTAGCATCCTATACTAAGCAATAGGATAGCAGGTAAAGGTATCAATAGTTGTAGCAACAATGACAGGCTATGCAACAGAATAGGAGCTATCGAATCAACAATAGTAGCAAACCTAATGCAGGAATAAGAGAGAGGAGAATGGGCGATATCTGGTGAGCAAGGAGGGGGGCTTGCCTGGTTGCTCTGGCAAGAAGGAGGGGTCGTCGTCGACGCAGTCGATCACAGTGGCACCGTCAGCAGTCTTAGTCCCGGTGTCTATCGGAGAGAAGAGGGGGGAAAAACAATAAATATAAAGCAAACATCGCACCACAAAGCATAACATGGCAAAACGCGGTGCTACGTGTGACCTAACGCAGTGCTCGATGATACAGGCGAAGAGGAATAACATCCGGGAAAGTATTCCCGGAGTTAGGCATTTTCGGTTAGATGGAAAGGAGGGGGATTGTTGCGTGTTCGCTATGCTAGGGATGTGTGGCGGACAAACGGGCTGCGTATCCGGATTCGTCTCGTCGTTCTGAGCAACTTTCATGTACAAAGTTTCTTCTTCCGAGTTACGGTTTATTTTATATTAATTAATAAAGATTTAGTTATTTTCAGGAATTGTTATTATTTAATTAATTTGAAAAACACATTACTGCATCATCATGACGTCAGTGTGACGTCAGCGGTCAAAGTTGACCGTTGACCAGTCAACTGACAAGGTAGGTCCCGCATGTCATTGCCATAGTCTAACTAAACAGAATTAATTATACTAATTAGTGATTAGGTTAATCTAAACTTAATTAACTAAGTTAATTAAGTAATTAATTAATTAGTTAATTAATACTTTTATTATTTATTTATTTTTATTTTAAATTTATTATTTATTATTATTTTTTAAAAAAACTTTCAGGGGCTGGGCCCCTCGTGTCATTGGCCCAGAGGGGCCTTATCGGGTCGGGCGTGCGGGGGGCAGGGCGCAGCCCCAACGGGCGCACGCCCAACGGCTCGCGGGGCGGGGCGTAGCTGGCGACGGGGGCGGGCAGCGTGCGAGGAGGGGGTGCATGCGGCGCGAGCGGGCGCCGACGGCGGCGATGCGGCACGAGCGGGGCGGCGGCACTAGGCATGGCAGGTCTGCGGGAGGCTGCGTCGCTGGCGCCAGCAGAACGGCGACGGTGGCGGGAAGCGAGGCGGGCGCAACTGCACGCCGGCGGGGCGCGGGTGAGCGCGCACCGGCACGGTGCGATGCGCGGTGGGACGAGCGCGTGCGCAAGTGCGGCAACAGATGGGGAAGAGAGAGGGGAGGGAGCTCACAGACGGCGTCGATGCACGGGGGCGTCAAGGCGCGAGGGAGGGGCTCGGGGAGGGGACGAGGAGGCGACGGCGGGGTGGTGGCGATGACGGCGGCGGCCGGTGACGTTGCAGGCGCGGCGCGAGGACGACGAAGCGGCCGTGGGGCGGAGACCATAGTCCTCCGGCGCGGGCAAGCTTGCCGGGGCCACGAGGAGCTGCGGCAGACGCGGCCGAGATGGCAATGCGCCGACAGGGAAGGGCTCCGCGGCAGTGGTGGCGAAGGCGGGCGGAGCAGAGGCACAGGCGCATCTAGATCGGGGAGAGGGAGGAGAGCTGCATGGAGGAAGAGAGGGAGGTAGCGGCAACTAGGGTTAGGGTTCGACACCGGGGAGACCTTATGGAATGGCGCTGCCGGCGGATGGCCGCAACGGCGACGGCCGGTGCCGTGGCGGGCATCGGTTGCAGCCACGGGGGGAGTGAACAGGGGGAAGTGGGAAGGGGAAGTGGCCGGTTGGGCCGGCCTGGTTGGCCAGGGTGGCCGGCTGGGCCACGGTCCAGGAGGGCGGGGAGGTTTCCTACTCCTTTTCATTTTTGTTTGTTTGTTTGCCTTTTCTTTTATTTATATCATTTCTTTTCTGTTTCTTTTTGTTCCTGATTATTTTAGTTTTAATAATATACCAAAGTGGCATCTAAATTGATGTTGCCAGTTGTACCACTGCTACAATGATTTACTATGCAAACTAAAATAGTTACATGATTATTTAATATTTAAGAGTATTTGAATAATAGTTTTTGCTACTGTTTTTATTATTTTGGTGCATCCAGACATACTATAACAGTGTGGTTTCTCCATCATAAATACTTATGATTTATTTGACACATCCCGAACATTATAGTTTTAATATTTGAAAACTTTTGGTGTTTGCCTTTAATTCAAATTTGAATTCGAACCAGTTTTGAACTAACACGAGATTACCAACAGTAATTATGGTGACGCGTCGTCATTATCAAAGGGTTACTGTAGCTTAACTATACGGGCGTCACAATTCTCCTCCACTACAAGAAATCTTGTCCCGAGATTTAAGCGATGGAGTAGGGGGGTGCTGGTAGCGAAAACCTAACGAGTCTTCTCGGTCTTGGCTGGCCTTTCGAAGAGGTTGATCCCTTTTGTTAATGTCTTCATTTTTCTGCTTCAAGTCATCGTGATCAAGTCGTCATCCTTTCTTCGGGATCTCAATCGTCCTACGAGCGCGACCAGGTTGAAAACTCCGGAAGAACGCATCTCCACAAAGTTGGGCATCTGACGATGAACCCAATGGGAAGTACACGAGGTACCCCACGAGTTGTATTTCAGTGAATTCGTTGAGTGCAATATACGATGGTACCAAAGTTTCAAATGGATGGGCAGTCATTCGATGCCTAACCAGAAGCTGGAATGGGGTCTTGATCATCGAGAATAATATGGTGTTTGATTCCAGGATGAATAATGGTAAAGAATTAGCTCGTGAATCGCATACGAAGCCAGGTGCCAAGGATACATTAGAATCCGGGTTGTAAAGAAGAGTCAGGTTTCGATCCAGTGGACCTGTGGGTTATGGGCCCACCATGTGGGTTGAAAATAGGAAGGGTGGCGACATCTTGCGCAGCCACGACGGGGAGGCATATCAGTGGATAGCTTGTCAGCTATGTGGGCAACAATGTCGGTACCAAGGACGGGGAACGAAGAGAACTATTTCCCCGCTCGTTGAAACGAGGCGGGCCGGTAGACAAAGTTTTCTTCCATCGGTGGTTACTGGAATGTTACCATCCATAGTAACAGGGTCTTACCGACAGAGTTGTACAACGAGGTGTTTACATAAGCAGAGAATTATTACTGCTTAGATTATATGTAGATCAAAGAAAAGTTAAACAAACAAATGGAAAGGAAAATTGTGATTACGCACAATTTTTAGGAGTATATCCTTCTCATGGACAAGAAGAACATGGCATACATGGTAGGAGAGCAAGTACCCAACCATTCAGATAAAGAGGCAAGGATTAATCAAGATGTTACCCATACAACGGTGTTTGGATATCTGACCAAGAAACATTTAGCTCCACGCCTCCGATGTCCTTGTGGATTGGCGGTGTATCATAGTCATGCTTCGAGGTAGCAATGATATGGTGTTTCAATTAAGGGCCAGACTTTGGATACACAAAAGATCCATCAGGAGCAACTTATAAAATAAGTCTTACCATTCTTCCTAGAAGAATGGTTATCCTTGCAAAAAAAGATTATAATGATAGGTCCTCCAGTCAGGGGTGCTAGGCATGACATCATATCACCGGGTCATCAAAGGACCAACAATATAACTCCTAGAAAGTTGTCCCAACCATCATATCTGACCGAGATTCAGATCCGATTGGTGTCATGATAACTCAGACTCGGGATGTTCGAGAATAAAAAGGTGCAACACAAATCGACGAAATGACATTGCAAGATCCTCGGGAAATGAACTATGGGAGTGGGTTCCCGAAACAGTAGTTCATCATTAAACCAAGGAGAGGATGAGGAGGTGACTGATGGGCTCAGCGGCAATCCATCAAGAATTCCAAACGGATGGATTTCCACAATAATGTGAACAAAAATATGACACTTGTCAATTCAAATGATATAATGTTGTATGCTAGACGAAAACATACACCATTAATCATTAGTTGGAAGGTGTGCCCGAAATATGACCTTAGGCAGCAAGGTCAATGTTAGAGTGATGATTCAATAACCAACAGCCTAAGAATGAACTGTCAATCGTTAACTTCAAAGCAATAGGGTTGCTAGAAGTACAAAACTCAAGCAGCATCGTTAGCATATTGGTATCCCGGTTAAAAACAACATGGAGACCAAGGAAGAATGGTGATGGTGAGAAGTATCATCATACCGAGAATTTCTAAGAGGTGGAGCAATTCCCACAACATTCTCGACATAAAAGACAGTAATACTTCAAGGCAGACCACAACACTAGCTGGAGAGCCATTTGTATTCATAATGTGGACAAGTTCGCGATGAAAGGAAGTCAAGGGTGTTGTCGATGATAATAAAAATCATCGAGGGCACGAAGGGTATTTCTTATCATGAACACAGTTGACATCTTGGAAGAAGTCAAAGTGTTGAAGTTGATCTGACACATTTGTCGGGAGGTTTCAAGAGGATGCAATCAAACAACAACGACAACAAGCAAGGGAATGATGAAGTGGCAAGTTATAGGATCAATATATAAGATGCAAGCTCGGAACCAAAGTTGCCTTTCAAGATAAGCAACATGATGTTGGAAGCTCGACGTAAGTCATGCTCACACACAGAAGAATTCGTGCACCAGAGAAGGATGAGTTAGCACAGTCAAAGATAGTAAGACCAGGATGCAGCCGATAGTCTAGGAATGACTAGACCGTGTTCAGAATTTCCCAGTAAAATACTAGCGGTATTTGATTTGTAGTGCGGAATAATTTCACTAGTCGGTGTCCTCGGTTGACAACAACTCAGAACCCGTAGAGTGATTACGACAAGGAAAGACATTACTTCAACAAAGTTAGTAAGATGTGGTGCAATGGCAGGGCATCTTTGAGATACCAGGGGGTAATACTCGAAGGTAGAATCATGATAGAAGTAGAACCGGGTCAATGACCTATGACAGTAGATACTTCAACCTTGCCAAAGGTAGAAGAGGCACTGGAATGAATACCCAATAGATATATCAGATCAAAACGGCATGGTCGGGACCATAACTGTAAGGAATCAATTCAAGAATACTGAAAGAATGATACAGCTGGATAATCATTTGGCAAGAAGCTTCCGAGATGGTGTACATCATTTTCATGGGCATGAACACAAAGTCCAAGGTCGACTCCCACTTCTTTAATGCATATCATTCCATTCCCCTCTCGCTTTGATAAAACTGTAGTGTTGGAATTTTATCTGGTAGAACACCGGAATAGTATGACTTGTGAAAACTTTCGGGTTCTCACGGATTTATGGGGCATAGGTTTAACCAATCGGGCATCTTAGTAACATATACCAAGAATTTCAAAAGTAAAAACTCAAGCTCGAAAGCAAAGCATGGTTGGCCAAGCACAGGATACAATTTACCAAAGGCATTATGTATCAGGGGGAGAACTCAAGGTTTTGATATGTCGGAACAGTCGGATAATAATCCACAAAAGGATCTGGCGGACCGCAAGGAATCAGATGTGAGTACCGATACTCAACCAGAAGGAGAAATAATTAAAGGAGATCATATTATGGAAACAACTGACTAATTCAACCAAATGCAAAGGAATTATGTTTCTCGAACCAAGAGATCAGAAGCAAACGCTCTCATCAAGGATGGACAAGTTGAATATGCTTAGGGATACAATCGATGGTAATTTGATTGGTAGAGATCCAACCAGGTTTAAAACGACGTCTGCGTCGGAAGGATGAATTCTAGGATCTGATTGGGGATTGCGAGCATCCGCAACATTTTGAATCAACGGACTCGAAATGATAATGACAAGGATGGCAATAAGATTGCCAGACTTATTGGATTAACCATATTGCACGCAAGCAAGAATTTCAAGATAAATATGTTGTTGAGGATTTTCTAAAGCTCGAATAGGATTTCGAAGACTTTAGTGAAACATATGAACAACTGGAGAGAAACAAATCCTCGGTATGTGTGAGGATTAATTTGTAGGTGTATTCAGGCGACAAGGAACTGTAAGGCAGTAGGCACAAAGGATTATCGAAACAACGACGAGTATTTCGGGGTATCTTGTAATAACAAGACCAACTAGGGAAGAATGTAAGTATGACAACTGCATGTAGTTATCATAAGGGTTGACGGTGGAAGGGGAATTGCAAACGCGATGAACACGAGTTCTCGGGTTAACAACGGAGAGTATCTTCAGGGTCTTCTGGTGCAGCAGACGATCATCGGTAATAAGGTGCTCTCCGGGTGCAAGTGATAACGAGATCCTAATGTTAGATCTTGCAAAATTCATTTATCCCGAATAGAAGAGAGATCAGAGTCCCAGAGTATAGACCAGGAGTGAAAGATCCTAATACCACCCATTGGTGTGTGGGCCCGTAAGCCACACAACAAGTTAGTAAATTTGCTTTTCAACGACTAGATTCAACTTCGGCCAAGGAGTTGGAAAGGGGGATTCCTACAGGCAGTCGGCTTTGATACCAACTTGTGACGCCCCCGATTTGACCGTACACTAATCATGCACGCAAATGTGTACGACCAAGATCAGGGACTCACTGTAAGATATCACAACACAACTCTAGACACAAATTAAAATAATACAAGCTTTATATTACAAGCCAGGGGCCTTGAGGGCTCGAATACATATGCTCGAAAACACAAGAGTCAACGGAAGCAATAATATCTGAGTACATACATAAGTTAAACAAGTTTGCCTTAAGAAGGCTAGCACAAACATAGCAACGATCAAAAAGGCAAGGCCTCCTGCCTGGGACCTCCTAACTACTCCTCGAAGCCGAACTCCATGTAGAAACATCCTAGGGATCCTCTGGGTTCTGGACTCCACCATTTGGTTGCATCAACCGAGAAGAAAGGAGAAAAGGGGAAAAGGGGGAACAAAGCAACCATGAGTACTCATCCAAAGTACTCGCAAGCAAGGATCTACACTATATATAAAATGATATATGTGTAAAGGGGGTAATATCTGTGGGCTAAACTGCAGAATGCCAGAATAAGAGGGGGATAGCTAATCCAACGAAGACTACACTTCTAGTAACATCCATCTTGCAGCAGAAGATGAGGGTAGCTGGAAAGTACCAAGTATCCTCGCTTCTGGCAGCCTCCGTCTTGCAGCAGTAGAAGGGAGTAAATGGTAAGTTCACCAAGTAACATAGTATAGCATAATCCTACCCGGCGATCCTCCCGCACATCACCCTGTGAGAGAGCAACCACCGAGTTATATCTGGAACTTGTCTGGGTGTGTTTTATTAAGTATCCAGTTCTAGTTGTCATGAGGTCAGAGTACAACTCTAGGTCGTCCTTTTACCGAGGGACATGGCTATTCGAATAGATTAACTTCCCTGCAGGGGTGCACCACATAACCCAGCACGCTCGATCCCATTTGGCCGGACACACTTTCCAGGGTCATGCCCGGCCTCGGAAGATCAACATGTCGCAGCCCTACCTAAGCACAACAGAGAGGTCAGCACGCCGGTCTAAACCCTAAGCGCACGGGGGTCTGGGCCCATCGCCCAATGCACACATGCACGTTGCGAGGGCGGCCGGTAAGCAGACCTAGCCTCTCCTAATACCAGAGTAGGCGTTCCGGTCCAATCTGGCGCGCGCCGCTCAGTCGTTGACGTCAAGAAGGCTTCGGCTGCTACCACGACGTCGAGTGCCCATAACTATTCCGACGTAGCTGGTTAGTGCATATAGGCCAATGGCCAGACTCAGATCAAATACCAAGATCTCGATAAGCGTGTTATTATGAAATAACCGCGGATAACAACCAGGGCCAGGCCCACCTGTCTCCTAGGTGGTCGCAACCTGCCCTGTCGCTCCGCCACAAAGTATCCATCAGGGGGCTGCCGGGAACCCAGGCCCACTACTACCTGTGTGGAACCACCTGCCCCTTCAGCCCCCATCACCGAATCAACATCATGTATATGTAATAGTATAGTAATATACCCGTGATCACCACTCGAGTGATCATGGCCCGATAGTATAGCATGGCACACGGACAAGAATGTAGGGCCACTGATGGAATACTAGCATCCTATACTAAGAAATAGGATAGCAGGTAAAGGTATCAACAGTTGTAGCAACAATGACAGGCTATGCAACAGAATAGGAGCTATCGAATCAACAATAGTAGCAAACCTAATGCAGGAATAAGAGAGAGGAGAATGGGCGATATCTGGTGAGCAAGGGGGGGCTTGCCTGGTTGCTCTGGCAAGAAGGAGGGGTCGTTGTCGACGCAGTCGATCACAGTGGCACCGTCAGCAGTCTTAGCCCCGGTGTCTATCGGAGAGAAGAGGGGGGAGAAACAATAAATATAAAGCAAACATCGCACCACAAAGCATAACATGGCAAAACGCGGTGCTACGTGTGACCTAACGCAGTGCTCGGTGATACAGGCGAAGAGGAATAACATTCGGGAAAGTATTCCCGGAGTTAGGCATTTTCGGTTAGATGGAAAGGAGGGGGATTGTTGCGTGTTCGCTATGCTAGGGATGTGTGGTGGACAAACGGGCTGCGTATCCGGATTCGTCTCGTCGTTCTGAGCAACTTTCATGTACAAAGTTTCTTCTTCCGAGTTACGGTTTATTTTATATTAATTAATAAAGATTTAGTTATTTTCAGGAATTGTTATTATTTAATTAATTCGAAAAACTCATTACTGCATCATCATGACGTCAGTGTGACGTCAGCGGTTAAAGTTGACCGTTGACCAGTCAACTGATAGGGTGGGTCCCGCATGTCATTGCCACAGTCTAACAAAAAAGAGTTAATTATACTAATTATTGATTAGGTTAATCTAAACTTAATTAATTAGTTAATTAATAGTTTTATTATTTGTTTATTTATTTTATTTTTATTTTAAAATTTATTATTTTTTTATTAATATTTTTTTTATAAAAAATCAGGGTCTGGGCCCCTCGTGTCATTGGCCCAGAGGGGCCTTATCGGATCGGGGGGGCAGGGCGCAGCCCCAACGGGCGCACGCCCAGCGGCTCGCGGGGCGGGGCGCAGCTAGCGGCGGGG
>LR738709.1:298578861-298595482 GCA_902687465.1 Secale cereale
TCCGAGCTGCATCGTAAGTATAATGTGGCTCTGTCTTCCGAGCTCTGCCACAAATAAAACGTAGCTTGGAATCGCCTAAGTTTCAAACATCCACTCCGAGTGAAGAGCAACCCTCTCACTCGGGGGCTTAGCTGCGGTCCTCCCAGCTACGTCGTAAGTATAACGTGGCTCTGTCTTCCGAGCTCCGCCACAAATACAATGTAGCTTGGAATCGCCTAAGCTACAAACATCCACTCCGAGTGAAGAGCAACCTTCTCACTCGGGGGCTTAGCTGCGACCCCGTGACTCGCCTAAGTTTCAAACGCTCACTCCGAGTGAAGAGCAACCCTCTCACTCGGGGGCTTAGCTGCGGACGTCGACTCGAAGATTCAAGCGATCAAAAAAGAGCCGCAAGACAAAAATTCGAATACAGATAAAAGTCCCGCAAGATTCGGGCAAGAGTACCTGGGGCACAGGCCCACCAGAGTTTAACGGTTACAAGACCACTCGGCATTCCGAGGCAAATTGAATTAAAGTGTCAAAGTTAGCTCATTCCTCAGGTGGAGGCGGACTCGCGGGCGCAACGAATTGGTCTAGGTCGATCCCATCAGCAATACGAGTGGCGGCTTCCAAGAAAGTCTCCATGAATGACTGGAACTAAAGCTCCTTCGTATTGGTAACCTTGAGCGCCGCGAGCCTCCTCTCCTTCACTTCATTGCATTGCATGCAGACCAGAGACAGCGCCACGTCGGCTCCACCCCGGGCGGACGACTTCTTCCACTCCTGCACTCGGTTGGGGATCTCGTTGAGTCGAGTCATCAAAGACTTGAGGTCGTTCTCCTGCACGACTACCCTCCAGAGCGCGGTGTCGATCCGGGCCATCACCGCTTTCAGCCGTCCCACATAGTCCGTGGCCGCAGTAAGGCGGGACTCCAGCCTCAAGATGTTCATGGCAACCTCGTCCTTCACGATGGAATTGGTTGGGTCCAGGCCGGGCTCTACCCGCCCAGTCTCTTCTTCAAAGTTGCGACAGAATTCTGCACCGGAAAACAGCGAGTCGAGTCAGCAAGCAAAACATGGGTCGACCGATCCAGCTTAACCCGAGCCAAAAGAGACATACCTTCGAGCACAAGGTACCACTTCTTGGTAAGGTCGCCCAGATAGGCCTCAAGATCAATCCCCTTCTGGAAAAAGGCCTCGTACTTATCGTTCAAGACAGACTTGGAATTCTTCAGTCGAGTCACCTCTTGATTGGCTGCGTCGAGTGAGCCTCTTAGCCTGATAATCTCCGCCTCGAGCGCGCCTATAGAGGCCAGCTTCTACGCCGCCAGTTCTGCCTTCTCTTGAGCCTCCTGTTGCGCCGCCGCCAGGTCGAGATCTTTCTGCTCCAAGGTTGCTTTCAGTTGACCTACCAAATACGTCACTGGACAAATGAACATGAGGAAACACAAGGCACATTTATCAAAAGTCAGTCGACATATGGTTAGCGTCAGCTACCGGCCGCGTCATCCTGCGTCTTCTTCAGATGGTCCCGAGCCAGCTCCAGGTCGAGATTGAGCTAGATTTGCTTCTTCTTAAGGTGTGCAAATTTGGCCCCAAACTCGCAAGATTTCTGCATCAACACAACAAAACAAGATTCTAAGACTACAGTCGAGTCAAACACTCAACTGCAGCCTCGGGGACTACACCCAGTGGGTGCACTGAGCGTGCCCCCACTAGTTTTCACTCGGCCAAGATCAGTCTGGCTCGAGCTCAAAAAAAAACAACAAGGAAGAAAAGTTCTATCGTCAGACCATGGCCGACTGCCACCAGTCGACCACGGTCTCGGGGACTACACCCAGTGGGTGCACTGAGCATGCCCCCACCGGTTCTCACTCGACCAAGATTAGTCTCGCTCGAGTTCAAGGGAAGTTGAAAGCAAACACATCAAGACCCTCACGCAGTGGGTGTGACATCATCTTACGAACAAAGTAGCAGATTCTCTCAAAACCAAAGACTATTCCAGCGCAGCAAACCAACCAGTGGAGAAAACAAACCTGGACGTTGGCCCGAAGAGCAGAACTAGCGTCGTAAGCAGCCATGCTGGGCTCGTACGCCGCCTTCGTCTTCTCCATCATCAACCCCGCCTGGCGAATGACTTCTTGAGCCGCTCCCACAGGATCCTCCGGGAGGCGGTAGGAGGAGAAGAGAACGGACGACGGAGCAGGCGCTGGGTCGACGGCTAGAGCGGGCGCTGGGTCGATGATGTCTACGCACGCTTCTACTCTTGTAGACTATGTTGGGCCTCCAAGCGCAGAGGTTTGTAGGACAGTAGCAATTTCCCACAAGTGGATGACCTAAGGTTTATCGAACTCAGGGAAGTAGAGGTTGAAGATGGTCTCTCTCAAGCAACCCTGCAACTAAGATACAAGAAGTCTCTTGTGTCCCCAACACACCTAATACACTTGTCAGATGTATAGGTGCACTAGTTCGGCGAAGAGATGTTAAATGGCAAGTGATATGGATGGCAAAACAAGGTAATACAAATATGTAATAAAAAGTGCAGCAAGCAAACAAGTAGTAAACGTGAGCACAAACGGTATTGCAATGGAGGAAACAAGGCCTAAGGTCCATACTTTCACTAGTGGCAACTCCCAACAACATTAACATAATCGAATCACATGATATTTCCCATAAAACATGTAAAGGGGACACACTCGGAGGTCATTCCTTCGTGGTCAAGAGAGGACGAGAATTATGTAGGGCTACAAAAGCACACCTCAAAGTTCGTAGTTCTCAATCTAAGGATTTCCCAATGTCACCGCGGCCATCCAAAAAGAGTCCCACAATCACCATAACATATCTAAAGGATAGTCATAGACAAGCACCAAGAGACTCTCAATCTTCAATCAACACACAAGAGAGGAAATCACTCATGAAAATATTGTTCTAATCCATGTCCAATAGACCGCTGTCACCTTGGTCTCGGGGATTATACTAGATAAACACAAGTGAGTACATCAATCCAATACATAGAGGAAGGGGAAATATCTTAGATTAACATAGCCTATGATCACAACGAAGATCACATCATGGGAGAGAGAATTGACCACATAGCTACTGGTAAGAACCTCAGCCCCGAGGAGGAACTACTCCCGCATCATGGAGGGAGGAAGCAACGTCGATGGAGATGAATCCGGGGGCACTTCCCCGTCCCGGCAGGGTGCCGGCGTAGGAATTCTGGTCCCCCAAAGCTTGATGGAGATGGCGGCGGAGATCGGAATCGCGTCTGGAGAAAAGGGGTCCGGAATCAGGGGTTCCTCGACGCGCTTTAAATATATGCCAAAGGGGGGCATCGGAGGTGCCTCGGGGGGCCCAGGCGCCCCCCGGCGCGGCCCAGGGGGGGGCGCGCCCACAGGGCGCCTGGAGCCCCTGTGGGTCCCCCCCCCGGCTGTACTTTGGCCGCACGGTAGCTTCTGGAACGCTGATTTTTTATATATTTTTTCTGGATTTTTCGTGGCAGTTCTCGTAATGTGAAAACCTGAAATACAAAAACAGCCGAAAACAGAAACTGGCACTGGGGTGCACTGGATTAGTAAGTTAGTCCAAATATGATCAAAAGTGTATGGAAGTGTATGAATATCATAGCAATATCACCCAAAAGTGGCATGGAGCAAGCAGAAATTACAGATACGTTTTGGACGTATAAACATCCCCAAGCTTAATTCCTGCTCGTCCTCGAGTAGGTAAATGATAACAAGAATAATTTCTGTGGTGACATGCTATTAACCATATAGGACTTTTTCATAGTCATATGACAAAAGCTTACTGAGACAATGATTCTAAAGTAATTAAGTTGCCTCATGAGAAAATCACAAATGACTGAAAGTTTTACAATATGAAACTGAAACATCAAAAAGATTTGCAATGAATATGATGTGCAAATATGATAAAGTGATATCTAGCTTGCCCCCTTTAGTGATGCAAAACATAAATGCAGGGGCACCTTCAAGGTTTAAGTGATGACTAGATACAATCATTTCAGAATAAACGATATCACAATCATGCAAAAGACAATGCTACTTTGGAACAATGCACATTACACTCAGAATGACAATCATGCTCTCAGTAGTTGGTGCTTCAACATAAAAGTAAAAGAAAGGTTATGTGCTAGAGTTTTTTTTTATTTTGAAAACATGGAAGCAATTGTGTCAACGGTAGTAGTACTTTATATGTGTCATGCATAAGACATCCTAAGTTGCAAGCCTCATGTATCGTATACCAATAGTGCTCGCTCCTTGTCCTAATTAGCTCGGATCTCCATGGGTTATCATTGTATTACATATGTTTCAACCAAGTGTCACAAAGGGGTACCTCTATGCCACCTGTACAAAGGTCCAAGGAGATAAATCGCATTTGATTTCTCATTTTTGATAGATCTCAACTTGAGGACATCCATACCGGGACAACATAGAAAATAGATGATGGACTCCTCTTCAATGCATAAGCATATTCTCATAAGAGATTGAGGATTAAGGTCCAAGCTAAAACTTCCACCATGATGCATGGCTTTGGTTGGCGGCCCAATGTTCTTCTCTAACAATATGCATATTCATACAACCCACGGTAAATCACCCTTACTTCAGACAAGACGAACATGCATAGCAACTCACATGATATTCAACAAAAGTGTGACAGTTGATGGCGTCCCCAGAAACATGGTTACCGCTCAGCAAGCAACTTATAAGAAATAAGATACATAGGCAACATATTCTTTACCACAATAGTTTTTAAGCTACTTTCCCATGAGCTATATATTGCAAAGTTAGTTCGCTTAGTACAGGTGGAGGTTAGCAAAAGACTGGGAGCGACCAACTAAGAGAGCAATGACGGTCATAATCATGCAGAGCGACAAAGCAATATTGAATCAGGCATGGAAGTTATATCGCTACTCAGAAATAAAAGATCATCAAGGCTTGACAGACTTTCTTTACAGTCTTAAATATGCGTGAGCATACGCCAAGTCAATCAAAATAAATTCTCGAAGGAAGATATTACTAAACCATACCATATCATAGGCAAACAAACCATGTTGGTACTCCAATAACACATTGGGAACCCCCCAGCTATTTGAGATTAACCATAAGAAAACCTGAACTACTAAGCACCATCATGCAAGTAGCATCTTTATCATAGACACATTAACCAGTGCAACGGAAGCAAACTCTCTTAATAAGGTGAGCATGGTAATTAAAGAGAGTTCAAGCAACCAACTAAACAAAAGCTATTTGAAAAGATAGGCATGAATACTAAGAGCAGAGCATGATAGTAGCTATTAAAAGATAAAGAACACACACAGCATAGATAGACATGAAAATTCTATGTTATGTTCTAGGTAGAAGTGGAGCGTGTTTCTCTCCCACATAAAGGAATGCTGAGTTCCGACTCGTTATGAAAAAACTAAAAAGAAAACTAAAAGCAAGACGCTCCAAGCATAGCACATAACACATGAAGTGATAAAAATATAGCGAAACGAAAGACGAACTGATAACGTTGATGGAGAAGGGGATGCACGGGGGCATCCCCAAGCTTAGATGCTTGAGTCTCCTTGAATATTTCTTGGGGGTGCACGGGGGCATCCCCAAGCTTGAGCGCTTGACACTCCTGAATCTTTTTATCATCTTTCCTCGCACACTTGAAAACTCCCTTCATACATAACTCATCATAATCTGATTAGCGAGGTTAGTAACCTTAATAAAATAATCATAACTTGCTGGAAATAATGATATTCTTGAAGTTCTACTGTTTCTCAAGATTTCCAAAAGGTTTTTGCAAAGAAAAAGCAAGTTCTTGATTTGCAAAGTGAAGGAAAGGCAAAACAGGACAGAATCTGTGAAAAACAGAACGACAGGTAGTAATTGATCTGTTCGGGATACTTCTGCAACTCAAATCAAAAAACTCAGAATAGACGCACGAAAGACAATTATATAGAGAACATTGTCGAAAAAATTCAGACCAAAAAGATGATCTGGTGATTTTATACGAGTTTTTCTATCCAAGGACAGAATCTGTTTCCTGGACAGCACCTCACAACTTTTGAACTTTCTAGCAATCAGAGGCTATACTTGGCACAAATATGAAAAGCAAAGATACAAAGATGATGCTACTGTATTAAAAAACATCAAGACACAACAAAAGCAAAATATAAAAAATTTATTCATTGTGGGCTGCCTCCCAAAAGCGCTTTCTTTTATGCCTTTAAGCTAGGCATAGGACTTTAATGATTCTCTTGTAGGAATAAGAATTGAAGAACAAAAGAGAGCATCAAGAAGCAAATACTAAACACATTTAAGCCTAACATGCTTCCTATGCATAGGAATATTGCAATAGAATAATTCATTGAAGCACAAAGCAATAAGCATAGGAAGACAAAACAAGTGCGGCTTCAAAACCTTCAACATAAAGAGAGGGAACTTCTTATTATTAAGATATTTAGAACCAAGCCTCCCTCTCTCATTATAAATTTCAGTGGCATCATGGATGAACTCAACAATATAAGCATCACATAAAGCATTGTTACCATGATCCACATGCAAAAAGGTACTCTCACTCCCCACATAAGCATAATTTTTCTCATTGGTAATAGTGGGAGTAGGACTATCATAAACAACTTGAACACTATAGATTAGTTGTATATCAGGAGGGTGGTGTTCAACAAGGGAGTAATTCCCTTCATGATTATGACAAGTTTCATAAGGATAATTTCTCCTTATGTCATAGGTACCTTTATAATCACTATAGATTGGAGTTATAACATCATCATGGTAGAGAAGAGCATTATCATTGCTAGCAACTATATTTGTAAACATGTTATCTTTATTCTTACTAGCAAGAGAATTATCAATTATCACATCACTAGTGGGGATAGGATTTGCAATCCTATCATCCCCAAGCTTAGAGCTTCCCATATCTTCACTTTCAGAGTTGGTAACAAAAAGATTTTCAAGATCATAAGTAGCATTATCATCATTTTCCCAATCACAATAAGTAACATGCATATCATAATCAAAATCATCTTCAATAGTACCTACGGATGTATCATCAAGATGATAATTAAGGCAATAAACTTCACCTTCTTCTTTAAACTTACAACTGTTAGGATAAAAGTTGATAGGAGGAATATGCTCAGGCCAGGTTGATGCCCATTCTTCTTCCTTCTTGCTCCTCCTCCTCCTCCTCTTCTTTTTCTTCTTCTTCACCTTAGGAGGGGGTGGTTGGAGATGAAGCTTCTCCACATATCCTGGTTTATCATTAGAAACAATAGGGGAAACTTGAAAGAAACTCTCCTTTTTATTAGCAGAAATATAAGAGACATTTTTATACTTTGGTAAAGTTCCCTCCTTTCTAATCTTACTTATGTAATCATTTTCATGGCAATTAACAACGCAATAGAGATGGCAATTTTGCAAAGTGTTTTTTATTCCTATGGCATTATCATCCAGCCAAGAAGTCTTTTCTGATAACTCTTCACACATCAAAAATAACATAAGCTCATCATAAAGATCAGAGGTGATCATGTCATCACACAACCGGTTAACAGTTATGTTTTGAAAGTTCATGCATTGAAAATTAAAGTGACCCTCTGTACGGCAAAGTTCACAAGTAAAAGGATAAAGGTCACACAATTCTCTAGCAATTTCGTTTAAATCTTTGACCCAAGTGATTGTTCTTTCATGTTTATGTTGCTTACAATACTTCTATTCTTCAATCATAGGCCTTTCACAAGGTCTATCCACTCCACAAAAATTAACATGCTTATATTCATTTTTAGGAATTGGATCATGCATGTTGCAATCATCATGAACAATTTCATTTTCTTTGCAAGTCTCTTTAAAAGGTTTATGATACTTGATCCAATTCTCCTTAGGCATATTAAGATGTGAAGCAAAAGATTTGAGGAAATCAACAAGGAGTTGAGAATCAAGCCCAAACTTAGCACTAAACTTATTAAAACTTGTAGTTTCAACAAAGGACTTAATGCAATCATACTCATAAATTATACCTGACTCTTTACCTTTGTCGATCTCCCAATCTTCAGTGTTGCGTTGAATTCTTTCAAGGAGTTCCCATTTAGCATCAATCTTTTTGTTTGTGAAAGAACCCATAGAGGAAGCATCGAGTAAATCTTTATCATGTCGAGAGAGCCTCGCATAGAAGTTAGTAATAATAATATCTTTGGGGAGCCCATGGTTAGGGCATTTTAGTGTTAACGTTTTCAGTCTCCCCCAAGCTTGAGCTATGCTCTCTCCGTCATGAGGATAAAAATTATAAACATAATTCATATTCTCATGGACTTCATGAAGAGGATAAAACTTGGAGTGAAAGAGAGACTGGATCTCTTCCCACTCCAGCAGGTGAGAATCATTTAGTAGCCTATACCATTCCAATGCTTTTCCTTTCAGTGACAAGGCAAATAATTTCCTCATGACAAACTCCCTCGATACACCTGCAAGCTTAAATAATGAACATAGTTGTGACAGATATAGCAAGTGTTCACCAGGACGTCTGTCTCCTGCATAACGATTAGCCAAAACATAATTGATAATACCAGCCGGTATTTTATAGGGCACAATTTCAGTAGGAGGAGGAGCAACCACCACAGGTGTGGGGTGCCCTCCCGCAAGCAACGATCCAATAACAAGGTTTTCCATAAGCATAACTAGTGAAATCATAAAAATAAAACAAGAAACAAAAAGATTTAATTGCAAGATCTAAAGATATACTTTCAAGCGCTCACCTCCCCGGCAACGGCGCCAGAAATAGCTTGATGTCTACGCACGCTTCTACTCTTGTAGACTATGTTGGGCCTCCAAGCGCAGAGGTTTGTAGGACAGTAGCAATTTCCCTCAAGTGGATGACCTAAGGTTTATCGAACTCAGGGAAGTAGAGGTTGAAGATGGTCTCTCTCAAGCAACCCTGCAACTAAGATACAAGAAGTCTCTTGTGTCCCCAACACACCTAATACACTTGTCAGATGAATAGGTGCACTAGTTCGGCGAAGAGATGTTAAATGGCAAGTGATATGGATGGCAAAACAAGGTAATACAAATATGTAATAAAAAGTGCAGCAAGCAAACAAGTAGTAAACGTGAGCACAAACGGTATTGCAATGGTGGAAACAAGGCCTAAGGTTCATACTTTCACTAGTGGCAACTCCCAACAACATTAACATAATTGAATCACATGATATTTCCCATAAAACATGTAAAGGGGACACACTCGGAGGTCATTCCTTCGTGGTCAAGAGAGGACGAGAATTATGTAGGGCTACAAAAGCACACCTCAAAGTTCGTAGTTCTCAATCTAAGGATTTCCCAATGTCACCGCGGCCATCCAAAGAGAGTCCCACAATCACCATAACATATCTAAAGGATAGTCAAAGACAAGCACCAAGAGACTCTCAATCTTCAATCAACACACAAGAGAGGAAATCACTCATGAAAATATTGTTCTAATCCATGTCCAATAGACCGCTGTCACCTTGGTCTCGGGGATTATACTAGATAAAGACAAGTGAGTACATCAATCCAATACATAGAGGAAGGGGAAATATCTTAGATTAACATAGCCTATGATCACAACGAAGATCACATCATGGGAGAGAGAATTGACCACATAGCTACTGGTAAGAACCTCAGCCCCGAGGAGGAACTACTCCCGCATCATGGAGGGAGGAAGCAACGTCGATGGAGATGAATCCGGGGGCACTTCCCCGTCCCGGCAGGGTGCCGGCGCAGGAATTCTGGTCCCCCGAAGCTTGATGGAGATGGCGGCGGAGATCGGAATCGCGTCTGGAGAAAAGGGGTCCGGAATCAGGGTTTCCTCGACACGCTTTAAATATATGCCAAAGGGGGGCATCGGAGGTGCCTCGGGGGGCCCAGGCGCCCCCCCGGCGCGGCCCAGGGGGGGCGCCCACAGGGCGCCTGGAGCCCCTGTGGGTCCCCCCGGCTGTACTTTGGCCGCACGGTAGCTTCTGGAACGCTGATTTTTTATATATTTTTCCTGGATTTTTCCTAACAGTTCTCGTAATGTGAAAACCTGAAATACAAAAACAGCCGAAAACAGAAACTGGCACTGGGGTGCACTGGATTAGTAAGTTAGTCCAAATATGATCAAAAGTGTATGGAAGTGTATGAATATCATAGCAATATCACCCAAAAGTGGCATGGAGCAAGCAGAAATTATAGATATGTTTTGGACGTATCAGTCGACGACTGGAGCAGGCGTTGGGTCGACAGCTGGGACAAGCACCGGGTCGACGGCCCCTCTAGCTGACAAAGCGGGACGTACGGTCGACACGGGGTCGGCAAAGGAGACCGTCGCTCGGGCCGTGTCTTCCTATTGCTGGGCCTCGGAGCCAGAAAGCGCCTTTCGGCCCTTCTTCCCTGTGCGTCGTCGATCTCCTCCCAAGCACTCCTCATCAACATCATCATCGTCATCTGGGAGCTCTATGACGTGGCGCGGCACTTCAAGACAAACAATAGTGAAGTTCAGTCGACTGTCACCCCTAACCGACGAAAAAACAAGACACGATCTATAACCCGCACCTGCGCGGGATGTCGCGGCATCTGCGGTCTCCTCATCGTCCCGGCCCTTGTCAATGTCCATCGAGGTCGTGGAAGCAGCAGCGCTAAAGAAACCCCTCGAAGATGAGTCGACGGAAGACACGATCGACCTCCAAAAGACAGAAAGAAACAAAACCGAATGATACTTACGTGGAGGCGATGGGAACATCCACCTTAATCCTGGGCAGTGCCTTCTGGGGCTTCGTGGTGGTAACCTTGGGGTGCTTGGGCACCTTCTCAGAGGGGTCAGGAGTGGCCGTGCGAGCGCGCTTGGGCGTTTGGGAGCCTGAGGGACCTGTCCGAGGGCGCGCAGCCCCTGGGTCGTGCTTCCCCTTGGACCGCCTCTCATCACGGGGAGGTGACTCGACTTCCTCCCCGCTGCTGTAGTCCTCACTCTCCTCCTCGGTCTCCTCCTCCGACTTCCACTCGGTGGCGTCGCCCACGCCCTCCTCGCCCTCCTGGACCAAATCCCCGTTGGGCAGCGAGTACATCTCAGTATAGATCTGCAAAAAGGGAAGATTGACCAAATATCAGTCGGATCCGTCAAGACAAATTACAAGCCAACGACAGAAACATCACTCGGGGACTGAAGACGAACCTTATCGTGCAGATGGTCAGCATCGAATGGGAGGACCCTCCCAGAACCCCTGGGGTTGTCTTTGTTCCCCGTGATGCACTTCAGGCACTGCGCCACGTACTTCACGTCGTCCACCTCCGGGTGGACTCGCGACGATTCGTCGGTGCCGGAGTACAACCACATCGGGTGGTCTCGAGCCTGGAGCGGCTGGATCCTCCTCATGAGGTACACCTCAAACAGATCCATCCCTGTTACACCCTCACGGACCAACTGGACGACCCGCTCCACCAACATGTTCACTTCGGCCCTCTCGGCCTTACCCACTATCATTGAAGGAGGCTGGCTGGCTCGACCAAGAGAGAAAGGGGGAAGACCAGTCGATTGACCCGGGCTCGGACTGTCCTTATAGTAGAACCAAGTCGACTGCCAGCCCCGAATCGACTCCGGAAAGATTATGGGGGGAAAGGCGCTCCTATTCCTAAGTTGGATTCCAAACCCGCCGCACGCCTGGAGGACGTGCGTCTTATCGTCGCTCGGATTCGCCTTCCTGACGGTTTGCGAGCGGCAGGTAAAGATATGCTTGAACAAGCCCCAGTGCGGCCGGCAGCCGAGGAAGTTCTCACACATGGAAACGAATGCGGAAAGGAAAGCGATGGAATTGGGCGTGAAGTAATGCAGCTGGGCGCCGAAGAAAATCAAGAAAGCACGAAAAAAGGGATGCGGAGGCATGGAGAAACCTCAGTCGACGTGGGTCGCGAGGAGGACGCACTCGCCCTCCCGCGGCCGAGGCTCGAGTTCGCCCTCCGGCACCCGCCAGGAGCCGCGGGCAATCAGTCCCTCCTCCTCCAGCTCCTCCAGATCCTCCGCCGCGACGGTGGACCGGATCCAATCCCCCTGGATCCAACCAGGAGGGAGCCCAGACCTCGACGACGATCCGCTCTGACCGGACTGCCTCCCCTTCCCCGTCGCCGCCTTCTTCGAACGCTCCATCGCCGCGGTCTTGTCCTTGCCCATGGCACGCGCGCCGGCGGTCGCTGTGGAGAAAGGCAAGAAGGAGCAGAGGCACGGCAAAGAGGCGGAGGCGGAAGAAGAAGGATTGGGCGCACAGTGCTCCCGCTTCGGGCTCGGCGCACACTTATAGCGCCCCGGTCAAGTGGCTGACCGGTGGCCCCGAGCGATCTTATCAAATCCCGCAACAGGTGCACACGCGATACATGGCGAAAAAGGTGGCGCAAGGATCAAGGCGTCTCAAGCATGTTCGTCCGATTGATGCGGAACGTCCCGCCCCGCACGCTTCCCCAAATTTCGAAACCCCGTGGAATTCGGCGACCAAAGAGCAACCAACCCCGCAAAAACTGCGCACGCCAACGGCACCCGACGCCTAGCGCAAAGTTCAGTCGACGGAAGAAGCACCAACACACTCGACGGTTCCAGAATCGATCAAGGCGACCAAGACAAGACTAAGGAGGACAGCCTAGTCCGCGAGCTCAGAAGTAGACTACCCCAGGGGCGTCGAGCCAGAACCGGAGCTTTCCTCATCACTCTCTCTCTTGCTCAAGCCTCAATCCATTCGGGGGATACTGACGAGGTTACAGACCTAGGGTAGGGTCACACGCCCGACCAAGGTACCCCACCCAAGGTCACTACCCTAGAAGATCAAAAGACAAAACTTATGATGACAAAGACAGTCGACTGAGATGGCCCAAGAGGACATCCCACTCGACTGGACATCACCTACAAGATGACTCAACTCCACTCGACCAATCCAAGGCACTCGACCCCCGAAGGTCAAGGATCCCTTAGGACAATAACGTTCTGGTATTTACTCGCCGTAGTAAATGCCTTAATTACTCTTTACTGTAGGCGTTATCAGTAACGCCTGCCTTAATGTACATTGAACCCTTGGTAACGTGGAGCATGGCTGGGGTCCTGGCGCACTATATAAGCCACCCCCCTCCTCCGGTACAAGGGTTCGCATCTTTGTAACTCACATATACACATACCAGTCGACCGCCTCCGGGCACCGAGACGTAGGGTTGTTACTTCCTCCGAGAAGGGCCTGAACTCGTAAACACCTTGTGTACAACTCCACCATAGCTAGGGCCTTGCCTCCCCATTCGTACCCCTACTCGTACTGTCAGACTTAGAACCACGACAGCGGGCCCCCATGGAAGGAGGCCGAGTGGGAGAAGGGAAAGAAGGGGTTCGCCCCCTCCCCCTTTTCCTTCTCTCCTTCCTCTTCCCTTTTCCCCCTCCGGCAAATATGGAAAGGGGGGAGGCCGAATTAGGGAGGACCCCAAGTAGGATTTCTTCTGCTTGGGGCGCACCCTTGCTGCTCCCCTCCCCCTCCCACCTATATATATGTGGGGAGGGGCGCCTAGAACACACAACGTCAATTGTTAGCCGTGTGCGGCGCTCCCCTCCATCGTTTACTCCCACAGTCATATCTTTGTAGTGCTTAAGCGACACCCTGCACGGATCAGTTCACCATCACCGTCACCATGCCGTCGTGCTGAAGGAACTCATCTACTTCCTCTACATCTTGCTGGATCAAGAGGACGAGGGACGTCGTCAAGATGGACGTGTGCAGAACTCAGAGGTGTCGTACGTTCGATGCTTGATCGGTCAGAGCTAGAAGAAGTTCGACTACATCAACCGCGTTGTCAAACGCTTCCGCTTTCGGCCTACGAGAGTACATAGACACACTCTCCCGCTCTCGTTGATATGCATCTCCTAGATAGATCTTTCGTAAGCGTAGTATTTTTTTAAATTGCATGCTACGTTCCCCAACACATAAGTGGCTTGGAAGTTTGCCGTAAAGGCGTCCTCGTGCACCTCATGGCTGCTGATGGAGTGAGGGAGAAGGCTATTGAGCCAACGCCTCACTGGTCCTTGATGTTTGAGCAGCAGGTATTTGATGGGGTGGAGGTCGTCTCCATGAGAAATGTGGATGTGGAGGAGAAAATCTGTCCATACACCCAGATCGATCATCCCATCGTACCATTCGATATTTATGGGTTTAATTCTATCCGAGAGCTAATGTTCCATCACCTCGTCTTTAAAACATATCGGATGAGCGGGCCATCGAAATCGAGCCATGTTGTGCTAGATATTGAAAGACATTCGTGCATATGCATGTTCCCGAGCCCTACCGTGCATGTCTAACCAGGCCTCATAGCCATTGAGTCCAGATTGGGCGCGTCCTCATGATCTGTAGATGGACCATGGAGGAGCTTAATTTGCTTCTAGCCTTCTACGTGCGACGTAGGGCTCGGGGTACTCAATAGGTTCCTTGCCATAACGACGGTTTGATGTTTGGGGGTTCCTATGCTCCCCTATTGGCTTGTCATGCCCTATAGGGGGGCGGCCAAGCCGGTCGGCACGAACACGTGTCAAAAGCACGTTATCAGTTGCCTCGTCGTCAAATTACGACAATAAGCGTCGGCTTGGGTAGGATTTGGATGCTCTCTCACGTCGTTCCTCAAAATCTTATTCGGCTGCGAGAACTTCCGTCCATGTTATTGAGTTGGTCTTGATCGGCGTGCAACTGTTGATGTTTCGTTTTCAAGCTTCTGGCAATTGCCACCAGACGCCATCTAAACCTCTCTTTCTCGTAAGGGTCTTTGGGGACTATGTAGTCCTTGGCTCCAAGACTCACGTCATCCTCGGATTCGGGAGATAATTACTATCCGCCCCATCTTCAAGATTGTTTGGGTTTTCGCCCTTGGGTATTCCCGCGGAACAGTTCTGCCGTCCTAGGGAGGATTGAATGTACTCCCTCTGGTCATTGGCATCATCAGCCGTGGCATCAGTAATGCCAATGTTAGGCCCACTAGGGCGGCCACCGGTACCTTTGTGTCGTCGGTGTCTTGAGGGATTTTGAGGGGTATCAACCATATAGACATCATATGTGGACGTGGCGGCCCGTCTACCCGTGTGAGTTGGAGGAGTGACCGCTCCCAGTGTAGCGCCGACAACTTCATCTATGTTCGTAGCTTCCTCGGATGCGTAATCCAACACGCCGGTTAAATCATTGATTGTGGCGACTCAGTAGGTGGTGGGTGGGATGTAGATTTCCGTGTCATCGGCTCTGAGCCCGATCTTATTGTAGAACGAGGTCTGTTCGTTTGAGATTGATAACCTCTGAATGCGATCCAACATCTCATTAAGGTGAGACAGATCCTCGGAGTCCGCGGCCTGGCAGTAGGACGAGCTAATGTGAAGTGCTGCTCGTGGGCCGCTCAGTGTGACCTCGACGCGTTGGTTGACCAAGATTGATTCTGGGCCGACACTAGAAGACATCGGATCTAAGCTTGGCACTAGGTCCGAGTTGGGACTAAGCTCAAGGCTCAAGGAGAGGGTGGTGTTTGTACCCGAGTTAAAGCTTGGTGCGACGGTGATTAGATCCGAGTTGGGACTAAGCTCAAGTCTCAAGGAGAGGGTGGTGTTTGTACCCGAGTTAAAGCTTGGTGCGACAGTGATTGGGTCCGCGCTCGAGTCCGATTCAATTGTGTGATCCGATCCATGGTTTGGACCAAGGGTCGGCCCCGAGGTCAAGCCTGCGACGGCCGAGGGTTCTCGGGCCGATCTGGCATCCAGCCAGAGAGGACGTGGTCACCCATGAATCGACGATGTACTCCAAGCTTTCGAACATGACAACTTGGTCTAGGGAGAAGTTGTCAACTTGGGCGAGATGGACATTGAGTCGGCGTGCAGGACGGTTTTGCCGAACCCGAGGAGTTGGCCGAGGACAAAGTTGTCACCACAGCTAGTGCCGCAGTTGACCTGCAGGCGAGTCATTGATCTTCTTTCGACCACATAGCGGCACTCTCAATGAAGCACCAATGTCAGTACTAAAACAAGCATACCTCGGGTATGGGGTCCCAAGCTATGGATCTCGGATCTACGAGTAACAGGAGACGAAGTGAGACAACATTTACCCAGGTTTGGGCCCTCTCGAAGAGGTAAAACCCTACATCGTGCTCTCATTGTATTGGTGATGATGTATCGAGTACAAGCTTGATCTACCTCAAGATCATAAGTTGTGATCCAACCCTAAGGCTAGGTGGTTATAATTGTGAACGTCCCTCTACGGACTTAACCTCCCACTTTATATAGACACTGGGGGTACCTAGGGTTACACATGGTCGGTTGCCAATCTAGGGATACACACGCCAGTGTCCAAGCGATCCCTGTCTTCGGCAGAGTCCATCTTGATCATGACGGAGTGTGAGGCCTCCGGAGTCCTTCCCTATGAGAACGGTGGGCCATAAGTTCGGTCCGTGGACTGTGGGCCAACTAAGTTGGTACCCTCTAGTCCAGGACAACATCATGTAGTGCCTTCAAAACTTGAGGATATATCGCTAAAGCATACTCCTTGGGAATATGTTTGCTTCGGAAAAAAATTCAAGTCTCAACTCTCCCTTCCCCCTCTCTCTCCGTCTCCTCCCCCCCTCTCTCT
>LR738709.1:298595658-298697501 GCA_902687465.1 Secale cereale
TCTCTCTCGTCTGGGCAAACCCGATGCTACCTGCATCATCTCCCACCCATGTCTCATACCGTTGTACAGGCCCCCTCCCTTCCCTCACCGACTTCGATGAGATTCCAAGTAGTTTTTTCTATTTCTCATCCTCCACGTCGTCTTTGGCCACAACGTCACTCCTCCACACCGTCTCTGGCCATGGCGGCGCTTCTTCCCATCGTCCTCGGCCACGAGCAGAGCAACACCACATGCGGAGCACGTACAACACCTACATCCTGTATAGAAGAAAAACATGTACAAAGAAACATGATCATCGTTTCTGATGTATCTTGTGTCCAGGACCACGTCGTCATGCCACTAGGAGGAGGTACATAAGAACAACCCGGTCATAGGAAGAAGTGCCCAAACCATGGCCCATGGAAGATGAAATTCACTAACTTTCTTGAGTCCTTCCATGCACTCGTTGAGCCTGTATCAAATTAATTTTGCAGATGTCTACCCTAGGCTCGAGCTAGCTTGTGGACATCATCTACCAACCAAAATCCGGGGTTGACCGTGTGGAAGGAAGAAAAAGGAAGAAGGAAAGCCATGAAGAAAGACTTCGATGTGGGTCTAACTTGTTTGAGGAGTTGAGTTTTATAGGAAAGACTAGGTGCAAAAAAGTAATAATCCCCCAAAACTTATGAAACTAAAACATAAGGGGTAATTTAGGGGGTAAAAGAAGGGCTAAAGATGCTCTAATGCTGTTACGGCGACTCCTGTAAACAATACGTTAATAATGGGTCATTATATAGTAACTAGTAACTAGACACCCGATAGTTTGTATCGTACTTATATGATAGTTAAATTATTATTGTTATGAAAAAAAATTCGGTCTATTCACAATCAATCATGTCCGCCGGCCGGGGGATGAGGTCTCCTGCACCTCCACGGCTAAAGGCCATGAAAACCAGGCGGACCAGCGGTCGCACGGACGTAAGGAGGGGGACCTTATCACTTAGCAGTTAAATAATTTAGGAGACCATAATTAAGCATCTCTTGGTACGCATCACATGTTACTCGTATTGTGACGACATCGGTTCAGCTGGAGTGATGGACGGCGATGGACCATCCCTCAGCTTATCGGCGTTGCTCCCATCATCAGCTACCACCCATTGATCACACGTTTTCACATAGCATAGGCCATCGCGCCTGAGCCGGTGCGGTGAGCACTCCTACTCCGTATCTACAGAGGGGCCCCGTCTACATGTCCCTTTCTCCCCGACCAGGAAGGATCACCGTTGCAATCTTCGTATCGGATCTTGCTCTCGTCCTCTTCGCGTGAAAGGCGCCGCACGAGCCCGTGGCGTCGCCATCCTGTCGGCCCAGCACCTAAGCAACGCCCTCGCCTCCGTCATGGCCGCCCGTGCCGTAGAATCGCGGTCGAGGCTGCCGCGAAAGCCACGCACAGACCAAACATGCGAAACAAAATTAAGCTGCCGGCCGCTGTCACATGAAGCGACGTCCCAGGTGGCGTCCGACACCGACGGATCCGGCTATTTCCAGGTAGACCTCTCGGGGACGAGCACCGCGCCCGATGTATCGTCGGCGTCGCCGTTTGTACAAGTCTGTGCGTCCGGAGATGGGCAGGGAAATTCCGCAAAGAGAATTCTCCTGTACGAGCAAAAGTCTGAGCGGACGGAACAAAAATGCGCAGTACGTTTGACTGTGCAGGCAGGATGACTGGGACGGCGCCACGACGGAGGATTAGTGGTCGTGAAAGTATTGCGGCACGATGATCTCGTGAATTAGAGTAACGCTGATCATACAGTTAAATCGCTTTATTCTAAGCTTACTGGTGGCACCCCTATTAAAAAATTCTCTCTGAAAGGCCCGGTTCCCTCCTAAAGTTAAAATTTTCTTATGGCAAGCTTTTAGGGGCCGACTGCCCGGCTGACCAAATTCATAAGAGAAATGGTCCGGGGTCTTAATTTTGTGCCTTGTGTGGTGACTTGGAGGATACGACTCGTATCTTCTTCCATTGTGTCCTGGCTAAGCTTATTTGGAGTTGCGTCAGAGAGTGGCTTCATGTAGCCTGGGATCCTGCTTCTTTCTCTGAGCTCAGGGCCCTTACTAATAACCTGTCGGGCGTTACCAGACGTATCTTTTGGATGGGTCTGGGAGCAATTTGTTGGTCTCTCTGGACGACTTGGAACAAATTTACTATTGAACATGTGTTTTCGGCTAAACCTGCTGATTGCTTATTTAAATCGTGTGCTCTCTTGCAGCAGTGGAAATCAGTGACTAAGGTGGACGACCAAGATGCGCTATCTGAGTTGATCTCCAAAGTTCGGGCCTCGGCGTCTAATCTATGCAGACAAGAGCAGGATGCTTAGTTGGTTTGAGCTTCGTTGGCCAGTCGCTTTTGGGCGGTAAACTTTCCGGCTTGCGTGCCGTGTACTGGCTAGGGAGCCATGTACCCCCTTTAACTCTCCTTCGTTTGACCCTGGTTCGGGTCTTGCTGGTTGTGTGTTTTGAACCTCTATGTGTTGCTACCTGCCTTATGGCTTTATTTATAAAGTCGGGCGCATGCATTTTCTCTAAAAAAAGGGGCGTGACGCGGTTGTCCATAGGCCCGTAAATGTCCAGCTTTTAGAGCCAAAAAAATGTTTAATTTTTATTGGCACATGTTCTATCCTATGAATCGCCCCCATCAGATTATTCTGAAGCTGCGTATGAGGATCCTCATCTGAATCGGTGGTGATTGTTTAAAAGTAAAGTAAGTTATGAGAACTTTGAAAAGTTGCGCTTTGGCATTTAACCAAACACATGTCAGGCGGTGTCGAAGGGTACACTAGTCTTCACGAAGTGTGTGTGTGTTGGGGGAGGTGGGGGGGGGGGCGGTCCGCAGGCTGTGGGTCGGGCTTTGAGTGAGCTTGGGGTGTCGGATGCAGATGTGGCAGACGTTCGGGCTCCTCTACAGCTCCCCCCTCCGATTTGGGGCCAGCCTATAGGATTTCGTACGTCCGTACATGTTCAGTTCAAAATAGGTGTTCACGTTGAAGGCATAAAAGCGATCAAACCAGTTCAGTCCAAAATGGGAGTCCGCATAAGTGGCCTAAAGGCGCCCAAACCATTCAGTGCAGACACATAGAAGTGAATTGATGAGCTACGTTGGAGATGCCCTAAACCCATGGTAACTCCAACACTTTGGAGAAGGGGTCAAACCATGGGTTCTTGCATACAACTATAATTGTTTAAAAAAATTGTATAAAGACATGTACTACATCCGTTCCCAAATATAAGTCTTTCTAGGGATTCCAACAAAAGACTACATACGGAGCAAAATGAGTGAATCTACACTCTAAAACATGTCTACATACATCCTTATGTTGTATTTCATTTGAAATGTCTAAAAAGACTTATATTTAGGAACAGAGGGAGTATATGCCATCACAATTTTGAACTCTTCCCTTCGCCATTGCTTAGGAGCGGTGACACTAGAGCCGTAAACACATGTGTGATGAAGGTATACATGTCGTCATGGATCCACTCTTCACCATTGTGGTCACCAATGGAGATGGGTTATTCCTCCTTTGGAGGGAGGCGTTTGATGGCTCTTTTCGACAACTTTGGTTTAACATTGTGGATTGTACAAAGTACTCGATGTCTCAGCCATTGGACGATAAAACGCTATCGTCAAGATGGTGCAGAACAAGTGTGTGCGATAGGGGGGGGGGGGGTCCTTCACACACGACCCAGAAACCGTCAGGGATAGGGAGCAACGGTGCATAAATTTGGCATAACTAAGTGTATGCATTCTAGACATGTATCCCAAACGCTAGTCTTGAGACAACTGTTTGTGATATCCCGCATATCCCAGGCGCTCCATCCTTGATACTCGTTTGTGCTCGCATTAACATCGCAGTCGGTATTCTACGATGCTATGTTTTTGATGCGCGCCCCATCACAAACAATTCATGGTTATAGAACATGTATGATAAACAGATAATCACACACATTCACTTCTCCCGAACCGTATGCGATAAATAATTAAGAAGATTAGTTAATCATCGTACGAGTGCCGGATAGGATTACGAAACGTCGGACCGTCGTAACAGTGTCGCACGGGATAACTATCGCAAACGTTATTCCGTGGTGCAATGTTTACGATGCGTACCACATCAGAAACAGTTCGTGATTGTAAAGCGTGTACGATAAGGCGACTATCACAAACATTTAGTTTTCTCACACCGTTTGTGATATTGTTTGACATCACACCGTTTGGATGTCGCACACGTTTCCCCTCTCTGAATCATGTCGTATTATGATGTATGTCACACACATTTGTGCTTTACCGACCTTGTGCACCGTAATGACCTGCAGAGCGTTATTTCACCCTAATTTAATTGCTGCTATTTAAAATTGTATCGAATTTGAATTTGAAATTATATATGTTTAATTTTTTCATATCCGTCAGGTTCAAACAACCAATGCAATATTCGATTATAGGTATATATGTTCAAAAGTTACATAAAAAAGAATTACATAAGCACTAAATAAAGAATGATAAACCACAATTGTATACTTGTCCTATTGAAGACGGTAAAGAAAAATGTGAAAGACATGCTGGTTGCCGAACAAGGTGAAGTGGAATGCCCACATTCTGCCCTCTTCCATGCGCAAGGCACGAACAACTATAGTCCAACCCATTGTGATGGCCGACCGCTCATCCTTCACTGTCTTCACGAGGACATCTAGATAGTCATCGTGTTCTGGTAGAAATACTTAAACATTTGCATGCCCACCAGTCATGTAGTTTGAGAGATAGTCTTGAGTAAACTGTTTTGGGAACCATTGCAAAAGAAAAAAGATTCATACATTGTCATCTAACACAACACATTATGGGCAGTAAAAATAAGGCTGCATAGTTCTTACAATCCTATAGTTCACTGTTGTCTTGGATAAAGTGTAATCAAATAATTTAATTGCCATCTTTTGACCCATTTTACTAACAATCTTTATCACTTTCCTCACTTGATGCTGGTTCATCAATATCTCATTGCCCCATACGCAGAAAAGGTTGAAGCACGAATCTTTATCAATGACATATGTACCTAAAAGCACCAAGTTAATATCAGAAACTAAACATCAATTGCACAATGATGTAGTACAATACTCCCACCATCCCATTATATAATTTCTTATGACATCCAATATACTCACATATTGGATGAATTAACATACTCCCTCCGTCCCAAAATAAGTGACTCAAAAGTGACTCAACTTTGTACTAAAGTTAGTACAAAGTTGAGTCATTTTTGAGTCACTTATTTTGGGACGGAGGGAGTATTATATTATGTGGCGGAGGGAGTTTATAACATTTTTACAAATATTAGCCGATTAACTGCAATTAGCAGCTTTTGTGTAATTGTTGTTGTTGCTGCTCTTCTATATATATCTAGACATCATCAGAAAGTTATGGTAACACTCTTCATTGTTGCTATGTAGTTTAGGATTGCACATTTAGACATTCAGTACAATGCATGTTGCTATGTAGCCTCAGATATATTAGATATGGACCTAGTTAATCTACCAATAAATGGGTCACATATATATTTAGTTAAAAGTATGATTCACCGATTAATCCCTTATTAGCCGCCGACCTATATGGTACTAGCTACTGGTATCCTGAACGGTGAATATATATAAGCCATGGGATAAAACTAATCTCGATGGAAAACATCAGTCGTTCCCATAATTGTTATGTGTAAGTACATCGAAAGGCATGTAAAGCACAACAGGCTAAACAACTGAATATATCCAGGTAGATAACATAATCTCCAAATGATAGTTTCTTTGTGCAGGTTCTACCACGCTAGGTAAGCAAAATGAGAAGTGGAAAGGTGTGTTAACTACAACATGCCTAACATTTAACAACAAACAAATATAGCAATTCAAACTGGTATTGTGTCGGTCCAAGTACACTAGTTATTGTTTAATAAACATGGAAAGGTGTGTTAACTATGACATGCTTAATAGCAACCAAATGTAGTCATTCCTAGTGGTATTGTTGAAACTGATATTGATGAAATTGAACTGCATAAGTTCATACTTACACATATAGAACATCACGTTATGAATAACTGGAATAAACAAGGCATACTATGAGCAACAAAAGATAGCAACTAAAATTGGACATATGCTAACTACAAACAACCGAACAACCAAAAACCGTCAAAAGAGGCATGTGCTCGCTACAACAGGATTAACAACAACCAAATATAGTCATTCATATTGGTACTGTTGAAACCGGTATTGTTGAAATTGAACTGCACACCTCATACTTGCACATATAGAACATCACTTTATGAATAACTAAAATAAACAAGGCATACTATGAACAACCAAAGATAGCAATTGAAACTGTACATATGCTATCTACAAACAACCGAACAACCTAAAAACGTTAAAAGAGGCATATGCTCGCTATAACAGGCTTAACAGGTACCCAATGTAGTCATTTCTATTGGTACTGTTGAAATTGGTATTGATGAAATTGTTCTACACAGTAAATAGATGCACATATAGAGCATCACTTTCTGAATAACTAAAATAAACAAGGCATACTACGAACAACCAAAGATATCAACTGGAACTGGACATATGCTAACTACAAACAACCGAACAACCAAAAAAACATTAAAAGAGGCACATGCTAGCTACAACAAGCTTAACAAGTACCAAATATATTCATTCCTATTGGTACTGTTGAAATCGTTATCGACGAAATTGTACTGCACGGTAAAAACTGTTGCACATATAAAGTATCACTTTCTGAATAACTGCAATAATCAAGGCATACTACGAACAACCAAAGATAGCAATTGAAACTGGACATATGGTAACTACAAACAACCGAACAACCAAAAAATGTTAAAAGAGGCATATGCTAGCTATAATAGGCTTAACAACAAGCACATACATTCATTCCTATTTGAAAGAACATGCAGTGCCCCCATGTTTGGTTTTGGTAGTTGATGACAATCTCTATGGACTAATGGTTGCCTTGAGTTATATTTTAAGGATTTGTCCATAGGCTTTTCTTGAAGTCTATGTGTTGGTTTCAAGGAGTTTATGAGTTGACAAATGTTCTATTAAGGTACTATCCAAAGATTGGTCATGTGTGTGTTGAGCTTATTGCAAGCATGTCTTGAAGAAGAAGAGTGTGTGATCATTCATGTTTACCTTCAAGACATCATCCAAATGAAGAGAGTTGGAAAGGTTCAAGGTTGATCAAGACTATGTACAGAGATTGATTCAAGTTGATGAACAAACAAAGCGTAGAAGATGTACCGAGAGGGGTCAAGTGATCCCATGGTATGGTAAGCATTGTCCATTACGCTTTGTGTACTAACCCATGGTCTACATGAGAGTTCTTTGTGGGCTTAGGTATGTTTCCATGGGCTTGTGTCAAGAGGAAGATATTATACAACCCATGGAGGATGACATCAGGTGGTGATCATCATCAAGATTGCGATGTGCAAGTTCAAGTGGAGCATCACGAAGAGATCAAGTGCTTGAAGCTTGTTGTCCATTGTGGTGTCAATGGACTTGTGAAGATGTGCCTAAGAGTGGCTCACCCATAGTGGAGTATGGGGGAGAAATCAACTAGCCTTCACCGAGCCAACGCTATCAAGAAAGGTGGTCCAACTTGAGGAAGTCAAGATCATCATCATCCATCTCAAGTGGACTATGCGCAAGGCAAAGGTTTGCCCTTGATAGGTTTATGTTTTATCGGTCTCATGTTGGTAGTTGACAGACCGGGTTATAGGATTAGTTGTCGTACTATCAAGGGGGGCTCACGATGAGTAGCTTGATCATATCGTTCGTAGAGAGCTTGAAACATTGCATCCTTGCATCATCTTTCTTAGTTCTTGTTTGGTGTTTCTCTTTGTGAGTTTTAGAGCTTATGGTCATCATGATGACAAGCTCGAGTTCACGGAGTTCACATGCATCTTCTATGATGTTTTCGATGTTGGAGGCCTTGCGAGCGTTACGCCAGGTTTGTCAAATGTCCCCACTACATGTTCGCTACGGTGGACAATACTAACGATGTAAAGGTACTCAAGATCTCGGGCACCGCCTGCCGTAATCTTGTCAACATCTAGGGCCAATACAAGATCTAGGGCAGGAAGAAGCATGAGAAGGACTCACTGGTTCACCTCGTCGACGCCGTTGCTTCCTCGCTGCTTTCCCGAGGTAATGTTGGTGTTTCCCTTGAAGAGGAAAGGGTGATGCAATAGAGTGAAGTAAGTATTTCCCTCAGTTCGTTGAGAACCAAGGTATCAATCCAGTAGGAGATTACACACAAGTCACCAAATACCAACACAAACAATCAAACAACTTGCACCCAACGCTATAAAGGGGTTTGGCAATCCCTTCTAGGTTACTTGCAAAAGTGAGATCCGATAGAGATAGGTAAACAAATAAAGTAAATATTTTTGGGTTTTTGTTTTATAGATAGAAAAGTAAAAAATTGCAAAATAGTAGATCTGAAACTTATAATATGTAAAAGAGACCCGGCGGCCATAGGTTTCACTAGAGGCTTTCTCTCATGATAGCAAGTTTATAGTGGGTGAAAAAATTACTGTCAAGCGATTGATAGAAAATCGAATAATTATAAGGACATCTATGGCAATGATCATGAATATAGGCATCATGTCCGAGACAAGTAGACCGACTCCTGCCTGCATCTACTACTATTACTCCACACATCTACGAAAACAATTCTGCAACTAGAGTATTAAGTTCATAGGAACAGAGTAGCGCCTTAAGCAAGATGACATGATGTAGAGGAATTAACTCAAGCAATATGATGAAAAGCCCATCCTTTTATCCTCCATGGCAACAATACAATACATGTCATGTCCCCCTACTGTCACTGGGATTGAGCGCCGCAAGATTGAACCCAAAGCAAAGCACTTCTCCCATTGCAAGAATTATCAATCTAGTTCAACAAACAAAACCGATAGTTCGAAGAGAATTACTAAGATATAAGATCATGCATAAAAGAATTCAGAAGAAACTTAAATATTATTCATAGATAATCTGATCATAAACGCACAATTCATCTGATCTTGACAAACACACCGCAAAAGAAGATTACATCAGGTAGATCTGCAAGAACAACGAGGAGAACATGGTATTGAAGATCAAACAAAGAGAAGAAGCCATCTAGCTACTAGCTATGGACCCGTAGGTCTGTGATAAACTACTCACACTTCATCGGAAAGGCAATCGGGTTGATGTAGATGCCCTTCGTGGTTGATTTCTCCTTCCGGCAGAGTAACGGAAAAGGCCTCCAGATGGGATCTCGCGAGAACAAAAGATTACAGCGGCGGAAAAGTGGGTTCGATGGATGTTCTGATGTTTATGGAATATATATGTATTTATAGGCGGAAGAAGTCGGTCGATGGAGGCACAAGGGGCCCACAAGGTAGGGGTCGCGCCCTACCCCCCAGGGCGCGCCCTCCACCCTTGTTGCCGCCTCATGGATCCCCTGACGTGTACTCCAAGTCCATCTGATGTCTTCTGGTCCAAGAAAAATCTCCAAAAAGTTTCGTTCCGTTTGGACCCCGTTTGATATTCCTTTCCTGCGAAACTCAAAAACAAGGAAACACAGAAATTGACACTGGGCTCTTGGTTAATAGGTTAGTCCCAAAAATCATATAAAATAGCATATAAATGCATATAAAACATAGAAAATAGATAATATAATAGCATGGAACAATAAAAAATTATAGATACATTGGAGACGTATCAATCATCCCCAAGCTTAATTCCCGTTCGTCCTCGAGTAGGTAAATGATAAAAATAGAATTTTTGATGTGGAATGCTATCCAACATATTTATCAATGTAAAATTCTTTATTGTGGCATGAATGTTCAGATCCATAAGACTCAAAATAAAAATTTGTCAATATCAAAACAATAATACTTTAATCATACCAAAAGCAATCTATAAAGCTTCAAAAATAACATGGCTAAAGAACGTTATCCCTACAAATCATATAGTCCTTATGCTCCCTTTTCTTAACACAAAGAACCCCTCATGCCCATCCTGGAGTCAGCCAAGCAATTGCTTTCATGCTGTACTCTTTCAAACTTTTCAACTCTTTACGCAATATATGAGCACGAGCCATGGACATAACACTATGGGTGGAACGGAGGTGGTAATAGAAAAAAGGTGGGAGAAAGTCTCACATCAACTAGGAAAATTAATGGACTATGGAGATTTACATCAGTCGATATCAATGTGAGTGAGTAGTGTCGTGGTTTTGTCACGACAGATGTCCTAGCAAAAGGACTTAGTCGTGAGGCCATCGCTACGGGTTAGCTTAAAGGGGTTAAATCGGACAAGGACACAGGGATTTTATACTAGTTCGGCCCCTTCGATGAAGGTAAAAGCCTACGTCTAGTTTGGTGTGTATTGCTAGGGTTTCGATGACCAGGGAGCGAATCCGCTTTGCCTGTGTCTTGATCTATAGTTGTCTGTCTTGAACCGTCGCCGGATCATCCCCTTATATAAGAGGTGACGCCCGGTCCGGTTTACAGAGTCCCGAGGCTGGCTCATAAACCTGTCCGCCTCGGTCTCTACTCTTTCTATCTTATATCCCACGTTACATAGATATGGCGGTTTACAAATCATGGGTGTCAGGGATATTACTAGCAGGTATAAACCGGCCAGGAAGATCCGGATTATGCTAACATAGTTGTATTATCATAAGCCCAGTAGAATATGAATCAGAGGTTACGGCCCTTAGAGGCTTAGGGCCCATATGTAAAGCTTACGGCTTATGAACCGTCATATCATGTAACTTGAGGTATAAGATAAAAAGAGTAGAGACCGAGGCTGACACGATTATAAGCCGGTCTCGGGACTATGCAAACCGGACCGGGCATCGCCTCCTATATGAAGGGACGACCCAGCGACGGTTCAAGGACAAACAACAACCCGTCGAGACACAAGCAAGCGATCCGCTCCCTGTTCATCGACGCCCAAGCAATACCAAACCAAACTAGATGTAGGCTTTTACCTTCACCGAAGGGGCCGAACTAGTATAAACTCTCTGTGTCCTTTGTGTGCTTTAACCTCTTCAAGCTAACCCGCGCGATGGCTCCACACCTAAGTCCTCTAAACCGGACATCTGCGTGCTAATTCCACGACAGTTGGCGCCCACCGTGGGGCTATCACACGATGGTTTCGAGTTTTTGAAGGGCAGCTTTCAAGGACTCAAGGGTTACACGGTTGGCCGGATGACCAAGATTTGCCGTGGCCGGATCTACATCGACGACGCAGGCTGGGGCCCCGAGGCTGATTCAATCGAATACGGGTACCGGGCCCCCTTCGGCGGCATCCACGTCTTCATCGGCAAGATTGGCAAACCGGGACCTGAGCCGGACATCTTCCCCAACATCATCGAGCCGGCTCAGCGTGTGAGATCGGCCCGGATTCAGCCCGCCGTGAAGCGTGTTTTCGTTGGAGCAGTACATGGAGTCCAAGCCGAGGACGGATCAGATTCTGGTGGCGAGACAGTTGTCTATTCTGACGATGAATCTTTATTCGGGGAGACCGAATCTTTGTATCTGTTGCAGGACGGCCGATCCGGGGTTGTATCCGATGGTGACAGTATTCCGGACCCCTTTGATCCGCCAAACCGGGTGGCTGTCTTCATGGCCGGATCACAGTCTATGCAGCAGCCCAAGGTGACTGGGGCGTTCACAGCAGAGGTAGCTGGTGCAGGGGCGAGCAGCCAAGCCCTCTCACCCTCTGACGCTCTATCCACCTTGGTTGAAGAGTTGACAGCACGCGCAATAGCAGAAGTAGCTCCTGCCAACAAGGCGCAGCATGATGCGGAGATCCTTCAGCTCAAGGGCCGGATTAAGCAAGCTAAACGGGATCTGGACGCAGAGAAAGCCATGATGGTTACAAGGCAAGCAGAGCTGGACTCCTAAGCTTTCCGGCTCAGGATTGATCAGACTTCTGCGCAGGAAGTAAGGAACAGAAGGCAGCAAACTCGTCTACCGCCGGTCTATGAGGCGATGAATCTCTTCGGCACACCAGGAGTGGGAGCCAGCAATAACCTAGAAGTAAACCGGGGAGGATCCCCAGGAGCAGGCGTGCCGGTTCAACAGCCGGTTGCAGAGCAAAATCGTCAAGTTGTGCCCACGCCGCACATCCCCACCCCTCCTGGCCATTATTCAAACCCGTTGGACAACATTGTCGCCGCCGCTTCACGACTGGCTGCTTTACCTATTGAGGGGACATCCCCCGTGGCGATGGAAGCGCGCCGGGCTAAGCAGTTGCTGGACACGGCGCTGACACAACAGCAGGCGTACTCTTATAGCAGGGAGAGGATTCATTCAACCCCCCGCCACAGCCGGAGCTACACTAGGCATTGGGATGAATCGGAAGTGTCTAGCAGGGAGCGGAGACGTCACCGTCACAGGCAGGATAATCCGGCAGGAGCGGAAGCGCACGCCCAGGAGGCGATGAACCGGGCCAGACCTACCGCCCGCGAGGATACCCGTCAAATGACGCCGGTTCACCCAACCACAGCAGAAACGGGAGTCACGGCGAGTTCCTTTGGAGTACAGTGTCTCATCCCCGCTTTACGAAGCGTAAAATTACCCGAAGACTTCAAAGGTCCGCGTAAGGTGCCTAACTACAAGGCAGACCTAGCTCCAGAGGCGTGGGTTGAGAGCTATGAGATGGCTATGGAGATGCTAGACGTGGACGAAGCAGCGTGCGCCAAATAATTTACCATGATGCTTGAGGGTACATCCCGGACATGGTTGAAGGGCCTTCCACCTAACTCTATCGGATCATGGGGTGAGCTGCGTCGCCAGTTTATCAAAAATTTCAAAGACACGTGCAAGCAGCCAATGTCAGTAGTAGACTTAGCGGCATGTGTTCAAGGAGAGCAGGAGCCTACGAGCATCTGGGTGCGGCGAGTATCAGAAATCCTACACTCTTCCAATAGCATCAATCCTAGTACGGCGATAGTAACACTAGAAAACAATTGCCGGTTTGAGTCTCTGAAGCTGAAATTGGGACGGCTCAAGCGGGATTGCAATGACATGGGGACTCTCATGAGCGCTCTGGTGAAGTATGGGGACTCTGATAACACTAAGTACCCAGAGGCAGATGGAGAAAAGTCCAGGAAAGCAAACAAGGCTGGTAAACCGGCGCAAGCTAATCCGACAGGAACAAGTTTCAATGGTAAGCGAAAGGCAGAGGGCGGCTCTGATTTTGTGGCCAATACCAATGTTCAAGGAAACTTTCAGCGTCGCAAGGGTAGGCCACCTCCACGGAACGGAGGAGGATCCGTCAATCTAGATCAACAGTAGAATGAGCCTTGCCCGAAACATAGCACGCCGGAACACCCAGCTAAGCATACATGGAGGGAATGCCGGATCATGATAGAGCCCATGAAACAAGCCAATTACAACAATGGACCACCGAGCGGCGGCTTGAGTTCCGGTTTTCAAGGTCCGGGTCACCAGGGTAATGGTTCCGGATCAGGATATCATGGTGGCAACAATAACTACAACCAAGGCAACCAGCAGCATGGTCAGGGTGGCTACAATAACCAAGGCAATCAGCAGCGTCAACAGCAGCAGCAATCCGGATATCAGTGTAATCCGAAGGAGTTAAGTAGTGGACAGTACCATGTCTTTACTACGAGTTTGTGCAAACGAGATCAAAAGATTCTGAAGCGGGCAGTACACGCAGTTGAACCGGCAACGCCACGTTTTCTATGTTGGTCGGAACAACCTATTGTGTGGAGCAGAGAGGATCACCCGCCACGGGTTGACAATCCGGGCCAGTTGGCCCTAGTGGTAGCACCACAGGTGGGTGGCTACAAATTCACAAAGGTACTCATGGATGGCGGCAGCAGTATCAACATCTTATATTATGAGACTTTCCGTCGAATGGGGTTGACAGATAAGAAGTTGAGACAATCCAACACGGTGTTCCATGGAGTGGTGCCAGGTAATTCGGCTTACCCAGTTGGGAAAATTGATCTAGAAGTTACCTTTGGGGACGAACATGATTCTAGGTCAGAGACAGTGACCTTTGAGGTCGTAAAGATCCGGAGCCCATATCATGCTCTGTTTGGGAGGCCGGTTTACGCCAAGTTCATGGCTAGACCATGCTATGTTTATCTACAACTCAAGATGCCGGGTCACAAGAGGACAATCACGGTTTACGGAAGTCGCAAGATTGCATTGGAGTGCGAGGAAGGAGACGCAGCCTATGCAAATGCAGTATGTGCCACAGAAGAATTGAAGTTCTACAAAGACAAGGTTTATCCGGCAGATATGTCCCCATTAAAAAAACCAACTACAGAGCATGATCCGGCGTTGAAGTTTAAATCAGCAGAGGAAACCAAGCAAGTCGACTTCGTGCCGGGCGATTCATCCAAACAGTTCACTATCAGCGCTAACCTAGACCCCAAATAGGAAAGCACGCTCATCGAATTCATCCATGAGAATCGGGATATCTTTGCATGGAAGCCTTCTGACATGCCAGGTATATCGAGGGAACTCGATGAGCACAGTCCTAATATTGATCCGAAGTTCAAACCGGTCAAGCAATACCTGCGCTGCTTCAATGAAGAAAGGCGCAAGGCTATAGGTGAGGAAGTGGCCAGGCTTTTGGCCGCAGGGTTCATAGTTGAGGTGTTCCATCCGGAGTGGTTGGCTAATCCGGTTCTGGTGTTAAAGAAAAATGGAACATGGAGGATGTGTGTGGATTACACAGACCTAAACAAGGCTTGTCCAACTGACCCTTTTGCTCTCCCCCGTATTGATCAGATCATTGATGCTACGGCAGGATGTGAGCGGCTAAGTTTCTTGGATGCATATTCAGGGTATCATCAGATCAAGATGGCAGTTAAGGACCAGGAGAAGACAACTTTCATAACTCCCTTTGGAGCCTTCTGCTATGTATCTATGCCCTTTGGGCTCAAGAGTGCCCAAGCAACTTACCAGCGTTGCGCATAGAACTGTCTTAAGGGGCAGATCAGAAAAAATGTCCATGCCTATGTGGATGACATCGTCGTAAAGTCAAGGAAGGAGGAGACGCTGATAGAGGACCTAAAGGAAACCTTTGACAACCTCCGGGTTTATAAGATGATGCTTAATCCGGAGAAGTGCGTTTTTGGTGTTCCAGCAGGCAAGCTCCTTGGGTTCTTAGTATCAAACAGAGAAATAGAGGCAAATCCGGAGAAGATCAAGGCGATCACACCCTTGGCTAAACCGGCTTGTATAAATGATGTCCAGCGCATAGCAGGCCGGATTACAGCGTTAAGTCGATTCATCTGCCGTTTGGGAGAGAAGGCAATTCTGCTTTATCAGATGCTTAAAAAGACAGATCGGTTTATATGGAGCGATGCTGCAAATGCTGCGTTTGAGGATTTGAAGAGGCAATTAGCAGAACCGCCGGTTCTTGCTGCCCCTGTTGACAACGAGCCGCTACTGTTATATGTGGCCGCCAATGCCCGTGCAGTTAGCGCGGTAATTATGGTGGAACATAAAGAAGCAGGCAAGGAATATCCGGTTCAGCGCCCGGTTTACTACATCAGTGAGGTGCTCATTGAGTCGAAGCAAAGGTATCCACACTGGCAGAAGCTGGTATATGGCGTGTTCATGGCAAACCAGAAGCTGAAGCACTACTTCCAGGGCCACCCAATCACCGTTGTGAGCTCAGCTCCGTTGGGGGACATAATCCAGAACAGAGAGGCCACGGGCAGAGTAGCAAAGTGGGCCATTGAGCTTAGCCCACATGGATTGAAGTATGTACCCCGTACTGCTGTCAAATCCCAGGCATTGGTAGATTTCATCAATGATTGGACAGAATTGCAAGCACCAGAGGAGAAGCCGGATCACACATACTGGACTATTCACTTTGACGGTTCAAGGCAATTAGAAGGTTCGGGGGCTGGAGTCGTGTTAACTTCCCCACGAGGTGACAAGTTCTGTTATGTCCTCCGACTAATGTTTCCTTGTACTAACAATGCGGCTGAATACGAAGCACTGATTCACGGCCTGCGGATGGCTAAGGAGATGAACTTGAGCCGGGTCAAGTGCTTTGGTGATTCAGATCTAGTGGCGCAACAGGTGTCTGGCAAGTGGGACTCTAAAGACCCTCTCATGGCAGCTTACAGGCGAGAAGTTGAAGCAGTTGCAGGATGTTTTAAAGGATACCAGGTGGATCACATAGACCGGCGGAAAAATGAAGCGGCCGACGCTCTAAGCCGGCTGGGTTCTCAGCGTAAACCGGTGCCACCAAATACTTTCTTGGATGAATTACACAGTCCGTCACTTCAGGTACCATCGGAGGAGGATTTGGCTATTCCTGATCCGGAAGCACAGCTGGTTGCAGCGCTCCATGTCATTCCGGATTGGACACTTCCTTACTTGGCGTACTTAAGCCGAGGAGAGTTGCCAGATAATGAGGTTGAAGCTAGGCAGATAATCCGGCGATCCAAGTCCATGACCATTGTTAATGGAGAACTTCATCACCGCAGCGTTTCCGGGGCATTTCAGCGCTGTGTATCATCGGAAGAAGGCAGTGATATTCTTCGAGAAATACACGAATGAGATTTTGGTCACCACGCCGGTTCAAAATCGCTGGTAGCCAAGGCTTTTCGTCACGGGTTTTACTGGTTAACAGCCCATGCTGATGTGGAGGATCTAGTCCGGAGATGCGACGCTTGTCAGAAATTTTCACGGCGTGCTCTTGTTCCGGCTCAAGAGTTAAGGATGATCCCAATTACTTGGCCGTTCGCGACTTGGGGGCTGGATATGGTTGGGCCTTTTAAACGATCCCAAGATCAAAAAACCCACCTGTTGGTGGCAGTGGACAAGTTTACAAAGTGGATTGAGGCAGAGCCTGTCAGTAAGTGTGATGCGGCAACATCAGTTAAATTCATCAAAAAAGTAATTTTCCGGTTTGGCTTTCCACACAGCATTATTACCGATAATGGCACCAATCTATCCAAGGGAGAGATGGAAGAGTTCTGCCAAAGGGAACATATTCGCCTGGATGTGTCTTCAGTAGCTCACCCTCAATCCAATGGTCAAGCTGAAAGAGCCAACCAAGAGATCTTGCGAGGCATCAAGCCCCGACTTATGACTCCGTTGCAGAGAACACCAGGGTGCTGGGTTGAGGAGTTACCTTATGTCCTCTGGAGCATCAACACCGCGCCTAACAGGTCTACAGGCTATACACCCTTCTTCATGGTGTATGGTGCTGAAGTGGTTCTTCCAAGTGATATCCGGCACGACTCACCACGGGTGGCAGCTTGTGTTGAAGCGGCCAATGAGCAAGCAAGACAGGACAACTTAGACCGGCTGGATGAAGAGCGTGACATAGCAGCAACACGATCTGCAATTTATCAGCAGGACCTGCGCAGATATCACAGCCGCCGGGTTAAGACCAGGACGTTCCAGGAGGGGGACCTGGTACTCCGGCTCATCCAGGACCAGACAGATATGCGCAAGTTATCCCCACCTTGGGAAGGACCCTTTGTGGTCTGCAAGAACCTACACAACAGTTCATACTATTTGGTGGACGTTCGAGAACATAAAGACTCACGGACAGCAGAGGAAGAGACGAAGAGGCCGTGGAACATTGCCCTTCTGTGGCCTTACTACACTTGAGCCATGAGCTCCGCTTCATGTATCATGTATATATTATTAATAAATAAACCGGCACCCCTGGTAAACCGGGAGATCAGACATTTTCTTCTAAATAAGTGTTTTTATGGGAATTCACTCAGGTGATATCCATCTAAAGTTTACTTCTCTTGATATATATCATTTTCATCAAGAAAACAAGATGCTTTGATCAGTCTATTGTGTTATGCAGGACAATTCTATAAGGGACCAAACATGACTTGCCATACAAGCGCAACTCTATTATAGGTACCCTGCCTCCACGGTCACTAGGGGGCTATGGATCGTATTCGAATCCTAGCTTAACCCCTTTTTGGTCCGGTTTATATGATCGTATTCAAATCATAACCTCCTTGGATCGCATTCGAATCCATTGATTGGCAAAATAAATCATAGCTCCTTGGATCGCATTCGAATCCATTGATTGGCAAAATAAATCATAACTCCTTGGATCGCATTCGAATCCATTGATTGGCAAAATAAATCATAGCTCCTTGGATGGCATTCGAATCCATTGATTGGCAAAATAAATCATAGCTCCTTGGATCGCATTCGAATCCATTGATTGGCAAAATAAATCATAGCTCCTTGGATCACATTCGAATCCATTGATTGGCAAAATAAATCATAGCTCCTTGGATCGCATTCGAATCCATTGATTGGCAAAATAAATCATAGCTCCTTGGATCGCATTCGAATCCATTGATTGGAAAAATGAATCATAGCCCCTTGGATCGCATTCGAATCCATTGATTGGCAAAATTTCCGGTTTACTGATCGCATTCAAATCAGAAGCCTCGATTTGGAGCCTGGCAGCTCGCAAAAAGCCTCGACTACATGGTCTTATTTTCCAACAATGCTTTGTTTTTCGCGATTTTTTCAAAGTATTCTGTGGGTAACCAAGTTTCTTGATCCGGAGCTGGGCAACTTCAAAGTTGACCACATATCTACAAAAGTTTGGGTCATAGAACACCAGCACGATTTAAACCGGCGTTTATCAAAACCCGGAACAGTCATCAGGCAAACGCCAAAAGGGCCAAGGGCCCTAACACTTGGGCTCTAAACCTTTTGGGCTGAAATCTTCTACTTCATGCTCCGCTGGGCTTTTGATAAAATAATCTTGATAACATAAACCGGCCCCTCCTGGGCGGTTTATACCTGGTAGTAATATCCCTGACATTAGGCCCCAGATTGATTTGAACCTGTTCATGTCAATCTTCAAGTCTTGTACAAATTTCCCTTTCCGCAGCTTCAACATGCTTTGTAAACTGGCGTGACTTCATCTCCTTAGATCACTTTAACCACCGTGACGCCATCTGCGCATTTAATACTTGTACCTGTTTTTTACCTTTTATTCATTAAAGCTCCAAAGATCGAGGCGATAGTATCGTCCATATCTGCTTTTTGGGCTCCTCGATTCCCGCGCCTGCCGTTTTATCCCTTCAGCTTATAAATAGGGCAGAGGGGCGCCTCCTTTTACCCCCCTTGCCTCTTCTTCTTCCTCTGTCCTCTTGCGCTCAAGCTCCGCCGTCGTCCGTCGAGCTCTGCGTCTTCGTCGAGCCCGACCACTGCATCAACCTGAACGCTTCCAAAGACTCGCCAGTGCCTCTCCGCACCCGTCGCCTCGGGTACGTCTTCTTCTCCCCTTCTTATAGATCTCAGTTCTAGGGTTTCATGCGAGTTCGTAGTCCCTATTCTTTGTAGTTCTTCGCCATAGGCAGTAATTCACCGTAGATCTCAAACTTTAGGTCAACCACCGTAAGCATGACTCCGCTCCATCATTGTAACTTTATCTCTCCCAATACTGCTAGTTAGACTAAATCTGTTTAGGACCTTCATCGCATCTGCTTAATATAACTTGAATTATTTCTGAATTTTCCATATGTTGTAGATCCATATTTTACTGCTGTCTATGTCAAAGTTGTTTCCTCAAAACTTTAGATCTGCATCCTGTTTGCCTGTGTTGGCGGTCTAACCTTTTTTCAAACTTCATAATCTGGTAGATGTCATGGTTATAGCTGTTTCGGATATTTAACCCGGTAGATACCATTAGGCCCCTGCTTAAACCACCGTTTAGACCAGTACCTTTATAGATCATACCGGTTTAAACCCGCGTAGATTAAAAATTGGCTCTTCATTGTATTTTCAGCTTTCCCTTTCGAAAAGATGACTACTACAACCAAACAGTTTGTCTCCTACAACTGGGTCCCATCCCGGATCACCGAGGATGACTTAGAAAAAATGGCCTCAATTGGCGCTTTAGGCCAAAGGATGTCCTTCACTGGAGGGCTCCCGAATCAGAATGTCCTCCAAAGCCCAAGGAAGGAGAAATCATTGTCTTCTTTGATCATTTGGCCCGGGGATTCAATCCTGCTGGGTCAAAGTTTTTCCGTGATGTGTTAGCAAACTTTCAACTTCACCCAAAAAACATTGGTCTCAACTCTGTATCCAATATTTGCAACTTCCAAGTCTTCCGTGAAGCTTATCTGCAAGAGGAGCCAACAGTAGAGCTATTTCAGGACTTCTTTCATCTAAACCGTCGTACTGAATTTCATGATGGCCCCAACACTGAACTTGGCGGAATGACTATTCAGCAAAGGAAGGATGTTAGTTTCCCTCATGCCACTCTCCATAGCCATCCAAAGGACTGGAATCAAACTTGGTTCTACTGCGTGGACACTTCACCAGAAGGCGAAAATCCGCTGCCGGGTTATCGCTTCCACCGTCTTCCAGAGGATCACCCTTTTCCACAGCGTTTAAGTGCCCAGGAGCGAGCTCAATATGCCCCCAGCTTTCAAAGCTCAGGGCCTTTGTAGCCAACGGACTGACAGGAGTTGACTTCGTCCGCTGCTGGCTTTCTTGGAGTATTCTACCACTAAGCCGGTGTTCCGGTTTAATGTGCGAGTATACTGGGAATCCCAAGGACCCTTTGCACCACACACAGACGGTGCTGCTAGAGAGCGAGATAAATGAATCCGTCAAGAAGCTGCTTAATTTACCTATGGAATATTGCAGTCAGACCGGTTTGGCACCCTTCTGTGTAACCAACAAACCCCCATCGCTAAGAATTTGTGCTGTCATTTTGCTTTGTTTTAATCCGTTCGTAGTACTTGTCTTAAAATGTCTTTACTCCTGTAAATAGGACAATGACCCTTTCTGGAAAAGGAAGACCCAGGACAAACCGGCGAAGGCAGCTCGCCAAAAGGTCCTGGCTGTTAAGAGAAACAAGAGGAAGAATACCGCCGCATCGGGATCTAATGTGGAAGAGGATGATCCAGCGTCCGAGGTATCACCTGATTCTTTCGATTTCATCATCTTTTCTTTATATGTGTTCTTATTAACAACAACAACGGTTCCCAGGCCCATGCTGAAGGCAGTAAAGCGGACGCTGTTGAGGTAATCTCTCTCTCTTCCGATTCAGAACCGCTGCCGCCACCAAAAATTCGTCGGACAGTCTGGAAATTTCAATGTTCTCATCCTTATGCTCATTTGGATCCAAACTTTCTTTTCAAGAAGCAGCAACATGAAGCTCGCCGCACCACTCGCCATAGTGGTCATGCGATTAAGTCCACCGGATTAATGCACACTCTTGCTCGAAGGCATCGTTCTAAGGTTTTACTTACTCCAACTACTCTTTACCCCAAAGCAGGTCTTATATGTCAACCCCTTAATCCGTCTGACTCGAATTATCAGGAAACTCCTCTCTCATCTTCTGGCGAATCAACAGCCACACAAGTTCCTGTCCTCAAGACTGTTCACGGGTAAGCTATCTTTCACTCTGTCCGGTTTAACTTTTCATCTTTGATTCTTCTGATTTTCATTATCTCTTTAACTTTTCACAGTATGCCCAAGCCTAGCAAAAAGGCGAAATTGAGTAAACCGGCAGTCGATAACACCACTCCTGGACCGACAGAAGATCTTGAGCTTGCTAACCCTTTAGAAGACAACATTGAGATTCCGCATGATGATCCTCCTCCTATGGATGAAGAGGTCTGCATTGATCAGGGGAGCGATCCGTTGGATTGTGACGTTGAACCGGCTAGCCCTGCCCGGGCTAGCCCTGCTCCTGCTAGTCCAGCTGCTGCTAATCTTCCTAAGCCGACGGCCGCTTCACCTGGTGATGTTGAAATCACTGGGACCGGTTTTACCACTCCAGGAGAGCCTGTCGCTTTGGCAAAACATACTGCCAAGGAGGAATTTCTCGCTAAGGACAAGGGCAAGTGAAGTACTGACTTGTCCAGCTATGCTCAGCTCAGTGCTCAGGAGCTTCATTCCGGTTACTTAAACCGGCTACATACCAGCCGTGATTATGAAGCTAGCTTGGTGAACTTAATGAAGGAACATTATGAGGTAACTTCTTTTCCCTTGTCTTTGTCCTCTATCTCTGCTTGTACCTTGTAATTGTACCTTTACTCCATCGTAGCCCCCAAGTGCCCGTTTAGCCTTTTAGGGTGGACCGGGACTTCAGTAGATCAAGTATAGAGTTTTGACTTGCACGTGTAGCCCCCAAGGGCCGGTTTACTCCATTGAGGGTGAACCGGGACTTTTCCTATTTTTAGAACAATGTCACATTAGCCCGCAAGTGTCGAGTATATAACTTGTTTTATGTGCTTGGGACTTGTCTAAAAAAATTGCTTGCTTTCACTTCAAATATACATTAGCCCCCAAGTGTCGAGTGCATAACTGGTTATGTGCTTGGGACTTTGATTGAATTGCTCCATGAATATCTGATATACTTTCATTTTTGGTAGACTGACTTGAACCGGAGGGCCTCTGAAGTAACTGAGCTCCGGGATACTTTGAAGTTCCAAGAAACTGCTGCCCTCAAGGTCAAGGATGAGCTGGCACTTGCATTAGCAAGTATAGAGAAGTTAAAAAAGGACTTGGAAACAGAGCGGTCAGCCTGGGAGGTTGAAAAGGCTGGTCTGGAGAAGAGAGCTAGTGACGCAGAGGCTGCTCTTAATCCGGCGACAGAAGAGCTGTCTAGATTGAGGCAGCAAATAAATGACATGACATCTGCCATCTTTGGTAAGCACTCTTAACATAAGCTTATCCTTGCAATCCTGTACTGTTCCGGTTTGCCTCATAATTTTTATGCAGGGAGGCGCATCACTCATCTTGGAGATGATGTGCGGAAGAAACTGAAAGCTGCATATACTCTGGTGGAGCAGCTATATCCCGACGCTCAAAGGGCCATTAGCGCTATCTCCCACAACAAACCGGCTCCAACCACCGTCCAAGGTACTTTGAAAAAACTGTCAATTTTGCCTGCCCGCCTTGTCGAAGTGAAGAAGTCATCTGCAAGAGCCGGCACCCTGATGTCCTTAACCTAAGCGAAGGCTTGGGTTCCTGACTTTGATCCGGCGGAAGCAATGAACGGCTATCCAAGCATGAAGGAAGACGAATCAACCTTTTCTAGTGATGATCTTCGTGCTTTAACCAAGGATATGCGGCCTCTTGCTAGCAAACTTGCTGACGAAGCGGATCTATCAAGATTTCATCCAGGCTATGGTGCGGAGAACGTGCGGGTGGAGCGTCCGTCTTATGATATTGAAAACCTTATTCCGCCCGTTCGTAAGCACACCTTTGCTCCTGACATTGATCCGTCAGATCTCATAAATGACAAAGTTTATTTCCGAGCTATAGCCAAGATTAACTGGACCACCACTTACTTCCAGCAGCTGGAAGAAACCGCCGAAGATCCGGAGCAAGTTGACCCTCAGTCTTCACGGCGAGCTGATGCAGAATCTTAAACCAGCACCGATTAAACTTTATGTCTTGAGTACTTTTGAGAAAAAACTGGTATTCTTTTGGGCCTTCCAGCGCCTTGTAATAGGATAGCTGAGATACTCTATATTTGTCCCATACTATCTTTGTGAGATTTCTTTGATTGGCAACTTCTTAAATATATCCCGCTTTCAATGCTTTTGACGGTTTATTCTACCTGCTTCTGCATAAAACAATTTTCAAAGTGTCCTGGCGGTTTATCGTCGTACGGGTCGTAATGCCCAAGCACATGATCTAAGTTGATAACTTGAACTGTGCATAAAGTATATGTATGTATCATACCTGTGATTAAGTGTATCACAATAAACCTTAATCCGGCAGGAAGAAATAATGCTTCAAGGTGTAAGTGCTGATGACTCCCTTGATCATTTTGTCGGCTCGTCATGAAAACCTAACCGGGTTATGGTGAAGTCCGGTTTAACTATAGTTAGTGCTGGTGTTTATAACCCAGACTAGAGCTATATAAATACAGATGTAGTGGCAACTTATAGTCATCCACTCCCTGAATCGATGGACTTGGTTGAAAAACCAATGACCTTGAGGATAAAGATTTGATAAAACATAAAAAATAAAAAATAAAGTTTTGGGCAAATAAGACCATGTAGTCGAGGCTTTTTACGAGCTGCGAGGCTCCAAATTTGAGGCTTTTTATGAGCTGCCAGGCTACTGTCATTAACCATTTTCAAAGCCTATTAAGATGGTCTGCAATCCTTAACCAAATCATCAATGTCAAATACTACCAAGTTCAAAAAATCTCGTAAAGATTTGACTTGTGTAATCACTTGATGATCGTCAATTTAACATTACCAAGTTCAGGGTCCATAAGGATTGACTTGTGTGTACGTTCGACGGGTCGTACCAGGTTTACCTGGACGGCGTGACTTATTTGATGCAGGCAGGTTAATCCGGGGTTTTAGGTGTATACACCAAGCTTCCAAGCCATGTTTACTACAAGAGTTTTCAACTCGCTGATGTCTTGCATCAGGAGCCCCCAGGTAGCATTTGAGCATTGCTCGTCGGGGCCTATGTTTGAGTTGTGCCAAACATCAAACTCTCTTTTGCCCCTCATCATCATGTGGAAATTGCCGAAGCAACCAGAGCTGTGCCCTTATGATGGCCTTGACGCGGTTGCCGGTTTAAGAGGCCATAGGAACTCCCTTGCCCACAGAAGCCCCCATGTGATACTCTTATGAAAAATGCGACTGATACCCCGGTTTATCGGGGGCGCCGGTTTATTATATTGATCATAGTATATACAAAAGATATGTACATAAAGCGGAGCCTATGGCTCAAGCATAGTAAGGTCGAAGAAGACCAATGTTCCACGGCCTCTTGGACTCCTCCTCCGCCGTACGTGAGTCCTTATGTTCTCGAACGTCGATGAGGTAGTATGATCCGTTGTGTAGGTTCTTGCTGACCACAAAGGGTCCCTCCCAAGGTGGGGATAGCTTGTGCATGTCTGTCTGGTCTTGGATGAGCCGGAGCACCAAATCTCCTTCTTGAAACGTCCTGGTTTTAACCCGGCGACTGTGGTACTAACACAGATCTTGCTGATAAATCGCCGATCGAGCTGCTCCCGTGTCCCTTTCTTCGTGCAGTTGGTCCAACGCGTCTTGCCTTGCCTTTTCATTATCCGCTTCAACGTAAGCCGCCACCCGCGGCGAGTCATGACGGATATCACTAGGGAGGACCGCTTCAGCTCCATATACCATGAAGAAAGGCGTGTACCGTGTGGACCTGTTAGGTGTAGTATTGATACTCCATAATACAGAAGGTAATTCCTCCACCCAACAACCCGGTGTTTTCTGCAAAGGAACCATAAGCCGGGGTTTGATGCCTCTGAAGATCTCTTGATTGGCTCTTTCAGCTTGGCCATTAGACTGAGGGTGAGCTACTGATGATACATCAAGGCGGATGTGCTCTCGTTGACAGAACTCTTCCATAGCCCCCTTGGATAGATTGGTGCCATTATCAGTTATAATGCTGTGTGGAAAGCCAAACCGGAAAATCACCTTTTTAATGAACTGAACCGCCGTTGCCACATCACACTTACTGACAGGCTCTGCTTCAACCCATTTGGTAAACTTGTCCACCGCCACCAAAATGTGGGTCTTTTTATCTTGGGATCTCTTGAAGGGCCCAACCATATCAAGCCCCCAAGTCGCAAATGGCCAAGTAATTGGAATCATCCTCAACTCCTGCGCCGGTATATGACAACGGTGATTGGATGGCCTTGAAAATAGTGCTTTAGATTCTGATTTTCCATGAAGACTCCATACACCAATTTCTGCCAATGCGGGTATCTCTGTTTTGATTCGGTGAGCACCTCACTAATGTAGTAAACCAGCCGCTGAACCGGATATTCTTTGCCTGCCTCCTTGCGCTCTACCACAATGGCAACGCTTACTGCACGGGCATTAGCAGCCACGTATAACAACAGCGGCTCATTGTCAACTGGGGCAGCAAGGACTGGTGGCTCTGCTAATTGCTTCTTCAGGTCCTCGAACGCAGCATCAGCAGCATCGCTCTGGACAAAGCGATCTGTCTTTTTAATCATCTGATAAAGCAGGATAGCCTTCTCCCCCAAACGGCTGATAAACTGGCTGAGCGCCGCTATATGGCCCGCCACGCGTTGGACATCATTGATGCACGCCGGTTTAGCCAAGGATGTAATTGCCTTGATCTTCTCCGGATTAGCTTCGATTCCCCTGTTCGATACTAGGAACCCCATGAGCTTGCCTGCCGGAACACCGAAAACACACTTCTCCGGATTAAGCATCATTTTATAAACCCGGAGATTGTCGAAGGTCTCTTTCAGTCTGTCACCAATGTCTCCTCCTTCCTGGATTTCACCACAATATCATCCACATATGTGTGAACATTCCGCCCAATCTGTCCATGAAGGAAATTCTGCACACAACACTGATAGGTCGCCTGGGCACTCTTAAGCCCAAATGGCATAGATACATAGCAGAAGGCTCCAAAGGGAGTTATAAAGGCCGTCTTCTCCTGGTCCTTAACTGCCATCTTGATCTGATGATAACCTGAATATGCATCCAAAAAACTTAGTCGCTCACATCCTGCCGTAGCATCAATGATCTGATCAATACGGGGGAGGGCAAAGGGATCAGTTGGGCAGGCTTTGTTCAGATCTATGTAATCAACACACATTCGCCAAGTGCCATTTTTCTTAAGTACTAGCACCGGATTAGCCAACCACTCTGGATGAAACACCTCAACTATAAAGCCTTCTGCCAAGAGCCTAGCCACTTCTTCTCCAATAGGCTTGCGCCTTTCTTCATTGAAGCGGCGCAGAAATTGCTTGACCGGTTTAAACTTAGGATCAATATTGAGACTGTGCTCAGCGAGTTCCCTCGGTACACCTGGCATATCAAAAGGCTTCCATGCAAAGATGTCCCGATTCTCACGGATGAACTCGATGAGCGCGCTTTCCTATTTTGGATCTAGGTTAGCACTGATAGTGAACTGCTTGGATGAATCGCCATGAACGAAGTCAACCTGTTTGGTCTCTTCAGCCGATTTGAACTTCAAAGCCGGATCATGCTCTGTGGTTGGTTTCTTCAGCGGAGACATATCTGCCGGATCAACGTTGTCCTTATAAAACTTCAAGTCCTCGGTTGCACAAACCGCTTCAGCATAAGCTGCATCACCTTCCTCACATTCCGAAGCAATCTTGCGACTCCCATGGACCGTAATGGTTCCCCTGTGTCCTGGCATGTTGAGTTGTAGATAAACATAACACGGCCTTGCCATGAACTTGGCGTAAACCGGCCGTCCAAACAAGGCGTGATATGGGCTCTTGATCTTTACCACTTCAAAGGTCAAGGTTTCCGACCTGGAGTCGTGTTCGTCTCCAAAGGTAACCTCTAGATCGATCTTGCCAACTGGATATGCCGATTTACCGGGCACCACCCCATGAAACACTGTATTGGACCGCTGAAGCTTCTTATCTGTCAGCCCCATACGCCGAAGAGTCTCATAATACAGAATGTTGATGCTGCTGCCTCCGTCCATAAGCACTTTGGTAAACTTGTAGCCACCTACCTGTGGTGCCACAACTAGAGCCAGCTGACCCGGATTATCAACCCGGGGTGGATGATCCTCTCTGCTCCACACAATGGGCTGCTCCGACCAACACAGGAAACGTGTCATGGTGAAGACATGATACTGCCCACTTCTCAGCTCCTTCGAATTATTCTGATATCCGGATTGCTGCTACTGTTGATGCTGTTGATTTCCCTGATTGTTATATCCGCCCTGACCATGCTGCTGGTTATGCTAATTATGCCCATTGTGGTTGCCCTTATTGCCTTGGTACCCTGAACCGGATCCTCCACCGTGATAACCCGGCCCTTGAAAACCGGGGCCTGATCCGCCGGATGGCCCGTGATCGTACCGAGTCCGGTTCATGAATTCCTGCATAATAAAACAATCTTTCCAGAGACGTGTAGCTGGCTTTTCTGGTGTACCGTGCTTCGGGCAAGGTACGTTCAACTGGCGTTCCAGATTAATAGGCGGCCTCCCGTTACGTGGAGGCGGTCTACCCTTGCGGCGCTGTCCATCCTCCTGAGCATTTGTGTTGGCCACAAAATCCGTATTACCATCCGCTTTACGCTTACCGTTGTATCCTTGATTCGTCGGGTTGGGCTGCGGTGCCTTACCATTCTTGCTTGCCTTCCCTGACTTGTCTCCATCAGCGCTCTGGGTGTTTGGTATTATCAGAGTCCCCATACTTCACTAAAGCGCCCATGAGTGTCCCCATTTCATTACAATCACGCTTAAGCCGTCCTAAATTTAGTCTCAAAGGTTCAAACTAGCAATTGCCCTTAAAGGTTACCACTGCTGTACTTGGATTGATGCCGTTGGAGGAATGCATGATCTCTGACACTCGACGCACCCAACTACTTGTGGACTCATGCTCTCCTTGAATGCAGGCAACCAAATCGACGACAGACATTGGCTGCTTGCACGTGTCTTTGAAGTTATTGATAAACCGGCGCCGCAATTCGGCCCATGATCTGATAGGATTAGGCGGTAAACACTTCTGCCAAGTGCGAGCCGTGCCTTCGAGCATTATTGTGAAATACTTAGCGCATGCTGCATCATCCACATCCAGCATCTCCATTGCCATCTCATAACTCTCAACCCATGCCTACGGAGCCAGATCCGCCGTGTAATTGGGCACTTTGCGCGGTCCTTTGAAATCCTTGGGCAGTTTCACATTCCGTAAAGCGGCACTCCCAGGGAGCTGGACATGACCCCTGGTTCAACTGTGGTGGTGGGAGGAACCGGCGTCGCCTGACGGGCTTCATACTGTGTTGTTACTTCGGCCTCCCGGCGCTGCCTGGCCTAATCCACCACGTCCTGAGCGTTCGCCTCTCCTCCTACTAGATTATCCTGCCTCAGCGGATTACGTCTTCGTGCACTGCTTGACACGGTCGGTTCATCCAGACGCCTAGTATAACTCCGGCTCGGGTGTGGAGTTGAATGAATCCTCTCCCGACTATGAGAATAAGCTTGCTGTTGAGTTAGCGCCGTGTCCAACAACTCCCTGGCCTGTCGTGCCTCCACTGCTATGGGGGACGTTCCTTCAATGGGAAGGGCGGCCAGCCGTGAAGCGGCGGTGACTATGTTATCCAACAGATTAGAGTAATGACCAGGAGGGGTGGGCACATGTTGTGATGGTACAACCTGGCGGGTCGGCTCTGCGGCCGGCGGCTGAACTGACGCTCCCGTGCCTGGTGCCCCTCCCCGGTTCAGCTCCGGTTGATTACTGGTTCCCGCTCCTGGTGTGCTAAAGAGATTCCTTGCCTCATAAACCGGTGGCAAGCGAGATCGTTGCCTCCGCATCATTACCTCGTGTGAAGCGGTCTGATCCAACATGAGTCGATAGGTCTGAGCATCAAGCTCCGCCTGCCTTGTAACCATCCTGGCTTTCTCAGCAGCTAGGTCCAACTTGGCTTGTTCAATCCGGCCCTTCACCTGAGCGACCTCTGCATCATGCTGCTCCTTGTTGGCCTGAGCTACCTCTGCTGTTAATAGCGCTGTCAAAGTATCGACCAAAACAGATAAGGTTTCAGATGGTGACAGGGCAGGATCTCCACCTCTAGCTCCCATCGCGTCTGATGTCAACGCCGCTGTTGTTGAGGACTGCTGCACAGGTTGTGATCCGGCCATAAAGACAGCAACCCAGTTTGGCGGATCGAGGGGGTCCGGAATACTTTCACCATCGGAACAGCCCTCAGATCGGCCGTCCTACATCAGATATAAAGATTCTGTTTCTCCGGAAGATGATTCATCGCCGAATAGACAACAGTCTTGCCGCCAGAGTCCGATCCATCCTCGGCCTGTACTCCATGCACTGCTCCAACGAAGACGTGCTTCACGGCGGGTTGAATCCGGGCAGGTCTTGCACGCTGAGCCGGCTCGACGATGTTGGGGAAGATGTCCGGCTCAGGGCCCGGTACGCTGATCTTGCCGATGAAGATGTGGATGCCGCCGAAGGGGACCCGGTACCCGTATTCGATTGAATCGGCCTCGGGGCCCCAGCCGGCATCATCGATGTAGATCTTGCCGCGATGACTCTTAGTCATCCGGCCCACTGCGTGGCCCTTGAGTCCTTCAAATCTGCCCTTCAAGAACTCGAAACCATCATGCGATATCCCCACGGTGGGCGCCAACTGTCGTGGTTTTGTCACGGCAGATGTCCTAGCAAAAGGACTTAGTCATGAGGCCATCGCTACGGGTTAGCTTAAAGGGGTTAAAGCGGACAAGGACACATGGATTTTATACTAGTTCGGCCCCTTCGATGAAGGTAAAAGCCTACATCTAGTTTTGTGTGTATTGCTAGGGTTTCGATGACCAGGGAGTGAATCCGCTTTGCCTGTGTCTCGATCTGTAGTTGTCTGTTTTGAACCATCGCCGGGTCGTCCCCTTATATAAGAGGTGACGCCCGGTCTGGTTTACAGAGTCCCGAGGCCGGCTCATAAACATGTCCGCCTCGGTCTCTACTGTTTCTATCTTACATCCCACGTTACATAGTTATGGCGGTTTACAAATCATGGGCCCTAACACTTGGGCTCTAAACCTCTTGGGCTGAAATCTTCTACTTCACACTCTGCTGGGCTTTTGATAAAATAATCTTGATACCATAAACTGACCCTCCTGGGCGGTTTATACCTGGTAGTAATATCCCTGACAAGTAGGGATTGCCGTGTAACGGATGCACTAGAGCTATAAGTGTATGAAAGCTCAAAAAAAGACAACTAGTGGGTGTGCATCAATTTGCTTGCTCATGAAGACCTAGGGCATTTGAGGAAGCCCATCGTTGGAATATACAAGCCAAGTTCTATAACGAAAAATTCCCACTAGTGATATATGAAAGTGACAACATAGGAGACTCTCTATCATGAAGAACATGGTACAACTCTGAAGCACAAGTGTGGAAAAGGATAGTAACATTGTCCCTTCTCTCTTTTTCTCTCATTTTTTTGGGGTTCTTTGACCTCTTTTTTTGTGGGCTTCTTTGGCCTCTTATATTTTTGATAACCTCACAAGGGACAATGTTCTAATAATGATGATCATCACACTTTTATTTACTTACAACTCAATATTACAACTTGATATTACAAGTCGATACTAGAACAAAGATATGACTCTATGTGAATGCCTCCGGTGGTCTATTGGGATGTGCAATGACCAAGAGTGACATGTATGAAAAAATATGAAAGGTGGCCTTGCCACAAATACTATGTCAACTACATGATCATGCAAAGCAATATGACAATGATGAAGCATGTCATAATAAATGGAACAGTGGAGTTACATGGCAATATATATCGGAATGGCTATAGAAATGCCATAATAGGTAGGTATGGTGGCCATTTTGAGGAAGGTATAAGGAGAGTTTTATGCACCGGCGAAAGTTGCGCTGTTAGAGTACGTAATGGGTCTAATGGGCCTAGGCTGGCGGTATAGCCCGTTAGTCTTAGGGTTAACTAGAGATAAGGGTCGCTTGCTTAGGGATCAAGTAAACCTCTCTATATAAGGGGAGGAGATGTATCAATCTAATCAAGAAAGAATTAAGAAGGAAATCCCTTCCCTCTTGCCTGGCCGTGGGCAAAAGGCCCCCGGTCGGCCCTCTCACACCCTCCTTCTAGCAGCACCATAACATGCGCGGCACTAGTGGCTAGAAAGGTGGAAGGGTGAGAGTGCGTATAATCCATGGACTCACTTATTCATAATGAACTCACATACTTATTGTAAAAAAATCTACTTAGCCCTCAAAGCAAAACACTATGACGCATGCCCCTATGGGGGAGGTTCGTAGGATTTAACCATCGCGCGCCCCCGACCTTCCCACAAAGATGAAACAATCAAAATACAGTGCGCGCCAATTTGGTTACATAGGCCATACATGCATGCTTCGGGAATCACAATCCTTAACACAATTATTTCGTCAACCTCACAAACTACCTCTAGCAAGACTCTAATATACCATCTTAATATCTCAAAACAATTACAAAGAGTCAAACTTCACATAATATTCAATGCTCTCTATATGAAGGTTTTTATTATATCTCCTTTGGATGTCTATCATATTATGACTAATTTCATAACCCAAGCAAATTACCATGCTTTTTTGAAGAACTCTCAAAATAATACTCCCTGTGTCCCAAAATAAGTGACTCAAAGGTGACTGAACTTTGTACTAATTTTAGTACAAAGTTGAGTCACTTTTGAGTCACTTATTTTGGGACGGAGGGAGTATAAGTGAAGCAAGAGAGTTCAACAATTTCTACAAAATAAAACCACCACCGTGCTCTAAAAAGATATAAGTGAAGCTCTAGAGCAAAATTGCCTAGCTCAAAAGATATAAGTGAAGCACATAGAGTATTCTAATAAATCACGATTGAAGCATGTCCCTCTCAAAAGGTGGGTACATCAAGGATGATTGTGACAAACTCAAAAGCAAAGACTCATATCATACACGAAGCTCCAAGCAAAACACATATCATGTAGTGGATAAAAATATAGTCTCAAGTAAAGTTACCGATGGATGAAGACGAAAGAGGGGATCCCTTCCCGGGGCATCCCCAAGCTTAGTCTCTCGGCCGTCCTTGAATTTTACCTTGGGGTGCCTTGTGCATCCTCAAGCTTAGGCTTTAGCCACTCTTTATTACATAGTCCATCAAATCCTTACTCAAAACTTGAAAACATCACAACACAAAACTCAAAAGAAATTCTCGTGAGCTCCGTTAGTAAAACAAAGCAATTAACCACCCCAAGTGCTGTTGTGATCTTATTATAATTTCATATTGGTGTTATATCTACTGTATTCCAACTTCTCCATGGTTCATACCCCCAATACTAGTCATAGATGCATCAAAATAAGCAAACAACAAATAAAAAACATAATCTGTCAAAAAGAGAATAGTCTGTAGCAATCTGTAAACTTCGCATACTTCTGTAACTCTAAAAATTCTGAATTATTTGGACGATGAGGGGCAGAAGGTTTCGACGTTCCTGTGATTTATTGAATTTTCTGCACTGGGTGAAAAAGTTTTTGTTTTTCAGTAAAATCAAATCAACAATACCCGTAAGCCATCACAAAGGTCTTACTTTGCTCAAACACTAATTAAAACACCAAAACACAATTATTATAGAAGTAATATGTGCAAAACTTGCAAAATAGAACCAAAAAGTAAAAAGCAAAAATAAAATTGGGTTGCCTCCCAACAAGCGCTATTGTTTAACGCCCTTAGCTAGGCACAAAAAGCAAATAGATCTAGGTATTATCTCCCTCTTCCTTTTTGTAACAGAAAGATAATTTTTTGTCTAGAGCATTTATCTTTCTATTTTGTGAAAGCACATGGCCATTAATAGTGGAAGAAAGATTAAGCACATCCTGTAAATTTACATCTAAACTAGCCCTCATCTCTTTGATTATTTCATTTTGATATAAGCACATAACTAAGCGTAGCTGTTTCAACATTTTCATCCTTGGAGTGCCAAAATATGATTTTCATCCTTTAATAAGTATCGAAGGTATCTCCTCCAAGGAAATCATTTTCAAATATAGAGTCCAAAACTTGTTTAAAAGAAAGAGGTAAACCAACATAAAAGCTTCTCAAGTATATCTCTATATGATATTCGGGAACATGGCTAGCTCGAATTCTCAATAGTCTATTCCAAGCATCTTTCAAAGATTCATCAAGCAAATAACGAAATTTTTTGGGATTATCTTCATCGAAGTTGTTTAATTCTCCCCTGCTAACCTCAGAGGGTTTTTCTGTAGCATCATTGCTTATGAGCTGAGCAAGGACAGAGGGGTTATCTAAAGTAAAACTCGGGGGGAGACCCCCTACCCTTTTTAGATGCAGCCATGATAAAAGAACAGATTTAAGCACACAAGATAGTCACGAGAGAAAAGGAAAATTTTGCGAAAATCGTTTTAGAAGTGGGGGAGAGGAAACGAGAGGCGAATGGCAAATAATGTAAATGTGAGAGATGAGAGTTTAGTGAAGGGTACTTGGTGGGTCTTGACTTGGCGTAGATCTCCCCGACAACAGCGCTAGAAATTATTCTGCTTCCTCGCTACTTTCCCGAGGTAACGTTGGTGTTTCCCTTGAAGAGGAAAGGGTGATGCAGCAGACTGAAGTAAGGATTTCCCTCAGTTTGTTGAGTACCATGGTATCAATCCAGTAGGAGATTACACACAAGTCGCCAAATACATGCACAAACAATCAAACAACTTGCACCCAACATTATAAATGGGTTATCAATCCCTTCTAGGTTATTTGGAAAAGTGAGATCCGATAGAGATAGATAAACAAATAAAGTATATATTTTGGGGTTTGGGTTTATAGATTGAAAAGTAAAAGAATGCAAAATAGTAGGTCTGAAACTTATAAGATGTAAAAGTGACCCGGGGGCCATACGTTTCACTAGAGGCATCTTTCATGATAGCAAGTTTACGGTGGGTGAACAAATTACTGTCAAGCAATTGATAGAAAAGCGAATAATTATAACGACATCTATGGCAATGATCATGAATATAGGCATCACGTCCGAGACAAGTAGACCTACTCCTGCCTGCATCTACTACTATTACTCCACACATCGACCGAAACGATTCTGCATCTAGAGTATTAAGTTCATAAGAACAAAGTAACACCTTAAGCAAGATGACATGATTTAGAGGAATTAACTCAAGCAATATGATGAAAACCCCATCTTTTTATCCTCGGTGGCAACAATACAATACATGTCATGTCCCCTAATGTCACTGGAATGAGCACCGCAAGATTGAACTCAAAGCAAAACACTTCTCCCATTGCAAGAATTATCAATCTAGTTGGCCAAACAAAACCAATAGTTCAAAGAGAATTACTAAGATATAAGATCATGCATAAAAGAATTCAGAAGAAACTCAAATATTATTCATAGATAACCTGATCATAAACCCACAATTCATTGGATCTTGACAAACACACCGCAAAATAAGATTATATCAGATAGATCTCCAAGAACAACAAGGAGAACATGGTATTGAAGATCAAAGAGAGAGAAGAAGACATCTAGCTACTAGCTATGGACCCGTAGGTGTGTGGTAAACTACTCACACTTCATCGGAAGGGCAATAGGGTTGATGTAGATGCCCTCCGTGGTTGATTCCCCCTCCGGCAGAGTACCAGAAAAGGCCTCCAGATGGGATCTCGCGAGAATAGAAGGTTACAGCGGCGGGAGAGTGGTTTCAATGGATGTTCTAATGTTTTTGGAATATATAGGTATTTATAGGTGGAAGAAGTCAGTCGATGGAGGCATGAGGGGCCCACAAGGTAGAGGGCGTGCCTTACCCGCAGGGCGCGCCCTCCACCCTTGTTGCTGCCTCGTGGATCCCATGGCGTGTACTCCAATTCCATCTAATATATTCTGGTCCAAGGAAAATCTCCAAAAAGTTTCGTTCCATTTGGACTCCATTTGATATTCCTTTTTCGCGGAACTCAAAAACAAGGAAAATACAGAAACTGGCACTAGGCTCTAGGTTAATAGGTTAGTCCCAAAAATCATACATTATAGCATATAAATTCATAGAGAACATCCAAGATAGATAATATAATAGCATGGAGCAATCAAAAATTATAGATACGTTGGAGACGTATGAGCCGTCAAATACCCCAACTACAGAGACATGAAGGATTCCTTCCATAAGGACAAGCGCGCTTGGCACTGGGCCTGGATGGAGAAACTCAACAAAGCTCACGTGGTGTATGCGACCAAGGAGGCGTACACAAGCTATGAGATGTACATGCAGATCGTTGACATGAGGAAGTGCCTCCTTCCCCAAAACAGCTAGGGATTGAGCCGGAAGCAGAGCAATGGCAAGCGTCATGACAACAAGAAGTAGATGATTAGATGCTAGTTTCTGCTTGTTTAGTATGCATGTAATTGCTTACTTTGGTGTGTGGAAATTTTATGTGTGTAGTCACTCTTGTAATTGTATGCTTAATTTGGTTATGCAATACAGTTCTTATAAGTATATATGTTGATGTTCTGTAGACAGAGCGTAGATGTTGTGCGGACAGAGTAAAACACATCACACACGGACTAAACAATGGAACCCGTCGGTGATGATTTCATCAATTGCTCACAATTGTATACTATTAAGCGTTTGCTCACAACACACACAACTTGCTAACATGAATGGTCTATGTTGTTATCGGTCTTCCCACACATTTCTGATTACATGCCTGTTTGCCGCATATCACACACATCTTGTTAACTTGAATCATTTCTGTTGTGTTGGCTCAATGGAAACAGTTCATCAAACTGAACTGTATGCCGTATACCACACACACCTTGATCTGACTAACTATTTCTGTTGTGTTGCCTAATCCCAAACACTTTATCCGAGTGAACTATATGATGTACATCACACACACCTTCATCTATGTGGATATTTCTTCTGTGATGCTCATCACAAAAAGTTCATTTGAGTGAACTGTATGCCACTCATCGCACACGCAACTACAATCTCAATCTTGTTTGATGTATCTGCCATCGCAAACGTTTTGTATCTTTTTTGATGATTTTATTACATAACCCTTTGTGACTAATGCATCGCTCACAATTTCATCGACGGGTCTATGATTGTACTATCGCATTTGGACCATCTAGTAGTAGTGCAATAACAACACTTTATCTTTTACCTTGTCGAAAGTGATGTATTTTATGAGGTTATTCTTGCCACGATTGCTGGAACCAGGATGAAAAACTTTGCTAAATTTGTCGTCATGGGCTAGAAATTGGGAAGTATGCTCGATTGTGTTCTCCCTTCTTATTTCTTCTTAACTGTCTTGTCGCATAAGAACAACCAACTTAGTTTTAAATAATAAGTCATGTCTTGTCATTGTTCTACCATGGCTATGTATACAACGAACTCTTGTTCTCGATGGTTAATCTTGTTAAGCTTCATGAAGTAGCCAACGAAACCAAAAGTCTATACTAATGAAGAGGGTTAGGCAATCCACATCTGGAACAAAGGGAAAAGGTGTACACTGGTACACGTCGGTGCTATACAAATGGGTTTAAACCCCTTTCTGCGACGACATTTGGAACTGTCGCCAAGTGAATGGGGTAATAGGGGGTCCTTCCCACACGACCTAGAAACCGTCGAGGACATGCCCTCTGGCACAAATGCTCGGCAAAATGAGGTCGTGTGCGACCGGCGAGCGATCAAATATGGTTATATGTATAGTAGTGCTAAAAAATACAATTATACATGCGAAATCGTTTCCGATCGTAAGTACATCCCACACAGTCAGTCCCCGCTAAATGTTTCTATTCATATGTACATCCCACACAGTCGCTCCAAGGAAAATGTTTCCGTTCGCATGTACATCACACACAATTGGCCCCGTTAAATCGTTTGTGATAGTGTTGCCATTGCACTTGATATTAACAATTTTGTTGTTTGCGTTATTGAATGCATCACACACGGTGCGTACAAGAAACTGTGTGGCAAAGGCTGTCTATCACACACAGTTTTTATGTGGTAAACATTTGCGCCAGGTGGCCTAATGCAAACAGTTTTCAAGAGGATGTCGTGTGTGATTGTTCATTAATCTAACACGGTTTATTCCTAGAAACTGTGTGCATTATTGAATGCATCCCACACGATGTTTTCTCAATAACCGTTTGCAATAGAAAAATTCAATTAGCAGGCTAGTTATCCTATTATTAATAATCCCTTTATTAATATAATTGACATTTCATATTACGCACACAATATATTTCATTTTCATAATAGAAATACATGAGAGTACAACATCATATAGCTTCAACACTAAGCTACCCCATTACACAACTGCACCAACACCTCGCTGTACTAGTGCTTGTGATGGTCGGCCACCAATTCTGTAGTTTGAGAGGTTATCTTTAGTAAACAACTTCAGGATCCACTTCAAAGGAAAATATATTCAGACATTGTCATCTAACACAACTCATTACAAGTAGTAAAAAGAAGGCTACAAGGTTCTTACTTACCATCCTGCACTTCACAGTTGTCTTGCATAAAGTGTAAACAAATAGTTTGATTGACATCTTTTGACCCATCTTAATAACAATCTTTACCAGTTTCCTCACTTGATGCTGGTTCATGAATATCTCATTGCCCCATACGCAGAAAGGGTCGAAGTGTGGATCTTTGGCAATGACATATGTACCTAAAAACAACAAGTTATATTACAAGCTGAGCAACAATTGCAAAATGACGTAGTACAACACTCCCTCCATCCCATTATATAAGATTTTATTACATGTATATCTAGACATCATCAGAACATTAATGTAACACTCTTCATTGTTGCTATGTAGCATGGGATTGCATATTTAGTCATTCAGTACAATGCATGTTGCTATGTAGCTTCAGTGTGCAAGCTTAAGAACGCTAGTTAAGCAAAACAAGAAGTGGAAAGGTGTGTTAACTGCATCAGGCATAACATTTAAAAACAAGCAAATAGTCATTTAAACTGGTATTGTGCAGGTCTAAACTACACTAGTTATTGTAAAAAAACGAAAAGGCATGTAAACTACAATATCCTTAACAACAGCCAAATATCGTAATTCATAGTGGTATTGTTGAAACTGTTATTGATGAAATTGAACTGCACGGCAAATAGTTGCACATATAGAGCATCACATTGTGAAGAACTGAAATAAACAAGTCATAAGGCCATCTCTAGCCGATCCTTTAAAAGTTAAAGGACTGAAACCCTTAGTGGATATATATATACTCCAGCAATTTCTGGCCTTTTCTAGTCGATCCCCTAACTTAACATTGTAAACTTCAATTTGATCAAGTTCAAAGCAGGCTCAATTGAAAGTAGCATCATTCAAACATAAACATAGACAGTTTTGCATAACCGAACATAAAACATATATTTAAACTAAGCTAAACTACTTTCGGTCGAAGTAGAGGTCGAGCCAATCCTTCCTCGTCATGTACGGTGTGCCACGAGGTTACCTCGCTCTCCTCCGGTGATGAGGTCGAAGGCGGCGAGAACGGCAGCGCGGAGGGCGTCGAGGTGGGCCCCGAGGATGAGGAGATCGACGTTGACGAGTGGAGGAGTTCTTTCCCAAACGACCCCGATGATTGGTGATAATAAATTGTGTGGGATCTACTTGATTTTTCATCTTGATTTGAATTACATAATGGGGTCACAATGGCAATGGATGGTGTTTTAATTGCTAGAACTTTTGTGAACATGCAACTATATGTGTGTCGTAAAAGAGTTGGAATTATTCAGGGTTCGTTTGGATATTTTATACATTAATTTGGTTTTGTAGCCAATTTAGGTGCAAAATTCAAAATTAAACTACATGCACATGCTCGAGTGCACCAACATGGGTTATAAAATTTTATATGTGTCCATGGGTTTATGCTTATGTCACATGCAAGAAATGGGGATGGATTTCGAACAACACGGTACCGTGGCTCTCCGTCAAACGTCGACGTACTTGGTTTTGTAATTCTAGTAAATCCAAAAGTCATCTAAAATTCATGAAACTTGGCATGCTATCAAGGAGCGTCATCAACATGCCATGGTAAAAGTTTTATCCCATCTGGGGCAGGTTTGGGTATAAGCTTCTCGCAAACCAGAGCTTCTCACAACAAGTGTGATGGTTTTGGTAGGGAACGTTTCACCTTTCTAGACGAAACGATATCCGTTGCCTCTTCTTGATTTCAATTTTTTTCCTAGTGTCAACATAGAACAACAGGAGTGTCGTGTTCATTTTTGGAATTTTTGGGGTTCATTTGGACATTTTATACATTAATTGAGTTTTCAATGCATTTATGTGCAGAATTCAAATTTGAACTACATGCACATGCTCTAATGCATATAAATTGGTTGAAAGCTCAAATCAGTGTCCATGGTTGCATGCTTAGGTCCCATCCAAGAAATGGGAATGAATGTCAAACATGTCGTGGTTTTGTCATGGCAGATGTCCTAGCATAAGGACTTAGTTGTGGAGCCATCGTCACGGGTTAGCTTAAAGGGGTTAAAGCGGACAAAGACGCAAGGGATTTTATACTAGTTCGGCCCCTTCGATGAAGGTAAAAGCCTACGTCTAGTTTGCTGTGGGATTGCTAGGGTTTCAATGACCAGGGAGCGAATCCACTTTGCTTGTGTCTCGAGTTGTTGTCTCTTGTCCCTAATCCGCCGATTTTATACTAATAATGATGATCATCACACTTTCATTGAATTACAACTCGATATGACAACTCGATACTAGAACAAAGTATGACCTATATGAATGCCTCCGACGGTGTATCGGGATGTGCAATGAATCAAGAGTGACATGTATGAAAAATTATGCATGGTGGCCTAGCCACAAATACGATGTCAACTACATGATCATGCATGGCAATATGACAATATGAATCATGTCATATGAACGAAACGGTGGAAAGTTGCATGGCAATATATCTCGGAATGGATATGGAAATGCCATGATAGGTAGGTATGGTGGCTGTTTTGAGGAAGATATATGGTGGCTATTTTGAGGAAGGATATATAGTGGGTGTATGGTACCGGCGAAAGTTGCGCGGTACAAGAGAGGCTAGCAATGGTGGAAGGGTGAGAGTGCGTAATATCCATGGACTCAACATTAGTCATAAGAACTCATATACGTATTGCCAAAATTTACGAGTCATCAAAAAAAAAATCAATCAACGCATGCTCCTAGGGGGGAGGTTGGTAGGAGTTAACCATCGCGCACCCCCGACCTCCACACAAAGGATGACACTCTACCAATACCTCATGCTCTAACTTCGTCACATAGCGGTTCACCATACGTGCATGCTACGTGAATCACTAAATTTAACACAAGCATTTCTAAATTTCATAATAACTCCACTAGCATGACTCCAATATCACTATCCTCATATCACAAAACAATTATCAAGCATCCAACTTCTCATCATATTCAATGCACTTAGTGTGAAAGTTTTTACTACATTGATCTTGGGTGCCTATCATGTGAAGGCTAGTTTTATAGCCAAAGCACATTACCATGCTGTTTTAATAGACTCTCAAAAGGATATAAGTGAAGCATGAGAGATCAACAATTTCTATAAAATATAATCACCACCGTGCTCTAAAAGATATAAGTGAAGCACTAGAGCAAAAACTATTCAACTCAAAAGATATCAGTGAAGCACATAGAGTGTTCTAACAATTCCTAGACCGTATTTATCTATCTCAAAAAGGTGTCTCCAGCAAGGTTAATTGTGGCAAACTAACAAACAAAGGCTCAAATTATACATGATGCTCCAAGTAAAACACATATCATGTGGTGTATAAAAATATAATTCCGAGTATAGTTATCGATAGATGAAGACGAAAGAGGGGATGCCTTCCAGGGGCATCCCCAAGCTTAGGCTCTTGGTTTTCCTTGAATTTTACCTTGGGGTGCCTTGGGCATCCCCAAGCTTAGGCTCTTTCCACTCTTTGTTCCATAGTCCATCAAAGCAGTACTCAAAACTTGAAAACTTCACAACACAAAACTTAGACAAAAATCTCGTGAGCTCCGTTAGTATAAGAAACAAACCACTACTCGAAGGTACTGCAATGAATTCATTCTTTGTTTACATTGGTGTTAAACCTACTGTATTCCAACTTCTCTATGATTCATATCCTCCAATACTACTCATAGATGCATCAAAATAAGCAAACAACACACGAAAAACAGAATCTGTCAAAAACAGAACAGTCTGTAGTAATATGTAACTTTCGCATACTTCTGTAACTCCAAAAAAATTGAAATAAATTGGTAAACGTGAGGAATTTGTCTACTAATCATCTGAAAAAAGAATCAACTAAATAGCACACTTCAGTAAAATCTGGTTACCATTCTAGCGAGCGCCAATGATTTTGTTTTTCACAGCAAGATCATATAAACTTCACACATGTCTTCTCAAAGGTTCTACTTGGCACAAACACTAATTAAAACACAAAACCACATCTAAACAAAAGCTAGATGCAATATTTATTCCTAAACAGAAGCAAAAACAAAAAATATAAAATTGGGTTGCCTCCCAACAAGCGCTATCGTTTTATGCCCCTAGCTAGGCACGATACATGTATAGATCTAGGTATTGCCATCTTTGGAAGGCAATCCATAAGTGGATCTTATAATAGATTCATATGGTAATTTGATTTTCTTCCTAGGAAAGTGTTCCATGCCTTTCCTTAACGGAAATTGTGTCACACCCAGCATATTGTATCATGTCATTTGCATCAATGAAGCATGAAAATTTGGACCAGCAAATTTTTTGGCATTATTTGGCATTTATTTGGAATTGAGTTTTTCTTCCTGTGTTTTTCATGTGCTCATTAAAGTCAACTACCACCTCTTGTAGAATTCATCTCCTTACCCAAATCTTCCGCCCAATGATCATACCAAGTGTTTATAGCAGTATAGTATTTTCTTATAAAATTAATTTGGTCAAAATGTATTTTCAAAATTTAGTATTCCAAAAACCCATGAATTGAGGTTTGCACTGCAAGTGCTTGATTTAGGGTGAGAAAACTATTTCAAAAAGTATATTTGAGACCTAGTAGTCATAGGACTCCCAGAAACCACAGAAGTATAATTTTAAAAGTTATTTTCCTATTTTATTTAAAAGCTTTTTCTTAAGGCCAGAAATGGTCTTTAATAGGGAAAAATTATTTAATTATTTCAAAAATATTTGCCAAAATTCAGGGAGACTCATATGACATATATTGTCCATATATAAGAGTTTCAACACTTGGTCATGTTCAAAATAATGGGCTAATCCCTCAGAAACCCTTTTTGGATATTTCAAGCTTTTGAAATATTTACAAAGGAAATATTCTCTAAAAATTCCAGGGAAATTCTCTCATGTCATATATGACATATTTGATGATCTTGCCAAGCCCCATGCCTTGGGAAGTAAGAAAACATCATCAAAACCCTCCAAAACCATTCTGTCCATATCTAAAGTTTGAGCAACTTTACATTGCCAAACTTACCCAAATGCTCTCAAACTTGGTGCACATGCTAGAGAGGTCTAATAAGGCATCTAGAACAAATGGCACAAGTTTTGGAGAAGGGTAACTTGATCAGAATACCCCAAAACCATTTCTGTTCAAATTCAAATTTGAACAACTTTACATTACCAACTTTTTACCTGGAGCTTCAAACTTTGTGGGATGATCATAACCCCAAATGATGACACTACACCAAGTGGTGTATCAAGGGGAGATGATTATCTTGACTTAAACATGATGAAGCCATTTCTGTTGATTTCTAGGGTTCACCAAAGTTGCATTGGCTAGTTTCTTCAAACAAGCCCAAATTTGGTGAAACACCCTATTTCCATATGACATTCAATCCTGTTAAGTGTCATGACTAGTGGAGATCATTTGCTTGCCCAAATCATGATCAAACACCTTCTGCCATTTTACCAAAACCATCATCTTGACCTCTTTTACTACTTACTTTTGCTTCAACTTTCTACCGCAGCTTCACCTAGTTACATTCTACCTCCAGTAACTTCCCCTGGACCAGAGCTCCATGATTGAAGGGTGAAAACCCTAAATTACCTTGCTGGACAGCCCAATTCTACCCATCTACCAGCTTCCCTCCTCTCTCACTGAGCACCCAAGGCATCCAAGGCCACAGATGGTTTGTTTACTCCACGCTGGACCCCCCAGACACGGTGGACACGCCCAGTGAGCCAACGACATGCTGTGGCATGCGATAAGCACGCTCCAGAGTGCGCTACAGTGCGCACCCGCACTGTAGCCTCGCCCAATCCATCGTCCCGACCACCTCGTGCTTCCCCCCACGCCGTTCAACGCGCCTCGGCATCCGCAACTCCCCCCGGCGCTGTCCCCCTCCTCCTCCTCCCTCCAGTGGATGCCCTTGCACGCGCGCCGGCCGCCTGCGAGCTCCAGCCTCTGGCCTCACACGCGCGAGCTCTCTGGATGTTTCCCCGCTCCCCCTCTTCCTCTCCTCTGCGCTGGAACTCGTCCAGCAACACCACAGACGCATCCCCAGCGCCTCCCGTGCACTGTGGCGACGAGTAGAGACTCGTCGGCGCACAGGTCCACGGCACCTCGCCGTCCTCCTATAAATAGGGCCCCGAGCCCCTCCTCTCTTCACCAACAACATTCTCCCTCTCTTAATCACCTCCCTGAGCCACTCGCCCCTCTCCAGACCCGCCCGAGCTCGAGATCGAGCTCGAGCTCCGCCGCGGCGGCTTCCCATCGCCAGCCCGGTACAGGCCGCCCTAGCCTTCCCTCTCGCTCGATCTAGCACCACAGCAAGTCACTGATGCGTTTCCCCCTCTTTCCCCTCTCTGCAGCTGCCGGAATCGACCGGAGCAGCATCCTCCCGACGCTCCTCCGCCGCGTGCCCTCGCCGTCGGCGAACCAGGCCCCTCCGGTGACCCGCACCACCACCACTAGAACGGCGACACCCTGCTGAGCCCATTCTTGCCCTCAGCTTGCCCCGTCGTGCACCGCGAGGTTGAAGATGACAGGCAGGCCCCGTCTGTCATCCTCACCTCTCTCTTGCTCCCCTCTCTGACGCTGATCGCCGGGCCCCGCCCGTCAGATTTAAAAAACCCTGGCGCGCGCGCTGGCGCCTGTGCGGTGAGCTATTCGCCCTGGGCCGTGCACTGTGGCCGTTCTGGCCCAGTGGCATAGAGCCTTTTTCCATTTTTCTTTTCTGTGGAATTTCAAATAATTTCACATAATTAAATAATTGTCCAAATGAATTAATTCCAGTTCCTAAAAACTTGTAAAAATCCAACCTATTTGATGGTGTCACTTTGATGGCTGCTCGCCCCTCGTTGGTTACCCCAAGTGGAAGGTTTGAGATGCAGTGTAGCGGAAGTTTTCCCTTGGCAAAGATACCAAGGATCGATTTCCCCTGAGACTCCCAGTTTCAACAAGAAGGTGTCAACTGCTAACGGCGCCAGATATTAGCAATCAACGTGGACCTGCACACAGATACAAATAACTTTGCTCCCAACGAGTACAGAGAGGTTGTCAATCCCTCCGGCCTTGTCGTTTACAAATGATCAAACACAAGTGATAATAGTGATAGGTATTGCTGCAATAGTAAATAAAACCGGAAAGTAAATAGCAGATGTGATCAATGATGGTTATATGGACCGGAGTCCCATGATGTTCACTAGTGATGTCTCTCTCCCAAAAGACGATAAAACAGCTATGTGAGGTAAACGAATTACAGTTGGGCAATTGACAGGACCATGTGCGCAAACCAATGCTGACTAAGTTGCAAGAAAGGTAGAGGTTCAAAGCATGGGCGGTACGCCAAGGCAAGTAGACCGAAATCCATCTGCATCTACTACTAATCATCCACCTTGAGATATCTATCCAGAACATCTCGCTGGTATTAAGTTGCGAGTCCCACCCATAGTGTAAACTCAAGGCAACAGACAACTGCATTAAAAGACTTTGCGTAAAGTAAACAATCCTTGCACCCGCGGGCACAAGCACCGTTGTTTTCCCCCTTGTGGCAACAACACATCCCCTAGACTCATGTTTCTGTCACTCAAGCTAGTCATCTAGGGGCATGAACCCACAATCAAGCAGAAAGTTCCCTCTTGGAGTCACTACCTACTACTTGGCCAAAGCAATAAATAACAACGGAGAACATGCAAGAATTACTTACGAACATAAATATAAAAGAGGTGAATCAAATATATTACTCAAACACAATCTGAACATAGTCTCATAATCCATCGGATCCCAGCAAACTCATCATAGCAACAGCATAAGCATTACATATGTGCCTCGATCATGTAGGGCAGCTCACAAGGACTAATTAGTGAAGCACAAGAACGGGAGGAGAACATCACATAGCTACTGGTCATGGACCCATGGTCCAAGGTAGACTACTCACAACTCATCCGGGAGGCGTCCATGGTGGTGGAGAAGCTCCCGGTGGTGATCCTCCCCTCCGGCAGGGTGCCGGGAAGAGTTCTCCTGTTGCTCCCGATCTTGGAAGCGGCGGCGGCAGCGGAACAGAGATGAGATCGCGAAAAAGGGTTCCCCTCTCGAGGGTTTCGGGACACGATATAATTATATGCCAAAGGGGGGCATCAGTCGAGGCTCGGGGGGCCCAGGCGCCCCCCGGCGCGGCCAGGGGGGGGGCGCCACCAGGGCACCTGGAGCCCTGGTGGCCCCCCTCCGGCTGTGCTTCGGGTGCCTGGTAGCTTCTGGAACGCTGATTTTTTATATAATTTTTCTGGCAGTTCTCGTAATGGGAAAACCTGAAATACAAAAACAGCCGAAAACAGAAACTGGCACTGGGGTGCACTGAGTTAATAGGTTAGTCCAAATATGATCAAAAGTGTATGGAAGTGTATAAATATCATAGCAATATCACCCAAAAGAGGCATGGAGCAAGCAGAAATTATAGATACATTTTGGACGTATCAACATCCCCAAGCTTAATTCTTGCTCGTCCTCGAGTAGGTAAATGATAACAATAATAATTTCTGTGGTGACATGCTATTAACCATATAGGACTTTTTCATAGTCACATGACAAAAGCTTACTGAGACAATGAATCTATAGTAATTAAGTTGCCTCATGAGAAAATCACAAAGAACTGAAAGTTTTACAATATGATACTGAAACATCAAATAGATTTGTAATGAGCATGCTGTGCAAATATGAATAAGTGATATCTCGCTTGTCCCCTTTAGTGAAGCAAAACATAAGCACCTCCAAGGTTTAAGTGATGACTAGATACAATGATTTCAAAATAAACGATATCATAATCATGTAAAAGACAATGCTACTTTGGGACAATGCACATTACACTCAGAATGACAATCATGCTCTCAGTAGTTGGTGCTTTTAAAAGAAGGTGGAGACTCTCGAACTGTGGCTTTTGTTGGCAAGGTTGAAAACCCGTAGTCGGAAACAAAGACAAAACATGTACCAGAGCTCTTGGTTTTAAAAACAGAGGTAATAAATATTTTTTTAGATTATGCATGTTTCGTCAACGAATGCTAGCAGACAACTCAATCACTTCTTGAGATGGACAAGTTTCGAGGAACGGCTCCCGAATGAGGACGATCACATCCTCTTAATCTCCTTTGTTTATCACTTCCAAAGTTTTCTGATTTCTCATGAACAAAGCGTGAAGGAGGGTTTGTTTGTTATATTATTTTTGAGCCGGGCGCACTCAATGCCAGTTCCTTCTCGTATTATGGGTTTGCACATTATACATGCAATCCCGGGGTGAAGCTTGTCCAACTTAAAAAGATCATGAATTAACTACTACTTCCTCATGAACTTAAAACAGAGGCACAAAATAGGAATGCTTTTCTTTGAATAATTTCGAGATGGTACATGCAAGTCTCCGTTAGGAATGGCAGGTAAATACCTTGTAGGAAGGTATGGTGGACTCATATGGCCTAACTGGTTTAAAATAATTTGGATGGACAAGCAGTCAGTCCGCTTAGTACAGGTGGAGGTTAGCAAAAGACTGGGAGCGGCCAACTAAGAGAGCAATGACGGTCATAATCATGCAGAGCGACAAAGCAACATTGAATCAGGCATGGAAGTTATATCGCTACTCAGAAACAAAAGATAATCAAGGCTTGACAGACTTTCTTTACAGTCTTAAATATGCGTGAGCATACGCCAAGTCAATCAAAATAAATACTCGAAGGAAGATATTACTAAACCATACCACATCATAGGCAAACAAATCATGTTGGTACTCCAATAACACATTGGGAACCCCCCAGCTATTTGAGACTAACCATAAGAAAACATGAACTACTAAGCGTCATTATGCACGTAGCATCTTTATCATAGACATATCAACCAATGCAACGGAAGCAAACTCTCTTAGTAAGATAAGCATGATAACTAAAGAGAGTTCAAGCTACCAACTAAACAAAAGCTCTTTAAAAAGATAAGCATGAAAACTAAGAGCTAAGCATGATAGTAGCTATTGAAAGACAAAGAACACACACAACAAAGATAGACATGAAAATTCTATGCTATGTTCTAGGTAGAAGTGGAGCGTGTTTGTCTCCCACATAAAGAAAGCTGAGTTCCGACTCGTTATGAAAAGCTAAAGAAAACTAAAAAGGAAAACTAAAAGCAAGACGCTCCAAGCATAGCACATAACACATGAAGTGATAAAAATATAGTGGAACGAAAGACGAACTGATAATGTTGATGGAGAAGGGGATGCACGGGGGCATCCCCAAGCTTAGACGCTTGAGTCTCCTTGAATATTTCTTGGGGGTGCATGGGGGCATCCCCAAGCTTGAGCGTTTGACACTCCTGAATCTTTTTATCATCTTCCCTCGCACACTTGAAAACTCCCTTCATACATAACTCATCATAATCTGATTAGCGAGGTTAGTACCCTTAATAAAATAATTGTTCCTTGCTGGAAATAAAGATATTCTTGAAGGTCTACTGTTTCTCAAGTTTGCCAAAAGGTTTTTGCAAAGAAAAAGCAAGCTCAAGGTTTGCAAAATGAAGGAAAGGCAAAACAGGACAGAATCTGTGAAAAACAGAACAGCAGGTAGTAAATGATTTTTTCGGGGCACTTCTGCCACTCTAATAAAAAAACTCAGAACAGACGCACGAAAGACAATTATATAGAGCACGCTGTCGAAAAAATTCAGACAAAAAGATGATCTGGTGATTTTATACGAATTTTTCTATCCAAGGACAGAATCTGTTTCCTGGACAGCACGTCACAACTTTTGAACTTTCTTGCAATCAGAGGCTACACTTGGCCCAAAATTGAAAAGCAAAGATACAATGATGATGCTACTGTAGTTAACAACATCAAGACACAACAAAAGCAAAATAAAAATTTATTCATGTGGGCTGCCTCCCAAAAGCGCTTTCTTTTATGCCTTTAAGCTAGGCATAATGCAAAGAGATCAAGTCTTATCAAGAGTAAAAGTATAGCTAGCCCGTATAACGGACTCAAAAGGTAACTTAATCTTCTTTCGAGGGAAGTGTTCCATCCCTTTCTTGAGAGGAAACTGGAATTTTGTATTCCCCTCTTTCATGTCAATGATAGCACCAACGGTGCGTAGAAAAGGACGTCCCAAAATAATTGGACACGAAGGTTCACATTCAATATCCATAATAGTAAAATCAACGGGAACATAGTTGTCATTGACAATGATAAGAACATCGTCGATCCTCCCCAAAGGTTTCTTTATGGAAGAATCAACGAGACGAACATCAAAAGAACAAGAATCAAAAGGTTTCAATTTAAGCATATCATATATTCTTTTGGGCATAACAGAGGTACTAGCACCAACATCACATAAAGCATAGCAAGAGAAGTTATTCAACTTAATTTTAATCATAGGATCCCAACCATCTTCTAGCTTTCTAGGTATGGAGGCTTCTACTCTAAGTTTCTCCTCCCTAGCTTTGATAAGAGCATTAGTGATATGCTCTGTGAAGGCAAGGTTAATCGTGCTAGTGCGGGGATCTCTAGACATCTTGTGAAGGAAATCAATAACTTCGGTAAGAGTGCAATTATCAAAATCAAGGTCACTACTATCAAGTAAAGTGGTAGTGGTGTCCTTTAGGTTCACTTGTTTGGTAGTTTCTATAGTCATAGCATCACCATTAATAGGTCCCTCGGGACCAGGAGTGCATTGGGTGCTAAGAGTTTGGATATCCTCAACAACTTGGATAGTAGCAACAGTGTGGTGGGTAGGAAGGTTCTTAATTCTATCCTCTTCCTCCCTTTCTCTAGCCCATCTCTCTTTAAGTTTAGCCATCATCCTAATGTTTTCATTAATTTGCACTTGAATAGCATTCATAGGAGTGACCTTCCTCTCCTCAAGAGGAGACGTTCTAATTTTAAGCAATTCTACTTCATTGGCTAAATTGTCTACCTTCGAAGAGAGATCACCTAGTTTGTTTAGTTTTTCTTCTACACTATTATTAAAAGCTTCTTGGGTAGTGATGAAATCTTTAAGCATAATCTCTAGTTCAGTAGTGGAGTTCTTGGTGCTAGGATAAGCATTGTTGTTCCCATAAGAATTAGAGGGGAACAGTCTAGGATTGCTACCAAAATTACTCCTATAAGCATTGTTATTAAAATTGTTTCTAGAAATTAAGTTCACATCTACTTGTTCTTTAGCAATCAAAGAATTTAAAGAAACATCACGAGGATCAACAGAAGATTGCTTCGAAAGTAGAGACATGATCAAGTCAACTTTTTCATTTAGGGAGGAAATCTCCTCGACAGAGTTTACCTTCCTACCTGTTGGAGCGCGTTCGGTGTGCCATTGGGAATAGTTGGTCATCATATCATCGAGAAGCTTTGTGGCAGCACCAAGTGTAGTTGACATAAAGGTTCCTCCCGCGGCCGAATCTAACAAGTTCCGCGAGGTAAAGTTCAAGCCTGCATAAAAAGTTTGGATAACCATCCAAGTAGTCAAACCATGAGTAGGGCAGTTCTTGATAAGAGATTTTATACGTTCCCAAGCTTGAGCAACGTGTTCATTATCCAATTGTTTAAAATTCATTATGTTACTTATTAGTTGGATAATTTTAGCAGGTGGATAGTATTTGCCAATAAAAGCATCTTTGCACTTGTCCCATGAATCTATGCTATTTCTAGGCAAAGACTGAAACCAAATTTTAGCTCCTCCTCTCAAGGAGAAAGGAAAAAGCTTAAGCTTAACAATATTACCATCTATTTCTTGGTACTTTTGCATATCACAAAGTTCAACAAAATTGTTTAAGTGTAAAGCAGCATCATCTCCAGCACCGGAGAATTGATCTTTCATGACTAGGTTCAGTAAAGCAGGTTTAATTTCATACGAAGGTGCTGAAGTGGCAGGTGTAGTGATAGGTGTGCAGATAAAGTCATCGTTGTTGTGACTAGTGAAGTCACACAACTTGGTGTTCTCGGTGGAACCCATAGTAGCAAGCAAGCAAGATAACTATTTTTTGTGATTTTCGATAAAAGATACTAAAGCAAAACTGAGAGGTAAACTAACAAGACTAAAAAGCAAAGGTAAAAGATAGCGTGCAACTCCCCTATCCTGAAGAGTGGAGTCCCCGGCAACGGCGCCAGAAAACTTTGCTTGATGGCTTCTCGCCCCTCGTTGGTTACCCCAAGTGGAAGGTTTGAGATGCAGTGTAGCGGAAGTTTTCCCTTGGCAAAGATACCAAGGATCGATTTCCCCTGAGACTCCCAGTTTCAACAAGAAGGTGTCAACTGCTAACGGCGCCAGATATTAGCAATCAACATGGACCTGCACACAGATACAAATAACTTTGCTCCCAACGAGTACAGAGAGGTTGTCAATCCCTCCGGCCTTGTCATTTACAAAGGATCAAACGCAAGTGATAATAGTGATAGGTATTGCTGCAATAGTAAATAAAAGCGGAAAGTAAATAGCGGATGTGATCAATGATGGTAATATGGACCGGAGTCCCATGATGTTCACTAGTGATGTCTCTCTCCCAAAAGACGATAAAACAGCTATGTGAGGTAAACGAATTACAGCTGGGCAATTGACAGGACCATGTGCGCAAACCAATGCTGACTAAGTTGCAAGAAAGGTAGAGGTTCAAAGCATGGGCGGTACGCCAAGGCAAGTAGACCGAAATCCATCTGCATCTACTACTAATCATCCACCTTGAGATATCTATCCAGAACATCTCGCTGGTATTAAGTTGCGAGTCCCACGCATAGTGTAAACTCAAAGCAACAGACAACTGCATTAAAAGAACTTTGCGTAAAGTAAACAATCCTTGCACCCGCGGGCACAAGCACCGTTGTTTTCCCCCTTGTGGCAACATCACTTCCCCTAGACTCATGTTTCTGTCACTCAAGCTAGTCATCGAGGGGCATGAACCCACAATCAAGCATAACGTTCCCTCTTGGAGTCACTACCTACTACTTGGCCAAAGCAATAAATAACAACGGAGAACATGCAAGAATTACTTACGGACATAAATATAAAAGAGGTGAATCAAATATATTACTCAAACACAATCTGAACATAATCTCATAATCCATCGGATCCCAGCAAACTCATCATAGCAACAGCATAAGGATTACATATGTGCCTCGATCATGTAGGGCAGCTCATGAGGACTAATTAGTGAAGCACAAGAATGGGAGGAGAGCATCACATAGCTACTGGTCATGGACCCATGGTCCAAGGGAGACTACTCACAACTCATCCGGGAGGCGTCCATGGTGGTGGAGAAGCTCCCGGTGGTGATCCTCCCCTCCGGCAGGGTGCCTGGAAGAGTTCTCCTGGTGCTCCCGATCTTGGAAGCGGCGGCGGCGGCGGAACAGAGATGAGATCGCGAAAAAGGGTTCCCCTCTCGAGGGTTTCGGGACACGATATAAATATATGCCAAAGGGGGGAATCAGACGAGGCTCAGGGGGCCCAGGCGCCCCCCCGGCGCGGCCAGGGGGGCGCGCCACCAGGGCGCCTGGAGCCCTGGTAGCCCCCCTCCAGGTGTGCTTCGGGTGCCTGGTAGCTTCTGGAACGCTGATTTTTTATATAATTTTTCCGGGATTATTCTGGCAGTTCTCGTAATGGGAAAACCTGAAATACAAAAACAGCCGAAAACAGAAACTGGCACTGGGGTGCACTGAGTTAATAGGTTAGTCCAAATATGATCAAAAGTGTATGTAAGTGTATAAATATCATAGCAATATCACCCAAAAGAGGCATGGAGCAAGCAGAAAGTATAGATACGTTTTGGACGTATCACACTTTCACACATGTCCATGGACCTTTTCTGTTCTGTTCAAATTTAAATTCATATTTGAACATTAAAACTCCTGTTCAAATATTCTTGTACTTCATTCTGCCACTCCAAAACTCAAACTAAGAATTTTTGCCATCTTAGTTTTCCCTCTAGTATTTAATAAAAATGAGTTGACATTTTTCTGAGCACTTTGATTTTTCTGTTTTTATTGTGGTCTTATTTTCCCGTTGTTATTTTGCGACGATTAGATACCTTATTTGACGAAGTTGCTGAAGAAGAAGGAGGGGAAGGATTTGAAGACTTTGAAGACCAAGCCAATCCAGGCAAGCAGCCCTTTGACCATGATGCACTTGTGTTCTTCGGAACCCATTTACTTCCGAATGCATGATGATAAGAATGACGATGGTGACCTAGCTAAGGACCACCACATGATGCATGTTTTACTCATGATCTTGCTATGTGCTAGATGAAATACAAATGATTAGTAGTGATGCATGTGTGCCATGGAACCTTCGTGGTTGCATTCTTTTCAAAAACCCCATCGGGTGCCCCTAATGCCCGAGGGTGATGTTGAGTTAGGTCATCACTTGAGGAAGAAGTGATGTGCCAATAAAGATCTTGTGCATGGGTGAGATGATGAATTAGATTTATGTGTGACTACCGTTCCAACCAAACATGTGCAACCACTCTACCCCTTATGGGACGGGGAATTATTGATTACTTAGGCCGATACTAGCATGGTGCCGACATTACTAGTGACGGGGAGACTTGAGGTCTTTCCCCGAACGGGGTCGTGCTTGGATAAGACGACCATGACTGTTTTTACAGGGCACCGGACACACCGTTGGTCCCTTCGTGTACGCGTGACATTGAAATTAGGGCAAGTCCCATGATCTATTGTTTGTACTCGAGGGCCGTGTACCAACGAGTGGACTCTATGTTAGTGTCGTCTAAGGAAAGATAATGACCGGGTGCTTCCCCCGAGTACTTGAGGTACTGCGGGATCGTGGGTGACACGAAAGCTTCCCGGATCTTGTGGGTAAAGTGCGCAACCTCTGCAGAGTGTAAAACTATTCGAATAGCCGTGTCCACAGTCATGGACAGTTGGGTGGTGCTACTTAAACTATGTCCAGAATTTTACTACATCGGTGAAAGTATGTGTGTGTGATGAGTCAAGGTGGTGACTTGACTCGTGAGTTGAATTCTATTCATGATGATATCGGTAACCTGTCTTCGAGGTTACGTGAATTTTATTGATGCATACACTTGATGGTAGAATATTTATTCTAGCTCGTTGCTAGATTGCTCATTGTTGTTCAATTGCATTGTTACTTGAACCAAATCATGGGTTGCTTGCGAGTACATTCAAAGTACTCATTGGCTTGCCACTGGTTATTTAATTGGCCAGGCATGGAGGAGCAGGAATATGAAGAAGAACTCTATGGAGACGAACATGCGAACTAGGACGCTATCCCCGTCAGAATGCCTGTAGGGTTAAGGCAGATGGCATGGGTTCTACTTATCATCGAAGACTTCCGCTATTCGAGTTCTTTGCTATTCTGCCCTTGAGGCTTTATCTATGTAAGACTTGGCCATAATGGCCATAATTTGTGTAAGACGGTATGTATGGATGTAAGACTCTTATTATTCAGCTTCTGTGTGTTCAGTGAGCATTGATCTCTGGGATCACTGTACACGTGCATTCCGTGATCTCGACTCTTAAGTCGGGGTCCCCACAGAGCTAGTATCAGAGCCATCCTGACTGTAGGAAGCCTTAGTTAGCATGGGCGTTAGTTAGATGAGACCCCTTTTTCAAAAACCTTCTGAACCTCTCTTCTTTTCAAAACCTTACCAACCTGAGATATCATCAGCTTATTAACCTCTCCTATTCCACCTTTGTAGATGGCCGCTGTACCTGAAGAGCACCTGACCACTGGGTTTCCCTTGCTTCTCGAGGATAGCCTCCGGGAGTGCCAGTTCCACCGAGCACCCATCCTCACTTACCTTGAGCATTGGGTTAGCGACACTGAGGTGGAGTACCATGTGGAAGTGATCGTTAAGGCAAACGATCCTCCCACAAGTTGGTTCTTTGAGGGACCCCAGATGGCAACACTACCTCTCGCTGTCGAGGCTGCTGCACTCAAGGCACTGACCCGTCTCCGCGAGCTTCTTCCGGAGATGGCAGCCAAGATGACAACCCGCTTCTTGCCTTACCGGAAGGAAGGTGAAGATGAGAGCAGCGCACTATCCCGTCCATTGAAGGAAGGACTCCCGCTTCGATTCCAGACCTACTTCAGTCTATGTGCCGACAGCTTGGCACAAGATTTGGCCTCGGAATCAATGAAGCTCCGAGAAGAACTTCACAAGACCAAGACACTTCTTCGTCGAGCACAAGAGAAGACAGATAGGATAAAAAAGGAAGGTGCGCCTCCAGGACAGTCCGCTATCGCGTACCGAGGCGGAAGGCCCTTAGGAGATGTATCTTCCAAGGGTGAAGAACCACCTCGGCGACGCCGTATGACGGCAAGGGAGTATCGCAAGCTTTTCCCTGCACCACCGACAAAGCATCGTCGTATCCAACTCCTCCACTCCCCCACACCCTCAAGTGACAAAGGGGCCCAGACAGATGAAGACAAGGAGGAAGACCCAGAAGAGCCAGAATACGCGACCGAGCATTCCGCCGCTTAGGCATTATTCGCAACTCGGATATGCCAGTTCATGACCTCTACGGTAGGATAAGTCGTGTAACCCCTATGCGCAGTCGAGTCCTTGTATGGTTCATATGAAAACCATCTAGTGTTTTCTTTTGTTGTGTTTGGATGTATGTCGTATTCTTCCTTCGGGAATATGTAAACGACCGCATCACCCATTTGTATTTTAATGAATATGTTTGGCCCTTTCGGCCCTTGCATGATTTGATTAGTCTCACAACCACCCCCTTACTAGGCACCCATCTATATTGCTTTCCCTCTTCCAAGTCATGAGACCTTTTACCGCTCCAACAGGATGCCTGTTGTAACTCGTATTGGTATCTCTACCCAGCAGCCTGAAGCCGGAGCATCCGCTCAATCAGAGGCAGGCCACGACCAAACCAACGACCAAGCTCCACCACCACCACCTACTCCCAACATGGACATGGCTCAGCTTCTCCAAGCTTTCCGAGAGGAACGCCAAGCCAACACCGCAGCCCTTCAGTTGATTGCTCAAGCTGTCACCAACAACCACCAGCCGGCGGGGAATGGCAATGGACGTTCCACGTTGGCAGAGTTCAAGAAGCATGCACCGCCAACTTTCATCGAGACTGCTGAACCCCTGGATGCAGACGACTGGATCCGCACCATTGAGGACTTGCTGGAACTAGTCGGATGCACCGAAGACTGTGAGAAGGTGGCTTATGCAGCCCACTGCCTCGGGGGGACTGCTGGAGCTTGGTGGGATGGATTCAAGGTTATGCATGCTGGACAAGACATCACTTGGGACAATTTCAAGGCAGAATTCCGCAAGGCCCACATTCCTTCCGGAATCATGGCTATCAAAAAGCGTGAATTCCGATCTCTGAAGCAAGGAAGTGGCACTGTCAAGGAGTACATGCAGAAGTTCAGTGTTATGTCAAGGTATGCCCCTGAGGATGTCAGCACCGATGCTGCAAAAAGGGAGCGCTTCATGGAAGGCCTCAATCAGACTCTGCAATACTCACTTGTCGTGTGCGACTGCCCGACCTTCCCTGACCTGGCGAACAAAGCACTCATGCTTGAAGACAAGCGGCGTGCTCTGGAAGATACTCGCAAGCGCAAGATGGTCAGTAAGGGAAGTTCCAGCAACCAGAAGCCTCGCCCATGGCAGTCAGCCCCGGTCAAGCCAACCTATCAGCAACCAAGAGCTCCTGCACCTCGCACCAACTATCAGCCTCAGCAGTATGCCAACCCAAGGCCAGCATTCAACCCCAATAACAGTGGTGGCAACAAGATCAATAATCCAAACCAAGTCACTTGCTTTGGATGTGGTCAGTCAGGACACATCTCAAGGGTGTGCCCCAACAAGAAGCCTGATGCCCCGCGCCCCAATGCGCAGAACCCAGGAGAAGGCCGCGGGATGCCACCAAGGAACCCAGCTCCTCGCAACCCGCCTAACCATGGTAAGGGGCGTGTGAATCACGTCACTGCTGAAGAAGGCCAGGAAGACCCGGACGTCGTGCTGGGTACATTCCTTGTCAACTCAGCACCTGCAACTGTCTTGTTTGATTCTGGAGCCACGCATTCATTTGTCGCTCAAAGATTTGCATTAAAAAGTGGCATGACCCCTACACCCCGGAATAACCCCATGGTGGTACAAACCCCCGGAGCAGAGATGAGAGCCAAGATAGGCTGTAAGGGAGTCAGTATACCATTAACGGGGTAGATTTCCTAGCAGACCTCATCGTCCTGAGATCACAAGGCTTGGATGTGATCCTAGGCATGAATTGGCTCAGCAAGCACCAAGGCTTGTTATAGTGTGCCAATCGGACTGTCACTGTGACCAATGACCAAGGAGTCGAAGTTAAGTTTGCTTCCAACTCATCTTCCGCTCAAGCCGTTCAAGTCAACTGTCCGACTAAAGTTGGGCTAGAGCAAGTACCGGTGCTATGCGAGTATCATGATGTCTTTCCGGATGAACTACCGGGAATGCCCCCTGACCGTGACATTGAGTTCATCATCGAGCTCGTGCCCGGGGCAGGACCCATCTATAAGAAGCCTTATAGAATGGTGACGGAAGAATTAGCCGAGTTGAAGAAGCAACTAGAAGAGCAGCTGAGGAAGGGATTTATCCGCCCAAGTGCCTCCCCTTGGGGATCACCTGTTCTGTTTGTGGCAAAGAGGGACGGTACCATCCGCTTATGCATCGGCTACCGTTCCCTCAATGAAGTTACAATCAAGAACAAGTATCCACTTCCCAAGATTGAAGATCTGTTTGATCAGCTCAGCGGAGCCAAGGTGTTCTCCAAGATCGACCTCAGATCTGGGTACTATCAACTGAAGATCAGACCCCAAGATATTCCGAAGACGGCATTCGTAACCCGATATGGCCTGTACGAGTGCACGGTCATGTCCTTTGGGTTAACCAAGGCCCCAGCTTACTTCATGTATCTCATGAATAAAGTCTTCATGGAATATTTGGACAAGTTTGTTGTTGTCTTCATCGATGACATTCTTGTCTTCTCGAAGACGGAGGAAGAACACGAGCAACATTTGAGGATGGTCCTAGACAAGCTTCGGGAGCACCAACTATACGCCAAATTCAGCAAGTGTGATTTCTGGCTGCATAAAGTTGGATTCTTAGGTCATGTTTTGACCGAAGAAGGATTGTCAGTTGATCCCGCGAAGATCGAAGCTGTGACCCAATGGCAATCTACAACGACCGTCAAGGAACTCAGAAGCTTCCTCGGACTTGCGGGCTATTACCGTAAATTCGTGGAAGGATTCTCTAGCATTGCCCGGCCAATGACTCAGCTCCTCAAGAAGGACAAGAAGTTCGAGTGGACGCAGAAATGCGAAGAGAGCTTTCAAGAGCTCAAGAAGAGGTTGACCATCGCCCCAGTTCTGGCAACACCTGATATTCACAAGGAGTTCGTGATATATTGTGATGCCTCTCGAACCGGATTGGGAAGCGTTCTGATGCAAGAAGGCCGAGTCATAGCTTACCTCTCCAGGCAGCTACGACCTCATGAAGTGAACTACGCTACTCACGATCTTGAGTTAGCAGCAGTGGTTCATGCCTTGAAGACATGGCGGCATTACCTCCTAGGGAAACGGTGTGAGATATACACAGACCACAAAAGTCTGAAGTACATTTTCACCCAAAAGGAATTGAACATGAGGCAGCGAAGATGGTTGGGACTCATCAAAGACTATGACCTCAGTGTTCAATATCACCCTGGGAAGGCTAACGTGGTGGCCGATGCCTTAAGCAGAAAGGCTTGCTCCTTGAATGCCATTATTCAAAGGAGGCAGCCAGCCCTGTTTAAGGAGTTCGAACAATTCAGTTTGGAATTGGTCACCCCTGGATTTCTGGATCATTTGGAAGTCAAACTGACCCTGATGGACGAAGTCAAGAAGGCACAAGGTGGGCACGCAAGCATTGAAGGCATCAAGAAGAATATGAAGCTAGGCGAGGCCCCAGGATTCTCCGAGGACGAGCACGGGATTGTTTGGTACAAAGGCCGCATCTGCGTACCAAACAAGATGGAGCTGAAGAACCTGATCCTGCAAGAAGCCCACGACACTCCGTATTCCATCCACCCTGGAGGAACCAAGATGTATCAAGACTTGAAGGAAAGATTCTGGTGGCACGGGATGAAAAGAGAGATTGCGACCTATGTTGCAAAGTGTGATGTGTGCCAAAGGGTCAAGGCTGAATATCAGCGACCCGCTGGATTGCTTCAACCACTCAAGGTTCCTGAGTGGAAGTGGGATAAAGTCGGAATGGACTTCATCACTGGATTACCAAGGTCGAATAGAGGACATGACTCCATCTGGGTCATAGTCGACCATTTGACCAAGGTGGCCCATTTCATTCCCGTCAAGACTACTTATGATGGCAACCGACTGGCAGCTCTCTACATCGATAGAATCGTAAGCCTTCACGGCGTTTCCAAGGAGATTTTGTCAGATCGAGGAACCTAGTTCACCTCAAGGTTCTGGAAGAAGTTCCAAGAAGCCTTGGGAACCAAGTTATCTTTCAGCACGGCTTTCCACCCACAGACCGGAGGTCAGACAGAACGAGTAAATCAAATTCTCGAAGACATGCTCCGAGCCTGTGTCTTGGCATATGGATCCAAGTGGGAAGATTGTCTCCCTTTTGCCGAGTTCTCCTATAACAACAGTTATCAGTCAAGCCTTCAGATGGCACCATTTGAGGTGTTGTACGGACGCAGGTGTCGCACACCCCTCAACTGGTCAGAGACTAGAGAAGGGCTAGTCTTTGGACCGGATATTCTCTGGGAAGCAGAAGAGCAAGTCCAACTAGTCAGAGAGCATTTGAAGGCAGCCAAGTCAAGGCAGAAGAGCTATGCCAACACTCACCGCCGGGACATGAGCTTCCATGTCGGGGATCATGTGTACCTGCGGGTAACTCCTCTAAAGGGAACCAAGCGTTTCCACGTCAAGGGGAAGCTCGCACCAAGGTTCATTGGACCCTTTGAGATCACTGCACGACGAGGAGAAGTGGCTTACCAGTTGGAACTACCACCTGAGCTATCCGATGTGCACAACGTATTCCACGTGTCACAACTTCGGAAATGTCTCCAAGTTCCGAACAAGCCTGATCTCTACAAGGATGTTGATCACCAAGCCATTGATCTCCAGCCTGATTTGACCTACGGCGAGAAGCCCATTCACATTCTGGATGAGGCAGAACGACGGATGCGAAGCCGCACCATCAAGTACTTCAAGGTCCAGTGGAGCAACCACACGGAAGCAGAAGCAACCTGGGAACGTGAAGACTATCTTAGATCCGAGTATCCCGATCTCTTTTAAGACCTAGTGTAGGAATCTCGGGGACGAGATTCTTGTAAGGGGGGTAGGTCTGTCACACCCTGCATTTTGTATCATGTCATTTGCATCAATGAAGCATGAAAATTTGGACCAGCTATTTTTTTTGGCATTATTTGGCATTTATTTGGAATTGAGTTTTTCTTCCTGTGTTTTTCATGTGCTCATTAAAGTCAACTACTACCTCTTGTAGAATTCATCTCCTTACCCAAATCTTCTGCCCAATGATCATACCAAGTGTTTATAGCAGTATAGTATTTTCTTATAAAATTAATTTGGCCAAAATGTATTTTCAAAATTTAGTATTCCAAAAACCCCTGAATTGAGGTTTGCACTGCAAGTGCTTGATTTAGGGTGAGAAAATTATTTCAAAAAGTATATTTGAGACCTAGTAGTCATAGGACTCCCAGAAACCACAAAAGTATAATTTTAAAAGTTATTTTCCTATTTTATTTAAAAGCTTTTTCTTAAGGCCAGAAATGGTCTTTAATAGAGAAAAATTATTTAATTATTTCAAAAATATTTGCCAAAATTCAAGGAGACTCATAGGACATATATTGTCCATATATAAGAGTTTCAACACTTGGTCTTGTTCAAAATAATGGGCTAATCCCTCAGAAACCCTTTCTGGATATTTCAAGCTTTTGAAATATTTACAAAGGAAATATTCTCTAAAAATTCCAGGGAAATTCTCTCATGTCATATATGACATATTTGATGATCTTGCCAAGCCCCATGCCTTGGGAAGCAAGAAAACATCATCAAAACCCTCCAAAACCATTATGTCCATATCTGAAGTCTGAGCAACTTTACATTGCCAAACTTACCCAAATGCTCTCAAACTTGGTGCACATGCTAGAGAGGTCTAATAAGGCATCTAGACCAAATGGCACAAGTTTTGGAGAAGGGCAACTTGATCAGAATACCCCAAAACCATTTCTGTTCAAATTCAAATTTGAACAACTTTACATTACCAACTTTTTACCTGGAGCTTCAAACTTTGTGGGCATGATCATAACCCCAAATGATGACACTACACCAAGTGGTGCATCAAGGGAGATGATTAGCTTGACTTAAACATGATGAAGCCATTTCTGTTGATTTCTAGGGTTCACCAAAGTTGCATTGGCTAGTTTCTTCAAACAAGCCCAAATTTGGTGAAACACCCTATTTCCATATGACATTCAATCCTGTTAAGTGTCATGACTAGTGGAGATCATTTGCTTGCCCAAATCATGATCAAACACCTTCTGCCATTTTACCAAAACCATCATCTTGACCTATTTTACTACTTACTTTTGCTTCAACTTTCTACCATAGCTTCACCTAGTTACATTCTACCTCCAGTAACTTCCCCTGGACCAGAGCTCCATGATTGAAGGGTGAAAACCCTAAATTACCTTGCTGGACAGCCCAATTATACCCATCTACCAGCTTCCCTCCTCTCTCACTGAGCACCCAAAGCATCCAAGGCCACAGATGGTTTGTTTACTCTACGCTGGACCCCCAAACACGGCGGACACGCCCAGTGAGCCAACGGCATGCCGTGGCATGCGATAAGCACGCTCCAGAGCGCGCTACAGTGCGCACTCGCACTGTAGCCTCGCCCAATCCATCGCCCCCGACCACCTCGTGCTTCCCCCTCGCGCCGTTCAACGCGCCTCGGCGTCCGCAACTCCCCCCGGCGCTGTCCCCCTCCTCCTCCTCCCTCCAGTGGACGCCCTCGCACGCGCGCCGGCTGCCCGCGAGCTCCAACCTCTGGCCTCACACGCGCGAGCTCTCTGGATGCTTCCCCACTCCCCCTCTTCCTCTCCTCTGCGCTGGAACTCGTCCAGCAACACCACAGACGCATCCCGAGCGCCTCCCGTGCACTTTGGCGACGAGCAGAGGCTCGCCGGCGCACAGGTCCATGGCACCTCGCCGTCTTCCTATAAATAGGGCCCCCGAGCCCCTCCTCTCTTCACCAACAGCATTCTCCCTCTCTCAATCACCTCCCTGAGCCACTCGCCCCTCTCCAGACCCGCCCGAGCTCGAGATCGAGCTCGAGCTCCGCCGCGGCGGCTTCCCGTCGCCAGCCCGGTACAGGCCGCCCTAGCCTTCCCTCTCGCTCGATCTAGCACCACAGCAAGTCACTGATGCGTTTCCCCCTCTTTCCCCTCTCTGCAGCTGCCGGAATCGACCGGAGCAGCATCCTCCCGACGCTCCTCCGCCGCGTGTCCTCGCCGCCGGCGAACCAGGCCGCTCCGGCGACCCGCACCACCACCACTAGAACGGCGACACCCAGCTGAGCCCATTCCTGCCCTCAGCTTGCCCCGCCGTGCACCATATCGCCGCCGGTGAGCTCGCCGCTCCTCTGGCCGCGAGGTTGAAGATGACAGGCGGGCCCCGCCTGTCATCCTCACCTCTCTCGCGCTCCCCTCTCTGACGCTGACCGCCGGGCCCCGCCCGTCAGGTTTAAAAAACCCTGGCGCGCGCGCTGGCGCCTGTGCGGTGAGCTATTCGCCCTGGGCCGTGCACTGTGGCCGTTCTGGCCCAGTGGCATAGAGCCTTTTTCCATTTTTCTTTTCTGTGGAATTTCAAATAATTTCACAAAATGAAATAATTGTCCAAATGAATTAATTCCAGTTCCTAAAAACTTGTAAAAATCCAACCTATTTAATGGTGTCACTTTCACACATGTCCATGGACCTTTTCTGTTCTGTTCAAATTTAAATTCATATTTGAACATTAAAACTCCTGTTCAAATATTCTTGTACTCCATTCTGCCACTCCAAAACTCAAACTAAGAATTTTTGCCATCTTAGTTTTCCCTCTAGTATTTAACAAAAATGAGTTGACATTTTTCTGAGCACTTTGATTTTTCTGTTTTATTGTGGTCTTATTTTCCCGTTGTTATTATGCGACGATTAGATATCGAATTTGACGAAGTTGCTGAAGAAGAAGGAGGGGAAGGATTTGAAGACTTTGAAGACCAAGCCAATCCAGGCAAGCAACCCTTTGATCATGATGCACTTGTGTTCTTCGGAACCCATTTACTTCCGAATGCATGATGATAAGAATGACGATGGTGACCTAGCTAAGGACCACCACATGATGCATGTTTTACTCATGATCTTGCTATGTGCTAGATGAAATACAAATGATTAGTAGTGATGCATGTGTGCCATGGAACCTTCGTGGTTGCATTCTTTTCAAAAACCCCATCGGGTGCCCCTAATGCCCGAGGGTGATGTTGAGTTAGGTCATCACTTGAGGAAGAAGTGATGTGCCAATAAAGTCGGGGTCCCCACAAATTGGAATCTAATATTTCCTTCCTTCATATCAATAATTGCACCAATCGTTCTAAGGAAAGGTCTACCAAGAATAATAGGACATGAAGGATTGCAATCTATATCAAGAACAATGAAATCTACGGGCACATAATTCCTATTGGCAACAATAAGAACATCATTAATCCTTCCCATAGGTTTCTTAATAGTGGAATCCGCAAGATGCAAATTTAAAGAACAATCATCAAGCTCATAGAACCCTAGCAAATCACACAAAGTCTTTGGGATACTGGAAACACTTGCACCCAAATCACACAAACAAAGCATTCATGATCTTTAATTTTTATTTTAATAGTAGGTTCTCACTCATCATAAAGCTTTCTAGGGATAGAAACTTCTAATTCAAGTTTTTCTTCATAAGATTGCATCAAAGCATCAACTATATGTTTGGTAAAAGCTTTATTTTGACTATAAGCATGCGAAGAGTTTAGTACGGATTGCAACAAGGAAATACAATCAATCAAAGAGCAATTACCATAATTGAATCCCTTGAAATCCAGAGTATTGGGTTCATCGCTATGCAAAGTTTTAATCTCTTCACTCCCACTTTTAACAATTTTAGCATCAAGATCTAAAAACTCCGAATCATTGGGACACCTTAAAGTTGACTCATCTCCAATCCTATCTTTATCAAGATTCATACTAGAAAACAAGGATCTAATAGGAGACACATCAATAACTTTCATATCTTCATCTTTATTTTCATGATAACTAGAAGAACACGCTTTAATATAATTCTCTCTTTTAGCATGCATCCTAGCGGTTCTTTCTTTGCATTCATCAATGGAAATTCTCATGGCTTTGAGAGACTCATTGATATCATGCTTAGGTGGGATAGATCTAAGTTTCAAAGAATCAACATCAAGAGTAATTCTATCTACACTTCTTGCCAATTCATCAATCTTAAGCAATTTTTCTTCAAGCAAAGCATTGAAATTCTTTTGCGAATTCATAAACTCCTTAACACTAGTTTCAAATTCAGAAGGCATCTTTCCATAAGAGTTATTGTAGGAATTATTGTAATTATTAGAGGAATTGCTAGGAAAAGGCCAAGGATTAAAGTTCCCTCCATAAGCATTGTTACCAAAATTATTCCTACCAACAAAATTCACATCCAAAGGTTCATTATTATTTTCAATCAAAGTGGACAAAGGCATATCATTAGGATCAGAAGAAGTACTCTTAGCAACAAATAATTTCATAAGTTCATCCATCTTTCCACTCAAAACACTAATCTCTTCAATAGCATGTACTTTTTTACTAGTTGATCTTTCGGTGTGCCATTGAGAATAATTAACCATAATATTATCTAGGAGTTAGGTAGCTTCTCCTAAGGTAGTTTCCATGAAATTGTCTCCTGCGGCCGAATCTAAAAGATTTCTAGAAGCAAAATTCAAGCCAGCATAAAAGTTTTGAATAATCATACATAAGTTCAAACCATGTGTAGGGCAATTACGTATCATTAATTTCATTCTCTCCCAAGCTTGTGCAACATGCTCATGATCTAGTTGCTTAAAATTCATAATATCGTTTCTAAGAGAGATGATCTTAGCAGGAGGGAAATACTTAGAGATAAAAGCATCTTTGCACTTATTCCACGAATCAATACTATTTCTAGGCAAAGAGGAAAACCAAGTTTTAGCACGATCTCTAAGTGAAAACGGAAATAACTTCAATTTAACAATATCGTTATCCATATACCTTTTCTTTTAAAGATCACACAGATCAACAAAGTTATTTAGATGGGTAGCGGCATCTTCACTAGGAAGGCCGGAAAATTGGTCTTTCATAACAAGATTCAACAGAGCAGCATTGATCTCACAAGATTCAGCATCGGTAATAGGAGCAATCGGAGTGCTAATAAAATCATTATTTATTGGATAAGTCACACAATTTGGTATTGTTATGAGCCACACTAACAAGCAAGCAATCCAACACAGAAGAAAACAAGAAGCAAGCGAACGATAAACATACGGCAGAAGGAGGGATAAATAAAACGGCAAGGGTGAAGTGGGGGAGAGGAAAACGAGAGGAAAAAATTTAATGCGAAGGATATTGGTTTGTGATAGGTACTTGGTATATGACTTTTGTGTAAGTCTACCCAGCAACGGCGCCATAAATTCTTCTTGCTACTTCTCGAGCTTGCGTTGTATTCCCTCGAAGAGGAAAGGGTGATACAGCATAGTAGCGTAAGTATTTCCCTTAGTTTTTGAGAACCAAGGTATCAATCCAGTAGGAGATCACGCACAAGTCCCTCGCACCTGCACAAACAAATAAGAACTTCGCAGCCAACGCGATAAGGGGTTGTCAATCCCTTTACAGTCACTTACGAAAGTGAGATCTGATAGAGATGATAGTCTGATATTTTTGGTATTTTTGGATATAAGAACATAAAGTAAAAGTGGAAAAGTAAAGTAGATTGTAGATTGATATGTTGAGAATAGACCCGGGGGCCATAGTGTTCTCTAGTGGATTCTCTCAGGATAGCGATATTCTACGATGGGTAAACAAATTACTGTCGAGCAATTGATAGAAAAGCGAATAATTATGAGACTATCTAGGCATGATCATTATATATAGGCATCACGTCCGAAACAAGTAGACCGAAATTGATTCTGCATCTATTACTATTACTCCACACATCGACCGCTATCCAGCATGCATCTAGAGTATTAAGTTCATAAGAATAGAGTAATGCCTTAAGCAAGATGACATGATGTAGAGGGATAAACTCAAACATAGTGATATAAACCCCATCTTTTTATCCTTGATGGCAACAATACAATACATGCCTTGCTGCCCCTACTGTCACTGGGCAAGGACACCGCAAGATTGAACCCAAAGCCAAGCACTTCTCCCATTGCAAGAACTATAGATCTAGTAGGCCAAACCAAACCAATAATTCGAAGAGACTTGCAAGGATATTATAATCATACATAAAGAGTTCAGAAAAGAACCAAATATTTCTCATAAATAATCTGGATCATAAACCCACAGTTCATCGGATCTCGACAAACACACCGCTAAAAGAGATTTCATCGAATAGATCTCCTCGAAAACCGAGGAGAACTTGGTATTGAGATCCAAAGAGAGAAAATAAGCCATCTAGATACTAGCTATGGACCCGAAGGTGTGTGGTAAACTACTCACAACTCATGGTGACGCGATGATCATGATGTAGAAACACTCCGTGGAAGATCCCCCCTACGGCGGAGCTCCGGAATAGGCCCCAAGATGGGATCTCACGGGAACAAAAGGTTGCGGCGGTGGAACTAGGGTTTTCTCTGTTGTTCTGATGGTTTCGGGGTACGTAGGTATATATAGGAGGAAGGGGGGCACCGAGGGCCAAACGGGGTGCCCACGAGGCAGGGGGCGCGCCCTATAGGGGGGGGACCCTCGTGGATGCTACGTCAGCCCTACTCTGTGGTTCTCAAGTCTCCCGTGCGTATTTTTCTCCAAAAATATCTCTCTCGAAGTTTCATTCCGTTTGGACTCCGTTTGATATTCCTTTTCTGTAAAACTCTAAAATATGCAAAAAACAACGATCTGGACTGGGCCTTTGGGTTAGTACGTTAGTCCCAAAAATAATATAAAAGTGCATAACAAAGCCCATTAAACATCCGAAACATCATAAATAATAGCATGGAACAATAAAAAATTATAGATACGTTGGAGACGTATCAAACTTCAGCTCCTCTGTTGCACAAACCGACTCAGCATAGGCCACATCACCTTCTTAACATTCCAAAGCAATCTTACGGCTCCCATGTAATGTGATAGTGCCCTTAGGACCCGTCATCTTGAGCTGCAGATAAACGTAGCAGGGCCTCGCCATGAACTTAGCATAAACCGCCCGCTCGAACAAGGCATGATATGGGCTCTTGATTTTTACCACTTCAAAGGTCAAAGTCTCCGACCTCGAGTCATGCTCATCTCCAAAGGTAATCTCCGGGTCTATCTTACCGACCGGATATGCCGATTTACCAGGTACCACACCATAGAAAACAGTGCTGGACGGTCCGAGCTTCTTGTCTGTCAGCCCCATGCGACGGAAGGTCTCATAATACGGGATGTTGATGTTGCTCCCTCCATCCATAAGCACCTTAGTGAACTTATACCCTCCAACCTGAGGCGCCACCACTAGTGCTAGCTGACCCGGATTATCAACCCGGGGCGGATGATCCTCACGACTCCACACTATGGGCTGTTCGGACCAGCGTAGGTAACGAGGTACTGCCGGTTCAACAGAGTGCACCGCCCTCTTATAGACCTTATGATCACGCTTGCACAAGCTAGTGGTGAAGACATGATACTGCCCACTACTCAACTGTTTTGGGTTACTCTGATAACCTGACTGCTATTGCTGATGATTCCCCTGATGATTCTAACCACCTTGGCTTCTTTGATGGTTGTGCCCATTCTGATTGCCATGTCCGCCCTGATTGCTTTGGAATCCAGGACCAGAACCACCACCTTGATAACCCGGCCCGTGAAAACCAGGGCCTGACCACCGGACGGTCCATGATCGTATTGGAACCGATCCGAATTTTTGAACTCCCTCATAATAAAGCAGTCCTTCTGGAGGTGTGTGGCTGGTTTTTCCTTCGTGTCGTGCCTAGGGCAAGGCAGATTCATTTGGCGCTCCAGATTGATGTTTGATCCTCCGCCCCGTGGGGGCGGCCTACCCTTACGACGCTGACCATCATTCTGCGTACTAGTGTTAGCCACAAAAATCTAAGTTATTATCCGCTTTACGCTTACCACTGTATCCTTGACTCGCTGCATTCGACTGCGGCGCTTTACCATTCTTCTTTCCCTTTTCTGACTTCTCGTCGTCGGACTCTGGATATTTGGCACTATCAGAATCGGCATATTTTACTAGAGCTGCCATAAGTGACACCATGTCATCGCATTGACGTTTGAGCCGTCCCAACTTCAGCTTCAGAGGTTCGAACCAGTAATTGCCTTCCAGTGTCAAGACTGCTTTGTCCGGATTGATGCGGTCTGATGAATGCAGGATCTCGGAAACCCGGCGCACCCAATGACTTGTTGATTCGTTCTCTCCTTGGACACAGGCAGTTAAGTCCACAATTGACATGGGCTGCTTGCATGTATCTTTGAAATTATTGATAAACCGACACCTTAACTCGGCCCATGATCTGATGGTATTAGCCGGTAAACTTTTCAACCAAGTACGAGCTGTTCCTTCCAGCATCATGGTGAAGTACTTAGCACATGCCGCACCGTCCACATCCAGCATCTCCATCGCCATCTCGTAACTCTCAACCCATGCCTCACGGGATAGATCAGCAGTATAATTGGGTACCTTCCGTGGTCCTTTGAAATCTTTAGGCAGCCGTACATTACGTAAAGCGGGGGTGAGATATGGCACTCCCAAAGAGCTGGAGGAAACTCCTGGCTCCATCGTAGTAGTTGGACGAACCGGGGTAAGCTGACGGGCTGTATATTGTGCTGCCAACTCAGCATCTTGACGCTGTCTGCCCTGGTCTACCACATTCTGAGCATTTGCATCTCCACCCGCCGGGTTATCCCCCCATGGCGGGTTACGGTTCCGCGAACTACTGGACACAACCGGTTCATCCATATGCCTGCTGTAACTCCGGCTTGGATGAGGGGTGGAATGAATCCTCGCGCAGCTGTGAGAATAAGCCTGCTGCTGAGTCAAAGCCGTCTCTAGGAACTCCCTAGCTCGTCGCGCCTCCACTGCTGTAGGGGATTCTCCTTCAACGGGGAGGGCCGCTAATCACGAAGCGGCTGCAACTATGTTATCCAAGGGGTTGGAGTAATGACCGGGAGGTGTCGGCACACGTTGTGAGGGAACGATCTGACGTGATGGATCCGTTGCATGCGGCTGAACCGACGCCCCCGTTCCAGGTACTTCCGCCCGGTTTACCGCTGGCTGATTGCTGGTTCCTGCCCCTGGCGTATTAAAGAGATTTCTTGCCTCATAAATCGGAGGTAGGAGAGACCGGCGCCTTCTCCTCATTAAGTCATTTGATGCGTTTTGATCTAACATGAGCCGATAAGCTTGAGCGTCCAACTTTGCTTGTCTCGCTGCCATCCTGGTGTTCTCAGCTGCCAGGTCCACCTTGGCCTGATCTATCTGGCCCCTTACTTTAGCAACTTCTGTGTCATGCTGCTCCTTATCGGCATGGTTGACTTCCGTGGTCAACAACGCTGTCAAAGTGTCGAATAAACTGGTGAGGACTTGAGTCGGCGGCTGCACAGGGCCTCCTGCCCCAGCGGCTGCCGTCATCGCCAAACCGGACGTTAGTGCTGCCGCAGTCGAAGATTGTTGCACAGATTGTGACCCGGCCATGAATACCGCAACCCGGCTTGGCGGATCAAGGGTGTTCGGAATACTATCACCATCGGAACAGCCCCCAGACCGGCCATCCTGCAGTAGGTATAAAGACTCGGTCTCTCCAGTAGATGACTCGTCGCCGGAATAAACAATGGCTCACTACCAGATTCCGATCTATCCTCAGCTTCCGCTCCGTGGACAACTCCCACAAACACACGCTTCATGGCGGGCCAAACCCGGAAAGGTCTAGCACGCTGAGTCGACTTGACGACGTTGGAGCAGACGTTCGGCTCAGGGCCCGGTTCACCGATCTTGCCAATGAAAACATGGATGACGCCGAAGGGGACCGGGTACCCGTACTCGATTGAATCAGCTTTTGGACCCCAGCCTGCATCGTTGATGTAGATCTTGCCGTGACGACTCTTAGTCATCCGGCCCACTGCATAGCCCTTAAGTCCTTCAAAGCTGCCCTATAAGAACTCAAAACCATCGTGCGGTAGCCCCACGGTGGGCGCCAACTGTCGTGGTTTTGTCACGGCAGATATCCTAGCGTAAGGACTTAGTTGTGGAGCCATCGTCGCGGGTTAGCTTCAAGGGGTTAAAGCGGACAAAGACGCAAGGGATTTTATACTAGTTCGGCCCTTCGATGAAGGTAAAATCCTACGTCTAGTTTGCCGTGGTATTGCCAGGGTTTCGATGACCAGGGAGCGAATCCGCTTTGCCTGTGTCTCGAGTTGTTGTCTCTTTTCCCTGAACCACCGCCGGGTCGTCCCTTTATATACACAGGATACGCCCGGTCTGCTTACAGAACCCCGAGGCCGGCTCATAACGTGCCCGGCTCGATCTCTACCTCGCTTATCTTACAATACAAGTTACACGCCGTATGTCGGTTTACATCTACGGGCTCTAACACCCTTTGGGCCCTAGGCCTTTTAGTCTTCTATAGTAAAAGCCGTATCCTTATGTCTTGATGGGCTTCATAGAAGTGATTTCATCGTAGGAATAAACCGGCCCCTCCTGGGCGGTTTATACCTAATAGTCATATCCCTGACAAAACACCCTGCCACCGTCACTCGGCGACAACCGTTGGGATACCTGGTTTTTAAATTCTAGTAAATCCAAAACTCGTCTACAATTCATGAAACTTGGCATGGTATCAATGAGCGGCATCAACATGACGTGGTAATTTTTTTGTCCCATTTAGGGGCAGGTTTGGGTATAAGCTTCTCACAACAAGCCTGATGGTTTCGATAGGGAACGTGCCACCTTCGTGGACGAAACGATATCCATTGCATCTTATTGCTTTCAAAAAATTTCTAGTGTCAACATAGCACAACAGGAGTGTTGTGTTAATTTTTGGAATTTTTCGGGGTTCATTTGAACATTTGTATACATTAACCGGGTTTTCTAGGCATTTTATGTGCATAATTCAAATTTGAACTACATGCACATGCTCCAGTGCATATAAATTGGTTGAAAAAAAATCAAATATGTGTCCTTGAGTGCATGCTTAGGTCCCATGCAAGAAATGGGAATGAATTTCAAACACCAGGGCACTATTAATTACCGGCAAAACGTTGAGATTCCTGTTTTTTAAATTCTAGTAAATCCAAAACTCGTCTGAAATTCATGAAACTTGGCATGGTATCATGGAGCGGCATCAACATGTCGTGGTAAAATTTTTGTCCCATTTGGGGCAGGTTTGGGTATAAACTTCTCACAAACCAGAGCTTCTCACAACAAGCCTAATGGTTACGGTAGGGAACGTGCCAACTTTAGGGACGGAATGATATCCGTTGGCTCTTTTTGCTTTCAAAAAATTTCTAGTGTCAACATAGCACAACAGGAGTGTTGTGTTAATTTTTGGAATTTTTCGAGGTTCGTTCGAACCTTGTTGTGTTAATTTTTGGAATTTTTCGAGGTTCGTTCGGACCTTTTTTATACATTTACCGGGGTTTTGAAACATTTTATGTGCATAATTCAAATTTAAAATACATGCACATGCTCCAGTGCATATAAATTAGTTGAAAAATCAAATATGTGTCCTTGGGTGCATGCTTAGGTCCCATGCAAGAAATGGGAATGAATTTCAAACACCAGGGCATTGTTGATTGCCGGGAAAATTTTGAGATACTTGTTTTTTAAATTCTATTAAATCCAAAAGGCGTCTGAAATTCATGACACTTGGCATGGTATCATGGAGTGGCATCAACATGCTGTGGTAAAATTTGGTCCCATTTGGGGCAGGTTTGGGTATAAGCTTGTCACAAACCAGAGCTTCTCACAACAAGCCTGATGGTTTCGGTAGGGAACGTGCCACCTTTGAGGATGAAATGATATCCGTTACCTCTTATTGCTTTCAAAAAAATAGTGTCAACATAGAACAACAGGAGTGTTGTGTTCAGTCTTGGAATTATTCGGGGTTCGTTTGGACGTTTTTATACATTAATCGGGCTTTCTAGGCATTTTGTGTGCATAATTCAAATTTGAACTACATGCACATGCTCCATTGCATATAAATTGGTTGAAAAATCAAATTTGTGTCCTTTGGGTGCATGCATAGGTCCCATGCAAGAAATGTGAATGAATTTCAAACACCAGGGCACTGTTGATTGCCGGAAAAATGTTAAGCGGACGTTCTCACCGGGAAGCGAGACAACCTTTGACCGCCACCCGCCTCACTCCCACTGGTCTGTATTAATGGCGCGCCCGAGCGGCCGCACCCCTCCCATCCTCTCCACACACACAATCATCTCGCCCTGCCCGCATCCTCGATGCCGCTCTTAGTCCTCAAAGCCGTCAATGTATTAGGATACCGCCGAAGCGCCCCATCGGGGGGATTGGCGATGCCGGGGCATGATACGTGTCCAACGTATCAATAATTTTTGATTGTTCCAAGCTATTATATTATCCACCTTGGATGTTTTATATGCATTTATATGCTATTTTATATGATTTTTGGGACTAACCTATTGACCTAGAGCCCAGTGCCAGTTTCTGTTTTTTCCTTGTTTTTGAGTTTTACAGAAAAGGAATACCAAACGATGTCCAATTGACGTGCCAATTTTTGATGATTTTTTCTGGACCAAAAGAAGCCCACGGAGTAAAAGAGTTGGACCAGAAGAGTCCCAAGCCATCCATGAGGGTGGAGGGGGCGCCCTACCCCCCTGGGCGCGCCCCCCTATCTCGTGGATGACTCGGAGACCCCCCTTGACGTGAGCCCGACGCCAAAAAATCCTATAAATATGGAAACCCCCCAGAAGAAACCTAGATCGGGAGTTCCGCCGCCGCAAGCCTCTGTAGCCACAAAAAACCAACCGAGACCCTGTTCTGGCACCCTGCCGGAGGGGGATCCATCACTGGTGGCCATCTTCATCATCTCGGCGCTCCCCATGACGAGGAGGGAGTAGTTCACCCTCGGGGCTGAGGGTATGTACCACTAGCTATGTGTTTGATCTCTCTCTCGTGTTCTTGATATGGCACGATCTTGATGTACCGCGAGCTTTGATATTATAGTTGAATCATATGATGTTTCTCCCTCTCTATCTAGTGAAGGATTGAGTTTTCCCTTTGAAGTTATCTTATCAGATTGAGTCTTTAAGGATTTGAGAACACTTGATGTATGTCTTGCATGTGCTTATCTATGGTGACAATGGGATATTCACGTTATCTACTAGATGTATGTTTTGGTGATCAACTTGCGGGTTCAGTGATCTTGTGAACTTATGCATAGGGGTTGGCACATGTTTTCATCTTGAATCTTCAGTAGAAACTTTGGGGCACTCTTTGAAGTTCTTTGTGTTTGTTTGAATAGATGAATCTGAGATTGTGTGATGCATATTGTATAATCATGACCATAGATACTTGAGGTGAGAATGGAGTATCTAGGTGACATTAGGGTTTTGGTTGATGTGTGTCTTAAGGTGTTATTCTAGTACGAACTCTAGGATAGATCGAACGGAAAGAATAGCTTCGTGTTATTTTACTACGGACTCTTGAATAGATCGATCAGAAAGAATAACTTTGAGGTGGTTTCGTACCCTACAATAATCTCTTTGTTTGTTCTCCGCTATTAGTGACTTTGGAGTGATTCTTTGTTGCATGTTGAGGGATAGTTATATGATCCAGTTATGTTATTATTGTTGAGAGAACATGCACTAGTGAAAGTATGAACTCTAGGCCTTGTTTCGAAGCATTGCAATACCGTTTGTGCTCACTTTTATCATTAGTTACCTTGTTGTTTTTATATTTTCAGATTACAAAAACCTATATATACCATCCATATTGCACTTGTATCACCATCTCTTCATCAAACTAGTGCACCCATACAATTTACCATTGTATTGGGTGTGTTGGGGACACAAGAGACTCTTTGTTATTTGGTTGCAGAGTTGTTGAGAGAGACCATCTTCATCCTACGCCTCCCACGGATTGATAAACCTTATGTCATCCACTTGAGGGAAATTTGCTACTGTCCTACAAACCTCTGCACTTGGAGGCCCAACAACGTCTACAAGAAGAAGGTTGTGTAGTAGACATCAGGGCTGCTGAAGCACCGGAGCACGACATGAATATCGAGACAGAGGTTTCCATCGCCGCTGACGAGGTGGAGAATGAGTTTGCCAAGAAGTGGAGGCGGGTCGAGCAAAAACCACAATCGTCTCCAGCAGGCCTAGACTTCATCAGCAACCTCCCCAATGATACATTGATAGTCATCATATCCCTCCTCCCAATCAAATATGGGGTGAGGACAACCAGCCTTTCCCGGCGGTGGCTCCCCCTATGGCTCCTCACCCCTGTGGATCTCCTCGACGCCCACGAGCTCTGCCATGGCTATCGCAAAAGCTTTGATGTGTTATCCTAGATCTTGGGCACTCACCATGGCCCAATCAGAGGCCTTATCATGGAGAAGTTCCATTCCAATGGCAAGGACCGAGCCAAGCTTGATGAGTGGTTCCAATCCGCCGCCATAGATTAGCTCGAGGAGCTCAGTTTTAATGATGGGAATGCGCTCACTGCCAATGTCCGCACTCCGCTTCGCGCCCATGATGCGCCTCGTCAAGTTCATGAACTGCCATTTCCCCCCACTCAATGACACGCCCACTCTTTTTCTACCACGAATGAAACACGTTGAGCTCGTCGCCGTCTGCATCCCAATGGATGACATGGAGCGCCTGGTCTGCGGCTGTACTGCACCCCTTCGTCTTCAGGCGATGAATTGGTCGAGTACCTTCCACGTCACCTCCAGGACTCTCCGGACTATTTATGTGTGTTGCTGGTGCTGCAATGAGAAATGACAAAAGATGGACCACAATATGGTCATTGAGGACACACCATCACTTGAGAGAGTACTTGTAGTTGACCAACAAGGTCCAACAAGAATCAATGTCATTTCTGCACCGAAATTGATAGCGGTGGGCTACTCGTCTGTCACATACTACTACTTTCAGGTACATCAGTCACCTTATACATCTCCTTGTTGATATTAACATTATTTTTAGTTTTGAAGATGTATGTTTGTCTGTCATCCAGCAAAGCTTCACCCAAATTTTGGGCACAGTGAAGGTCTTGGCACTAGAATCTGTTGGCCCCAACCTGGACCAAGTTGTCAGTTGCCTGAGATGCTTTCTGTGCCTGAAGAAGCTGTATATCGAGGTGATGTTCCTTTCCTGTTTAATGTTAACCATATCGGAGTTCAATTTTTTGCACCTTATCCCAAGTTTACAATGACAATGTACTATGATTTTGAAGGAATTTTGGAGGATTTTAGGACATACACCCCCACCCCGTATTGGTTGCTTGATTCATATGGTTACAATCCATAAGCATTTCACCTTTGGATTCATCCGTACTATTTTTCTTAGGGAAGTTTTCATCCAATTCACCCTCTTGTGAAGAAGGCTACATTTTTCTAGATTGTAATCAAATGCCCATGTTAATCATGTCAGATCAAAGATGGCACGTTGCTGCATTTTACAAATCCTACAAACCAAATAGGCGTGTAGTACTGTTCAAAACTGCATGTAGGCACTAACACATTCTCTTCTTTTGCAAATAATAATAGGCCCGGAGGTGGATAATGTTTATAACGACAATCACATCGAATGCCTGGATCTGCATCTCTCAAATATTACTTTGAACTCCTACCGAGGGACCTTACCAGAGATTACACTCGCCAGGTTCTTTCTTACCAGAGCAAGGGTGCTGAGGGTACTAAGGTTGAGCACGCATTTAATTAGGAAAGATGAATGGTATGGTGATCTGAGCCGGTAGGTACTACATAATGGAAGAGGCTCCAAAAAAGTGAGACTTCATATTGAAGGAGCATATGACAGAGTAATTGAATGTAATTGTGCCAAACCCATACATGACTTGTCAGTGGCTGATCCCTTTGCAGAAATGATGAGGTTTGCAATGTTTGAATTTGGGCATTGTAATCTTTGAATTTGAACCTTGCAATATTTATGGTATTTGTTATATAACATAATTGGATGTTTAATTTGGTATTGCAATCATGTCATGTTACAAGTATATATATGGTGTTCTTCTGTACACAGAGCATAGATGTTCTGCAGACAGATCATATCACATCACACATGGACAACACTAGGTAACCCGTTAGTGATGACTTCATCAATCGCGAACGGTTATATACCAGTAAGTGTTTTCCCATAACAACACACACGGCTTATTCCATCACAAACATCTCAGATGGATCAACTGTATGCCACGTATTGCACACGCAACTCTAATCTGTTTCGTGCTTGATGTCTCCGACATCCCTCGCACAATTCGTCTTATTTCCCATGTATCACTATGCCGGCCTCTGCTCGCGTCCCTCGGCAAGCTCTGCTCACCGTTAGGCGCTGCGGCGCTCTCTGCTCCCGTCCGTCGACGTGCTTTGTTCGCGTCCGTCGGCGCGCTCGGCTTGTGGACAACTTTTCCTTGCATGTTCAATTGCTATAGCGTCCCTCTGCGCGCTCCTGCGCACGATCACGTTGGGGGCCCCATATGTATGCGGTTGTGCCGCGCGTGTTGCTACACGACGCAGTTACGTGCGGCCTGATGGAGTTATGCGCTGCAAATTAGAACTGCCATCAGGGCCTGCCATAGTCTCTTCAACCTTTCGATCATGCCCCACAACACAACAAGCACACCCACGACGACACATAGAGAGGGGATGTCTAGCGGCGCTCCAATGGAGTTCGGCGAGGATAAAGTGGGGACCCACATGAGGGAGACGGATCTCTCGGTTGTGTACACCATCAACCCAGTCGTGGTGGATGACTACATCGACAACATTGAGCAGTTGCTTGCTCGAGACAGTACAAGGTGGTCGGCATGGACCTCCAGTACCCCGCTGGTCATCCCGGCATAGTTCAGAAGGTTTCCGTTGCCTAGTTGTGCGTGCACCATCATGTCCTCATCTACCACTACTTCATGGCCACAGAGCCTTGCAACCATTTCGACAGGTTTGTCAACAACACCGACTACAAGTTCGCCATGGTGGAAACCACCGACAATGTAAGGGCGCTCTGGGTTACGGGCTTGGCCTGCCAGAACCTTGTCGAAATCTGTGAGCACTACAGGCTCTGGGGAAGAACGAAGAAGGACTCCCTGGTTGAACTCGCCTCGGCCATCATCAACCCCTACTATGAAAAGATGAAGCAGGATGCCTACAGAACAAGTCCTGTATCCTGCACAGGGCCTGGATGCGGCAACTGGATGAACCTCACCTCAGGTTCGCGGCCAAAAGCGTGTACACATGCTACGACATGGACAAGTGGATCATTGACATGACGAAGTGTGTCGTTACCCAAATTGACGAGCCCAGATACAAGCAGAGCAAGCGTCACAAGAAGTAGATGACGATTAGATGATCGTTTATGCTAGTTAATCATGCATGTAATATATAGTTTACTTTATTGGTGTGTGGAAATGTAGCCACCTATGTAATTATGCATGTAATAGTTTACTTTGGTGTGTGCAAGTTCCATGGTTGTAGTAGCCACCAATGTAAGTGGATGTTTAATATGGTTATGCAACCATGTCCTTATAAGTGTGTATATATATGTTGTTGTTCTGTACGCAATCCCATCGCACAACACACACATCTTATTAGCAGCAACCGTCTGTGTTATTATCGGTCTTCGCACACATTTCTGATTACATACCTGTTTGCCGCGTATCACACACATCCTCTTATATTGAACCATTTTTGTTCTCTTGTCTCAACACAAAGAGTTCATCCGAGTGAACTGCATGCCGTATATCGCACACACCTTGATCTGGCTGACCGTTTCTTTTGTGTTGCCTAATCACAAACAGTTCATCCGAGTAAACCATATGTTGTACATCTCACACGCCCTCATCTAGCAGCCCGTTTCTTTTGTTCCTCCTTAGTTAATTGAACTAAACCATATGCTCATCATCGTACACGCAACCAAAATCTGAACCGTGTTTGATGCGTCCGTCATCGCAAACGTTTTGCACCTTTTTGACGGTTATTTTACACCACCGTTTGCGATTATTGCATCGCACACAGTTTCGTCGAACGGTCTATGATCGTAGTGTCGCGTTAGCAGCATCCTGCAGTAGTGGTAAGTCATGTGTGTCGTGTTTTGAAAATAATTCTAGTGGCAAAGAATGACATCTTAGAGCATCTCGAGCATAGTCGCCAAAACGAAGGCCTCCAAAATGCGTATAGAGAGCATTCCATATTTTTTGGAGGCCGCAGACACTATTTGCAAAATTAGACTACAAAAAAGAGTTGCCTCGATAAGTTTTTCTTCTCATTTAGGCATTTGATGGAGAAGTGCTGGGTCTATTGGGTATCTATCCGCCTACTCGCACATCACCTCAGTGAGGTCTTCGTACTCCTCAGGGCCCTCAAGGATGTTGGTGAGGTCTTCCACATTGGCGATCAAGTGGGTGGTGGGTGGCTAAAAAAACTGGCCTGCTACTCCTGGCCCGGCATGACGCCAATCCTTGGAGAACAAGTTCGTTGTGTGACCCACGACATACTCCAGATTGCCGAATCTAACAATCTGTCTTGAAACTGAAGTCTCAACGGGGACGATGTGTTCGGTCAAGTCAGCAACAAAACTCATGGAGTATGGGATCGAAGGGGACTTTTTACTTAATACTCTGGTGGGATTTTACCTTAATGAATCTTTAGTAGTTGCGGATGCTTTCTACAGTACCAATCATAAGAACATGTGATCCAAGTAAGGAAAGGATGTTAGCTTGAGGCTCTCCCTCATAAGTATGATGAATATCACCATCCTGTCATATTCAACTGTCCAGGGACAATCTTTTCTCATTATTCTTCAAAACTCTCTACTTTATTGTTCTTTTACTAAAATAACAACTAACTCTTATTATCTTGCAAAGCTATCTTTTTATTCCCGCACAGTAGTTTTATTTCTTATTCTAGGTAAAGCGAGCATTAGCGTGCACAGAGATGTATTGGTGGTGGATAGAACTTGAGAACATTAATTCTACCTTTAGCTCCTCATTGGATTTGACACTTATTTATCGAAAAGGCAACAACTGATCTCCTATACTTGTGGGTTATCAGGCACATGCCATCATCTCCCAGTGGCACCTTCTTCGTGAACTTGTTGTCCTGTGAGTTCATATTTGTTTCCGCTTCTGGGATTCAGTAGATGTACCTAGCTCATCTTTATTCTCGGGAGCCCCCATGCTAGTAGGGGCATCCTCATCCTCGGGACAGCTAATGCAGCCATCCTATACAAGATCTCCGTAGAGTAGACGACGTCTCTCTTGCTAGTTTGGATGGTGATAACATCCAAGAGCCCGATATTTCTAGGGTGTTGTAAGCGTAATGAGACGCTGCCATGAACTTGGTGTAATGCCTAGTATGTGACTATACCTCCCACGTGTCGAGGCACGACTTAAAGGTATAATCACATACTAGAATGATCTCAAGTATGGTATCTTTGCACAACTCATGTAAAAGAGGGGATGAACATGTAAAAGAGTAGTTGGCTTACACTCACCACGTCACACAATGTAATACATTAACATTCATCATCCAAAACATCAGAGTCCGACTACGGACGAAAATCCAAATGAAAGATACCATAAATAAAGCAACACAAGGCCTGATCGCCCCTAGTAGAAGCCATAACTGATCGTCGGGATAGGACACATAGTATCTCCCACGCTCTTCATCGAACTCCCAATACAACTCTGTGCCATCTCATGTGTAGTTCTCATCCGTACCTACATCTGGTGTTGTGTAGAAACTGTGAGCCACGGAGGACTCGGCAATCCCGTTCTCGAGTAGCAATACTATCAAAGCCTTAGGTGTGGAAAAGGCTTAAAAGAAGGTTGCAGCAACACTAGCACTAACTTACGTGTTTAGAGCGAGAGGAGACAGAGCCAACGATCGACAAAGTGATCACGAAGTGATCCTAACTAAGCACGTCAAACATAACCCCACCGTGTTCACTTCCCGAACCCCTTCAGAAAGCGACCGTCATGGTTACTCACGCTGGTAGTGTATTATGATCATAGTGTCAAGTTTTCTACAACCGGATATTAATAAATTACCATCTGCCGCATAACCGCGGGCACGACTTTCAAAAGATCAAAACCCTGCAGGGGTGTCCCAACTTAGCCCATCACAAGCTCACGATCTGCAGAGTCACAACTCCAAGGTGGGAAGACCCGAGTATTCTCGGAATCCCGTGCTCAAGATATTCCGACAAAGGTAAAACTAATCCAGCAAGACCTCCCGGCGTGCCGACACCCTGATAGTAGCCGCGCGTATCTCGTCTCAGGCCATGACCGGATAAGTCATCCTACAGGTTTTACCAGCCCTTGAGTTTCCTCGAGGTGGCCCCGCAGTCTGTTCAGTTTGGACCAACACTAATGTGGAGCACTGGCCCGAGTTGTTAATTAAGAAAAGGGTTTGCAAATCCCTATGCAAGTTTTAGTTATTAGGAAAATGTAAAACCAATGTTGGGCCTTGCTGGAAAAGCTTTAGCGCTAAGCGGGTTATCAAGGGGGGCCCATAAACCCCAACCGTGTTAGGGACGCAAAATCAAGGAACATAACACCGGTTTAAACGGTTCCTAGGGTGCCATGAGTGGAACAAAACACCAAGCAAGAGGGTTAGCCTTCCACCTATTACCAATATATAGATGATTTAGTTTAACAGATTATATATTGTGATATCCCAACAATAACTTCAACATGAAGCAAGATCTTCAAATCTTCACCTGCATCTAACAACGCTATAAGAGGGGCTGAGCGAAGCTTATGTAGCCAAACAACGGTTTGCTAGGTGGGTGGTTAGAGAGGTTCATGGCAACAATAGGAGGCTGACAAACAGACATAGGCATCGAGGCAATAAGCTAAAGAGCAAGACATCTAGCATAGGCAAAGATAGTAGTGATATCTGGGTAAGGTCATCTTGCCTGTTGATTCCACGGAGGGATCGTAACCTTGCTCCTCAAACTCAGCCTCGGTAGTAACTTCGAACTCGTTCTCGGCTCCCGGCTCTATTCAACACAAGAACACAACACGGCACAATATCAAACACGGTGCAATGCACAACCAACATGATGCAAGTATGATGTGCGTATGCAGGAGGAAGCTCTTGAGCCTAAGGAGAAGATGATGGAAAAGTCCCCATCTTGGAAAACCAAGTAAGCCACTGGATAGGGGGAAGATTTCGGTTGAAATCGATATAAAGATCACCGGAAACGGACGCACGGTTTGTAAATGGCAAGCAAAACAATATTCACACAAAACTGTTGTTTACAGCAACATGGCATCTTTGTAGCAAGAAATAATTATGCTACAACACTCAAACATGGAGGCCAATGGCATGGATGTTAAGTAGACATGATACTTAACAAGCATGAACTTATAACACACCCAAAAACCTACTGGAACACATTTAACCAAGCATGACAAGTTGCAATAAATTTATCCAGACTTAGTCAAAATCTGGAAGGAAAAAACATCATCACGATGCTGCATTCGGAGGCACAAAACAACAAGCATATCAACTCTACTAAGCATATAAAGATCATGGACATGTAATAAACATAGCATACATCAAACAATTCCGTTCGAGCAACTCTATAGGAGGCATGGATCAATAACAACAAGCTTCACCAAATATCATGCTGTTAAAAACCTAACAGGTAAATTTATAGCAACTTGAGAGCAAGAAATAAATAAGCTACAATAGGCCATATATGCAAATAAGGGCATGGATGGATAGAGCGTAACATGGACAACAAGACATGATCATTTGACATACTAAAACATGCATGGATTTGAGTGAGGCATCAAGCAAACATAGCATCAGGTTTAACAGATTCCAGACTTAGCAGTTTTTTCACTAAGTGTAAAACAACAACATTGGCATGGCATGTTTACAAGCTTGTTTAAGTCACCTCAAGGCATATCATGTAAAGTGGATTGCACCACAGCTAAGACCATATGAATGAGCTTCTAAAACATATTGACATGTGACATGAAGACAAACACATCAATAGCAATGAGCGAGTCAAATCAGCATCTCACAACAAGTTTCAGCACTTAACAACCACATGCACTTTTGCAACAGAGATTAACATGGCAATATGACACCTAACATGAATGCTACAGCAACCATCATGTAGAGCACTTCACAATGAACATTTTGACATATCATATGCTCCATTCGGACCAACATGCACAAAGTTATCAACACCACAAGCATGCAACAAAATTACAGATAACCGCAGTTTTAAACATATAGCACTCTTGCAACGACGATTAGGTCATCAAGATGAACTAAAACAAGCATGTCATAGTGGAACAAAATGAAGAGCATATCACATCGAACATCTGGACATATCATTCACTCCATTTGGACCAACATGCACAAAGTTATCACATCTCAAACATGGCAACAAATTTACACAGACAACTAGTTACAGCAACATGCACTCTTGTCATGACGATTAAGACAACGAGATGAACTCTAACATGCATGAAACTGGTACTAGCATGTAGAGCACGACGAGACGAACGTTTCAACATATCATACGCGCAAAACGGAGCTACGAGCACGAAGTTATTGCATGATGAAGGAGGCAAGAAAATTACGGGATCTAGGGACTTTGCAGAAATTTATACCTCCGAAAAGCCAACTCGGGATGAGGATATCCCGGGATGGAGCGGATCGGATCGCGGAGGCGTTTGGTTCGCGGGGGTGGTGGATCTGGTCCACCCCCGGTGGATCTGGATCGGGCCCGACCTTCCGGAGGCGGAGAAGACGACGGCGGCGGCGGCGGCCGGAGGTGTGGCGGCGGGCGTGGCCCGGGGCGACGGCGGGCGGAGCCGCGCCGGCGGCGAGTCGGGCCGGCGACGGAGGTGCCGCGGCGGCGGGGTCCGATGAGGCGAGGGGCGGACGCGCGAAGGCGGCTGGGAGGCGGCGATGGCTCGCGGGCCGGGGGGGCCCTGACCGGGCCGGGCGGGCCCTGGCCGGCGGGGAAGTGGGGCGGCGCGGCGACGAACGTGGTGGCGACACGTGGCGGCGGAGGCGAGGTCGGAGACGTCTGGCCGGGTTGGACGTGTCCGGCGGCGGCGAGGGAGGAGATTGCTAGGGTTTCGTCCGCAAAATGGACGTGGGGGACGTTTTTATAGGCATAGGAAGCTAGGAAGGTCCAAATGGGGTGCGTTTTTCGCCCACACGATCACGATCCGACGACCGAGAGGATGGGAGTGGTTGTGCTTGGTTAGTGGGCTGTTGTGGAGGGGGTCTTGGGCCAAAAGGAAGATGAGCTTTTAGCCCACTAGGTTAATCGTTGGAGTATCAAACAAACTCCAAATGCGGTGAAACTTGATAGGCGGCCTACACGTACCAAAACAACAACGCATGACAAGTCTCACCTCATTCCGAGAACGTTTCACGGCCACATACGAAAGGAGGACCCGGGGGTGCCACGTGCACGTGTGTGAGTGTCGAAACTCGAAATGGACAACGGGAAGAGACGAGCGGGACCGGGTGCAAGTGACAACACGAATGCAATGCAATGCACATGATAACATGACATGGATGAAATGCACACACGCACACGACAAAACGAAGAAACCTGAAACAAAAGAAGAGCCCAGAATGGAATTGATGAAGTCAATATTTCATATATTGCCATAAATGGAAAGTATCACATATGGGGTGTTACACTTGGCTAGTGCAGGCCGCCCTAGTATGCCATTGTAGGGCAGTGGGGTACCAGCCAAATTAAAGATGGCCCTCTCTGTACAGAAGTTGTCGGAATTGCTGAATGTGCCTGGCAAGGTGACTCGACCTAGAGGATGGGTGGACCCGGGTTTACTCCCTAGAACAATCTCGTTCGACGATGCTACACATCCACGTTCTGCATCTTCTTGAAAACCTTGTTGCAGCAGGGGTTGAGGCCAGCGCCGCCGTTGATAAACCACAAGTATAGGTGACCGCAATAGTTTTCGAAGGTAGAGTATTCAACCCAAATTTATAGATTTGACACAAGGGGAGACAAATAATATTTGCAAGTATTAGCAGTTGAGTTGTCAATTCAACCACACTTGGAGATTAAATATCTGCAGGAATGTGGTCAGTAACATAATAGTATGATAGTTTTGATAGCAGCAATGACGGTAATAGTAATAGCAATGATTTGTACCAGTTGTGACAACAACAATAGCAATAGTAACTTAGCAAGATCACTATGTGGAAAGCTCGTAGGCATTCGATCGGTGCACTCGGTGGATGATATTGATCATATAACAGTCATAACCTAGGGCCATACAGAACTAGCTCTAGTTCATAAATATAATGTAGGCATGTATTCGGTTAATGGTCGTACATGCTTATGGAAAAGAACCGGCATGCCATATTTTGTCCCACCCTCCTGTGGCGGAGGGGTGCATAAGGAAACTAATGGATATTAAGGCCTCCTTTTTATTGAGAACCAGAACAAAGCATTAACACATAGTGAATACATGAACTCCTCAAACACATGGTGAAAACATAAATGGTTCAGATCTTTATTGGCACTCGGTCGTACTAACAAGCATTTAGCATAACAACATCATAGCAACATCAATCCCAGAACATAGTGGATACTAGGGATCAAGCCCTAACAAAACTAACTTTATTACATGATGAATCTCATCCAACTCCTCACCGACCAGCGAGCCTTCAAAGGAATCACTCACTCCCAGTGGGGAGCATCAAGGAATTAGAGATGAAGGAGGGTTGGTGATGACGAATACCGAAGATTCCCCTCTCCGGAGCCCCAAACGGACTCCAGATCTGGCCTCCAGACGTAGAACAGGAGGTGGTGGTGGCTCCGTATCGTAAAATGCGATGAAACTTCATCTCCTCTTTTTTCTCTGGAAATAGGAAATTATAGTTGTAGATTTAGGGTCAGTGGGGCCTCAAGGAGGGCACAACCCACCAAGGCGCGCATGGCAGGGGGCGCGCTTGGTGTCTTGTGTTGAACCAGCCCCCCCCCCTCCGGTGGTTCTTGGTTCCAGTAATTTTCATTTATTCTGAAATAATTTTCCAAAAAGTTTCATCCAATTCGGAGAATTTTATTTCTGCACAAAAACAACACTATGGTAGTTCTATTGAAAACAATGTCAGTCCGGGTTAGTTTGATTCAAATTATGCAAACTAGAGTCCGAAACAAGAGCAAAAGTGTTAGGAAAAGTAGATACGACTGAGATGTATCAACTCCCCCAAGCTTAAACCTTTGCATGTCGTCAAGCAATTCATTTGACAAATTGAAAGTGAAAAACTAAAAACTTTTACAAACTCTTTTATTCATGTTTACATAAATAAGTTTAAGTAGCACCCAGGTTTTCAGCAAAGATCATGACTAACCATGTGAACAATAACTCTTAGGAATTATATTTAACTTGTATCAATAGCATAATCAACTAGCGAGAAATAATAAGATATCTCAAATGCCAACACTTAGTCAAAACAATCATGATATAATATGACAATAGTGGTATCTTGCTAGCCCTTTCTAAGACCGCAAAACATAAATGCAGAGCACCTCCAAAGTTCAAGAAGTGACTAGAAAAGATCGTGTCATGCTAACACCCAACATTAACCATACCCAATGCATAAGAATGACAATAGTGCTCCCAGTTCTGATGCTTATTTGGGAAGGTGATGACTCAACATAAAAATAAAATAGATTGTCCCTTCGCAGGGGAAGCAGGGATTTGCAGAGGTGCCACATCTCAAAGCTTAAATCAAAGATAAATTTAATTTTGGGAGGTGCACCCTTCCTGTCAACGATATGACCGAGAGTTATCAATATATTCCATGATAAACAAATTAGCGGCGGTTCTCAAGCGGTAAAAGTAAAGGTTTACTCCCCCTCTACCAATAAACACACTCCACGGCTAGCTGCATCCATGGGTACCGTCCATACCAACATAGAACAGCTATTCATTTGAAATGTTAGAGGTGGCACATGCAAATTTACTTGGAATGGCAGGGTAATATAGTGGACTCATCTGGAAAAACTTTGGCTTTAAGTATTTTGATGCACAAGAAATATTCTCGCTTAGTACAGGTGAAGGCTAGCAATTAGATTGAGAAGCAACCAGCTAGAGAGCAAAAACGGTCATACACATGCATTTAAAATACTTACCATTGTGCACTAGCATGAGTAGAATGTAGACACCTTGAACATAATTATCATGGAGGCTAAGTTGGTTTTGATTCAACTACATGCGGGAACATGTGCCAAGTCAAGCCACTAGAAACATTCAAAGGAGGATACCATATCATCATACTACATCACAATCATTTTAATGCATGTTGACATCCAAGATAAATCAGTATCCACTCCTAGCTACTTAAGCATGGCATGAGAAACCACAGTCTCTAATTGTCATTGCAAACATGTTTGATCATAATGAGCTGAATCATGGATACTAGGTTAAACATATTTACAAAAACTTAAACAAGTTGAGTTCATACCCACTTCTCTCTGCCACAGACACTTCATCAAACATCGTCATTATTTCCTTTCACTTGCACGACCGAATGATATGAAAATAATAATGGTGCAAAAGTGTCGTGGACTAAGCTGAAATCTGCAAACATTTTATTCAAAGGAGAAGACAAAGTAATATGTGTTCTCTGTTAGATCAATAATAATGCATATGAGATCCACTCATCATTTTCATCGTGGTCTTCTCCTTGGTATGACTCAATAAAAAGAAAATAAATTCATAGAAACACACTAAAATATTTTTGGAGTTATTAGTTTTTCTCGAAGAAAGCAAATTAAAGAAGGAAAAAAGAGAAAACTATTTACACGGGAGAGCTCCCAACAAAAAAAAAGAAGAATAGAGAAATATTTTTGTGTTTTTCTTTTAATACTACGACTAATTAAACTAATAAGAAAAACCAAAAAGAAGTAAGAAATATTATTGGATTTTCTCAAAGTTTTCCAAACACACAAGAAGAAAGAGAGAAAATAAATCTAGCATGGATAGTACAATGAAAAAGTGTGAACACCGACAGCTGGAATGTAAATGTGTGGGCATGAATACAATGTCGGTGGAAATACGTACTCCCCAAAGCTTAGGATTTTGGCCTAGCTTGGTAATCACCATCCGTGGCATGTATAATTATCTAAGTGATACCCCACGAAGGCCCTTGGTATAGCCTCCTCAGCCCGTTTGGCAACCTCAATCTCTGCATTGTACGCACGGGCCTCACTCTTAAGAACGTAATATCTTCCCCTACTATGATAATCAAAGAGAGCAGGAGCTGAAAAAACAGCAGGTATAATGTTTTTTTATTGAACATCAAGCCGTAAGTATAATCAATGGTTTTTCCCTTAAGAAACTTATGGCATTTCATGGCCTCAAAGTCTAAGTATTGGGTAGGTAGAATAGGATCGCTAGGCCAAGGCGATACACCCAGCCTCTCAGCTAAACGGGAAGCATAAATGCCCCCATAAAAGTATCCACTTGAAGCATTATGTTCGAATATCCGAGCAACAATTGGTCCAAGGTTATAATGTTTAATTCTTGTTAGAGAAGTGTATATGAGGCTCAAGTCAGGGGCACATAGTGTGCTGCAATCTTGCTTGCCCACGACACATTTGCCATTAAAGAGTGCAAAGTAATGGATGAAAGGGAAATGAATACATTTTATTCTACCTTGAGTCACTCCTCTATCCTCACCGTAACAAAGACTAGTTAAAAATGATGCGTACACATATCTTGGTGGTTCGTCTAGCGAACCCCAATATGGAATTTTGCATGCATCACAGAACTCATATAATTGCATGGTAAAAAGGAAGAACATAAAGGTTAAATGAAACTCTAGGCTCACGAGGGTAATACTTAAATTTCTTAGTGAATGTTTCTGTGAGACTGAAATGCTGGGTGATCTTCGATAAAAGGAGCAAGCTCGGTGTTGTGCAGATACTCCTCAAATTCTTCCTTGATACCCGTGCTAACCATGAACTGGTTGCATGGCCATAAGCATGATTTGATAGCGGCATCCCTCATCGAGCTTTCACTTGGCTCAACATAAGACCGTCGTATCGAGCTACTGCTAGATGATGCCTCCGAGGACCTCCTCCTCGAAGAACTCCTCCCAAAAAGATACATTTATTTGTGTACAATTTTTTGAAATTTTTGGGTCACAAAATTTTGTCAACAAAACTTTGCAAGATCGATAGAAACTACTCATAAGGATGCAAGAGCCACATCAAGCATTCAAACTACTTAGAACTCTAAGAATTCACCATGCAAGCCCATCTACAGGAGCACCAAGAGTAGCTAATTATTCAAAATATAAACCACTGAGGCAAAAACTATGTGGAGCAATGGAGGAGTCACATACCAAGTAGCAATCCCCAGAATAGTTTTAGAAACAAAGCTTCGAGCAAAGAGATCGAAATCCGTAGGCTTGAGAGCAAGAACACGAGAGCGAGAGCTACAGAGAATGTTTTTGGAAGTAGGAGATGCCATGGGCTAAAGAGATAAGTTAAGGGACCCATGTGGGGAACACAACCCGCCAAGGCGTGCCTGGGTTGCTGGCGCGCCCCAGTGTCTTGTGGACACTAGGTGCTCCCCCTCTGATGTTATTTGCACCAGTAATTCAGAAATATTCAGAAAAAAAATCATGTTAAAATTCCAGGGCTTTCTGAGCACTTTTATTTGTGACCACTTTTTTATTGCACGGAGAACTCAGAAAACAGGATAAACATGACATTTTATTTTATTTAACTAAGAAAATAGAAAATAAATGGTAGGGGTAGAAGGTTGTGCCTACTAAAAGCATCGACTTCAGACCTCTCAAAAATGATCCATCAATAAGGTTGATCAAGTCTTATTAACAACCACTTTCAATTAGCATGAAACCGAAGAACTTTCGTAAAACACTAAGTTACCTCAACTGGGATATGCACATCCTCAACAATAAGTATTTCATATTTCTTTTTGGCACTAGGTAGTGGAAAACTTCCAATAGTAAGTGTCAGAGATTTTTCAATAACATTAATAGATACACTTGAAATTCATTCTTTGGGAAGTGAACCGTATGCTCATTGCTAATGATATGAAAAGTGACCCTGCTTTTATTGCAATCAATAACAGCCCCTGTAGTATTTTAAAAAGGTCTACCAAGGGTAATCGACATATTGTCATCCTCGGGCATCTCAAGTATAACAAAGTCCGTCAAGATAGTAACATTTGCAACAACAACTGGCACATCTTCACAGATCCCGATAGGTATGGCAATTGATTTGTCAGGCCTTTGCAAAGATATTTCAGTAGGTGCCAGTTCATTCAAATCAAGTCTTTTATATAAAGAGAAAGGCATAACACTAACAACAGCTCCTAGGTCACATAAAGCAGTTTTCACATAGTTTCCTTTATATGGAGCAAGGTGTAGTTGGTATCCCAGGGTCTCCAAGTTTTTAAGGTACTCCATCCTTAAAAGAATAATTAGCAAGCATGGTGGATATTTCATCTTTAGGTATTTTTCTTTTATTGGTGATGATGTCTTTCATATACTTGCCATAAGGGGCCATCTTTAAAATATCAGTCAAGCGAGTGCGCAAAAATACTGGCCTAAGCATTTCAGCAAAGCGTTCACATTATTTATCATATTTTTTCTTAGATGGTTTAGGTGGAAAGGGCATGTGTTTCTGGACTCATGGCTCTCTCTCTCTCTTTACCAAGTTTTCTAGCGATAAAGTCTCTTTTATCGTATCGTTTGTTTTTAAGTTGCGGGTTATCAAGATCAACATCGGGTTCTATTTCAACATCATTATCTACTTCTTTATTATTGTCTAGTAAAGTGTCTTCATGAATATCATCATTATCTTTTTCTTTATCACTAGGTGTATGTTCATTACAGATGGATTTTTAGCATCAGAAATAGATATATCATTGTTATTTTTAGTTTTTTTGCAGGTTTAAGAGGGGTATGCAAATTCATATCATTTTTCTTCTTATTTTTCTTTTTAGAAGTACTATGTGCATCTGTGTTAATCTGGTTCAATTCTATTAGGGTGTCCCTCGGGGTAAAGTGGTTCCTGAGTCATTTTGCCTCCTCTTGTTGCTACTCTAACAGCCAAGGCATCATATTGTTGTTCATTTCATTTAGCAATTCCTTTTGAGATTGAGCAACTAGTTCTAACTGAGTTTGAACCATAGAAGCATGTTTTCCAACACCTATAACATCATTAGTAACAAGTCACTCAAGCGAGCAATCATATCGGAGTTGTATTTCAATCGTTTCATAACATTTGCATTGAAGTGATCTTGTTTTCTAATGTAATTGTCAAACTCATATAAGCATTGACTAGGATGTTTATTGTAAGTGATGTCACCTTCATCAAGCTTTAATAAAGAATTTACCTCTACCACCGGTGGTGGTGGTGTGTCAAGTCCATGTAATTTATTCAATAGGTAGTAAATTCTTAACATCCTCAGCTTTAATACCTTTTTCCTTCATGCATTTCTTTGCCTCTTGCATATCTTCGAGACTGAGAAATGAGATACCCCTCTTCTTTAGAGTGGGTTTAAGCAGTGGTTTAGGAAGAGTCCAATCATCATAAATTTTCAATACATTTTTCAATAATTCCTCATCTTGTTCAACAGTTCGTTCCCTGAAAACACAACAAGCACAACTATCTAGGAAGTCCCTAGAAGCATCGGTTAGTCCATTATAGAAGATATCAAGTATTTCATTTTTCTTAAGTGGATGATCAGGAAAAGCATTAAGAAATTGGAGAAGCCTCCCCAAGCTTGTGGGAGACTCTCTTCTTCAATTTGCACAAAGTTAAATATTTCCTATAAGCCAGCATGTTTCTTATGAGCAGGAAAATATTTTTCAGAGAAATAGTAAATCATATCCTGGGTACTATGCACACAAATAGGAGCAAGAGTACTGTACCATGCCTTAGCATCACCCTTTAATGAGAAGGAAAATAATTTGAGGATGTAATAGTAGAGAATTTTCTCATCATGAGCAAAAAGGGTGGCTATGTCATTCAATTTAGTAAGATGTGCCACTACGGTTTCAGCTTCAAAACCATGGAAAGGATCAGAGTCTACCAAAGTAATTAACTATGGGTCGACTGAGAATTCATAATTCTTATCGGTAACAATGATAGGTGAAGTACCGAACCTAGGATCACATTTCATTCTAGCATTCAAAGATTTTTCTTTCAGTTTGCATAGTAGTTTCTTAAGATCATCCCTATCATTACAAGCGAGAAAGTCCTCAGCTATATCTCCCTTTATAACATAACCCTCGGGTAGATCAGGCAATTTATATCTAGGAGAGCTAGATCTAATAGGTGTCTCAGAATTTTCAGTTTCAAGGACTTCATCAGTTTTAAGATTCGCAGTGTTTTCAATTCTAGCGAGTTGTTCATCAAGCAATTTACCTAATGGCACAGTTTTATCAAGCAAAGTGCTAGCATCATCATAAGCATCACTCATAGCAGAAGTAGCATCATCAATAACTCGCGACATATTAGGATTGATACGTCTCCAACGTATCTACTTTTCCTAACGCTTTTCCTCTTGTTTTGGACTCTAATTTGCATGATTTGAATGAAACTAACCCCGGACTGACGCTATTTTTAGCAGTACTACCATGGTGTTGTTTTTGTGCAGAAATAAAAGTTCTCAGAATGGAATGGAACTTTGCGAGGATTTTTATATAATAAAAGAAAAATATTGGAGCCAAGAACCACCAGAGGGGGGCACCTGGGTGGGCACAACCCATCAGGGTGCCCCCTCCTGGGGCGCCTAGGTGGGTTGTCCCCACCTGGTGGCCCCACATACACTAACCTTGATACTATAAGTTCACATTTGTCCAGAAAAAAATCAAGGAGAAAGAATTATCATGATCTACGAGACAGAGCCGCCTCCACCTCCTGTTCTTCCTCGGGAGCCCAGATCTGGAGTCCATTTGGGGCTCCAGAGAGGGGGATCTTCGTCCTTCGTCATCACCCACCTTCTCCATTGCCAATTACATGATGCTACCCACCGGGAGTGAGTAATTCCTTCGTAGGCTCGCTGGTCGGTGAGGAGTTGGATGAGATTCATCATGTAATCTAGTTAGTTTTGTTAGGGCCGACCCCTAGTATCCATTATGTTCCGAGATTGATGTTGCCATGACTTTGCCATGCTTAATGCTTGTCACTTTGGGTGCCATGATTTCAGATCTGAACCGTTTATGATATCACCATTATAGTCATGTTTTAGATCCGATCTTGCAAGTATTAGTCACCTACTACATGTTATGATCCGGCAACCCCGGAGTGATAGAAACCGGAACCACTCCCGGTGATGACCGTAGTTTGAGTACTTCATGTATTCGTAGTGTGTTAATGCTTTGTTCCGGTTCTCTAGTAAAGGAGGCCTTAATATCCCTTAGTTTCTAATATGGACCCCGCTGCCACGGGAGGGTAGGACAAAAGATGACATGCAAGTTCTTTCCATAAGCACGTATGACTATTTACGGAATACATGCCTACACTATATTTATGAATTGGAGCTAGTGTCGTATCGCCCTAGGTTATAACTGTCACATGATGAATATCATCCAACAAATCAGAGATCCAATGCCTACAAATTTATCCTATATTGATCTTGCTAAGTTACTGTTGCTATCATTACTGCTACACTTGCTACAAAACTATTGCTATCGCTGTTACTGTTACTATTGCTGCCGCCACTACTATCAAAACTATCATATTACTGTGCTACTAATCACTTTGCTACAGATAATTAACCTCCAGGTGTGGTTGAATTGACAACTTAACTGCTAATACTTACAAATATTCTCTGGCTCCCCTTGTGTCAAATCTATAAATTTGGGTAGAATACTCTACCCTCAAAAACTGTTGCGATCCCTTATACTTGTGAGTTATCAAGAACTTTTTCTGGCGTCGTTGTCGGGGAGCATAGCTATATTTGTTGAGTCACTTGGGATTATTATCAGTTTATCACTATGAAGAATCTGAAGGATGCTAAGACCAAGATTTATCCCTCTAAGACAAGGGGAGGTAAGGACCTGCCATCTAGTTCTGCTTTAGATTGACCATCTATTATAAGTAAACTTGGAACACCACAACATGCTATTACTCCTGATATGTTGCAAGTTATTGATGATGCTACTTCTACTATGAATGATGCCTATGATGATGCTAGTACCTTGCTTGATAATGATGATGTGCCACTTGGTGATTTTCTTGATGAACAAATTGCTAGAGTAATACAACATGATGTTCTTGAATCTGATGATGAGCTTGAAACTAAAACTCCTAAAATACCTGCTACAACTACCCTTCCTAGATATGAATTGCCTAAGGTACCGGAAGGTTATGTTATGAGTGAAGAAGCAACTAGAGATATTCTTGCTTGTAATGATAGAGATGACCTAGAGAAATTACTACACAAGTATAAAGAAAAATCTCCGAATGCTAGAATGAAATATGATCCTAATTTTGCTACCTCACCTATCTTTATTGATGACAAGGATTATGAATTATGTGTCGACCCAGAGCTAATCACTTTGATTGAATCTGATCCTTTCCATGGTTATGAAACTGAAACTATTGTGGCACATCTCACTAAGCTAAATGACATAGCCAACCTTTTTACTCATGATGAGAACACCCGTTACTACTATATTCTCGAACTATTTCCGTTGTCATTAAAGGGTGATGCTAAAGCTTGGTACAATACTCTTACTCCTGGTTGTGTGCGCAATCCCTAGGATATGATTTATTACTTCTTTGAAAATATTTTCCTGCTCATAAGAAACAAGCTGCCTTACAGGAAATATTTAACTTTGTGCAAACTAAAGAAGAGAGTCTCCCACAAGCTTGGGTGAGGCTTTGCCACTTACTTAATGCTTTGCCTGATTATCCTCTTAAGAAAAATGAAATACTGGATATCTTCTATAATGGACTAGCCGATGCTTCTAGGGACCTCCTAGATAGTTGTGCTAGGACTACTAGGAAAAGGGCTATAGATGATATGGCCTCTAATGGCGCACCAGACACATGGTGCGCCACTACTATATAGTAATAGCGCACCATGTGTTGGTGCGCCATTAGAGTGGTAGTGTAACGCCCCAGACACACCCGCCGGTGGTCGTTACTCCTGGCGGGATCTAGACTGGCCTCACATATCAATACTAGTCTTTTCTGCGCACTTTGTCCTCACTCATGCGCACCCGGGAGCAACTTCCCGGTCGGTCACCCATCCTGAAACTACTCCAAGCTGAGCACGCTTAACTTTGGAGTTCTATCCGAATGGGCTCCCGGAAAAGAAGGAACTCCTTATTGATATGAGTAGTCTATCATCCCTAATAAGCCAGGCCATCACATACACCCTCACTCAGAGGAACCGACGTCCTCGTCGGGCCACAGGAACGTTCCCTCTTGGCACAACCGTCTGTGCTTCCAGGACAGCACATGTGCCATGCCGTGTGCCACGACGGGTCACAAACGTCATGCACAACATGACTGCAAACTGTCCGCAAACATCCGTGTAACCGCGAGGGTCGGCTCTGATACCAACTTGTAACGCCCCAGACACACCCGCCGGTGGTCGTTACTCCTGGCGGGATCTAGACTGGCCTCACATATCAATACTAGTCTTTTCTGCGCACTTTGTCCTCACTCATGCGCACCCGGGAGCAACTTCCCGGTCGGTCACCCATCCTGAAACTACTCCAAGCTGAGCACGCTTAACTTTGGAGTTCTATCCGAATGGGCTCCCGGAAAAGAAGGAACTCCTTATTGATATGAGTAGTCTATCATCCCTAATAAGCCAGGCCATCACAGGTAGACACTAATGGCGCACTAGACCCTCGGGCCATTAGTAACAAATGTTTTCTTTCCAGAAATACTAATGGCGCACCGTGTCACAGTGCGCCATTACTAGTTTAAATAGTAATGGCGCACCTCCAACTTAGTGCGCCAGTACTTTTTTTTTGCGAAACTACTAATGGCGCACCACTGGTTACTAATGGCACATGAGTGAGTGGTGCACCATTAGTAACCTGGGACCAGCTAGATATTTTGGACAACCACACCTACACACTCACTTCCCCACTTCATTCTCTCCACCTCCTCCTCCAAGCTTGTGTCGGCTGCCTCCTCCTCCTCACCTCATTTGCACCATAGATTCATCAAAATTAAGTGGTTAAATTACCTTTTTTTGATAGGTAAGTAAGGGGGAAAGCTATCTTTATGTTGTAGATCTACATTTTTTCTCCCTCGAGCTCCAACAACCGTGCACATGCACTTTTTATGGCCTAGCTAGATCTATGTATGTTTGTGGTGTTGCATATGTTTGTGGTGTTGCATATATGTTTGTGTTTGCAGGTACCGGTATTTGAAATGCGATAGTAGCCAATATTTTGCCGAAATGTTGATTCATTTCCGTTTCGGCGAGAATTTTGGCACTATGCATTCTTTTTGGTCCTATTTTAGGGAAAGTCATGCCAAATTTTTTCTTGGTTCTAAAATATCGGTTTGCTCTACCCCGCAGGCGACCATGGTCCGCACGATGACCGAAAGCATCATGAATAGGTTTTTGAGCTCCGCGAAGGCCGAGATGCTTCAAAAGAACGGGACGGGGATAAGATGTCCGTGTCGAAGATGCAAGCTGAAGAGCCTAATTGCAGACCCGGATTCCGGGCAGGTGCGGGACCACCTGCTCTTGTGTGGTTTCATGGTTAGCTATCAGTGGCAAGGTGATGAAGATGACTATGAAGTCGTGATAACCCTCAACCGTAAGGAATCGAGATAGTCTTCGCGGGTAAGAATAACCCAATTTATTGATTCGACACACGGGGAGCCAAAGAGTATTTATAAGCTTTGACAGTTGAGTTGTCAATTCAACCGCACCTAAAATATACTTACTTGCAACAAAAGATAACTAGTAACAGTGATATGATAGTGATGATAGTAATAGTAAAAGTAAACAGCAAAAGTAAATAGCAGTAGTAAATGGCAAAAGTAGCAACTAGTGACAAACAAGGTTTAAAATACTGTAGGCTAGGGAGATGGATGGTTGGGCGCTGCATGGATGAGATAGATTCTAACTTGGGGCACGGCACACGGAAAAGTAATGATCATCTAGGAAAATATCAAACATTAGGCATGTATCCCGTAGGTAGTTGTACGTGCTTGCAATAAGAACTTGCACAACATCTTTTGTCCTACCATCCCGCTACGAACAGGGCCAAAAGGAACTAATGGATATTAAGGTGCTCCTGTCAAAGAGCACCGGAACAAAGCAATGAACTCAATGGATACATGTAATCCTCAAACTACAGACCATCCCCTTTGGTGTCCCAAGCTGTCACTTTTGGGATCGCCGGTTCCGAACTGTAACAGGTGCATACAACTCATAGATAGGATCACGAACACAAATATATTTATACAAACACATATGGTTCAGATCTGAAATCATGGCACTCGGGCCCTAAGTGTCAAGCATTAAGAATAACAAGTTGAAGCAAAGATGATAAACACCATAGTAGATGATAGGCAACATGCCCCCAACGATCTGATAAACTATTACATGATCTAACTCATCCAATCCCTACCATCCCCTTCGCCTACAGCAGGGGAATTACTCACACATGGAGGGAGAAGTCATGGAGGGATGATGGAGTGGTGATGATGATGACGATGGCGACGATCTCCCCTCTCGGAGGCCAAATCAGCCTCCAGATTAGCCCTCCCAAGGAAGAACAGAGGGTGGCGGCGGCTCCGCGACAAAAAACTGCGAAAGAACTTCTGATCTGGGGTTTCTGCGTCGGGAGTAAAAATACGAGGCGAAGTAGGGAACCAGGGGGTGTGGGTCCCACCCAGGCGCCCACAGGGGGGGGGCGCCCACAGGGCGCCTGGGCACCCCCTGGCCCCACTTCTGGCACCTGGTTCCTTCGGGTGCGTGGATTTTCTGTGATTTTTCGTGGATTTTTCTGAGATACTTAAAAATCCGTTTTCCTGCACACAAATAAACCATACAGGCAGCTCTGCTGAAAACAGCGTCAGTCCGGGTTAGTTTAGTCCAAATCATGCAAGAATGAGGTCAAAACAATATCAAAAGTGTTTGGAAAAGTAGATATGTTTGAGACGTATCAAGTCGTCCATGGCCGGGCAAGAAATGAGGAAGGGCAGCAAGACAACCACCGCGGCAAGGGCGGGCGAGAAGACGAAGAATCTCCAGGACATGATCACGACGATGATGCTGTACACAGTCATCATGTAGAAGATGCCGGACATGATGATGAGGAAGATCAAGACGAAGGGCATGATCATGATCTAGATGAAGATGCCGCAGCAGACGACAATGGAGGCTGGGTGCAGAACCCTCATATTCAAGAGCTGCTTCTCAAGCAGACGGATAACGCAAGAGCTGCCGCCCGAGAGAAAGCCAAGCTGTATCAACTGGAGATAGATGCGGTTACTCCATTATATGAAGGATGCAGGCCCGAGGATACCTGCCTGAAAGTAACGCTCATGGCTCTGGAGATGAAGGTAAAACACAAAATGACCGACACATGCTTCGACGAGAACATGTCATTCTGGCACGAACGTCTTCGCAAGGGGAACAAGTAACCGACCAGTTTTGAGGAGGCGAAGAAAATCGTGTGTCCTCTGGATTTACCGCACATGAAATACCATGTGTGCATGAACAATTGCATCATTTATCGGGACGAGCACGCGGAGTCTACCATATGTCCGGTGTGCGGTGTCACTCGATACAAGAAGCGGAAGAAAGCTCCTCGAAAAGAGGTGTAATACTTTCCGATCACTCCTCATCTGCAGCGGTATTTCGCGGACCCTAAGGTAGCAAAGCTCCTGCGTTGGCACGCGGATAGGGAGGAGAAGAAGCGAGAAGATGACGGAAATGATCCGGAGATAAATAAAAAAGACAAGATGCTGAGTCACCCTAAGGATGCGAGCCAGTGGCAAGCGTTGAACTTTGAAGACCTAGAAGTTGGGAACAATCCAAGGAACATCGTGCTGGGCGTGAGCACCGATGGAGTCAATCTGTTTGGCAGCCAGAGAAGCACACATAGCACCTGGCATGTGGTTGTGTGGATGTACAACCTTCCCCCTGGTTGTGCATGATGAGGAAGTACATTCACATGAGTATGCTAATTGAAGGGGCGAAATAACCAGGGAACGACATCAATCTGTATCTGGGGCTTCTGAAAAAGGAGCTAGACACGCTGTGGAAAATGCCAGCCAACACATGGGATGCCGCAGAGAAAGAATATTTCCCTATGAGAGCCGCACTACTCACGACGGTGCACGACTATCTCGGTTATGGATATCTCGCAGTGCATGGATGACACAACGTATCGCCAGCTAGGTAGAGATCCCGGGTCTTCGAAAACCGTGTTCATGAGACATCGAAGGTGGCTTCGCGACGATGACCCGTGGAGGAAACGCAAGGATCTGTTCGATGGTGAAACCGAACCCCGAAGACGCCCGCGTACAAGGAGCGGCGAGGAAATAGACGAGCTGTTGAAAACTTGGAAAGATTTCCCACTACAGGGAAAGAAGCAAAATGCGCCAGAGCCGGAAAAGAAGCGAAAGGCGCCAGAGCCGCTGCTGAAGGTATGTAAAACGAGGTCTGTTTTCTGGGACTTGCCGTACTGGAAGATCCACCGTGTGCCTCACAGCCTTGATGTCATGCATATCACGAAGAACGTGTGCGAGAGTCTGCTTGGTACCCTGCTCAACATGCCAGAGAGGACCAAAGATGGGCCGAAAGCAAGGACAGACTTGAAATCAATGGGCATCAGGCAGGAGCTTCACGCTAATGATGATGATGATGATGATGAGGCGAAGCAGGACACGGAAAGTCGTCGCAAAGGCAAAAAGGTCAAGATGACCGGAAATGACTACCCTCCCGCGTGCTTCACTCTAAGTCAGGAGAAGATCGAGCAGTTTTTCACCTGCCTCGTAGGAGTAAAACTTCCTTACGGTTACGCGGGGAAGATAAGCAGATACCTAGACCCAGCGAAGCAGAAGTTCAGCGGGATGAAGTCTCACGACTGTCACGTGCTGATGACGCAGATACTTCCAGTTGCAATCCGTGGGATCATGGACGCGCATGTCTGTGAAACGCTATTTGGCCTATGCAACTTTTTCGACGTCATCTCTCGGAAGTCGGTTGGCATGAGGCAACTCAGAAGGCTACAGGAAGAGATCGTGGTGATACTATGCGAGCTTGAGATGTACTTCCCGCCCGCATTCTTCGACATTATGGTGCATCTGCTGGTCCATATCGTGGAGGATATCATCCGACTTGGGCCGACGTTCCTGCACAACATGATGCCATTCGAAAGGATGAATGGTGTCATCAAAGGATACGTTCACAACATGTCACGTACAGAGGGAAGCATAGCCAGGGGCTTTCTGACCGAAGAGTGCATCTCCTACTGCACGAATTATCTAGGCATCGAGAACCCCGTTGGTCTGCCCATCAATAGGCACCTCAACAGGCTCGCTGGATGCGGTCACCGCGAGGGTCGCCGCGAAATGCATGTCAACTTCGAGGGTCGAGTCGCCGACTTTGAAAGAGAAAACCTAGTCGCGCTACAACACATAGACGTGGTCGATCCTTGGGTGGTAGAGCACAAAACCTTTATTGAGAAGACGTACAATGACCGAGGCCAACAGAGGACGGACGGAGATTTAATCAAAGAACACAACTCATGTTTCACGCGTTGGTTCAAGCAGAAGCTTCTGTCGTACCCTTGACATGAGGATTCTTCCGCGGAAGAACAACTAATATTCGCCTTGTCACAGGGCACCGAGCACAACCTGATGACCTATGAGGCGTACGATATCAACGGCTACACATTCTACACCGAGGACAAGGACATGAAGAGCGATGGTTATCAGAACTCCGGGGTAACGATGGAATCCTACACCGGTAACGACAAGGACAGATACTACGGAAGGATCGAGGAGATCTAGGAGCTGAGCTACGCTGGAGAGAAGGTCCCGATGTTCCGTGTTAGATGGGCCAAGAGCGTCCTAAAAGAGGACCGGTACTTCACCACCATGGTTATACCCGAAGCCAAATCCAAGACCGCGGGCGCAAACGTCACCACGAAAAATGAGCCATGGGTACTGGCTTCCCAAGTGGACCAATGCTTCTTCATTACCGACCCGTCAAAGCCGAGTCGTGTTGTCGTGAGGAGAGGCAAAAGGAAGATCATCGGAATGGATGGAGTCGCCAATGAGCAAGACTTCGACAAGTACGGTGACCCGAAGATGGAACATGACGACGACGATGAAGTAGCAGCATACACCACAAGAAGAAGCAGGACCACCTTACCTAAAGGACGCCCATTCCATAGAAGAACTCAATTTGCTAAAAAGAAGGGCAAGAAGATTGTGAACAGATAGCTAGCTAGCTAAGATGGATTGTATTTAAATTGTAGTCTTCATATCTCAATTGTATTTCATGGGCACTTTTTGAACTATCATGAATATTTTTAAATTTCATGGGCACTTTTTGAATTCATTAAAAATATTGAATATTCATGAGGACACTCAATCTCGACCCCCCCTCCATCTTGATCGCTACCCCCCTCGCCAGACCCCCCTTGCCAGATCCCCCTCGCCGCCGAGCACCCCCCGCACCCTCCCCCGCTCCACCACCGCCGACGACCCCCGCACCCTCCCCCGCTCCACCGTCACAAATGAATGCAACTAAAAATCCAAAAAAACAAATTTGATTATATTTTCAAATAACAAATTTGGTGGTATTTTCAAATAACAAATTTGATGATATTTTTTTATATTCATAAATATTTTCAAATAAAAAATCTGATGATGTTTTTTAAAAAATTATTATTGTTTTTACAAAAATTTATTACTGTTTCATATTCATATTCATTTTCTAAAAAACGATTAGATGCAACAAAAAATAATAATTAATTACTTATGGCGCACCGCTGGCTGGTGCGCCATTGCTATCTAAAAAAAAGAATACTTATGGCGCACCGTCCCGCTGGTGCGTCATTGCTATCAAAAAAACATTCTAATGGCGCACCGCTAGGGGGTGGGCCATTAGTATTCTTCCCCCATCCATAGCTAGTCCTCCCTCATCCCTCCCTCTCGCCAGATTCACTTCGTCCCTCCCTCCACCGCGCCGCTCCCTCCCTCGTTCCTCCCTCCACCGCGCCGCCGCCGCCGCTGCCCCGACCCACTGCGCCGCAACCGCCCACGCGCCCCCGCCGCCTCCCTCTCCCCATCCTCCCCATC